>CM039312.1:67348493-67948493 GCA_022316695.1 Camellia oleifera | reverse complement strand
TCAAGCTCATTTTACGTGCCGCTTTCTTTTGCTTTTTGTCGTTTGCTTCGCTTCGTTTTATTTGTATCTACTCTTCATTCGCATTCTCTCTCCGCTGCTTGTCTCACCTTATCTCTTCCTCTTCTCTCTCTCTCTCTCTCTCTCTCTCTCTATATCTGTTCGATTAACCAGAATGGCGAACGAAGACCCAAAACCCCAATTCGAAAACCCTGAAGAAGAGAAGAAGAAGAAGAAGACGACGACGACGACGACAATGATGATGAAGAAGAAGATGAGCCTAATCCAGAAGAGCCATTGGCCGATAATCCATCTTCATCCTCATCTTCCGATGACTCCGACTCCGACTCCGACTACGACTCGGACGATTCGGAGCACCCTGACACCGAACTCGCCACCCGAACCAGCGGAGCTACTGTCAACTACGAAGAAATCGACGAGGAGGACAACTCGGAGGAAGCGAATGTGAAACGATTCATGCAAATCCTTGACAGCAAAAGGATGAAGAGAGAGCAAGACGAGGAAGAGAAAGAGTACGTGTACCACGAGGACTTGTTTGATTTCCCGAGGGATAGAGAGAATTGGAGAGAAGAGGATTTGAAGGAGCTCTGGGCCGATGCTCCGCTTGAGATGACCAAACCCGGTTGGGACCCTGCTTGGGTTGATGAGGACGAAATGGAGGTTGTCAAGGAGGAGATTAAGGCCGGTAGAGACCCTCCCATCGCTCCTTTTTACGTGCCTTATCGGAAACCTTATCCGGCTATTCCGGACAATCATTATGATATTTCCAACCCTAAATCAGTGATTGAAGAACTTGATAGGATTGAGGAGTTCTTGATTTGGGTCAGCTACATTTTCCCTGATGGAAGCACGTAAGTGTTTATTGCTGGAATTTTATATTGAAATCTTGATTGATTCACTTGTTAATTTGATTGGTTTTGATGTTTTCTTAGATGGGTTGAGTTTGTTTTTTGTTCAAATTTTGTGCATTTTTGTTGATGTTGGTTTATAAGGAATGTAATTTGGGAAGTTGAGTTAGGTTTAGCTGCATAATGCTCTCACAGGGTTTAGGGTTTTGGCCTCATGAGTCTGGTTTTACTTGACTGGTTACTGTACAGTTTGTGCCCTTTATTTTATCAAGTTGGTTGCTCCTTGCTTTCAAACTACTTACTTATAAAACTGATTGGATTGGATGGATGAATGAAGTTTATAAATTGATTGACTGTTGCGGCAATAAGTGCATTCTCTACAAACTCAAGTCAATGGATAGGAGCTCCTTTGATGCAAATTCTTGGTTAAGTTCTTGCCTGTATCCAATTATCCAATTAACCTTGGTGTTGTTTAGTGTTAAACTTGTAAAATTCCTGATTGTTTACAGTATTATAGCTCTTGCTTGTGTTAAATTTAGTGGTTATTTGTTGTGTCAATAGAGAGATCTGTGCATTGGTTAGTTAATATTTGAATAAAATTTCATTTGATTTTGAGCTATTGCGTATTTGAATTGAATTGGATGGTTTGAAGCCTTGAAGTGGGTGTCCTTCAGGTACATGATTTTTGCTTCAGTTTGTTTTCTCCTTTCTTTTATGTGATTTTTGAGTGATTACTTTTTGATGATCCTTGTTATAATCTTTTGCATACTACTTTGTATTCCATTTTTTTCAATTGCAGTTTCATAGAATATTCTTTTTAGTAAAAAAATATGGTTAATAACATCAGAATTAGTCCATTGCTGTTTTTCTGATTCCGTGCAGTTTCAGACTATATACTTTTGTAAGGACCTTATGCTTAGTTAGGCTTTTAAGTTGTTCCATGCATGAACTGGTGTGCAAAATGTGGTTTATTATTTGAAACTCATGAAGGACTCCATCCTAGTAATTGCTTCTATTGCTGATGATGACCCTTTCATTTGTTTTAGGTATGAGGGCACGGTCTGGGATGACTTAGCTCATGGAAAAGGTGTTTATGTTGCTGAGCAAGGACTGGTCAGGTTTGTAATTATTTTTTTTGTAAAGCAATTACAATACTATTGTCATAATGTTTCTGGAAGAGTATAAGGTCTATTCAATCTCTGCTTAATTGGCTAGAATGTGATTAACTTTAGAGTCAAATGTCGTTTTCTTGTAAATTTTTTTTTTAATGGATTATTTAATACTTATAGGTATGAAGGTGAATGGCTTCAAAACAACATGGAGGGCCATGGGGTGGTTGAAGTTGACATACCTGATATAGAACCTGTGCCAGGGTCCAAGTAAGCCTCTTGTATATTTACCAGTAGAATCTAAAGTTTTCTTAGTGAACATTTCTATTGATGTGTGTTCATCTTCCCAGGCTTGAAGCGAAAATGCGTGCTGAAGGGAAAATAATACAAAGAGATTACATGTCCCCGGAAGACAGACAATGGCTGGAGATGGATATTGAAGATAGTATTCGTTTAGCAGGCGGAAACTATGAAATTCCCTTTTATGAGAATGATGAGTGGATCAGACAATTTGGGAGGAAACCGTATGTTTTATTTTCAAGATTCAACTACTTTTTATTTCCCACTGAATTATCATAGTTATTACCTTTACCCTCTTATTTCACTCTTTTGTTTGATTTATTATGTTTCAAGTTAATGTTAATGTCATTATTATCACATGTTTGGTTTCCTTCCGCATTAAAAATAATAAAATAAAAAAAAATTATTATGCTTTGTTTGATTATAGCCTGGTTGTTTATTGATCAATCCATTCTCATGTCTTGATTTTTGTGAAAATTGTTGTATTGACATGCCTGTATAGTGTGAAAAATACAGGACCAAGTATTTTTCCTATTGAGCAAACAACATTTAGTTTAATTGGTTTCATTTGGTTTCCTATTGACCCAGCATACCCCTCTGGCAGCACTCAACAGAAGTTCTCTGCTTTAAATATTACAGCCTTTACTCCAAATGAGGACCTTCTGCATTCTATTCTTGCCCAAGAAAACTTTTTTTTTTTTACTTTCTTACTTTATTTTTTGGTAGTGATTGAAAAGAGACATTTATGGGCTTATTTGTAATAGTGTTCTGATGCCAGGGAGAAAGGTCGGTACCGCTACGCTGGTGAATGGAAACATGGTAGAATGCATGGGTGTGGTATATATGAAGTCAATGAACACCCAATACATGTAAGTGCATGAAAGATGCATTATGCCATTAGAGATCAGCATGTATCTACATCTCTCTGGGAATTAGTTTATAGGTATCATTGTTTTAGATATCTATGCTAGTTTCCTATATCTCATGAAAGTATCAGGGTTGTACAACTTGGAAAAATTACTTATCATGATTACAAAGTTGAGCACCTTATTTAACTAGTAGATTCATTATCTTTAATAATAGTAGGTATGAAAAATTCAAGACCTATTTGATAGTAGAATTCTAGATCTCCAGAGTATGCTAGGTTAACTTAGGGCTGGTTTGGCATGTTTGAAAAAAGCTAAAAAGTCACTATTCTATTTAAGTCACATCATCTTATTTAAGTCATATTACCTCTCTAACAAATCACTTCAAACCCAACCGAAACTCAACCCATATTTCATAAAAAATAAAAAAGTGCACTTATTTAGATAATCTCAAACAACCCCTTAATGTCCCTGGTCAATGTTCTCTAATAAACCTAATAAGTTCAAAGAGGGTAAGGTTAACTTGCTTGTTATATTGGCAGGGTCGCTTCTACTTTGGGGAGCTATTAGAAGATCCTGCTGGTTGTGATGAAGATGTTTCAGCGGTATCTTAAAACTCTCTCTCTCTCTCTCTCTCTTCCTTGTGGATTTTGTACCAGTTGTGACGATGAAATTTCTCTTATGATTTTTTTACTCCAGCTGCATGCTGGTATAGCAGAGGTGGCTGCTGCTAAGGCACGGATGTTTGTTAACAAGCCTGATGGAAGTATGCCTTTTTAACCTTTTTTTTTTTTCCTTTCCTTTCCTTCCTTCTTCTGGGGTATTATATGATTCTTGGATGAATTTTTATTGGCTAGTCATTAACTTAGGTGATTCAACATAGGGTTCACAAATTGTGTTGCAATGGAATGGGTTTCTCTTAAACCTGGTAGTACTTGAAAACAATCATCAATTTTATTTTACTTCAAGGACATGACACTATTTGTCCCATGGGGCGATTAGAGATAAAATAAATAAATAAATAAATAATTGTTGGATTATCTTATTTTGTTCTTGTAAGATTTATAAACTATTTGTGTTTATTATGCCTTGAAATTATCCAAATGTGTTTATAATATTATCAAAGGCAGGCTGCTAGTGTCCCTTGACACTAGCTTAAAACATGGGCCTTGCTGAATTTTGATCTATGACCTGTATTCGGTTTATGGTTTGCTGTCTTCATATGTTGTATTTGCAAAGTCAATGGATCAATTCAATTTCCTACGTTGTACTTGCAAACTTGATGAATCAATTCAATTTGCTTTGAATAATCTATACGAAAGTCTTTTTTGAGATTGATGGAAGATGAATCCATATTTTACATAATAGACTGGTTAATATTTACATCCATTCATCCTGCAATATTTATTAATTCAGTTAAAATGTTTCTTATTTCCATGTCCCATTTGCTGCTGGCTAGGGAAGAATAAAAGTTCACTGATCATATATATACTCCTTTTCAGTGTTACTAGTAAATGCTAATACTCTAGCGATTTATGCTTTGAAACATAGATTTCGAAACACAGTACGCTTCGTTCCAAAAAGTTGAATTTAATGATCCAAAGCGATCCTCATATTTTTTTTTCTCTATATTTTTCATTTAAAGTTATCCTTAATAAGAAAAGGTTCAAATACAATGAACTAAAATCTAGATAGAGTGGAATTTTGGATTGA
Organism: Camellia oleifera; assembly: GCA_022316695.1. NCBI lineage: Eukaryota > Viridiplantae > Streptophyta > Magnoliopsida > Ericales > Theaceae > Camellia > Camellia oleifera. Next base: position 67,943,639 of record CM039312.1, on the reverse strand, counting down.
CAAAATGTAAAACAATGGGTCATAATGGTCATAGAATTGTGTTGTTGAATGATTAATTTATAGATGTCAAATTAAGAAGTCTATCCATGTTGTATCACATTTAAAGCATGTGGTGTACTATGTTCCCGTTCCAGTTCCGCGTACCATAACGACCCACATTCTAGGTAACATAGCTCCTTTTTTTATTTATTTTCAATGTGATCAACTTGGCTATGATTTGGAAATTGAAGCCGTGCTTTCTTTGTGCTGCCTTTTATATATATATATATTTATTTGCCTTATGCAGATTTTATATATTAAACAATAAAGCTTACTTTCTTTTGGTTGGTTTGCGGCTTCACTTTTCTTCACAATTTAGTTTTACTTCATCTGCACAGTGGTCAGAGAACAGAGGGGTCCATATGGCGATCCTCAACATCCGTATTTCTACGAGGAAGAAGATGTGTGGATGGCACCAGGCTTCATCAACCAGTTCTATGAAGTAAGTTAAATTTGAGTTTTATTGAGTTTCTTTTTTTCTTTTCATTTGCAAGGACGTAATAGTCTCTTCAAAGTACATAATAATATGAGAAGTGATGTGTTCATACATCAGGTTCCTGATTACTGGAAAACATATGTGCATGAGGTGGATGAAGAACGGGAGATGTGGTTGAACTCCTTCTATAAAGCTCCATTGAGATTACCCATGCCTGCTGAACTTGAACACTGGTGGTTGAAAGGTACCATCTCCTACTACTGAACTTGAACACTGATGAATATACTTTAAGGCTGTACTTGGATTGTGGATTTGGTTAGGGATTCGGAAAAGGAAAGGAAAATGTGAGGGAAATGAAAATAAAATAGAAGAGCTTATATTTCATTCACATATTCCTCACCTTTTTCTATCTTTTTTGAATCCCTATCTAAATTCATGATCCAAACACAGCCTAAAGTGGTTTTGTATTTCTTATATTGCAATACCTGCCTTTTTACTTACCTCAGTTTTTTGTTTGTGCCCGACTGCATCTACAGTTTATACACTTGATGTTCCATTTCTGATGAATTACTTCTTTTGCCCACAGTTGTTCAATAGATGCATATTTTGTCGTTGACATATGGCATATTGTTTGGTCAGATGAAAAGCCAGAATTTATTCTCATTAACAAGGAACCCGAGCCTGATCCTGAAGATCCATCGAAGCTCATATATTCTGAAGATCCTCTCATCCTACACACTCCAACTGGACGGATAATCAACTATGTTGATGATGAGGAACATGGGGTCCGCTTGTTTTGGCAACCACCCCTGGAAGACGGGGAAGATGTGGACCCAGCGAAGGCCCAGTTCCTACCCCTTGGATTTGATGAGTTTTATGGACTAGGTGGGACTGCCAAGAAGGATAATATATGGATGCGTCTAGTCACAGCAGTGGAAAATGCATTAAAGCCAATGTTTGAGAAGCTAGAGAATTGGACTGAAGAGCAGAAAAAGGCCAGTGAGATGAAGATGAAGCTGATAGAGAAAGAGATTGAATTGGTTGAAGCTGAATTGTGTCTAGAGGAGGCAATTGAAGACATGGATGAGGAGTTGAAGAGAATAGAGAAAGAGGAGCAGAAGAAAGTGGATAAAGGTTTGCAAGAGGAAGAAGATATTTTAACTCCTGAAATGACCTAGCAAAGATGTAAAAACTTCGGCGACAGAGGAGGAAGGTGAAGCGGAAGAGGAGGTAGAAGGGGAAGAGGAGGAAGAGGAAGATGATGTTACACCAACGAGTTTTGGGTCTGTAATCAAGGATCAGGATTCAACAAAAGATGACAAGAAGGAAAACAAGCCTGGGAAGTCTCCATTTTCTTCAACCTCGTTATCACTTGTTTCTTCTTCTAGCTTGGTTTCAATGGTGAGTGTGGACTTCCCATTAATTTCCTTGATGCATTATTTTCTATGTGACCATAGCCAGAGAGTCACAAGTTGGGGTTTGAAAAGGAAGCACCTCTCTTGTTACTTGAAGCTCAAACTTGCATTCTCACTTGTGCCTGGACCAACGTCCTAGCACATAAGAATCAAGAGTGAGTAGCCAAACCGTCGAGGACGATTTGGGAAAAAGTGGAGGTCAAATTTCTCTTTGAGAAAAACATTTTTTCTTATACCCACTTTTTAATCTCTCCAAAATTGGATAGATTTGGAGAGAGAGGAGATGAGCTAGTAGTTACCAATTTTGCTCATACTTTCTATGAGAAGTGATTTTTGTTTTTGCCTTTATTCCTCACATCATAAAGCTTTCTTTATTTTTCTTCTATCTCATTTATCTTCCCCAAACAATGGGAGAGGATAACCCGCTTTTTTCCTCTCCATTTCTCTCATGTATTATTCAAAAAAGGAGAGATACCACTATCCTTTCCTTTCAATTATTTTATTCTCTCTCTTAGTTTGGCAAACAGACTGTTAGTTTTAATTGGTCCAAATGTTTACTACAGTCCATGTGCTTCGCAGGCTCCACCTCAGCTGCAGCAGTTGTTTTCAAAGTGGAAGGAGGGGAAATCACAACAAAAGCTGCTGCCACCACCTTCTCCAAAGCCCTCTCCTTATTTGGTGTGTTTTCCACAAAAGAATGGCCAAAATTTGAAACTGAGAGCAGCAAGACACACACGTAGAGAAATCAAGGAAATTTCCAAGTCACGTTTAAGAAGCCTCTCAACTCGAAAGACTTCTGTCAAGTCCCAAACAAGCAGCCTAGGAGACTACAAACCACATGCTGCAACAGAAGTGGATTTTCGGAGCATACTATCTTTGCACACCAGTTTGGATATCGGTATACAGTGAGTCCCTCCTGCTGCATGTCCGTGTTGTGTGTTTTGTACAACATAATTGATTTTGTCACAGCATTGTTCTACGGATTAATTTTGTGTACTCAGGGTTGGTTGGCTTTAAGGTCAGCTACAAAAATGAGAGAGTTGAAAATGTTTAGTCAAGATTTCTATAGCAAATTATAATTGAATGTCACATTGTTTTTTCAGGGAAACTCATTTGATTCATGGCATCATAACTCTTTTGTTCTATCTGTATTGAGACTTGATTAATTCTTTTATTGGAAAAAGGTCAAGTGGCCATAGACTGCTTTTCTTTGTTGGGAATAATGGTTGGATTGTATGATTTTAGATCATGGAATTTCACCAGGTAGCTTGTGCAGGCTAAGAAACTGAGAGGTCGTGAGTTAGCCTGTTGGCAAATGCTTATCTGCCCTAGCGTTCTAGTGTGGATTCGAGTAATGAGTATCAGGGTTTGGTTGTGTTTTGCTTCTTCATTTTCGTTTTTCGGTTTTCGTGTTTTTAGGCAACAAAAATAATGAAATGTTTGAAATGCATGTGGTTTTCATATTGCTTTTATTTTTTTGCAAAAACAAATTTTGGAATTTAACTTTTTTAGTGATTCTTGGAGGGTGGGTTATTTTCTAAAAACCTTCCCAAAACAAATCTTTTTTTTTGGACAAATGAAAATAGAAAACGAACCCTTGTACATTAGGCAGGACTTTTATCTGCAGTATTGAGAAAATGGGCAGTGGAAAGGTGATGCAGAATTTGGTCAAAATATCAAATTGTTAAAAATATTAATTATCATCATTTGACACCAAAGCTAGAAGAATCAATTTGTCATCTAACAATTAAATTTCCAAGGGGTGGAATTTGAAATGCAGGTATCAACATGCTGGATTTGCCAAAGTAGTATTTATTTATTTATTTATTTTTAATATGATTAATTACTGGGAAAGCTTTGGTAGAATTATTACAGAAAACAAAATGCGGGGTTGCAACCCTTGCACATAGAATTGAAACAAAATCGAATTGAATCTATATGCTTAAAAAATGGAGTCGTTAGATTTTGCAGCGATTCTGAGTGAGAAGAGATAGGATAGAAGGTAGAAGATGGAAGTGAATGGAGTTTATGGGAAAGTTGCTCCTTAAAATGTCCAACCAAATTAAAACCAGCTTCGTAAAAATGGAGTTCTGGAGAGTAATACAAGTGTTGAGTTGCCAAATGAAATGATGGAGTGTTACACTTTAGATGGTGAAAATCTATTAATCCAAAGGAATCACTTGGGTGATCCTATTAAAAACTCGTTTGGTTTAGCTTAATAGTCAATTTTTTAATAAATTTTGTTATCTTAGTTTATATTTCAATTAATTTTTTTAAAATTTTTATAGTGAGTTTTTTGACTTTTTATTTTTTATACCCTAAGTCAAAATAAAAAAAAAATAAAAAACCTGGTAAGAAAAGAAAAAAGTCAATAATAAGAAGAAAAAAAAAAAAAGTGATTCCAAACAAGGCGTAATAATGTTGGAAGTAAAAGAAAACAGAGTGAAACCCTATATATATGAATAATAGAACTGTTCAACTGTGGACCAAAGAAATGTTAGGATAAGGTGACCCATATTTTTAGACACATCTAAGGAGAACAAAGTATGACCTAACTGGACATTACAATACAAATTTCAACATAGCAAGTTACTTTATGTAATGTATGTATATAGCATAGATATGTAATTGTAATTTCAAATTTCTCTAAAGTAAAAACCTGCTTCATGTGATTGGAAGATAATGAGACATTTTTTTTTTGAGTCAAAATTTTAAGATATTAATTTGTTAGTAAAGTTAAATTACAATTAAAGAGGTCGCCGCTATTCTATCAGCTTCGAACGCGTGGCATTCCCTATGCTGAATATAAGTTTTTGGGATACCTTGCATTTTGAGTCGATTTTAAAAAGTGAATTTTTTAAAGAAATTTGTATAATTTTGTATTAGAGTCAATCACCACATTGAACATGGGATCGTATGCAACCTATGGATTGGATGAACTGTGACTTGGTAGTTTTTTTTTTTTTTTTTGAACTCGAGAAAACTCTCAAACAACAAGAGAATCAGACAAAAGCAAGTTCCTTAAAGACTAGAGGAGGATTCTTAATCCAATCTTAAGGGAGAGCTTCCTCCAGCTTTGAGGAGGCAAGCCAATGGGCCACAGTATTAGCTGCTCTGGGCACCCAGGAGAAGGACAAGGAGGCAAGCCAACTTTGTAGTTTGAACTGCAGAGAGGGACATTTTATAGGCAAAATTAAAATACCTACTAAAATATTGAATACTGATGAGTGAGTGATACTGCCAATGATTGGATTAGTGTGCATAGAGAGAAATTATTCAATGTTTTCGGAGTAGTATGTGTTTATATTCTTTAACCAATCATCATTCAAAATGTCCTCTCATGTTCCCTAATTATCTAACACAATACCCCCACGTATCCACATTCTCCATCAATTACAATGTTATGGAATATCATGTGTCTATATTTCGGAATTACTGAATAATTACTGTGGATAGAATAGTATATATTTGAGTTTAATGACTTAAATATTACTAGCATATCACCCGTGCTATGCACGAATTGTGTTTACAATTATCTATATATGTGAATTGCGAATTTTAAACGTCTTTTTTTTTTTTAAATGTCTTATTTTTTTCTTTTTTTATATTATATTAAAGTTTAATATTTTGATAATAATCATATGTGTTAGACTTTTCAAGGAATTAAATGCCATATTATATTTTAATATTTTGATAATAATTATATGTATTGGACTTTTCAAGAATTTTTTTTTATGCTTATGCTTAATACATTATGTTATTATGAGTGATAATAATCATATGTGTTGGGACTTTTCAAGGAATTCACATGTGTAGATAGATAGATATATCTTTTTATTTTTATTTTTATTTTTGTGTGGTTTCTATTCGGGTATTTTTTTTTTCAATTTATTTAAGATGGAGTTGTGGGTATCTTTTTTTATTTTTATTTTTGTGTGGTTTCTATTCGGGTATTTTTTTTTCAATTTATTTAAGATGGAGTTGTGAGTATCTTTTTTTTTTTTTAATTTATCTGTGGTTTCTATTTGTTTTAAATTATTATTATTTAGGCATGTTATGATGTAAGTTAGATATGTGATAGACATGTGAGTTTTATTGATTTAATAAACTTTAATATTAGTTAAAGTTTTTTAGATTTTTTTGTTATGTTATAATATAATGAAAAATTCCTGATAGCTCGAAATCCGTGGCTCGATTTTGGCTCGAATAGCAAAACAACGTCGTTTTGCCATATTTTTTTTTTTTCTTTCCTTCTTTTTCTTCTATTTCTTTCTTCATTTTCTTCTTCTTCTTCTTCTTCGTTGAAACCAGGGGAAGAACAGAGGAGGAGAGGAGAGAGGGAGCCTCCGCCCGCCGTCCTCGTCGCCTTCGCTGCCTCCGCCCGCTGTCCTCGTCACAGCTCGCAGCTCGTTCGTTGCCTCTGCCTGCCGTCGCAGCTCGCAGCTCGTCGCCTCCGCCCCCTCCTCCACCTCCAGCCCTAATAATTGGGCCCCCTCCAGTCCTTCTCCTCCTTCCTCCTCCTCTTTCTCCTTATTCCTTCCTCCTTCTTCTTCTACTCTTCTTCCTCTGCTCCGAATTCGAGCCAAATTCGAGCCTTCGAATTCGAGCTACGAATCGGAGCTGTAATATAATATATAAAATATAGATAAATATCTACAATTTTAATAAAAAATATTATCTAATTTTTTGGGAAAGAGAAAAGGAATGCAAGTTTTAATATTTTTTTTTGAAAATTTATGAGAGAGATTAGAAGGGAGAGATTATGAAATATTTTTGTTATTAAAAAAAAAAATCAGTCAATATTTTTTTTAATCTATTTTGTAAATTAAAAATCAATAATTTTGAAAAATTGATTAATTTGTACCATTAAGTGATTTAAAATTTTGATAGATATACATAAAAAAAAATACATACATATTTGTAGATAGATAGATATATCTTTTTATTTTTATTTTTATTTTTGTGTGGTTTCTATTCGGGTATTTTTTTTTCAATTTATTTGAGATGGAGTTGTGGGTATCTTTTTTTATTTTTATTTTTGTGTGGTTTCTATTCGGGTATTTTTTTTTCAATTTATTTAAGATGGAGTTGTGGGTATCTTTTTTTTTAAATTTAATTTATCTGTTGTTTCCATTCGTTTTTAATTATTATTATTTAGATAAGTTATGATGTAAGTTAGATATGTGAGTTTTATTGATTTAAAGTTTATCTAAATAAACTTTAATATTAGTTAAAGTTTTTTAGTTTTTTTGTTATGTTATAATATAATATATAAAATATAGGTAGATATCTACAACTTTAATAAAAAATATTATCTGATTTTTTGGGGAAAAGAAAAGGAATGCAAGTTTTAATATTTTTTTTTGAAAATTTTTGAGAGAGATTAGGAGGGAGAGATTATGAAATATTTTTGTTATTAAAAAAATAAATCTGTCAATAGTTTTTTTTAATCTATTTTGTAAATTAAAAATCAATAATTTTGAAAAATTGATTAATTTGTCCCATTAAGTGATTTAAAATTTTGATAGATATATCAAAGAGACCCCCTTTTTTAGACCCCCTTTTGACCCCCTCTCTTCTCTCATTGGTCCACTTTCCTGCACATCCAATCACCCCCTGACACATGGCAAAAGGGGGGTGAGGGGGTGCCCCCAAAAGGGGGTCCCAAGTATTATCCAATAATTATATGTGTTAGACTTTTTAAGGAATTAAATGTCTTTTTTTTTTATTATTATATTATATTAAAGTTTAATATTTTGACAATAATCATATGTGTTGAACATTTTAAGAAATTTTTTTATACTTGTTCTTAATGCATTAAAGTGTTATTATGAGAGATAATAATCATATGTGTTGGACTTTTCAAGGAATTCATATGTGTTGGATTTCAAATAATTTTTTTTATACTTGTTCTTAATGTATTAAAGTGTTACTATAAGGGTAAGACTTGGGGGTTGGGAGAAGTTAATAAATGCTAAGGTTTTTTTTTTAAAAAATTAAAAAATCAGAAAATTTAGATTGAGAGATTGAAGCTTCCACAAGGCTTGGGGTTAATACATAATTATATTATTAAATTATAATTCAAATTTAAATGTTATATTTTGATAATAATCACACTAGCCTATCACCCGTGCTATGCACGGGATAATTATAGATATTTATATTTGTTTTAGATTTTTTTTAATATATAAATTATGTTTTTTAAGATTTTTTTTCTTATCACTAACCATAGTATATGAGAGAAGTTGAAAAGGGTATTGCAGTAACTATACATGAATTGTATTTATAATTATTTGTATAAAGGGATTTTAAATGTTGATCAAGGGATTTTGACTAAATCAATAATTGCAGGCATGTGGAAAGATATGTGGATTGAAAAAAGTTAATAAATGCTAATCAGTAGATTTTGACCAAATCAATAAATGCTGAGTTATTTTTTTTAAATAAAAAATTTTAAAAAATTCAGATTGGGATATCGAAGCTTCCATGGGCCTTGGGGGTTAAAAACCCTCTTTTGCTTTATATATAGTATAGATATAGATAGATAGATAGATATATCTTTTTTATTTTTATTTTTATTTTTGTGTGGTTTCTATTCGGGTATTTTTTTTTTCAATTTATTTAAGATGGAGTTATGGGTATCATTTTTTTTAAAAATTTAATTTGTTTGTGGTTTCCATTTGTTTTTAATTATTATTATTTAGGTAAGTTATGATGTGAGTTAGATATGTGATAGACATATGAGTTTTATTAATTTAAAGTTTATTTAGATAAACTTTAAAGATTTTTTTTTTTTAGTTTTTTAGTTTTTTTTGTTATGTTATAATATAATATATAAAATATAGGTAGATATCTACAACTTTACTAGAAAATATTATCTGATTTTTTTGGGAAGGGAAAATGAATGCAAGTTGTAATATTTTTTTTTGAAAATTTATGAGAGAGATTAGGAGGGAGAGATTATGAAATATTTTTGTTATTAAATAAATAAATCAGTCAATAATTTTTTTTAATCTATTTTGTAAATTAAAAATCAATAATTTTGAAAATTTGATTAATTTGTCCCATTAAGTAATTTAAAATTTTGATAGATATACATAAAAAAATACATAATTATATTATTAAATCATAATTTAAATTTAGATATTATATTTTTTTGAGATCTATAAATAAATTCTTATTATTATTTTTTTAATTTTTGTGTGTAACCATAGTGTATGAGAGAAATTAAAAAAAGTGTTGCAATAATTATGAGAGAAATCAAAAGGGATTGTGGGTTGGAAAATGTCAATAAATGCTGAGATTGGGTTGAGAGAAGTCAATAAATGCTGAGTTTTTGTTTTTCTAAATAAAAAAATTAGAAAATTAGGATTAGGACATTGGAGCTCCTATCTGATTTTTTGGGGGAAGAGAAAATAAATGCAAGTTTTAAAATTTTTTTTTGAAAATTTGTGAGAGAGATTAGGAGAGAGAGATTAGGAAATATTTTTGCTATTAAATAAATAAATCAGTCAATAGTTTTTTTTAATCTATTTTGTAAATTAAAAATCAATAATTTTGAAAAATTGATTAATTTGTTCCATTAAGTGATTTAAAATTTTGATATATATACATAAAAAAATATATATAATTATATTATTAAATCATAATTCAAATTTAGATGTTATATCTTTTTGAGATCTATAGCTAAATTCTTATCTTATTTATTTATTATTTTTTATTTTTGTGTGTAACCATTGTTTATGGGAGAAATTGAAAAGGATGTTGCAATAATTATGAGAAAAGTCAAAAGGGATTGTGGGTTGGGAGAAGTCAATAAATGCTAAGGTTGGGTTAGGAGAAGTCAATAAATGCTGAGGTTTTAAACTTTAAAGATTTTATTTTTTTAGTTTTTTTCGTTATGTTATAATATAATATATAAAATATGGGTAGATATCTACAACTTGAATAGAAAATATTATTTGATTTTTTGGGGTAGAGAAAATGAATGCAAGTTGTAATATTTTTTTTTGAAAATTTATGAGAGAGATTAGGAGGGAGAGATTATGAAATATTTTTGTTATTAAATAAATAAATCAGTCAATAGTTTTTTTTAATCTATTTTGTAAATTAAAAAGCAATAATTTTGAAAAATTGATTAATTTGTCCCATTAAGTAATTTAAAATTTTGATAGATATACATAAAAAAATACATAATTATATTATTAAATCATAATTTAAATTTAGATGTTATATTTTTTTGAAATCTATAACTAAATTCTTATTATTTTTTTTTTAAATTTTTGTGTGTAACCATAGTGTATGAGAGAAATTGAAAAGGGTGTTGCAATAATTATGAGAGAAACCAAAAGGGATTGTGGGTTGGGAAATGTCAATAAATGTTGAGGTTGGGTTGAGAGAAGTCAATAAATGCTGAGTTTTTGTTTTTTTAAATAAAAAAAATTAGAAAATTAGGATTAGGAGATTGGAGCTCCTATCTGATTTTTTGGGGAAGAGAAAATAAATGCAAGTTTTAATATTTTTCTTGAAATTTTGTGAGAGAGATTAGGAGAGAGAAAGATTATGAAATATTTTTGTTATTAAATAAATAAATCAGTCAATAGTTTTTTTTAATCTATTTTGTAAATTAAAAATCAATAATTTTGAAAAATTGATTAATTTGTCCTATTAAGTGATTTAAAATTTTGATAGATATACATAAAAAAAATACATAATTATATTATTAAATCATAATTCAAATTTAGATGTTATATCTTTTTGAGATCTATAGCTAAATTCTTATCTTTTTTATTTACTATTTTTTATTTTTGTGTATAACCATTGTTTATGGGAGAAATTGTAAAGGATGTTGTAATAATTATGAGAGAAGTCAAAAGGGATTGTGGGTTGGGAAAAGTCAATAAATGCTGAGGTTTTTTTTTTAAAAAAATCAAAAAATTAGAAAATTAGGATTAGGAGATTGGAACTCCCACAGGCTTTGGGGTTAAAAACCCCAATTTAAAATTTTGATAGATATACATAAAAAAAATACATAATTATATTATTAAATCATAATTCAAATTTAGATGTTATATTTTTTTGAGATCTATACCTAAATTCTTATCTTTTTTATTTTTTATTTTTGTGTGTAATCATAGTTTATTGGAGAAATTGAAAAGGATGTTGCAATAATTATGAGAGAAGTCAAAAGGGATTGTGGGTTAGGAAAAGTCAATAAATACTGAGGTTGGGTTGGGAGAAGTCAATAAATGTTGAGTTTTTTTTTTTTTTAAATCAAAAAATTAGAAAATTAGGATTAAGAGATTGGAGCTCCCACAGGCCTTTGGGTTAAAAACCCCCTTTTGCTTAATATATAGTATAGATTTTTTTATTAATTTTGTTTAACGAAAATACATAAATGGTTTAAATTAAAAATAAATAAAAATATGAATGTTTAATTTGATAAAATTAAAAATTCAAGATTTATTTTTATTTTTTCTCCCTAAAATAAATAAATAAAGAAGAAATTATCAAACTGTGTATATAATAATAAAAAAAATTACATACACAAGGAGGTGCGACTCTTTTGTGTGAAAAAACACAAAAAAAATTGTATTCCAAGAAGATTTGTACTATTTAACAAATAATTAGCTCACTTGTCACTAAATAGTACTCTCTTTGTAAATAAATGTGAATGATAAATTGCTATATCATATTGAATTGAAAAGGCCTACCATTAGTTTCAATAAAATAGGACGTTGGTTGTGGAACGCGGTGGTATATTTTCATCTTATATCAACTAACAATAAGTTTAATTATGTGAAAATAAATCTCTTAAACATCCTTATAATTTTTTGGTATATATATTAACTTTTGAGAGAGAAAACTCCGTAGGGCAAATGGTGGGAGATGGGCCCTTCCCTTAATGCAATGTATCTCTAAATAAAAAACAAAGACAAAGGTATGGGCATTGAAAAGCGTGACTGATTGGAATATGTTGATGGACACACTTTTTTTGTTTTTGTTAGTGAAAGCCATTCATGTCCTTATTTCATATTTAAAATAAGATTAAAGTTTTTATAAAATACAATAAAATTTATAAATTTAATATAATTATATTGATATCATCACTTTATAATAATATATAAACAAATAGAATTAGATATGAAATATAAACAAACACATAACTAAAAATAAACAAAAATGATTGGTGCCTCGAGGGATTGAGGCGCGAATGGCTCGGATCGTCCTCTCTCTGAAATAAAACGCAGCCTCTCTCTCTACTCTCATTCTTCTTTCTCTCTCTCTCTCTCTCTCTCTCTTCTCTATTCAAACCCAAAACTGAAGCAGCTCTTCTCTCATCCCTTTCGAAGCAGCTCAGGTTCTCTCGTCCTCTCATCCCTCTCGAAGTAGCTCAGGTTCTCTCGTTCTCTCTCTCACTCTCGTCCTTTCGCTCCCTGTCATCCTTCTCGGCCTCTCATCCCTCTTGTTGGTGTGCCGTTCTCTTCATCGTCTTTCATCAAACTGCCAGAGCCCTCCTCATCGCATTGTCGTCGTCAAATCACCGAAGCCCTCCTCACTGCTGCTGTCGTCGGTGGTTTGGACTCTTATCACCTACTAAAAAAACATCTTTGTCTCTCTCTCTGGTAAGTCCGGACATCGCAGTACTTAGGGTTTGGATTTTGGCCTTGTAAATCAGAAATTGGGGCTTTTTATATCAATTTGGATTTGAATCTGTAAAACAAAAATTGGATTTGAATTTGTATATATCAGTTTGGATTTCAATTTGTGAATGAGAAATTGGGGTCAGTTTGTATATCAATTTGGATTTCCATTTGTGAATGAGAAATTGGGGTCAGTTTGTATATTAGTTTATATTCATATCAGTTTGGCTTTGAATTTGTGAATGAGAAATTAGGGTCAGTTTGTACATCAGTTTGGAACTTGATGTGAATGAGAAATTTAGGTCAGTTTGTAGTTTGGATTTCAATTTGTGAATAAGAAATTGGGGTCAATTTGTATATCAGTTTATATTTATATCAATTTGTGAATGAGAAATTGGGGTCAGTTTATGAAAAGTTTGCTTGCTCTTATCTTTCTTCCTTTGAACTTTGGCTATGATATTCTTAAAAATATTGCGAAAATAAAACTGTAGATCAAATTTATTTTGGGTGTGACCTACATTATATCAAATTTGAATTTAGTTGTTGTTGTTGGAGATTATCATACTAAATTTGAATATAGTTGTTGTTGTTGGAGATTTTAATTGATTACATATTGATGAGCATTTGTATGACATATGTGCTTGAGCCATTTCATGTTTAAGTGTTGAATCCAGCTCTTATTCTCTGTATGTGTCTCATTCCACCATAAAAGTTGATCTTACCACTTATTTAAGTGCATACAAAACACACCTGATATCCATCTTCATTGGCAGTGGCCATTCCATATAGTTTTGTACGAGTCCCTATTATATTTTTATTTCAAACGAGGAACACTCGGAGGAAATTAAAATGGCTTCGGTATTGGTTATGCAGAAAAAAAATGGCTTCTTCTTTTATTAACCATAGCAACATTAGATTGAAACAAATAATTTGTTACTATGGGAGAACAGCTGCCATGTATATTGTACGAACCATTGAATGGAAGTCAAGGGTGTTTGTTCTTTGTTTGCCTAGCAAAATATATAAGTACCAAGCTTTATTGTATGACAGTATCTATTATATAAATTAATCCTTTAGTTTTTGAAAATTTATTTGCGTGGTTTGACTAACTCATTTTCATGCATTGTAGAGTAATAAGGCACACTGCAATTACTTTACGTTCGCAAATGAAGATGATGAGAACGTTACCTCCACAACTCGTTCCAATACTGGACCTCGTCAAACTATAACAACAGATGTATTTAACGAGCTAAGGACAATACTTTCTCAGATGGAAAATGAACTTCATGACCATGGTAGAAGGCTTCAAAGGATGGACAAGAAATTGAAGGCAACGATTTATGTCATTGTATTTTGTACCATTTTCTACTTGATGATGTAAATTAGTGACTCGTTAGTTTTCTTCTATTTTGTATCATTTTCTACTTTATGATGTAAATTAGTGACTTGTTAGTTTTCTTGTAATTTTATGGATTGTGAGTAGATGTTGTCATCAATAGATGGAATGTGGGTATCTTTTTAGGTGAAAAAGATGTGGATGATATAGAAGATGATCTTTTTAGCTCATTTTGATTGGGAAAATTTTTATTACAATACTAAATAATGATGGATTGATGACTGTGTACTGTAAAATTAATGTTTATGAAAAATTTAGAAATTCGCTAGATATTGATTTGTAATTATGTATCAATTTAAAGCAATAAAACAATCCCAATCAAACAATCAAGACAAATCGACACAACGATTTTAACGTGGAAAAATCACAATTGGAGCACCTCCAATTGTGATGAAAAACCACAGGCAACAGCCACAAAACAATCTGTAAGGCCCCTGAAATATGTATTTACTTTTAAGACCCTAATGTTGAATTATATTTATTTATTTATTTATTTTTAGCCCCTCGTTTACTTGAATTAATTCGAATCTTGTCGCTTAGCAATTGCTATTTTTATTTTTATCGAAACAGAAATTTCTCTAACCAGATTAGGTTCCCTAACTTAATTTAATTCTACCTAGGTTACATGTATTTAACTTCAAGCCCTCATATTTTCTTTTAAAATTTCAAAACTTGCCCAGAATAGTACTCATATCTTGTATATTGGTATGCCATCAATCTTGCTATATATATATATACATATACACCTAGGAGAATGTGCCTAGAACTTAAAATAATTAAAAAAAATTAGTCCCTTCACATCCCTATGGCTAGCCCTTCCTTGGAGAATGTGAGAAACCTATTTCCAAGACACACCATCATGAGATATTCTAGGAAATCCAAACCTAATGACCTAGACCTAGGTTGCAAATCTCAAGACTAGTTACCTTTTAACTAAAAATCAACTAATTGATGCCAAAACCTATGATTTAGCACCTTAGTTACTCCCATCCCTTTTGACACCAACCAAAATCCTAACTTTCCATCCAATTCCAACTAAAGGGCTTTTATGTCCTTTTACCCCAAATTTGCCTATATATACCACACCCTCCCTAGCTTGCAAACATACACACATAACACTCTCATCCACACACACATTTGGTTAGAGAGAGGGAGGAGAGAAAGAGAGAGAAGTCTAGAGTAGGAGAGGGAGGAAGAAGAGAGCCTTCTTATGCAAACTTAGTAGGTAAGCCACAACACAACATTCTCTTTCATTTTTCTTCTTCAATACATGTTTCTAAATAATGTTTTTTTAGATCTGTTATTAAAGTGCTCTTATGTTAAAAATGCTAAGATTTGAGTATTGACTCCATCTCTCTTGTATTTTTCCTTTTTGGCACAAAACCATCTCCTTTTATTACCAATCTCTCAAGTTTTCAAGAGCACTCTTTCAAACAAATTTTCTGAGTTAAACATGTGATAGTTAGCATATTTTCTTCACAAAAGAAATGAAACTTTCCCATGATGGAACCCCCTTTTTATAAATTTCCTTGTTTTGGGCATTCTACCTTAAAACCTGTTTTTTTCAGTCAACTTTAAAAAATTCCAGAAAAATGTACAAAAATATTCTGAACCTCTATTTTATGTCAAAACCTTCCTTAAGGAGTTAGCTTTCAACTAAAATTGGTTTCATCAAAAAACATTAAGCGGTTTGAAAGAAAATCAAGTTTTCGTAACGGTCGACGGATTTGGACAGATTCTGGACAGCGCTGGACTATTTTCTAAATAACTTAAAATCTGAAAAAGCAAACCCATTTCCGAAAAATGTTCTAGAAACGAGATCAAATTCTCTACGAACCATAGGAAGACCGAGCTCGGTGGATGATCTAAAGTAGTCCTTTCGTATTAATCTTCACGTGATGTTAAATTTGGAAATTTGTTATGTATGGATGTTTTGTGCCCTTGTATTCATGAAAATGTTTAATGGCTTATGATCATATCTTGGCAAGATGTTGTATGTGCATTTTATGTTATTTATCTTTCTTAACTTGAGGATGCATGCTTATGTGGATATTATTATATTGTTTAGTGGGTATTGGGTTTTCGCACACTTGAGTTATGAAAAGACGATAATATGTGGTATATGGATTATTGGGATGTGTTCCCTATTTGAAGTTAAAGTCTTGCGCAAGTGGTTTTCGGAACCCTTGAACGGAGCGGTTGTATTCGGACCCTAAGTAGCTTGGTGTGAGGAGGGATTTGGGCAAGGCCCATTATTACCGTCTCTTTTGAGGCCCTGCGGTTGGCGCTACGCGGTATATAACCGTTGGTAGGCATTCGAGGTTAGTTCTACAACAAAGTAGCAAAAGAGGGGGCATACCGAATAATCCGCATCCGATTCTTGTGGTCGGGAGGACGGAATCTCTTTGGGAGATTTCTAGTTACTAACATCTGACTCAACTCTTAATGCATTTATTTGTTTATTGGAGTATCATGCTTTACTACTTGGTGCTAGAAATGTGATTGTGTATTGGACTGGGAAAAAGGGGTGGGGTGTGTGTGTGTTTACTGGGCATTCAAAGCTCACGGCGTATCATGTCAGGTGACGAAGCGGAACTCGTAGCGGAAGACGACGAGCCGAAAACCTTTGAAGACTTTTGGCTATCCTAGAATATTAGAAGTTTCTTTTGATAATTTTGTAAGACTCATATGAAGCTTAAAACTTTCTTTTGGGGATGTAATGTAATGGAACAATCTTTTGAAGCAAGTATATTGTGGTTATTATGTATTTATATCCTATGTATGAACCTTAACGTTGCTTATGAGACCTTGTGTCAATGCCTTGTAAGATCTGTCAAAAAGGCAGTGCGCTGCCTAAGAAAGCTGGACTTAGAAGGGAGGCTATTTTGACTCCTCTGGCGATCTGGGATCTTACTTGGTTATTGACCATAGGACTCACTAGTGACTTTCCCTTTTGCAACCTTTAGTGTAGAATCGAGGCGTCACACAATTCACTAAGAAGATATAAAGGAATTACACAGGTATACTCTCAATTTCCTAGCGAATCTACGCCCGAATTGAACCAACCCCTATGTGTCTCTTCCAGCCTCATCTTCATCTCAGAATTGTCTTGACGATGAGCTACTCCAGAATCCACCAAAGCTTCAGGCTCAAAGTCTTCAGAATCTACCGAAGAACAACTCTCTCTTTTGTATAGAATGAATAAACAAACCTTTGATGTATTCTTCTTAACCCATGAGTTGAATACTCAATTAAATATCAAAGAAAACTAGCAAAATATCCATAGATATAAACCTTAATAACCAAAAAGAAGATCTGAAGAAGTAATCCTAAAATCTGACAAAAACACGTACTTATAGAAATCTGGGACTGCGAAGCTCGCTCGAGCGAGGAACAAAAAACACGTGTTTTCCATAAGTGGCTTCGCTCGAGCTAAATAACCTGTGCTCGAGCGTAAAATCATCATTCTCAGGTTTTTTATAGATGCAGCTGTAGACGTCCCCGAACGCTCCGGGAGGATGACTTCCGTTCTGTTCGTTTTTGCGGGTATACTACAGTTCGGACTCTCATTGTCACGGTTCTACATCTGAACCAAAGAGTCCAAATCCGGCAAGTCGTTTTTGAGAAAACAGATTTTTGAAAGAAGTGCCAAACATGGACCGCTTTGCCAAATATAGAGTCGCCACCTAAATATTTTTTAATGGGGAAATTTAGGAAACTCTAACTCGGTGCCAAAGGCCACGTGTCCGTCATCACCAAAGTTGCCTCGGCTCGGGAACTTGGGTACGATTGGGGAAGGTCAGCTATGAGCACCCCCTCTCGCCCGATCATAGATCGGCCTCTACTAACCGTGATATCTAATTTTGAAAACATTATATGTTCTTATTCCGGTTATTAGCCTAGTTTTACTATGTTATGCGCACAGCAAACAAGTATAGACCAAATCGCCTAAATTGGAACAAGACATTATGTGTTCGTTTCGAAAAATGGTTTGCTACCCACGGGTAGGCTAAAATGCAGGTTTTGCCACCCTCAAATGGGCTTTAGAAAAAGATGGTTTTGCCATCCTCACGGTCTTTCATGGCAATTGGCTGTTGAATGTTATGAACGGATTCCAAGTTCAAAACAGATAGGTTGAATCTTGAGGCTAAGAGCGATCCTAGGCTGCACAATCTCAAGAGCGATTCCACACAGGTCTTCGCAAGACCGTGCAAAACATTTTGTTTTTGAAAGTTTTTAAGAAAGCGGCAAATCGCTCGCGCAGAAGATAGTGTGGAACCAGTCTGGATCAAGCCAGGGTCCTTCTCAGTACTCACGCTGACAGGTATGGTTTCATTCATTAAAAGCTTAGCATGCCTCTCTTTCTCTCAAAATGATCAAAATTTTGCAAAACCCGAGGAATTCCTTCATCTTCGTTTTTATCACCGCAGTGTTCGAAAAGGGTTTCTATGAAAAGCTTAGGTCATTACAACGATGTTTAAGGCACAAGAGAGTAGGTGGTATGTACTGTTGTTCCATTCACATCCTCTGGCACGGCTGACTCAAATAGCAACAAGTACGGAACGTGATAGCCACAGCTGTTTCATTCAAATTTGTTGGTATAACTGGCTCCTCGGCAGCAACAGACTCAAAAAGTGAAAACAACTAATTACAAGACAAAACGTTGTTTGAGGCAACAATCCCGAAATCACCTGGTACACTATACAAGAGGGACTGACTCATTACAACAAGACAGACCCTGTAAGCAAAAAAACTGACTCAATACAGAGAGAGACAGACTCAAAACAATACAAAAAAATGACTCGACACCCAAGTCAGAATTTACAAAATTAGCATTGACAGATGCTCAAAATTGCGTGCCAAACGCCACATCCAAAAATACGCAGGCATTGCCCGCAGGCGGTTCACCTTCTGATTACATACTCGCAGTATCTGTGTTCTCAAAATCCAACAACTGGGTGGTGACGGACTTTGCTGAGGTGGGGGGGAGGATAACCTCATTGTCAATCAAATCCTGTACCTCATGACGGAGGCGGAAGCAATTATCGGTAGCATGACCAGTTTGCTGGTGGTACGCACAGTACAAAGCAGCGTCATGCGTAGCAGGGAGATTCTTCGGCAGAGGTCGAGGCTCCAAGGGTTTGAGATGCCCCCTTTCGGCAAGGATCTGAAGTGCTTTGGACAATGGCATGTAGAGAGCATGGAAGACCCTGCGCCCTCGAGGCAGGTACTTTGGAGCTGGAGCACTCTTGCTAGATGCACTAGCGAACGGATCGGTGGGTGCGACCTTGGATTTCTGATCCTTCCCGGATGCAGGGTTGGGAGCGGGAAGAACTGTTTTGGCATGACAGGGCCTATCCCGGTTCTCTGATTGACTGGAACTGCCCTCAGGCGGAGTGGGGAAAGCTTCCTCCACAACTTTTGTCACAACTGCAGATATTTGTTGCTTGTTCATCCCCCCGGCTTTCAAAGCCTCGACTGCCCACAGCAGTTGTCCGATAGGGTCGGCATCTGCCTTCATCTGGTCTTTACCTCTGGCTTCAGCCTGATTGAGGGTTTGGGTTGATGTTGACACGTCATTGTTATAACTGGAGGCCATCTCCGGTTGACTAAGTTCAATAACAATTCGGCCCAACAGCGGGGGCTCCTGGGGTACAAAGCTTCCGGCGTACAGTGCAGCTGGCGGTGAAGCTGACATCCTATAGGCGAGATTCGCCACAGACCTCTGGAGATCACCTATCATCCCCATTAGTTCAAAAGTAGTAGGCTCACGAGCCTGATATAGCTGAGGGGTCCAGACTGGGTGCACAACCGGCGATCTGGGTGGATGCGGCATATCAACAGTAGTCTCACTGTGTAGGGTGATTCCTTGATCCAACGCGGCCGTCATGACCACGATCTCTTCTGAATTTTGTGTCATGCTAAGTTCTGCCTCAGCAAGAAGAAGACACTAGTTATTCTGGACCAACTCTCTGAATCTCTGAACCTGATACGGAAAACAAGCAGTATTTCAGCCCCAAACAGATCAAACACGGGTGTAGCCGAACAACTGCACTTTACTACTGATCACTGTTTCCCAGAATCACTGTTCAAAACTGAACTGATACCCTGCAGACATAACTGATTCTCAACAACACTGATACCGGTGCCCTCAGGCCGGATACCCAATCTTGCAAACTGACATGCGCATTCCTGTGGAGATACACTCTAAAAGCACATAGCAAGTAAGGGAGAGCCAAAACACCCCTATGTTGGGGTAGGGTTTCCCTGTCCTATTTTGTCAGGAGCTAGGGTTTCACTACGCACGCAGCGGTTTCAAACAACCTATCATCGGGTAAGCAACCTGTCCTAGTTTGGAATGGTCATTACGGATTCCGAATATGCACTAGGTCGAATGGTCAAAAAGGGTGCCCCGGTAAAACCGGGGTTTGTGTTCCCATGCTGTCAGAGCCCATAACCAGTCAGCCTTATGGTCATGCCTTGACAAGACAAGCCTCCGGCAAACCGTTCAGGAATGGCAAATGGCAAACACGGTGTCCTAGGCGCACCAATGCACATGCAATGCAAAGAGACACATAAACAAAATCAAAACAGGATATCACGAGTTCGAGTCAAGCTCTCTAAACTCCCCAGCAGAGTCGCCAGAAATTGTAGACGTCCCCGAATGCTCCGGGAGGATGACTCCCGTTCTGTTCGTTTTTGTGGGTCTACTACAGTTTGGACTCTCATTGTCACGGTTCTACATCTGAACCAAAGAGTCCAAATCTGGCAAGTCGTTTTTGAGAAAACAGATTTTTGAAAGAAGTGCCAAACATGGACTGCTTTGCCAGATACAGAGTCGCCACCTAAATATTTTTTAATGGGGAAATTTAGGAAACCCTAACTCAGTGCCAAAGGTCACGTGTCCGTCATCACCAAAGTTGCCTCGGCTCGGGAACTTGGGTACGATTGGGGAAGGTCAGCTATGAGCACCCCCTCTCGCCCGATCATAGATCGGCCTCTACTAACCGTGATATCTAATTTTGAAAACATTATATGTTCTTATTCCGGTTATTAGCCTAGTTTTACTATGTTATGCGCACAGCAAACAAGTATAGACCAAATCGCCTAAATTGGAATAAGACATTATGCGTTCGTTTCGAAAAATGGTTTGTTACCCACAGGTAGGCTAAAATGCAGGTTTTGCCACCCTCAAATGGGCTTTAGAAAAAGATGGTTTTGCTACTATCTAGTGGGCTTAAAACTCACAGTTTTAATGCATCATCCCAATTTAGGTAATTTGACCTCCATCCACAGGCATTCGAGCAGTTATATCACATAAACAGCTAGCCTCATGGTAATCATGCTTTTATGGCGGCATTCACACACATGCGATATGCTAAAGCATAAAAACTCACCTAGTACTCCAAGCCAAAACAAAAACTAGTTAGTAATCATATGTATGATCCTAGTTCATGTTAAGTGGCTAATGCAACACAAGCAAAGACGCAATCTCGACGGGCTCGGCTATCCTAAGCATGGCATGTGAAATGCTACAACTATCACGCATTCAATTTGGAATTGAAAATACAACGCAGTTTGTATGATGTACCGAGCCCGGTGCATGTAAACAAATGCATGGATGCACGCATGCATTGCATAAGGTATGCTAATTTTCAATATGCCCTAATCTACCATCATAAGCAGGTAAATAAAAGGGAAGAAAGACGTGGGGTTGGAAGACATGCACACACTCACCCACACTTATTACAAATATGCCCTCACACGGAGGGACCAAAAGAATATACAGTCCCAAATAGTACAGTCCAAATATAGAATAAATTATTACAAAGATTCTAATTATCAAATTAAATCAAATGTAAAAAGAAGGGGGCCTCAGCCTTGCCTCGGGATGCGCGAATGATGCATGCTCGATCCGTCTTGCCCGGAAAGCCCGTACCATACCATTGCCGCCTCTGTTTTCACTGTCCTGCCTCTCCAAAGACTGCCAAAGTCCCAGGATACCTTATATGCACACTGCTTCACACCATCGGCTGGATGAAATGGCCACCGGCCATGCAAAATATCTGCCGGCTGCTTATGAGGTTGTCGGCCACCAATACATTGCCGGTCGGCACTCTGTACTGCCGGTCGGCAAACAATTCCTGCAGAATCTGGTTTTTGACAGTAACAAGGACAGACAGTGTATGGTATGGAATTTTGGGCACATGTAAGCATGGCCATGCCCCCTGTCATGTATGGGACTCAAGGAAGCATGGCCCTTGGTCCTTGGGCCACCAATTATGCATTTTGATGCATGATGGCCTCAGGGACCAAGATTGCAATTCAATGTAAAGATGCATGCAACACACAAATGAGGACCAAGATCCTATCATGTCCAAGTCAAGGGCCTTAGTGACATGAGAATTGAGACGTGTTTTGTCACTTAAAGTACAAACACCTCTCATCTCTCACACTTGGTTTGACACCCCAAACCAAGTAATGCAATACATGTTATGCAAACATGGCTTAACAATGCAACATGATACTAAAATGCAAGGCATGCCAAATGCTATGCAACGGCCCTGTTTGGTAGAGCTGTGGGAAAGTGCTTATAGCTTATACCTAAACAGCTTATAGCTTATAACTTTCAGCTTAAGCTGATTTCCAGCTTATTCTTAACGCATCCCTGCCCCACTCAAAGAATAAGTTGATTTCTGATTTCCAAAAAGCTATAAGCTATAAGCTATAAGCTAAATCAAACACATCAAAATAACTTAAATTAAGCTGAAAGCTGAAATAAGCTGTAATTAAGCTCTGCCAAACAGGCACAACATCATGTTAAGTATACAAAATGCTAGAGCATACGAGATGCAAATGCAATGCAAACAAGGAAAAATCATGTAATAGAACTATCATGCTACCACACTTAATGAAACAAGTATGCAAAGAACATGAGACAAACATGCAAAAGTAGGCTTAAACCATAAAGGGGCAGACCTCAATCCACCCCAAAACAGTGGCCAAAAGTGCCTAAAATGGACAATTATTCATGCTAACATGCAAGCCAAATGGGGCCTAAGACTAAGGCACAAAATGGAGCATTACACCATCACTAACAAGACCACTCATAGCATGGAATGAGCAACCAAAAAAAGATGTGTAGCATGCAAAAATAAGCCACAAAAACACATGACATGACGACCCAAATACCTAAACATGAAAGCATGGCCAATGACCACCCTTTAAGGCACAAGATTACAACACTTCAAAGCATGAATGAGATGATAAATGGGGACATATAAACATGGTATAGGAACTGAAATAACATATTAAATGATTCCAAATCATCTAAATAACCTATCCAATGCATATTCATGGATCACATACTCAAGGCTTACAAGCCATAATGCAAAGCAACTCCATCAAGCATGCCAAACATGGAAAAATCAGTGGCCAATAGACCTAAAACATGACAAATCATGACCAAAAGCTTCAATAAGCTAAGCTAAAACACGAGGATATACAAGGCCAAGTACATGACACACTTCTAGGCAAAGTAGAGCATTTCAAAGCAAGTATAAGATGCATGCTAAGGGCTACAAATCCAACCCAAAACAGAGATATAACATATCATATGAACACCAAATAATCTTTGAAATGAAGCCAAAACAAACCAAGTATGTATGCTCCCTTATGAGCCAAAAACAAAGGCAAAAGAGGGACAAAGGAGAGAGGGGTGTCCCTCCCCTATACAAGACTTCAAACCACCTTCATCACCACTGAAAATCCACTGGATTTCAGTGGTGAGAAGATCAACACAACAACATAAGCAAGACTTAAGGAAAAGGGACCAAAAGAGGCCAAACAAGGCCTAAGAGGGAGATTTCGACCCCCAACCACAAAACACCCTTAATGAAAGTTCTTAAGCATAAAAATATAAGACTTTTTCATGTTAAACACAAAGCCTAAATCAGCAAGCAAGACAGGTAAAAACTTGTTGTAAAAATGGAAAATCTAAAGTAAAGTGCTCACCCTTGAAGAAACCTTGAAGAGTAGTTGGTCCAGCCACCCTCTATTGATCAAAATCAGTCCAAATGCTCAAGAAACAACCCTCCAAGCCTCCCAATCTCGAGCTAAGGTGTGATAGTGTGTGTGTGAGTGCAAAAGTAAGGTAAAACTACACTTTTAGGCCTAAAAACACACACACAAGAGGAGAGAGAGGGAAAATCTAGAGAGAGGAGATATATGGCAGATATATAGATACACAAGCTCTGGTTTTTTTGTTCAAAAATGGCTAACCTCTCACAAAGGGAGAGGAGGAGTGTTTTAAATAGGCAAAAACAAGCCAAGAAGCTTAGTGGCTAAGCAAAAGAGAAAGGGTCAAGAGGTGCAAAAGGGTCTTGGCTTCTTGGAGAAGCTAAGACAGCTGGCCAAGCTTCTCCAAGAAGCTTGGCCAAAGGGTTCAACCTTCTAGAAGGTTTGGGGGTTCAAAGGTGCAAAGGGGTCATCCCCGTGCATGGGGAGTGGTGTGGGTGCATTCTAGCTGGCACAGCTGGCATGCACCATGCTCCAAGGGATGCAGAAAGGTCATCGGCCAACCAAATAGGTCATCGGCAAATAAAGTGCCGGTCGGCTAAACATAGTGCCGACCGGCCATTGTTTTTAAGAAACCATGGCCGGTGGTACACGTATGCGGCCGGTGATAGTGGGGATGGCCAGTGGGGTGTGGGGATGGCCAACAAGCCATTCCCTGCCCTTCAAGGCAAAAACACAGGTGTTTGGTGCCAAAACCACACACAAAGCAGTCGAGTCAGGAGGTCCTGAGGCAAGGCACGCAGCCGAGATCTCTGGGAACTCGAGATGAACACAAACATGGATAATCGCCGAGTGTTCAAATGGTGACGTCCAAGTCTTGAGGACGGTCAAAAATGGGGTGTCTACAGCAGCCTTCCCTCGAGCGAGAACTCTTTCGCTCGAGCGAGCAAGGGCGGACATGCAACTTTGAATGCAATTTTTCATTTTGCTTCGGGGGTGCTGCCCCTCGACCCCGCCTGGGCGCTGCCCGGACCCGCCAAGGGGCACTGCCTCTTGGACCTCCGCAAGCTGACCTGGCAGCTCGATCCCTGTCATAATCAGCGAAGTGGCAATCTTGAAAGTATTAAGATCGCAAACTTCTCTGTAGGGCATAATTCGGATGGGATTCGCATCTAGAAACTCATAGCCTCACTGAAATAAAAAGTGCGAAAGCAAGTACAACTGAAAGGAGTTTTGTCAACCGGGATTGCCAAGAATAAAAACCTAACAGTTTATACAAGAGAAGAGATTAAATTTAGGTCACAAATATAGGTTCAAACATGTCACATTTACATGTGTACATTTGAAGGAGATGTTGGTAAATAAGATGTTGGCGAATCAGTTACAATAGCATAGAACAAAAATATGTCTTCAACTTTTTTATCAAAAAGCTCAATTAGAATGATAAGTTACTAGTTCACCCTAAATGCAATTACACCTGCAAACAATCATAAGTACAACTATATATATTAATTTCACATTGAAAAAATAAATACATAAAAAAACTAGTTTAATAAACCATAAAGCAACAGAAATGTGAATCATCCTGATAACAAAGCAATAGAGATTCATAATGATGTCAGTTGTATCATCCATATATTGAACCATCAGACAAGCATAGACATTCATAATGATGTTACTTGTATCATCCATATATTGAACTATCCTCATAACAAAGTAACAGAATTTTGAGTCGGGCCAGATTAATACAATATGTTGCTGTCCATAAACCATAAAATGTGTCCAACCATGAATATTTCTACATTTACAAACCAAAGTATCCAAAGTTTACAAACCAAAGTATCCAAAGTTTACAAAACCAAAGTCATAAAATTACTACTGCGAAACTAAAAATAAAATGGGGCATTTGGATCCGCATCTATATTCAAGTTAACAAATTTTGAAGCCATTGTCGAATTTTGATTGCTTATGTTGTTCACTATTCCTGATTGACTAAGAGCTGCGCTTCCAATATTGTCCACCATTTGCATTGGGCTACCTCGTGCCTATTCAATGAGAAAGTAAATAATATAAAATTTTTTTGTCACAAACATATCTACAAATCACAAGAAGGAAAAATATTCCATGTCATATTTTGAATACATACCGGTACATACATACTCTCTTGTGTGTCATCCATACAAGGAAAATAATACTGTTGAGCTTGCGGTACCTTACAAACATAGTCTCTTGATTAGTAATTTCAAACATGAAAATAAAAACAATGAAAAAATGCTCAGTTGTCCTTTCTTGAATACATACCGGTTCATACATACTCGGTTGCATGTCATCGGTAGAAGGAAAATAATAAGGGTGAGCTTGCGGTACTTTATGATTATAGTAACACAATTTCATTAATACTTTCAAACATTAAAATAAATACCATACAAAAATATGAAGTCCACTTTGAAACACATATCGGTTCGTGTCTACTCGCTTGTATGCCATCCATACAAGCAAAATTTAACTTACGACCCTATAGGAACACACATTGGTGAATAATTTAAGTAAAAAAAATTATGAAATTTACATATCAAACAAAATGAAAAATTTACCTATACTTTTGTAGCCTTTTTATTCTTTCCCTTCAACCGATTCACAATTTTATCCATTTTACTAACTTTCTGTTTGGTATATGGACGGTTGTAGCTTGCTTTTCGTGCTCCTTTCGGATACAACTAGCCCTTCAGTTTGGACTCCCGTGGTTTTGAATCTGATTTCACAATTGCAATGTGAAATAGATACACACAAATGAGTCCAAATTCGACAATTCTTTTGGAAAATCAATTTTGAATAAAAAATGTCAAAAATGGACTGTTTTGCTAGATTTTAGAGTCGCCACCTAAATATTTTTGAAAAATTTAGGAAACCCGTGACTCGTGCCAAAAGGCCATTAGTCCGTCATCACCAAAGTGTCTTAGCTCGGGAACCTACGTATGAGAGGGGAAGGTCATGAATTGAGCACCCCACTCACCCGATCAAAGATCGGCCTCTACTAATCATGATATGATTTTTATCTACATTATATGCTCTTGTTCTGGTTATTATTGCTAATTTTACTAGGTGATGCACACAAGTATAGACCAATTTGCGAAATTTGGAATGCTTTGATTTTATGTTTGTTTTAAAAAAGTGTTTTGAATACATGTCACTTGAAAAAGCGAGCTCGTATTTACATTTAATCAATTATTCCAATTTAAGTAAAAAAACCTTCATCCACTAGCATTCAAACAAGTATATCACTTAAGCACTTAACCTCATGAAATATGCTTGATATGGCAACATAAACACACAATGCAATATGCTAAAGTAAGAAATGATCAGCTAGTACTCCAAGGCAAGCCAAATAAATCAAAATAATTTAAAAAAATGCATGCTCCTAAACAATGCAATATGGCTAATGCAACGCACGCATTATGTAGATAACAAGTTTGACTATTAGCATGGTATGTGATTCAATTCAAGGCATGCGATAAAGCACGTATTCGAGCAAAGAATTTGAAATTGACATTGGTTAGAATGATGAGCCAAACCCTTATGCATGTAAGATGAATGGATGCAAGTCATGGAAAATGCTAAGTAAATATGATGTTACCATTATAAGCAGGTAATAAAAGGGAGAAAGAAATAGGGTTTAGAAGACATATACAATTATTACATATTTTTCCCTCGTGCAAGAGAGTCTGAATGTCCAAGTGTCTGAACTAAAAATAGCTACTACAAATCCGAATAAATAATGAATAACTAACTAACTATCTAAGTTATTACAACAATGATACTAACAGTAAATATTACCACAATAATAAACAATAATAATTACACTTATAATAATTACAACAATAAGATGAACAATAATATTACAACATTATTATGAACAATAATTATAACAATACTAATAAAACAAAAGAAGATGCACAAGGATCATATGCGCGTCAATGAAGATTGTTTGCAGAAAATGCTCTGTCTACCTTCTGGGAACCTGCTCTGTTTCACCTTTAGCCACTGCCTCTTGGTTCTGCCAAAAGTGATCTGTCTACCAAACATTGGAGCCCAGCCGGCCCCCAATGAGGCCCAGCCAGGTCTAAACAAGGCCGGCCGTGCCCTATTTTCATGCAAAAAAATATTTTTGTATTCTGAGGTGAAAACATTGCAGATAGAGCCTTTCTAAGCTTTGTTTGTCCTTCTGCTATTTTCTGTCTTGGGAAACTCGAGAGAAGAACGAATTCGATTTCCGAAGCCATCAATGGTAGCAAGTTGATTGCTTGATGATTTCGGGCATGTTTGGACAAAAAAGTTAATAAATGCAATAGAAGACAACCACCCCTCCCTCCTATCATGAAGTTAGCTCAAAGAGGGAGGTAGACACGCCTCAAGAGTTACTAAAACATCATGAATTGATATGTGATGACTCTCGACACGATGGACTCGGCATAACGTTTGGCCGAATCTAGCCAAATTTTATTTATCTTCTTTATGTCGGTTTCATTGATTTTAAGCTAATTTTATTAGTCATTTTTGACTTACCTTTTCATTCTTTAATCATTTAGTTCGATAATGAGATTTAAGTCCACTAAATGAAGAGAAATGTCAAATGAAAAGTGATCTTTAGTGTAGACACCCCATTTTTGACCGACTTTAAGACTCAGACGTCATCGATTGAGCGCTCGGTGATCGTGCATGTTTGAGCTCGTTTCGAGTTTCCGGAGTTTTTGGCTGAGAGCCTTGCCTCCGGGCCTCTGAACTCTTTGTGTTTCGGCTCAGTTTGCGGACCAAGCCTTGTTTTCTCTTCCTTGGAGAGAGGGAGAGGTCTTGTAGACCATCCTTTTGTGGTCGTAGACCACTTTTCCTGCTTGGAGACTAGTTCCCAGTTTTCGGAGCCTTCAGCCGTGTGCCTTGACTCGGGATCGCTTAACGTTCTCTGTTTGGCGTGGTTTTTGAACCACACCTTGTTGCCTCTGCCTAGAGGGACACTGTGGTCTGGGAGACCACTTTTGTGGTCATAAACCACTTTTGGTGCCCGTAGACTAGTTTTCGAGGCTCCCGACCGCGCGTCTTGCGTCTCGAACTTTCGTCTTGCATCCTTTTTGGTTTGTTTTTGGTACAAACCTTGTTTTTCTTGTTTGGAAGGTGGCACAAGGGTAGGAGACCAGTTCTTCCCCTTGGAGACCACTTTTCTTCTTGCCAGCCAGTTTTCTGGTCGGCTAACTGGCTTTCTTGGTCTTTGGGCCACCTTTTCTGGTCGGCCACCACACCACCACCTTGCTTTCATGCTGCAGACCATCTCCTTCCCATGGCTGACCACTTTTGCTCTGGTCGACCACTTCCACTAGTCGGCCGACCAGTAGAAGTAGCTCACCAACCACTTCAAGTGGTCGGCAACTTTCCATCACCTTTTTGGAGATATTTTTAGGCCAGCTGTTACAGCTGGAGGGCACAAAAGCCATCCTCCATACACGTGTATGGAGGGATGGCTTTAGGCCAAAAGCTTGTCCAACAAGCTTGTTGCTTGTTCTCTATAACAGAGAACCTCCCCCCTCCTCCTCCAGGTTTCGATTTTGGTGCTTAAGAGTTATACATACATCTTTGTATCTATCTTGCATCTTCTCTTCTTTTTTGTGTTCAAAAGTGTCATTTTATCATACTATTGCACACAAACACACACTCAAACACCATACTCTTGGAGTTGAGGTCCCTTGAAGCTGTTTTTGAAGTTTTTGGACTGGTTTTGGTTCAAAAAGAGTGCTGGAGTTGCAGCTTTGAAGGTGTTTATCAAGGGTGAGCTTTTAACCCTTAAAGCCCTTGTTTTGGTTTAAACTTTTGAACCTATTTGCATGCTATTTTTGGCTTGACTTTCTATTGCAAAAAGTTCTAATTTTTAGTCCTTAACATGTTTGTTTCAGGTCTCTTTTGTGTTGGGGGTAGTCTACCCCCTCTTAGGCCTTGTTAGGCCTTGTTTTGAGCCATCCCTTTAGGCTCTTGTTTTAGTCTTTGCATGACCTTTCTACCACTGAATTCCAGAGGAATTGTAGAGGGGGAAATGGTGTTTTGAGGTCCCGAATAGGAGAGGGTCATCCCCTCTCCTTGTGTTCTTGAATTCTTGCTTTGAATGCCTCATGTTTGAGCATGTTTGTTAAGCTTGTGTTGGCCACATCTTAGCCTATTATAGGCCTTATTTTAGCATGGCATACCACTGTTTTGACTTGGTTTTGTCACCTCATGCATGCCTTATACACTTGTAGTGTAAATTTTGCAAACTAGCTTTGTATGCCTCATGTTTGAGCATGTCTTTCTAGCTTATTTTGAGTTCATCTCAGCATGTTCTTGGTGTTGTTTTTCCATGATATACCTCTGTTAAGGTTTGGTTTGATAGCCCCATGCATGCTCCATGCACTTGTAATGCAATTCCATGAACTAGCCTAATGTGTATCATGCTTTAGACTGTCATTCTAGCATGATTTTGGCTTAACTCTAAGAAGCTTTTGTCCATGTTTTAGCATGCTCTGGCTCTGATTTGTGTTGTTTTGGTCATGCATGCCATGCTTTGTATAGCTATAGTGCATTCTGGCTTGTTAGTTTTGTGTATCAAGTTCACTAGTATGCATTACTTGGACTATTTTCATGATTTGACATCATTTGAAATATTATTTCAGTCCATATAGTGTGGTCATACACTTGTATGTATCACTTTTTAAATGCTTTGAAGAGTTTGTCCTTTACGCCTGGGAATGACTCATTGTGTATGCCTTCATGCCTAAGCTTGCGAGCTATCATTTCAGTGTGTTTTTGGGATTATTTTGCCATGATATAACTCTGATTTTTGTTGGTGAAGCCATCTCATGCTTGGTCTTGGTAGGTGTAGTGTAACCCTCCCTTTTGGCCTTGCATATCCCATGCTTTATTGCTTTCATGCTAGCTTGTTTTGGCTTCCTTCCATACATGTTTTAGTATTATTTTGACATGTTTTAGGACTATTTTGGGTTGCCTTGGCCATATGCTTCATGTTTTTCATAGTTGTAGTACAAATGCATATGCTAGCTTTGAGTTTTGAGCACCATAGCATGCTTCATTTGCATCGTGTGTATGATTTGGCATCATTTATCATGATATTTCAGAGCATGTAACATCGCCATGTTCCCACTTCATTCACTCTTTAAGTGCCTTTGAGTGTTATGCATTGTTGGCTTGTTTGTGGCCTAGCATGTATGCCATCTTGCCTAGGTCCTTGAGCCCTCATCTTAGCATGTTTTGGTCTTTGTTTAGACCTAATTAAGCTCTGTCCATGGTTGGTTCATGCATTTGTGCCATGTGTTGCATGTCCCTTTGTATAGTCCTCTTTGCTAGCTTCATGCTTTAAGGACCATAGCATGCTTTGCTTGTGTTATTTGAATGATTTGGCATCATTTCATACTTCATTTCAGAGCTTATAGTGTTGTTACACTCTCACATTTGTCACCCTTTGAGCACTCTTAAGAGTTGTACTCTTGGGCCTAGTTGATAGGCCAATGCATGTGCATCCTTGTATGTGTTTTCGTGCCTTCATTTCTTAGCATTATGGCCACTGTTTTGGGTATGGCTGAGGTCTATCCACATTTGGTTTAAGTCCATTTAGCATGTTTATTTGCATGCTGCTTGCATGCTTATGTTACATTGCATTGAGTATGCCATGTTGTTCTTAGCACTTAGCATTGTGTATGCCATGTTGTCTACATGCTTAGGTCACATTGCATTGAGTATGCCATGTTGTTCATTGCATTGTGTATGCCATGTTGTTCATTGCATTGTACATGCTTAGGTCATATTGCATTGAGTATGCTATGTTGTTACCTTGCATTGTGTATGCCATGTTACATTGCATTGTGCATGCTTGTTGTTGGCATTTTGTTTAGCATGCTAGTTGCATTGCATTTGTTTGGATTAAGTGTTAATCCGAGCACGAGAAACGAGAAACGTTTCATACTTGAAGTGATGAAACGTGCCTCAATTCTCGATCGCCGACCCTGTTGATCATACATGATAGAGCTCAAGGCTTTATGTGTTTATGTGTGCATTCATTACATATTGAATTGTGCAATTTGACTTCTCGGCCATCATGCATTGAGATGCGCGATTAGTGGCCCGAGGGTCGAGAACCGCATTCCCTTGAGCTCATGAAATGATAGGGAGGGTGGTTGTGCACACATATCTTGCAAATATATTGCCATACCCTTTCTTGCTCTCTGTTGCAGCAAGCTGGAAGAGTGCAGCGACAAGTGGTCGGCAGACCAGAAAAACTAGCTGGCCAACCACTTTTTCTGGTCTGCAGCATTGGAAAGTGGTCGGCCAGTGGTTGGCAACATCAACAACTGGTCGGCCAGGTTCTTACAGGTCCTCAATGTGAGTTAGAAGCTTTTTGGAACTTGGTGTAAGGTTTTGAGAACAGTTGCAAACAGAGGCAAATCGGGGCATCGCCTTGGATTTTTGAATGAGGCGACCGGGCATGCATGCACTCCTCTTCTCGAGGACTTCTTTTTACTGCTTTCCTTAGCTAGTTTATGCTTTGGTTATGTATTTAAGTAGTTAATGCGTTTAGTTGCTTATTTGTGTTGTAATAACTAGTTAGTTAATTAGCTTTGCTTTGTACTTAATTAGTTAGCTTGTTAGTTAACTAGTTTTGTGATGTAATAATTAGTTTAATTAGCTTAGATTAGCTAGTTAGCTTCCTATTCGGACCCTCCATCGAGAGGGCCAACTGTTGTAATAAGCGTGCGTGCGTGTGATGCATGTCTTCCAACCTTCATTTCTTTCTCCTTTTTACTTAACCGTTTACGATGGTTAGTTTTAGGGCATGTTTCGATTAGCATCCTCATGCTCGCATGTGTGCATCCATTCATCTATTTTGCATGCATCGGGCTCGGCGCATCATACTAACTGCATTGTATTTCAATTCCAAGTTGAATACATGTATCGACTTGTCGCATTCATATGCCATTCTAGATAGCCGAGCCTATCTGTAGACACCCCATTTTTGACCGACTTTAAGACTCAGACGTCATCGATTGAGCGCTCAGTGATTCCGCATGTTGTGCTCGTTCTGAGGTTTCGGAGTTTCGGCTGAGAGCCTTACCTCCGGACGTTGGGACTCTTTTGTGCTTTGCCTCGGTTTGCAAACCAGGTTCTGTTTTCTCTTCCCGAAGGGAGGGAGAGGTCTCGTAGACCATCTTTCAGTGGTCGTAGGCTACTTTTCGTGGTCGTAGACCATTATTCCTGTTTGGAGACCAGTTTCCGGTTTTCGAAGCCGTCGGCCGTGCGCCTCGGTTTGGGACCGCTTAACTTTCTCCGTTTGGCACGGTTTTTGGAGAGCTTGAACCTTTTGAACCTTCGTTTTAGCTTCTTGAGGGAGCTTGAACCTTTTGAACCTTTGTTTTAGCTTCTTGAGAAAGCTTGAACCTTTTGAACCTTCGTTTTAGCTTATTGAGGAAGCTTGAACCTTTTGAACCTTTGCTCTAGCTTCTCCAAGAAGCTTGAACCTTTGCTCTAGGTTCTCCAAGAAGTTTAAACCCTTTGCTCTAGCTTCTCCAAGAAGCTTGAACCCTCTTGTTTCTCTATAAGAGAGGGCCTCCCTCTCCTTTAGAGAGGTTGAAAAAAATTTGTCTAAGGCACAAGGGTTGTATCTCTTTCTATATCTTTATATTTAGGCTTAGAAAGTGTTAGTTCTTGACCCCTTTGCACCACACCTCATAGCCACACACCTCCACCATTGATCTAAGGTTCTTGGAGGGTCTTGAGAGGTCTCAAAGAGCTGGTTTTTGGTCCAAGAAGCTGTTGGTTTTGCTGAAGCTACAAGGGTAACACACTATTTCCTCTTTTAAGCTTTATTTTGCTCCATCTTTTAGCCATACCTGCAAGCATATTTGAGCTTTGGTGTAAACTGAAAAAAGTCTTATTTTGAGGCCCTTAACATGTTTGTTTAAGATCATTTTGGTGTTGGGGGTCTTCTACCCTCTTGCATGCTTGTTTTGGCCTTGTTTTGTGCCATGCCATAAGGCATTCGAGATAGTATTTGCTTGGCCTTTCTACCACTGAAATCCAGTGGATTTTCAGTGGTGGTTTGGTGGTTTTGACGGCCAAAATCAGAGAGGGGTGACCCTCTCTCTTTTGGCCTTGTTTGTTTGCATATTTGGCCTTTCAAAGGAGCCCATATTTTCATACTTCCAAGCCTTGGTTCAGGCACTTTTTGGTATTTTTGAGACCTACCTAGGCTCTGTCCATAGTTGTTTTGGTCACCTTTTGTTTGCTTCTTGCATGTGTAGAGCAATCCCATTCATAGCTTATCAAAGGAGCATGTCATTCTTGCATGTATTGACCATGTTTCATTGGGTTTTTGGTCATATTTTGGCATGCCATGATTCTATTTTTGGCTAGTTTGGTAGCCCCTCACATGCTTCATAGGCTTGTAGTGTAAATCATGCTTACTAGCTCACATTGCATGTTGTTTTGGCCCTCTGTTCTAGCACCTTTTGGCCATCTGTTCTAGCACCTTTTGGCCACACCCCAAACATGTTTTGTTCATATTTTGGGCTGCCTTAGCTCTGTTTTTAGGCCTCTTGGTCGATTGGTGCTTGCCATGTATGGTTGTAGTGTAATAGCCTTGCTTACCTTTGAGTTTTGGGGTCCCTTGCCTGTGTTGCTTGAGGCATTTTAGTGTTTGGGCATCATTGAATATGATATTTCAGAGTTTATAGGTGTGCCATATTCTCATGTTTATCATGCCTTCAATGTGTTTGAGAGTTGTGCTTTTATACCCCATTTGTGAGCCATTGCATGAGCTTCATTTTGGTGCATGTCAAGCCATCATTTTAGCTCATTTTGCCACTGTTTTGGAACTGCATAAGGTCTGTTAGAAGTTGGTTTGGTCATTTGAGCATTGCTTTGTATACCTCTAGTGTAATGTGCTTCACTAGTTTCGGTACTTGAGCCTTCCAATGTGCATTGTGTGAGTCGTTTGCATGATTCGGAGCCTTTTTGTATGCCATTTCAGAGCTGGAATATGTGTCATTGTACGCCATATTTCATCCTTGCCATGCTCTTGGAGAGTTGCATCTTGTGCCCTTGGCTTGGAGCCTTTGTATTGTGCATGCTTGTGTGTGTCTTGTTGCTTTGATTTCATCATCCATTGGCCACTGAGTTGGACATGGCTGAGGCCTATCCATCTTGATTTAAGTCCATTTAGCATTGTGCATGCCATGTAGTTCGTCGCATTGAGTATGCTATTTGACATTCGCATTGTATATGCTAGTCTCATTTTGTCATATTGTTGCATGCTTATGATTATCTCGTATTGAGTATGTGTACATTAGCATTGTGCATTGTGTATGCCATTAGCCTTGCTAGGTTGTTCATGTTTCATTCCATATTGACATTGTGTATGCTAGGTGCATGTTTGCATGTTTCACTCCTTGCATGTTTGCATGACCAAGTTGCAGTGCATTTAGCTTGCATGCTAGAGTCGCATTGTGTATGCCACACTTGTTGCATTGTGTTTGGAATAGGAGTTAGTCCAAACACGGAAAACGAGGAATGTTTTGTACTCAAAGTGACCAAACGTACCTCAATTCCTAGTCGCCGACCCTCTTGACTAATACATGATGGAGTTTAGGCATTTATGTGTTCATATGTGCATTCATTCCATATCAAGTCGTGCAATTCGACTCCTCGGCCATCATGCATCGAGATACGTGATTGGTGGCCCGAGAGTCGAGGACTACACTCCCTCGAGCTTGTGCAATGATGGGAGAGTGGTCGTGCACACATTTGTTGAAAATACCTTGCTATGCCTCTCTCTTGCTTTGTGTTGTAGAAAACCAGGAACAGGAGGCAGAAACTGGTCGGCCGACTAGCTTTTCTGGCAGGCCGACCACCTCTTTTGGTCTTCACCACAAAAGGTGGTCGGTAGGTGATCTCCAAGGCCAAGGGCTGGTCGGCAGCCTTCCCACAGCTTCCCAAGGTGGAGTTTCAGCCTTCTGGAGCCTTGTGCAAGTTTCTGACATCAATTGCAAACAAAGGCGAGTCAGGGCGTCGCGAGGGATTTCCCGATAAGGCGGTTCAAGCATGTATGCATCCTTTTTCAATCAAAGCAGAGCCGAGGCAGCCTACTTCATTTAGTTTACATGCTTACTTAGTTAATTTGTTGATTAATTAGAGTCATGTAATAATTAGCTATAGCTTGTTGGTTCTGTATTATTTATTTGGACCCTCCGAGAGAGGGCACAACTGTTGTAATAAGTGTGCATGTGTGTGATGCATGTCTTCCAACCCCAAGTCTTTCTCCCTTTTATTTACCAGTTTATGGTGGTTAGTTTTAGGGCATGTTTCAATTAGCATCTATATGTTCGCATGTTTGCATTTATTCATCTATATTGCATGCACCGGGCCTCGGCGCATCATACTAACTGCATTGTATTTCAATTGCAAGTTGAATACATGTTGCTTGTAGCATCTCATATGCCATCTTAGAATAGCCGAGCCTATCTTAGTTGCATTCTGCATGTGTTGCATTAGCCATCTTAACATGAACTAGGATCATGCATTGATTACTAACTAGTTTCTGTTTTGGCTTGGGGTACTCGGTGAGCGTTTATGCTTTAGCATCCTTGCATGTGTGTGAGTGATTGCCATGATAGCATACTTACCATGAGGCTATGTGTTTGTGTGATATAACTGCCTGAATGCCTGTGGATGAAGGTGGGGTTGCTTGAGTTAGAATAATTCGTCGAAACCCGTATTTTAGCCTACTTGCGAGTAGCAAACTTCAATCCATTTTCAAAATAAACGGATATGCGATGCTTTGTTCCAAATAAGGCAATCTAGTCTATACTTGTATGCTGTGCGCATCACATAGTAATCTTAGGCTAATAAACCGGAATAAGAGCACATAATGTTTTCAAAACTCGATATCATGGTTAGTAGAGGCCGATCTTTGATCGGGCGAGCGGGGGTGCTCATGAAGTGACCTTCCCCAATCGTACTCAAGTTCTCGAGCCGAGGCAACTTTGGTGATGACGGACATGTGGCCTTAGGCACGAGTCAGGGTTTCCTAAATTCCCCAAAACAAAATATTTAGGTGGCGACTCTGTATCTAGCAAAACAATCCATGTTTGGCACTTCTTTCTAAAAATCTATTTTTCAAAACAATTTGTCGAATTTGGACTCTTTGGTGATTTATCGGTCTCGCATTGCACTTTGCGGGATTAGATTCAGAAATGTGGCATTTGAGTTCGAACTGTAGTGAGCCCAATGAACAAAACGGGATTCCCTCCCGGGACGTTCGGGGACGTCTACACTATCTCAGTTACATTTTTGCATGTGTTGCATTAGCCATCTTAAACATGAACTAGGATCATGCATGATTTCTAACTAGTTCTCTGTTTTGGCTCGGAGTACACTGTGAGTGTTTACGCTTTAGCATACTGCATGAGATCTGTATGTTGCCATGATAGCATGCTTGCCATGAGGCTAACTGCTTAAGTGATTAACTGCCTGAATGCCGGTGGGTGAAAGTTGGATTGCCTAAATTGGAACAATTCATTGAAATCTACGACTTAGCCTACTTGCGAGTAGCAAACTTCAAATCATTCTCACAAACGAACATGCAATGTTTTGTTCCAACTTAGGCGATCTAGTCTATACTTGTATGCTGTGCGCATCACATAGTAATTCTAGGTTAATAACCGGAATAAGAACACGTGTGTTTTCAAAAACAAAATATCATGCTTAGTAAAGGCCGATCTTTTGATCGGGTGAGCAGGGGTGCTCATTGCATGACCTTCCGTTTTCGTACCCAAGTTCCCGAGCCGAGGCAACTTTGGTGATGACGGACACGTGGCCTTAGGCACGAGTCAGGGTTTCTTAAATTTCCCAAAATAAAATATTTAGGCGGCGACTCTATATTTGGCAAAGCAGTCCATGTTTGGCACTTCTTCATTAAAATCAGTTTTCCAAAACGATTTGCCGGATTTGGACTATTTGGTGATTTATCGGCCTTGCATTGCACTTTGCGAGATTAGATTCAGAACCGTGACATTTGAGTTCGAACTGTAGTAGCCTAGAACAAAACGAATTCATGCCCTTGCGTACGGAGCCGCGAGTTCTCTGGGCGGTCTACAGTTTCTGGCGACTCTGCTGGGGAATTAGAGAACTTAACTCGAACTCATGATATCTTGTTTTGATTACACTTATGTGTTTCTTTGCATTGCATTTGCATTGGTGCGCCTAAGACACCGTGTTTGTTGTCTGTTATTCCTGAACGATTTGCCGGAGGCTTGCTTTGAGAAGCGTGCCATAAGGCTGATCGGTTACGGGCTTTGCCACGATGGGAACACAAACCTCGGTTGTTACCGAGGCATCCTTTTTGACCATTCGACCTAGTACATATCGGAATCCGTAGTGACCATTCCAAGCTAGGACAGGTTGCTTATCCGATTGTAGGTTGTTTGAAACTGCTGCATGCGTAGTGAAACCCTAGCTCCTGACAAAATAGGACAGGGAAACCCTAGCCCGACATAGGGGTGTTTTGGCTCTTACTTGCATGATATTTGCTGTCAGAGTGTGTCTCTACAGGTTGTGTGTATCAGTTTGCAAGTCTGGGTATCAGGCCTGAGGGCATCAGTATTTGGGAATTAGTTTTACCTGAGAGTATCAGATTCAGTTTTGGGACAGTGAGTTGGAAACAGTGATTAGTAGTTGAGAATAGTTATTTCAGCTTGTGTTTGCCAACTGTGTGTTGTCTTTAATGTATTCAGCTTATAACATAGCACACTGTACTTTCTGGTTGTTTGTTTCTTTATTATGCTTTATTTATCTTTTTTCAAGGTAGTTTAGCATTATTGCACCCGACCGGGCAGATATTCCCCAAGAACTCTGGGTTAGAGGTCGTAGACTTCATCGATTCGCGGATCTGATAGACGGACAACCAGTGTTCCGTTCATTACCCTCGGTTACTAGATGGAGGGCAGTTAGGTAGAGGACATCAGTTCAGCAGTCAATTCAGAGGGCTTTGTCTACCCCACCTGAGTATAGTAGGGATCAGAGTTCTATTTCTCCCACAGAGAGGGAACATACACCGGTTAAGTCAGATCCACACTTTACAGTCGAAATGGAAGAGATGATGCGTCAACTCTAGGAGACTATCCAAGCTATACAGCAAGATGCTGCTCGCCAGGCAGAAGTCGCTGCATGTCAAGCAGAAGTAGTGGCCCAACAAGCAGAGTTAATTGCCAGGCTACAGAAGCAAATCGGAGTATCTGCTTTACACCCAGCTTCTCCCCTGCCAAGAGTTCCAATACTCGGGGAGACCGCAAACGTCCAGAAAAATATGGACGTTCCAACGGGGCCAGCTCCGCTCCCAATCCTACCCCAGCTGTCTAAAGTGCCCACCAACCTAGTGGATTCACCGTTTGAATTTGAGGTGGATCCAACAGCACTAAAAGTGAGTAAGCTAGAAAAGCTTTTCAAGAAGGCTCAAGGCATGAAATCCATTCCGGATATAGAGGATAGATACACCGACTCGGCCGTGACGCTGCTGGACCGGTTTAAAATGCCGCACATAGACCTCTTTGACGGGTCTGGGGATTCTATGGTGCACTTGCGGCTGTTCTCGGACATCTTAAGGCTGATGGGCCTTTCCAGATTGCAGAAGCTTTCCCTGTTTGGCCGGACCCTATCGGGTATAGCGGCTATTTGGTACGCGAAGCTAGAGGACTCCGTTAAGAGAAGCTGAGAGGAGATGGCTGAGGCCTTTGTAGCTCAATACTCCTACAACATGCAGATCGAGGTCACAACTTGTGATCTTGAGACCACTAGCCAAGAGCCAAAGGAGAGCTTCTCCGATTTTGTAACTCGTTGGAGCGCTAAAGCCTCGATGATAACTATCAGGCCTGTTGACAAAGATCAGATATAGATGGTTTTGCGCAACCTCCAACCCAAGGTCATGCAAAATGATCGTCCTCCCCCTTCTCACTTTTGCGGATTTACATGAGATCGGGGTATAGATCGAGGACGCCATGAAACAAGGTCTAATTGACTATGAAAAGGAGCAGCCTAAGAGGACATTTAACTGCAGTACGAATGTAGACACAAGTAGTGCTGCAGCTGCCAGAGCTTCAGATGTAGGCATGGTCACCACCACCACTCCAAAAACCCTTGTAGCTACACCCTTTACTAGTGCGTCCGGAAGTAGCTCGCAAACAGCCAGGTACGCACCCCGAGGCTAAAGAACCTTCACCCCACTATACATGCCTTTGTCTAAGGCTTTGGGGGTTTTGATCAAGAAAGGGCACCTGAAGCCCCTAGAGCCGCGACCCTTACCGGAAAAGCTTCCTTCCTCCCATAACCCGGTGAAGTACTGTGCCTATCACCAACAGCATGGTCACGAAACCGACTAGTGCATTCGATTGCGTCATGAGATTCAGGATCTCATTGACAACAGGGTGATCGTGCCTCCGGAGAAGCCGAATGTCATCACCAACCCACTCCCACCACATAACCAAGCTCCACCTCCCAAACACATCAACCTGATCCAAACTGGGGTTGTGTCATACGACCCTAGCATATATATCACCCCTTCCCACTTACCCAAGCCGGAAGTGTTCATTCTTGACAGCACTGACTTGTGCATGATGGACATCTCCCAAACCCGACCTGAGCTGGTGGTGGTTGCTATCGAAGATAGAATTGAGATGACTGCTGAGGTAGATGGTAATGAGGATTCAAAGCCGGAGGGGTCTGCAAGCTTTGTGTACAACCTGAACGGTTACATTACTTCAACAAGCCAGGTTAAGCTGAGAATAGAGCTGCCGGTTGGGGCAGAGACCTGTGTAGTTTGAGAGGATGGACCTAATCAGGGACTGGATGACCTAGTAGAACTGGAGAAGGACATTGCCAACCTTCAGTTCTTCAACGAACAGGATCCGAGTGACGTGACTATCAATTGGTTTGATTTGAAAGGGTCAGCGAAAGCTACTGGGTGGCTCAGCAACAAGCCATATGTTGTTGAGCAGCCTCAGCCAGAACAGGGACTGTCAGGAACGGGAACTTCAGCAATGGCCAGAATGGCCGGCAATCAGAATGGACCGCCGGAGAGCACTGGTGTTAAGAATTTTGCTCGGGATCAAAGCATTTTGAGTACAGAAGCTATTGAGCAGCAAGCTGCACTGAAGCAGTTCGAGAAGGAAAAGATCGAAGATCTGGAAAGGGCTAGAAAGGCTAAAGCCCCTGAGGGGACAGAACGTGCTGTGCGCACAGAAGCAATTGTAACGGAACCGGACAGGTGTCTGTCGGTTGCCGATGGCATGTGGTAGGAAGATGACGACCTATGTCTTGCCCACACCGATGAAGATTGGGGGCAAAGCCAACTGGACGATACCTGGTACGTTGGCGAAGTTGACCACATGACCAAAAGTGGGCTGTACTTCAAACCCCCATACCTGGATCAACCACAGGCATCTGGGAAGGACAAGGAGGCAGAGAAACAGAAAGAAAAACTGCTCGAAGAGGAGGCTGTGTTGAAACAGCTTAAGAAGATACAAGCAGACATCTCCATCTGGGGACTGCTTATGGCCTCAAAAGTTCATAGACAGGCTGTCCTTTCTGCCATGGACAGGGCTAAACTTTTGATCGACACCACGCCTGAACAATTGGTAGGGTTGGTTTTTTCGGGAGGAGCTTTCCCGACGTTGACCTTCACTGATAAGGAACTGCCGCCTAAGGGCGCAAATCATAACAAACTGCTCTACATCTCTGTCGAGTGTAGAGATAAATGGATACTAGTAGTTCTTGTTGACACAGGATCTATTATCAACGTGTGTCCGTCGATGATGGCATATGCAATCAGGTTGAAGCCCGCAGACTTTTTGCCTACTGCCCAGGTGATAAGGGCATATGACAATACTAGCAGAGAAGTGATGGGGACTGTACAGATTCAGACTCATGTCAGTCCAAGATATCAGGATATTGACTTTCATGTCTTGGACGTTCCCGGACCTTCAATCTACTCCTAGGGCAGCCGTGGCTGCACCAGGTGAAGGTAGTCTCTTCCACCCTACATCAAATGTTGAAGTACCCCCACAGAAAGGGAGTGGCTATTGTTTTTGGGAATTCTTCAATCTATCTGCCCCCAAAGGTGTCTACACCGGTTCTGGAGATCGAGCATAGCGCGGAGGATGTGTTCTTGTCAGGATTTACCCTAGCCGAGGCCTGGGTTGTACATAACATACTGGCTATTGATGAGGGGTTATATGTCAGTGCATAGTTAGTGTACCTCATAAACAAGCTCCAGTACATCCCCGGGATGGGATTAGGGAAAAGTGACTGGAAGGGCATTGCAGCATCGACCAAAGTGCCATACAACCCATATACCTTTGGCCTAGGTTATCTGCCTACCAAGGAGGGCTGGGCGAGGAAAGGTAAACAGATGGCCGAAAGAGCCAGAGCCAAGCAGGCCAGGAAGCATTATGAGTTGATGCACCGGCCTATCTAGGGTACCTTAAACGAACGCTTTGTTCGGGAGGGGGAGGACTTCCCATTCTGCGACTTCCTAAAGCGATGGTTAAATGAAGAGAGGCGGCGGTTGCTAGGGTTCGAGATTTTCTTTGACTTGCAATTGTCTGGGGATGATGTTGCCGAGGAGTAGACAAACCCACCAGCTGAGGCTGAGCAGTGTAGGGAGGAGGATTCCGAGAGCACAGAGTTTGAAATGGGGGTAGCACTGGCTTATCTACTTTTAGATCCTCCAATCGTACATGAGTGCTTGGGGGATAACTTCTCGGTTTTTATGATCGGGAATGAAGAAGCTGTGAGCCCATCTTTGAACATTCTGGATGCATCCATCACACCCTCTCTCGTCTGGCAATACGAGGAGGGCTTTTTATCGAGCAGCACCGGGTCAGGTAGTGAGCCGAAATCTGATTCCATTGAGTCTGTGGAGTCGAAATCAGGTTCTAGCTCATCTGAGTTTGAGTCCGGTATTCTCGAGGGTGACAACCTGGATGCCACAGTCCTATCTAGGTCGTCTTTTTCTTTTTCCTTTAAATTTGTTGTAACAAAAGAATCAGGCAATTTGGAAATGATTAATGAGAATTGTGCGGCTGTGGCCTTCGAGTACTTTTCTGTGCCCTTAATTTATTGTATTAATCAGGACTTTCAA
This sequence comes from Camellia oleifera, assembly GCA_022316695.1. Taxonomy (NCBI): domain Eukaryota; kingdom Viridiplantae; phylum Streptophyta; class Magnoliopsida; order Ericales; family Theaceae; genus Camellia; species Camellia oleifera. The sequence continues at coordinate 67,900,477 of CM039312.1, read as the reverse complement.
AATTTCGATGAAAACGACGAGGAAGAAATTCCTTCGATTTTGAAATTTTTGCTTGATCAAGAGTAGGAGAGGTTTGTAAAACCCTTGGTTGATGAAATCACCACAATTAATGTTGGTACTGAGAAGGACCCGCGGCTGGTCCAGATTGGGTCCACGTTGTCTTCGGAGGAACGCGAGCGCTTAGTCGCTTTGTTAAAAGATTTCAAAGATGTTTTTGCATGGTCCTACGAAGACATGCCTGGAATCGATCCTGAGATTGTACAGCACTGGATCCCTCTTGACCCAGAGGCCCGACCTGTTAAGCAGAAACTCAGAAGGATCCGCTCGGACTGGGCTCTCAAGATCAAAGAAGAGCTCACCAAGCAAATTGACGCAAGGTTCCTGCTGGTATTTGAATACCCAACTTGGTTGGCCAACATAGTTCCAGTGCCGAAGAAGGACGGTAGAATTCGGATATGTGTGGATTTCAGGGATTTGAACAAAGCCAGTCCGAAAGACGACTTTCCTCTGCCGCATATCGACGAATTAGTGGACTTCACTGCTGGGCATGCGTTGCTCTCATTCATGGATGGGTTTTCTGGCTACAATCAGATTTTGATAGCACCCAAAGACTGGGAGAAGACTGCTTTCACTACCCCGTGGGGGACTTATTGTTATAGGGTGATGTCGTTTGGGCTGAAGAACGCTGGAGCTACATATCAACGGGCCGCGACCACAATTTTGCATGATATGATCCATAAAGAGGTTGAGGTGTACGTAGACGACATGATTGTCAAGTCCAAAGAAAGAGAGGGCCACTACACCGCCTTACAGAAATTCTTCCAAAGGATCAAAGAGTTTCGGTTGCGGCTGAATCCTCAGAAGTGTACGTTTGGTGTTATAGCAGGGAAAATACTGGGATTCTTGATCACACAGAGAGATATCGAGGTCGATCCTTCCAAAATCAAGGCCATCTTATAAATGCCACCACCGAGGACTGAAAAGGAGGTGCAAGGCTTTCTGGGTAAAGTGCAATTCATAAGACGGTTTATTGCAAAATTAACCTTGACTTGTGAACCACTCTTTGGTTTCCTGAAGAAAGGAAAGAAGTTCCAATCGGACGGCCGATGCCAAGCTACTTTCGAACAAATCAAGCAATATCTATAGAACCCACCTGTGTTGTTACCGCCTGAGCCGGGAAAATCGTTGATTCTGTACCTTTCAGTGACTGAAACTACAATGGGCTGCATGCTTGCACAAAAGTCTGAGGACAAAGTGGAGAGAGTTATCTACTACCTGAGCAAGAAAATGCTATATTACGAGACCCGCTACACTCCGCTGGAGAAGGCTTGTCTGGCCTTGGTATGGTTACCAGGAAGCAGAGGCACTACCTGTTAGCTCACTCTGTAATACTGGTTTCGAGATTAGATCCCATCAAATATCTCTTTGAGAAACAAGCACTTACGGGTAGGCTAGCCCGTTGGTTGCTTCTGCTTTCCAAATTCGATTTGAAATACATGACGCGCAACTCAGTGAAAGAGAGAGCGGTAGCGGAGTTCCTAGCCGATCGCCCAGTTGAAGGGGATGAAGTGGTTGAGTACCTGTTCCCAGATGAGGCCATTCTGCATGTCGAAGAAGAGACTTGAATGATGTACTTTGACGGAGTGTCAAACCAATACGGATATGGGATAGGGGTGTTGCTGATAGCGCCCGACAATTCCTGTATACCCTTAGCATTCAAACTCTGGTTCAGAGTATCGAACAATGAGGCAGAGTATGAGGCATGTATTGCCGGTTTAGAAGCCGCCCTAGAACTAAGGGCAAAACGGTTGGATGTCATCGGGGACTCGAACCTTGTTGTATCTCAAGCTAAAGGAGATTGGAAAGTTAAAGAAGAAAAGATGAGAATCAATCACCAGACCTTGGACGTGCTAATTCCTCGGTTTGAGAAGCTAAATTTTGTCCATCTGTTAAGAGAGAACAACAGGTTCGCAGATTCACGAGCAACTCTATCTTCCATGATAGACATACCTTTCGAAGTCTGGATGCGTCCGATCATCATCGAACAGAAATTTGTGCTGACCTACGAGCTGATTGCTGCCATAGATGAAGTACAAGATAAGAATCCCTAGTATTACGATGTCTGGAACTTCTTGGAAAAAGAGGCGTATCCACCAGGGGCAAATGCCAAAGATAAGAGGGCAATTCGAAGAATGGCTGCTCAGTTCATCGTCTGCAGGGGTAAACTGTACAAGGGAGGTCATCTCGGGATGCATAAGCTGTGTGTTGATGCTGAAGAATCCAAGCACCTGATAGAGGCCATCCATGGAGGAGAGTGCGGAGCGCACATGAACGGGGTGATGCTAGCCCGGAAGATCCTTAGACAAGGTTATTACTAGTCCACCATGGAGGAGGATTGTATTGGCTTTGTCTGACGATGCCACAAATGTTAGATCCATGCGAACCGCATGAACATTCTGCCGTCGAAGCTGTATAATATGACTTTGCCATGGCCGTTTTCAGTCTGGGGGATTGATGTGATTGGGGTTGTCACTCCAAAGGGGTCCAACGGGCATGAGTACATTCTGGTAGCGATAGACTACTTCACGAAGTGGGTTGGGGGCCAATCTTACGCTGTGTTGAAGGCATCGCATGTCGCGAAGTTCATCAGGAAGAACATCATCTGTCGGTACGGGGTTCCAAATGAGATCATTTCAGATAATGGTTCTCACTTCAAGAAGGAGGTAATTGACTTGTTGGACAAGTACAACGTGGCTTTTCATAAGTCATCTACATATCGGCCGCAAACCAATGGAGCAGTTGAGGCTGCTAACAAGAACATCAAGCACATTCTGCAGAAGATGGTGAAAACCTATCGGGACTGGCCAGATAAGCTGCCATTTGCTCTTTGGGGCTACCGGACTTCAATTCGAACTTCTACTGGGGCAACTCCGTACTCCTTGGTTTATGGGATGGAGGCCGTTCTGCCTATCGAAGTTGAGGTTACGTCATTATGGATATTGGCTGAGTGTCAGATAGCTGAGGCAGATTGGCAGCAAAGCAGGTTCGAAAAACTCATGCTTTTTGATAAAAGAAGGTTGAAAGCACTGTATCACATTCAGGGTTATCAACGAAGAATTGCCAGGGCTTTTAACAAGAAGGTTAAGTCCAGGAATTTGAAGGAAGGGGATCTAGTGCTCAAAGACAACCAAGCTTCCATCCACGACCCCAGGGGCAAGTTCAGACCCAATTGGACTGGCCCTTACCTCATTAAGTCTATCTAGTCGGGTGGAGCTGTCATCCTGATGGACTTAGATGGCCTAGAGTTCTCCCAGCCGATCAACATGGACAAGTTGAAGAAATACTATCCCTGAGTGGCTCGCTAGATCGAAAACCCGAAAGGGCGTCCTAGGCAAAAGTTAGAGCACAGAAAATTTGAAATAATAAAAACTGAGCTCACAAGGTTGAAAACCCAAAAAGGGCGGCCTTGGCAAAAGTTAGAGCGCAAAAGGAGAGTGTTAATACACGAGTGAACCCGAGCTAAACTACGTAAGGCTTGATTCCCATCTTTGGGATACGTAGGCAACTTCATTTTGAAGTCCAGCCATAAACACTTCCCCGATCGACTTTGTCCATGTGATCATGTTGGTTATCTTTGTCTATTCTGCATTCAAGAGCTCGGTTGTGATCTTCGGTGCAGTGCTATTCAGACTAGGGGAAACTTTCTAGTTGCTGAGGATCCGGGGTTGTACATCTTAGTGATAGATCTCGGGCGTATCCAGTTTTGATCCATATCGAAAATGGTTTTGAAAAGTTTTAATAAAAGTTGATTTTGCTCAAATTAATCTTTTTACGACTTAGACCATTTTTGGACCAAACGGAAAATTTTCAGTACCCACAACCTTCAATTACATTGATTTCAGTACAGAGTTCTCCTACTCTTGAATACAAATTGAAGTTGCTTTTTTATTACATTCATAAAGAAAACTTGAAAGTACTGATTAAAGCAAATAAATTCGGGGCATAGTCAGGTGTTCCTGTGTCCCCTGCCAGAGCTAGTTGAAGCCTCTGATGCCAAAGTAGGCCCAACCTGCGCCTCTTTATCAAGCTAAGCTATGCATTCATTAGAGAGGGTGCAATTGAAAGTGGGAGTGGGGGCCAGAAGCTCTCTCGTCCTTCATGCTGTGGCATACCGAGCTAGCTGCGCGCCTCGGATCGAAAATGCAGCCGGGTACTCTATCCCCTCTATCGGGCAAGTCTGATCATATCCGAACTGACGTCGGAATCGGAATAGAAAGTAAAAGACACAGTGAGTCAGGTCAGTTAACTGAATCCCGGGCTGGCAAGACATGCTGTAACTCATCGCCGACAGATTGAGCCAAGGGCAGCGCCAAGCAATGCTAACTGCGGATAGACTGCACATCTATTCGCACCACCATCCCTCATCAGGGGCATCGACTAGATGTCGTCAGAAGAAATAACCGTGAGCTGAATATGCTGGGCATGAGTCCACAACCTTCAATTTATCCATTAACTATATCTGGGGAGGGATGAAAAATGAGAGATTAAAGAATAGAGAGGTGTACATTGAGAAAAGTGAGAAAAAGGGTTTTGACAGAAAAACCGAGCCTGAGGGCCGAGTGATGTGAGAAATATATGTGAGATAGGATGGGAAACATTACCTGCAGCAGTAGTGGACTCCTCGCGAATCTAGTCATCTTTCGGCGATGAAAAGTATCCAAACCCATCAATGTCTCAGCCAGTGTCATGGCAATACAGCTCTTGCCCTCTTTCAAGCCTTGGGCAACCTCAATCAACTGGACGCTAGATCTTCCGGAGCCTGAGGCAAGCAAGAAATGAGACAGCATGCACTAGCAAAGCGCATGTCGCCGAAAACCCTGATAGTGATGATCGCCGCGGTCATCGGCATCCGAAAACCTATAAACCAAGCTCGGGATGTCCCATTCCCCATCGCTGATCAAAGACCAAGCGTCATGCATAGTGAGCCCTCACATCTGTCCTAAGGCTTGGATATGGCCAAAGCGGAATTGTGGAAAAATCTTTTCCTCGCGTTCAGACTCCATCAAAGCTTGGAAGTCTTCAAAAGTGGGACATATCTCTTCTCCGCTAAAGCTAAAGACATGTGTTATTGGATTCCAAAACCTTGTTGCGGCACGATGGAACGGAAAATGCAGCGGGGTGCGGCCCAACGTGAATAGTGCATTTGCGTCGAAGCTCCGGAAGTTCAACTTTTCCGAGCCATCCAAGGTAGCAATCCAATTTGTGAGATTTTCGACAAGAAATGCCTCCATTTTGGTGCAAAACTGAGTTAGAATGAGGGAACCACGAAGCTGGAACCTTTATGGAGGATAAGACACTGTTTGAAGGACAAGTGTCAGAAAACTGGAGGTCCCCAGGCTAAGTGGTCGGCCAACCACTTTTTCTGGTCGGCCAGCTACTTTTTTGGTCTGCAAAAAAAAAACTGGTCGGCAAGCTCTAAAAGTGGTCAGCCATGTGCAAAAATGTGGTCTCCAGCTGTTTCTTGTCTCCAGAAGGGAGTCTCTAGTTTTCCTGTGTGCTGAGAATGCTGAAGGTCTGAGTTTACCTCTGTTTCGGATGTGTTCCGTCGCTTCGTTTGTCCAAAATGTATTTGCTTATCGAGTTGTTGCTCCTTGATTATTGAGTTGTCGCTCTTTGTTTATCGAGTTGTTGCTCTTTGCTTATCGAGTTGTAAACTTGTTAAGCTTTTGTTGTTTTTTAGTGAGTTAAGCTGTTTAGTTTGTTACGTTGGTTCACTACCTGACTTGGCAATACATGAATGTTCAGTTTCCATTCAATCTCATTTTTGTGTAAAATGGTGCGATGCGATGCTAAGAATACAAATGCAACACTTTTTTGAACAAAAAGTCATTTTCATTCCATCATAGCTTCTTTTTACAACATTTTACAAAAGGGTACAAGTCTTGAAGAAAATAAAACTGCCTAACGCTGTACAATGTGCTACAACTACATGTAAAAAGAAAAATAAAGCAGGAACATCTGCATCAGTGTAATCAAGCTCAAGACCGAGAGGCCCTCTTCACCTTCTTCGGCTGAGCAGCCTCTGCACCACCGGCACCGGCACCATTATTTGAATCGGAGTCACCATCCTCAGAATCCTCCTCAGCGTTACCTCCGTCCTCAGAACCAGAACCGGAGTCATCATCCCTGCCTGCAGATGTCTCTGACTGTGGATGTGCTGACTCCTCCTCCTCGCTGGACTCCTCGTCATGTCTGACAGGTGCTTTACGTTTCCCTCGGCCGTGAGTCGAGACTTCTCTCTTAGCCGATCGAGAAGGCCTGGATGGCCCAGTCCGCAGAGGTGGGACCTGAAAAGGATAGTTTGAATGCATCAGCCAGTATGTATATCAGATGCAGATGCAAGAATGATACATAGAGTGGGTGCATGCAGGTATAGTATGTGAATGTGATGTGTCAGATGTGCTCTACACATGCAATGAATCAATGCAGTGAAATGTTTAGTTTCCGTATGTCATCAGAAGTATGATAAATGCAAGGAAATTGAAAAGTACCGAAATACTGGAGGCGTACAGCAGCGTCTCCCTCCACAAGACCATGCTCTTGAGTGAGGCCACCACTCCGAGCAACCCCTCAGTATACTCTCTGGGAGGCTGCAGATACAAGTTCAAGTCATCAGTAAATGAATGAATGTCTAAATATCTAAGTGATAAATGAAAACTGTGAAGCATACCGGTGGTGAGTCAGGGTCACTGACGTATCAATTATCCGGCAGTGGAGGCTCCAGTGGAATCGGGTAAGGTGTCCTATACTGCCAGCCCGTCAACTCGGTCGGAAGATCCGGCCACCCAACATGTTGGCAAGTCGAGGGCATCTCTCTAGCCCTACCCCTCGATGTGCTAGCCCTGCTAGTGGAAGGGATGTCTGCAGCTCGAGCGCGACTCGACGACGACATATCAACAGCCCTCCTCGTAGGAGTATGGACACCTGTCAGTGGAGGCATCAAGTATGTATGGCGGTATGTTGCGTACTCCTCCTCCTCCAAGAAAAGAATTGCATTGGCACCCAGCATGAGGTCGTCAACCTCCCGGGGAGTGAGGCTCTTTGTGGACCGCATGTCCAGTGGAGGTGCTGAGGGGATCTCTTGAGTGAAATTGCCCATCGTCTAGCACATGAAGCGCTCCTCGAGAAACCAGGCTCTGCCGACTGGTCCCTCAAACAAAGTCCTGTATCGGGAGGCGCCCCATGCCCCAGTGTACTGGAACCGAGAGTACCCGAACACGGCAATCCATGGCTGCCAAGTGATATGCGGATAGCAAGTGCATAAACTCATTAGATGTCATAAGTACGCGAGATGAATCAAAGTTGAGAGCATGAAGAACTGGAAGTTCTGGATTACCTCGTCCGCTCGCACCATGTCGAAATACTGCCGGAGATATGGCAATGTCTCCCGAGGCCTGGACCGGCACCGACCTTTGAATCTGCGCGAGTACGGTATCTCAAGCAGTGCCTCGACCTCCAGCTTGGGAGCGAGCGTTGGGAAGTAGGCATAAACCCACAGCTGTGAAAGGCAAGACAGTGGTAATAAGAATACAGAATGTATAGAAAATACAGAATACTGAGTGCAGAATGCAGATAACAGAATGTGATGTGTGCAATGTGTGCAGTGCGCTGCGTATAGAATGAAAAGCAGAAATGCAAATCAAGAGGGCAGAATGTACCTCCCAGGCTTGCCAGTAGCCACCTACTATGGTCCCCCGCTCCTGGGAGGTTACGCTCATGTAGTAGTAAAGGGTAGCGAGGCCAGCGCCGCCTCAATCGAAGTGCTGGACCTGTGATAGGTCTACCGGAGCACTGAGAAGATAAAGCCCGACTATGTTCCCCCTGTCGAAGAATAGAGTGGTCCTTAGGAGGAACATCAAAAATCCTTGGGCATACTGCTGTATAGCCTCAATAGTCTCAGGCATAGTCCCTCTGTGCTGCTCTGCAAACCAGGTGTACCTAACCATGCCCGGTGATCTGCAGAGCGGCGGATGAGCTCCAAGTAGGTAAGTCTAAGCTGCCTCCCACTCACTCATATCGAAGTCATATGGGATCGGCCGACCTGCCACGTCGAGGCCTGTCAGCATGGAGAAGTCATACGGGGTCATCGTCATGTCCCCGGTGGTAGAAAAATGGAAGGAGTTGGTGGTGTCCCACTATCTCTCCACAAGTGCGCCCAGAAGGGTCCTGTTCGCCTGATGACGCGACAACCCCATACAAAATGGACCAAACTCGGCCTCATCTACAATGTGCCGAACAGCATCTGGGAGCTCCATGTACCACTCCCTCGCAAAAATCAACCCGTAACCCCATGTGAAACGAGAAGATACTTGCATGTAGAAAGAACAGATGTATTCAGTTTCAAAATAAACAGAATGTTGTGTTATGAACTGTGTGTTCAGAGTGAGCAGTGTTATGAGCCGTGTGCAAATAAACAGAATGCTGTGCTATGAATTGTGTGTTCAGATTGAGCAGTGTTATGAGCCGTGTGCAAACAAACAGAATGCTGTGTTATGAACTGTGTGTTCAGATTGAGCAGTGTTATGAGTCGTGTGCAAATACACAGAATGCTATGTTGTGAACTGTGTGTTCAGATTGAGTTGTGTTATGAGCCGTGTGCAAATAAAAGAATACTGTGTTATGATCCGTGTGTTCAGAGTGAGCAGTGTTATGTTATGAGCTGTGTGTTCAAAATTAAAAGAATACTGCGTTATGAACTGTGTTCAAATTGAACAAAATACTACGTTATGAACTGTGTGTTCAGATTAAGCAAAATACTACGTTATGAACTGTGTGTTCAGATTGAGCAAAATACTGCGTTATGAACTGCGTGTTCAGATTGAGCAAATATTGCGTTATGAACTACGTGTTCAGATTGAGCAAAATACTGCGTTATGAACTGCGTGTTCAGATTGAGCAAAATACTGCGTTATGAACAGCGTGTTCAGATTGAGCAAAATACTGTGTTATGAACTGCGTGTTGAGATTGAGCAAATACTGCATTATGAACTGTGTGTTCAGATTGAGCAAATACTGCGTTATGAACTGCGTGTTCAGATTGAGCAAAAAACTACGTTATGAACTGCGTGTTCAGATTGACCAAAATACTGCGTTATGAATTGTGTGTTCAGATTGAGCAAAATACTGCGTTATGAACTGCGTGTTCAGATTGAGCAAAATACTGTGTTATAAACTGTGTGTTCAAATCAAGCAGTGTTATGAGCTGTGTGCCCAAAATGAGTTGTGTGCCAAAATGAGCTGTGTGCCCAAAATGCAAATGAGCTGTGTGCCAAAATGTGTTGTGTGCCCAAATGAGCTGTGTGCCCAAAATGAGCTGTGTGCCTAAATAAGCTGTGTGTCCAGAATGAACTATGTGCCAAATGAGCTGTGTGCCCAAAATGAATCCTGTGCCCAAATGAATAGAATGCTATGTATGAGCTGTGTGCCGAATGAGCAGAAATGCTGTGTATGTGAATGTGTTCGGAACGAGTAGATAAAGTACATAGTGAAAGCATGAAATGTGCAAGAAATGCAAAATGCATCGCAGAAAATGCAAAAATGAAGTACGCACCTCTCGCGCATGATGAGATAGATGGGACTCAGGTTCCCGTAGCAGCAAGTTTGCGGGTGCTCGGCGCGCGAAGTCTGTAAAATGGTGAAAGGTGCTAGGAGGTAGGATGTGCTCCTGTGGGTGGTACCTCTCCGGGTCGAATGGCCGCATCCTCGGAGGCAACAGTATAATGTCGGGCTCATCCTTTACTTTCAGGGAGCCTCCGCCATATGGAATATCGTCGGCCATCTGAAGAAATCTGCAAAAAGATGCAAAAATGAGCCAAAATTGCAAAAAGTCAACAAAAGTCAACTCTCGAGAAGAGAAAAAGTCAACAAAAGTCAATGCTCGAGAAAAGGTGCTAAACTTCGAGACAAACATACCTCAAGTGGTAAAAATGGAGAAAGAAGCTCCGAAAACAAATTCTAATCGATTCAAAACAAAGAGAATCGAAAGTTTTCACAAAACAACTTCGCGTGGGGCGTTGGAAAACGCGTATAAAGTGCAGATCTGAGAGAGAAAAGGGTCTAGGAGCAAAGGAGAATGTGTTTCGGCCTTGTTTTTGTGAGCAAAAGTGATTTGGATGTGTATACTTAAAGATCCGGCCTTGAAAAGACCAATCTGCCCTTGTTTTGCTAAACTGGTCGGCTAGCCAGTTTTTCTGGTCGGCCGACCACTTAAGTGGTCAACAACTGGTCGGCCACTAATGTAGGTGGTCGACCACCCTCCTCGATGATCTTCAGGGCTCCATTGTTCTCCCTGTGTGTTTTGGTGATGATTGAAGTCCTTGGCTCTTGGGAAAGTGCAAGAAAAGTACACTTTTCGGTTCAAAATGTCCTCGCGGGAACTTCGATTCAAGTCTTCGATGCGTGGCTCATCGTTACTCGTCAAGAGCAAGGTGTATCCTTTTTGAGTATGTTGTGACCCCTCCGAGAGGTAACTCGGAGGTTACGGTTGAATTGCTCGTGTTAAGGCTTGTATCTCTTTTTTTTCAGTATTTTGCTTCGGACGTACTCTCGAAGTCACACGTTTACCTTGCATTGTTATGCACCTTCACTTTTCCCGCATTGTTATGCGCACACTTAGGTTGCATTGTCATGCACCTCTTTACGTGCATTGTTATGCACTTTTCACTTGCATTGCTACGCACCTTTCCATCGACATTAGGGATGAAATCGGTTCGGTTTTGTCAGTTTTTTCACTAGTTTTGCACCAAACCGGTAATTTTGGTTTTACATATTTGTGAACCAAACCACCCAGAAAAATGACATAAACTGGCGCGGTTCGGTTTATTACTGTGCGGTGCAGTTTTTCGATTTTTTGGCTCTTTTTTTTTATTTTTTTTATTTGCTGGTTGGGCCTCACATTTTGGGCCTATATTTCTATCCATTTTGCATAAAATTTGGGCCTCAAGCCATGTAATTCCTGCATAGGTTTGGGGCCTCACATTTTGGGCCTATATTTTTATCTATTTGCATAAAATTTGGGCCTCAAGCCATGTAATTCCTGCATAGGTTTGGGCCTCACATTTTGGGCCTATATTCTTATCCATTTGCATAAAATTTGGGCCTAAAGCCATGTAATTCTTGCATAAGTTTGAGGCCTCACATTTTAGGCCTACCCTATTATTAACATATACCAACAAAAAAATGAAAAATAACATATATCCAACCATAAAGTCTAAGCCTTGTATCCAAGTCTAAGTCTAAGCCATCAACCAACCATAAAACTATGCATCTAAATCTAAACCTTAATAAATATTTCTGACCATTAATATAATCAATCTCAAAACTCAAAAACATAAAGTAGAAACCATCTAAGGCAAGTCTAAGCCATCAACCAACCATATATCCAATCCAACCTAAAACTATGTGTCTAAATCTAGGACTTAATATATATTACAGACCATTAATATAATCAATCTCAAAACTCAAAAACATAAAATAGAAACCATCTAAGGCAAGCAGCAGCAACATGAACTTTCCAACTAAGCAAGCAAAAGAGACCTGTAAAAAAAATAAAATTATTATCAACATAATTCAATTTAACATAAAAAAAAAAAATTGCATCAACTATTCAATTTCTTACCTTTGCTATCAAGCATCAATCAATAACAGTTACTTCCTTGTTGCTTGTTCCTTCCATAAGTACTAAAAAAAGACCCAATGCACAACAGGTTAAAGTGTTAAACATATAATTTTCATTAAAAAAAGAAAAGAAAAGAAAATAAGAAATACTTGTGACTTAAGAAAAAAAATACTTGAATCAAGCTCCTCCAATTCTTCCAATTGATCTGTAAGACTGATTTGAGATGGGGAACGAAACCAATTTTGCGCACAGATGAGAGCTTCCACCATAGAGGGTGATAGAGAGCTGCAAAATGGATCAAGAACATGTCCTCCTGTGCTAAAAGTGGATTCTGAGGCAACTGTGGACACGGGGATAGCTAGAGCATCACGAGCCATATGAGAGAGGATGCGATACTTAGTGGAATTAGTCTTCCACCAACCCAATACATCAAAATTATCATCATCTTCTTCACAACCCTCCACCAAATACCTCTCCAATTCGGACTTGTTAACCATATGATTTTCTTCTTCCAAATGCATCTTAAACTTGGATTTCATTTTTGTTCGGACATTCGTGTCATGATCTTTATCCAAATTCATTTCCCTTGATGGCTGCCCCATATTTTGTGGTTGCATACTTTCATTTCGAACACTCAAAACATACCACTCATATAACCTTGTCAATCCTCTCTTTAGTTTGTTTACCAAACCATCAACATGTTGAGTTTCATAAGTTTCTTCCAAGCACCATTTCACATATTTAAGTTTGTAACGAGGATCAACAACAATAGCAACAAACAATAGCAACAAACAATAGCAAATTGATCTTGTCAAACTTACCCCAATATTTGTCAAACTTTGAACTCATGCCATGTGCCAATAATTTCAAACTTAGATCATCATGCTCACACAATTCGGTTATTGCACTTTTTATCAACATTATCTCCGAAAAAAATGCATTGCAAGTAACATACAAAGAACCTGAAAAACGCAATGTGGCATTGTAAAACAATTTTAAAAACTTGACATACAACCTCACTTTCATCCAATCATAACTTGTCGGTGGCCCAATTGCTTTTCTTCTCTCTTTTCCTTTTCCACTATTAGTTGGACCAACTCTAAATCCTTCACCAAGTTCACCCTCCTTACCAATTTGACCACCAACTTCACCCTCCTCACTATTTTCACCAACCTCACCGATCTCATCCTCTCTAAGAGTCAACTGGAAGTGTGTGTCCTCATCTTCTAATCGCTCAAAAGCCTTTTGAAATGGTAAAGCCCGCTCTAACATGAAATATGTAGAGTTCCATCGGGTAGCTACATCCAAACTAGGTTGACCATGACACTCAATGCCCTTCGTTTCAGTACACGATTTGAATTTAGCCATCCTAGATGGATAGGATCTCACATACTTCACAATACCGAATCCTTGTTATGGAGTCGTCAATTTCTTTCAATCCCTCACAAACAATTAGATTCAATATGTGAGCACAACACCTCACATGTAAAAACTCATGCTCTAATATGGTACTCTTCCTAGTTTTCCTCTTTCGCTTCAAAAAATTAATGAGACCATTATTTGAGCTTGCGTTATCAACTGTAACTGTGAGAAGCTTATCTATCCCCCATTCTACCAAACATTGCTCAATCACCTTACCAAGTGTCTCACCTTTATGGTTAGGAACTACACAAAAGTTAAGAATTTTTTTGTGAAGTTTCCAATCACAATCAATAAATTGTGCGGTGAGACACATATAATTCAGATTTTGCACGGATGTCCAAGTGTCTGTGGTAAGGCATAGTTGTTGATCTCTAAGTGCATTCTTCAAAACCTTCTTCTCACTAAAATATAGTGACATACAATCCTTGGCAACGGTAATCCTAGAGGGGATTTTTAACCATTTTGGTTGCACCACACGCATGAATTGTCTAAATCTCTCACCCTCCACAAATTTAAAAGACAGTTCATCTATTATTACCATCTTTGCTAGGGCCTTTCTACATGCATCACCACTGAAGCTTACAGCTACAAGATTACCACTTGTTTCTCCAACACCATCCTTTTTTGGTTTGAAACCTAGGGTACTTTGCTTTGCATCTTCCCTTAAAGGATACTTCTTACACCTTGGTTCTATATGAGTTAGTATTGATTTTGTCCCATTAATCTTCGGATCACATGCATAAGTTACACCATAATAATTACAAGAGGCCCTAGGTCTTTTACCAGATTCACAATCCAATTTCGTAAAATGATCCCAAACCAAAGACCGTGGTCTTTTACCCACATTATCAAATTTATTTTTTGTGCTTGTTTCCTTAGCTTCTTGTACCGTAGGTTTTTCAATTTCATTGGGCACTTCAAGCATATTTTCATCCATCTAAACATAATAACAACAAGAATTTGCAAACCATTATATATATATATATATATATTATTTCTTTATATATCATTAGCACAACAATTTAAAAAAAAAAAAAAGAATGTCAAAACACAGACAGTCTGTTACTACATTTTAAATATAGGTAAATGAGTGTCTCTTACTTCATTTGGGAATCAAAGAAATCCAAGAACCAAATCAAATACATAAAACTACCAACAACAATGTATCTATGATAGCATAAACCTTTCAGATTGATATAAATTATAGGATAGCACCCAGGAGGAGCATCAAAGAATTAATACTGTGCAAGGGCTGTGAGAAATCAAAAAGCTGCTTTGAACTCATTGCCATATAATCACAGAATTACTTTTCATTTCAAATTTTGATATAAGTTGCACCACGGGCAAAAGAAAACAAAAGAAAAGAAAAGAAAAGAAAAGAAAAGAAAAGAAAAAAAGCTCATTACTTTTTCCTTCTAATTCTTTAATTGAATTAACTTTTCAAAATTGTGATGATCTGGAAGAAATTTTTATACATCATTTAGAATAAAAACTAGGCAAATCAAAATTCTTCCTCCAAATGGACTCTTGCCTTGTGAAGTATAATGTGTTTAACAATGCTAAGAAGTATTAGAATCAAAATTTTTGACAGGATTGGGGTTTAACCCAAAACCCCAAAACCCCATTTCAACATCTCATCACAAAACAAGCTCCAAAACCCAATTCCCACACTAGCCCAAAAAAAATAAAAGATCAATTTTTTACAAAAATTCAAACTGATAGCACAACATTCACAGCAATCAAGCAACAGTTGTATCAAAAACAAAATCAAAGAAAACAATAAACAGCTGGAATTGCATGGAAAACTGAAAACCCACCAAGATCAATAAAAGGGATTTTGAAAATTAGGGCACAATCAATGAAAGGGTTTTCAAAAATCACCTTAGGGTTTTGATTAAGGTTCTGCTTGTTGATTTTGCTACAAACCCACCAAGATCGTCATTGTCTGCTTTGTTGATAAGTGAAGGAAGTGCGAAGAGAGAGTGACGGTCAGTGTCTCTCGTTCAAAACAGAGAGCTCTCGTTTGACTCTTAAGAGAGAGAGAGATGGCGAGAGAAGGCTGTGAGAGAGAGAGTGACAGTCTGAGAAAAATGGAGAAAAAATGGAGAAACTGAGAGAGCTTCTTCTCAGGAAGAAAACAAAGAGACGAAGAGAGAGAAAAAATCTATGGTGTGTGGTGGGTTGGTGAACTGTGTATGTGTGTGTGTGTGTGTGTGTTTTTTTTAACATAGTGAGACACGCGGACGGCTTAGATGATGCGATGTGGATGGCTAGGGTTTTAAGACTATTAATATTATATAAGTCGGTTCGGTTTGGTTCAAAAAACCATAAACCATAAATCGAACCGAATGTACAGAAAACAATAAACTGAACCGAACCGAACCGAACCGAACCGAACCGAACCGACCAATTGAAAACTTAAAACACCGACTGAAAACAGTTCGGTTCGGTCGGTCCTTCCAGTTATTTTTTCACCCCTAATCAACATTGTGTATGCACGCGTTTATCTCGCATTAGAATTGTATCTTGATAGAGCGTTGAACATGTGTTTCTAACTATATTGTACCTGTTGAGTGTCTATCATGTGCAGGCACGATATTGTATGTACGGTTCATTTGAGGCTGGTGCGACCAGACGATATTGTATATACGGTTCATTTGAAACTGACGTGACTAGACGATATTGTATGTACGGTTCATTCAAAAGAAGTTCCGACGCAGTTTGAGAATTGCATAATTTTCTTACATCTTTTTTGCATGAAATGTAGTTTGGTTTGTATTCGTTTACTTAAACTGTTGGATTTATTATGTATAATTGCTTCATTACAGCTTTCTTTGCATGATCGTAAGTTATGTTCGGCTTTGTGCATGTCATTTGCATCTTGCCCCAGCCTGCGGGCACATCTCTTTGTTATCTTGCCTGTTTGTCTAAGTCTTCGGTTTTGTCAAAAATGAGTCGTCTCTGGGCTTTGACATTCACTCTCGTCACTTCTTGAATTTCAAGTTCTGTTAAAGAGGGGCAACTGTAGACACCCCATTTTTGACCGGCCTTAAGACTCAGACGTCATTGATTGAGTGCTCGGTGATCGTGCATGTTTGAGTTCGTTTCGAGTTTTCGGAGTTTTTGGCTGAGAGCCTTGCATCCAGGCCTCTAAACTCTTTGTGTTTTGGCTCGATTTGTGGACCAAGACTTGTTTTCTCTTCTTTGAAGGGAGGGAGAGGTCTTGTAGACCATCCTTTTGTGGTCGTAGACCACTTTTCTCGCTTGGAGACTAGTTTTCGGTTTTCGGAGCCTTCGGACGCACGCCATTGACTCAAGACCGCTTAACGTTCTCCGTTTGGCGTGGTTTTTGAACCACACCTTGTTGCCTCTGCCTAGAGGGACACTGTGGTCTGGGAGACCACTTTTGGTGCCCGTAGATTAGTTTTCAAGGCTCCCGGCTGCGCGCCTTGCCTCCCGAACTTTCGTCTTGCATCCTTTTTGATTTGTTTTTGGTACAAACCTTGTTTTCCTTGTTTGGAAGGTGGTACAAGGGTTGGAGACCAGTTCTTTCCCTTGGAGACCACTTTACTTCCTGCCAGCCACTTTTCTGGTCGGCTAACTCGCTTTTTTGGTCTTTGGGCCACCTTTTCTGGTCAGCCACCACACCACCACCTTGCTTTTATGCTGCAGACCATCTCCCTCCTATGGCCGACCACTTTTTGCTCTCGCCGACCACTTCCACTAGTCGGCCGACCAGTAGAAGTAGCTGGCCGACCACTTCAAGTGGTCGGCAGCTTTCCATCACCTTTTTAGAGATATTTTTAGGCAAGTTGTTACAGCTGGAGGGCACAAAAGCCATCCTCCATACACATGGAGGGATGGCTTTAGGCCAAAAGCTTGTCCAACAAGCTTGTTGCTTGTTCTCTATAAGAGGGAACCTCTCCCCTCCTTCTCCAGGTTCAGATTTTGGTGCTTAAGAGTTATACATACATCTTTGTATCTATCTTGCATCTTCTCTTCTTTTTTGTGTTCAAAAGTGTCATTTTATCATACTATTGCACACAAACACACACTCAAACACCATACTCTTGGAGCTGAGGTCCCTTGAAGTTGTTTTTGAAGTTTTTGGACTGGTTTTGGTTCAAAAAGAGTGCTGGAGTTGCAGCTTTGAAGGTGTTCATCAAGGGTGAGCTTCTAACCCTTAAAACCCTTGTTTTGGTTTAAGATTTTGAACCTATTTGCATGCTATTTTTGGCTTGACTTTCTACTGCAAAAAGTTCTGATTTTTAGTCCTTAACATGTATGTTTAAGGTCTCTTTTGTGTTGGGGGTAGTCTACCTCTTCTTAGGCCTTGTTAGGCCTTGTTTTGAGCCATCCCTTTAGGCTCTTGTTTTAGTCTTTGCATGACCTTTCTACCATTGAATTCCAGTGGAATTTCAGTGGTGGAAATAGTGTTCTGAGGTCCCGAATAGAAGAGGGTCATCCCATCTCCTTGTGTTTTTGAATGCTTGCTTTGAATGCCTCATATTTGAGCATGTTTGTTAAGCTTGTGTTGGCCACATCTCAGCCTATTTTAGGCCTTATTTCAACATGGCATACCACTATTTTGACTTGGTTTTGTCACCTCATGCATGCCTTATACACTTGTAGTGTAAATTTTGCAAACTAGCTTTGTATGCCTCATGTTTGAGCATGTCTTTCTAGCTTGTTTTGAGTTCATCTCAGCATGTTCTTGGTGTTGTTTTGCCATGATATACCTCTGTTAAGGTTTGGTTTGATAGCCCCATGCATGCTCCATGCACTTGTAGTGCAATTCCATGAACTAGCCTAATGTGTATCATGCTTTAGACTGTCAGTCTAGCATGATTTTGGCTTAACTCTAAGAAGCTTTTGTCCATGTTTTAACATGCTCTGGCTCTGATTTGTGTTGTTTTGGTCATGCATGCCATGCTTTGTATAGCTATAGTGCATTCTAGCTTGTTAGCTTTGTGTATCAAGTCCACTAGTATGCATTACTTGGACTATTTTCATGATTTGACATCATTTGAAATGTTATTTTAGTCCATAAAGTGTGGTCATACACTTGCATGTATCACTTTTTCAATGCTTTGAAGAGTTTGTCCTTTATGCCTAGGAATGAGTCATTGTGTATGCCTTCATGCCTAAGCTTGCGAGCTATCATTTCAGTGTGTTTTTGGGGTTATTTTGCCATGATATAACTCTAATTTTTGTTGGCGAAGCCATCTTATGCTTGGTCTTGGTAGGTGTAGTGTAACCCTCCCTTTTGGCCTTGCATATCCCATGCTTTATTGCCTTCATGCTAGCTTGTTTTGGCTTCCTTCCATACATGTTTTAGTATCATTTTGACACGTTTTAGGACTATTTTGGGTTGCCTTGGCCATATGCTTCATGTTTTGCATAGTTGTAGTACAAATGCATATGCTAGCTTTGAGTTTTGAGCACCATAGCATGCTTCATTTGCATCGTGTGTATGATTTGGCATCATTTATCATGATATTTCAGAGCATGTAGCATCTCCATGTTCCCACTTCATTCACTCTTTAAGTGCCTTTGAGTGTTATGCATTGTTGCCTTGTTTGTGGCCTAGCATGTATGCCATCTTGCCTAGGTCCTTGAGCCCTCA
Organism: Camellia oleifera; assembly: GCA_022316695.1. NCBI lineage: Eukaryota > Viridiplantae > Streptophyta > Magnoliopsida > Ericales > Theaceae > Camellia > Camellia oleifera. The sequence goes on along the minus strand of CM039312.1, from coordinate 67,881,752 downwards.
TCTTAGTATGTTTTAGTCTTTGTTTAGACCTAATTAAGCTCTGTCCATGGTTGGTTCATGCATTTGTACCATGTGTTGCATGTCCCTTTCTATAGTCCTCTTTGCTAGCTTCATGCTTTAAGGACCAAAGCATGCTTTGCTTGTGTTATTTGAATGATTTGGCATCATTTCATACTTTATTTCAGAGCTCATAGTGTTGTTACACTCCCACATTTGTCACTCTTTGAGCACTCTTAAGAGTTGTGCTCTTGGGCCTAGTTGATAGGCCAATGCATGTGCATGCTTGTATATGCTTTCATGCCTTCATTTCTTAGCATTATGGTCACTGTTTTGGGCATGGCTGAGGTTTGTCCACATTCGGTTTAAGTCCATTTAACATATTTATTTGCATGTTGCTTGCATGCTTAGGTTACATTGGATTGAGTATGCCATGTTGTTCTTAGCACTTAGCATTGTATATGCCATGTTGTCTACATGCTTAGGTATGTTGTTCATTGCATTGAGTATGCCATGTTGTTCATTGCATTGTGTATGCCATGTTGTTCATTGCATTGTACATGCTTAGGTCACGTTGCATTGAGTATGCCATGTTGTTACCTTGCATTGTGTATGCCATGTTACATTGCATTGTGCATGCTTGTTGTTAGCATTTTGTTTAGCATGCTAGTTGCATTGCATTTGTTTGGATTAAGTGTTAATCCGAGCATGAGAAACGAGGGACGTTTTGTACTTGAAGTGATGAAACGTGCCTCAATTCTCGATTGCCAACCTTCTTGGTCATACATGATAGAGGTCAAGGCTTTATGTGTTTATATGTGCATTCATTACATATTGAATTATGCAATTTGGCTTCTCGACCATCATGCATCGAGATGCGCAATTGGTGGCCCGAGGGTCGAGAACCGCACTCCCTTGAGCTCATGAAATGATAGGGAGGGTGGTTGTGCACACATATCTTGCAAATACATTGCCATACCCTTTCTTGTTCTCTGTTGCAGCAAGCTAGAAGAGTATAGCAACAAGTGGTCGGCAGACCAGAAAAACTAGCTGGCCAACCACTTTTTTTGGTCTGTAACAATGGAAAGTGGTTGGCCAGTGGCTGGCAACATCAACAACTGGTCGGCCAGGTTCCTACAGGTCCCCAAGGTGAGTTAGAATCTTTATGGAGCTTGGTGTAAGGTTCTGAGAACAGTTCCAAACAGAGGCAAATCGGGGTATCGCGTTGGATTTCCGAACGAGGCGACCGGGCATGCATGCACTCCTCTTCCCGAGGACTTCTCTTTACTGCTTTCCTTAGCTAGTTTATGCTTTGGTTCTATATTTAAGTAGTTAATGTGTTTAGCTGCTTATTTGTGTTGTAATAACTAGTTAGTTAATTAGGTTTGTTTTGTACTTAATTAGTTAGTTTGTTAGTTAGCTAGTTTTGTGATGTAATAATTAGTTTAATTAGTTTAGATTAGCTAGTTAGCTTCTTATTCGGACCCTCTGTCGAAAGGGCCAACTGTTGTAATGAGCGTGCGTGTGTGTGATGCATGTCTTCCAACCTCCATTTCTTTCTCCTTTTTACTTAACCACTTATGATGGTTAGTTTTAGGGCATGTTTCGATTAGCATCCTTATGCTCACATGCGTGCATCCATTCATCTGTTTTGCATGCATTGGGCTCGGCACATCATACTAACTGCATTGTATTTCAATTCCAAGTTGAATACATGTATTGACTTGTCGCATTCATATGCCATTATAGATAGCCGAGCCTATCTCAGTTACATATTTGCATGTATTGCATTAGCCATCTTAAACATGAACTAGGATCATGCATGATTTCTAACTAGTTCTCTGTTTTGGATCGGAGTACACTGTGAGTGTTTACGCTTTAGCATACTGCATGAGATCTGTATGTTGCCATGATAGCATGCTTGCCATGAGGCTAACTGCTTAAGTGATTAACTGCCTGAATGCCGGTGGGTGAAAGTTGGATTGCCTGAATTGGAACAATTCATTGAAATCTACGACTTAGCCTACTTGCGAGTAGCAAACTTCAAATCATTCTCACAAACGAACATGCAATGTTTTGTTCCAACTTAGGCGATCTAGTCTATACTTGTATGCTGTGCGCATCACATAGTAATTCTAGGTTAATAACCGGAATAAGAACACGTGTGTTTTCAAAAACAAAATATCATGCTTAGTAAAGGCTGATCTTTTGATCGGGCGAGCAGGGGTGCTCATTGCATGACCTTCTGTTTTCGTACCCAAGTTCCCGAGCCGAGGCAACTTTGGTGATGACGGACACGTGGCCTTAGGCACGAGTCAGGGTTTCCTAAATTTCCCAAAATAAAATATTTAGGCGGCGACTCTATATCTGGCAAAACAGTCCATGTTTGGCACTTCTTCATTAAAATCAGTTTTCCAAAACGATTTGCCGGATTTGGACTATTTGGTGATTTATCGGTCTTGCATTGCACTTCGCGAGATTAGATTCATAACCATGACATTTGAGTCCGAACTGTAGTAGCCTAGAACAAAACGAATTCGCACCCTTGCACGCGGAGCCGGGAGTTCTCCAGGCGGTCTATACTTAGCATGAAAGAGGGACTATGCCTTGATGATGAACTTCCGAAGAGATTAAGCCATTGAGCATAGGAGGTCTCTTTCTCATGCCTCGGATAATAATCAATCGTTTGAAACAACTCTCAAACAATGAAAACCAAGAAAGGAGGGAGGGCGCATAAATGATTATGCAAAGTTGATTAGTACCAAAAATGGAATTCTTTACATAGAAACTAAGTAAAGAAAGCTATCAACTTGAATGACTCGGTGTCTAAGGCCTAAACAACCAAAGCCATGGGGACATACAGCACAACAAGCAAAGTATTCAAAGCATAAACTAATAAAATGAATTAAAATAGCCCTAAACAACCCCTAAAACATAAGAAAACAATGGCTAAAAGCATGCTTAAAATAGTACAAAACATAGCAAAAAACAAAGAGATACAAAACTAGTAAACAAGACCAAGGATGGGTGGCTAACCCCTCCACTTTTGAGACTTCTAAACCATGTTTTTCAGCCTTTTTAAACTCTGAAAATCAATTTGTAAGCCAAGAAAAATAGTGGTAAAACAAAGGAAATGAGCTATGAAGTAAGGTGCAAGAAAGGGTGTTAAGCTTCTTTATCTTTGGTAGCTATTCAACCCCAAGTTCTAACACTTGAAATGGATCCAAAATAGCACAAAAACACAAGAAATAGATAGAGAAAGATTGAAATGAAAGCAAGGAAAAATGTAACAAGCTTATATCTCTTGAAGAGAGTAAGCTTTGGTTATAAATCAAACTTGATCCTAGCATACTCTCAAGGTTGAATTATACTTCTCAAGGCTCAACCAAGGCTCCAAGGTTCAGCTCTAAGGGTGTATATGATGTATAGATATGGTTCAAGGATGATATAATATCTCAAAGATAGCTTGCTAAGGAAGGAGGAGCTCTCAAAGATTTTTTATACTCTTAGAAATTTTTCTAACCCCCAACACTGAGGCATTAGCTTATATTTATAGAATTTGAGCCAAATAGGTCACAAATATCTTCAAAAATAGACAGCTGGCGGATTCCTGCCCAGAACAATGTTTTTCACCAAAAAGGCACGGCCGGCCCCAAATGGCCATGACTGGCCCCAAATGAGACACGGCTGGGCCCCAATGTGGCTCCCCTGTTCCTTTTACTTCAAGTTCAATGTATGTTGGCATGGTGCTAAAAAAAGGATTTTTGCTGGTATAGAGGCATAGAAATAGCTTGGGTATGGAAGGTTGAAATTTTTTAGAGCTAAACATCGGATTCCATCAGTTGAGAATTGAAACATTGACAATGTAACTTTCATCATCGAGTGCTCAGGACAAAGCGCCCAAGTCATTGCGGGCTGGTCAAAAATAGGGGTATCTACAACAGCCTCTTTCAATGAGCAACCATAGGATTAAGCACCTTGCGACCAAGCTGAGTTTTGAGGGAAGTATTAGAAGGTGGGACAGTACTAGTAAAAGGTGGCATATGACTTGCACAACCCTGATTGATCTTGTCTCACTCTATCCTTGATTTTTATCAACCCAAGTTGAATGACTTTGTATTTAACATCATCATTGGAAGCAATTTCTATAATTTCATCCAATGTCTTGTGGTAGTTATCATGCACCATTGCATTGAGAACAGGCCCAGAGTTGGTATATGTGATTGGAATGCATGTGTACCTTCTTTTCAAATCTTTTCTCCATCTTGACACAATGTATTTATTTGAAACCTCATATATGCACCTCTCAAGGAGCACACTAAGTGAATGGGCACATATAATGCCCATAAACTCAATCCACCAATACATACATTGGATGTCACATTTAAGTGAATTACAGTACACAACAAATTCCACTTTCTTCATCTTCTTACCGACTAGAACAACCTCTTTCACATGATATCCTTCCTCTTTGACAAGAGTTGCATGACAGTACAATAGTCGTTTCATTTCTGCTTGAACTTCTTTAAATTTTGCATTTGTGTAAGCTGCATGAAATTGCTTCTCAAAAGCATACATTGTTAAGCAATCACACAATTTGTTTCGAAATTTAAAGTCTGCTTTGGTCTCCTTCTCTGCCTTACTTCTCAACGCATTGTCATACTACTCAACAAATTGCTTTAAAGTAGTCTTAGAGTTCACATATCCATCAAAAAATGCATTCATGCTCTTACTTCGTTGTGTAGTTGACATGCCAGCCCAAAAAATGTGTTTAACATAGGCAGGAATCCACCTATGTCGCTCACCTGTATAATACCCCCAACCACTCTTTATCATTTAGACTGAACTTTGCAATCATTGCTTGCTATTCTTCATCAAATTCATCTTTTGTGAAAGACTCATAAATTGCATTTCGCAAAGCAAACTTTATGGATTCATATTGTGAATATCCTCTCAATTTTTCTGGAATTTTCTTCATTATATGCCATAAGCACCAACGATGTCGAGTCTGTGGGAAGACGATTTCTATGGCATTTTGCATAGCTTTGCAATGGTCAGTTATTATAGCTTTTGGAGGAGTGTCTGACATGCAACTTAACCAAGCTCTGAATAACCATACAAATGTCTCAGTGTTCTTATTACATAACAGCCAACAATTAAACAAAGGCCCTGTTTGGTAGAGATGTGGGAAAGTGCTTATAGCTTATACCTTAACAGCTTATAGCTTATAACTATGAACATAAGCTGATTTCTGACTTATAAATTAAGCTTCTCCTGCCCCACTCAAAGAATAAGTTGATTTCTGACTTACAAAAAGCTATAAGTTGTATTGTTAAGCTAAACCAAATACATCAAAATAGCTTAAATTAAGCTGAAAGCTGCAATAAGCTGAAATTAAGCTGTACCGAACAGGGCCAAAATTGACTGTCCATGGTGATTAACTCCTACAAATGGAGCAAACGACATGTCATATTTGTTTGTGAGATAGGTTGTGTCAAATATAACAACATCCCCAAATGCTTTATAAGCTGTCCTACTTCTTGTATCAGCCCAAAATAAGTTTCACAAGCGTCCTCCTTCGTCAAAGTCCATTGTAGAATAGAAGTTTGAATTTTTTTGTTGCATCCTATGAAAATAAAGTGCAACTGATTTGGCATCTCCTACCCTATGCCTCAATCTTCTAGCCTTCTCAATTCCTTGCATCTCATTTGTCAAATGTTAATGCCTTATATCCACCTGCTTCAACAACTATAGAATGAAAATTCCTAGCCACCCCTATTCCTGCCTCATCATTTATTTCTAATATTCTCTTCACAAGAGTTAGAATTCTCTTATTCATTGCAAAATACCGTGAGTCAGTAGGAACCAAGTCATGAGTATGCGCAAGCACAACAATTGTTAACTTAAATGTTCCATCCTTTTGTAGACTCCCCCTTACTTTTGCTTTACAATCATTTTTGGATGACAAAGATGGTTCCAAAGGGTTTACTTCTGATCTTTTTCTTCTCGTTCTCGACTGATTACATTCAATTCCAAAGTATTTTAGTTCCCCATCATTACCAAAATTCTGTGTTCCATAAGTTGTAGCAAATCCAAGGTGCTTTACATATTTTGCATAAAATGCATACACTTCTTGCTTTGAGGTAAAACACATCCGCTGCTTAGGTTCTTCAACTTCACCACTCTCTGGTTCTTGAACTTCCTTACTCAGATTGTTTGAACCTTCCATCCTTTTGTTGCTATTTGAAGTTTGTAGGTTCAAATTGAAATACAAAATTCAATTCACAAATTAAAAAAGATGAAGAGAAAAATATAGGGCTTAGTTAGTGCTAAAAAGAAGCAATAACAATAATAATATTTCTAAATGAATAAACTTAATTTACATTCAAAATTAAGCACATTAGTCAGTTTTGGCTTCATTTCATATTCTATACTAGTATTGTTCTCCAGGATAAAAAACATTTCATCTTATTAAAGTTTTAAAAATCAAGACAAGATGTTAAATTTTCCCTTAACCAAGAACTGTCTCTGTGCCTCTGTTGTCTCTGTGTCTCTGCTGAATGGTGATATGAGTAATTTTTTTTTAATTATTTATTTACATGTGCATTTAAATTCTCTCATTCATCCCTTATTCTATGATGATCTCTCCTTTTGTTTTTCTTTCTGTTTGTTTCCTATAAAAGTTGTGGAAAATAAGGAGCAACTTTCATTCTAACAAATGGTGAACATAAACAGCATAAAGAATTCAAGGAGAATTCAAACGGTGAATATGTAAGAATTGAAACAGTGAATATGTGAGGAACAACTTTCCTTATCCCTATCTGATTCACATTGGCATTTAAATATGTAAGAGTTCAAACAGTGAACATAAACAGCACAAAGAAAGCAACAACATTCAAATCTCCATGATAATTTCAAGTATGATACCTGAATTATAGCGTTTCTGGTTTAAACCCGACCCATTTGACTGTTGGATTCAGGTTTCTTTTCATTATATAGTTGTTCTTGCCTTGTTTCCCACCATTTCTCCTTGAGTTGAGCTATTGGGTTGTGTTGATTGCGTTTGGAACAAGTTGGTAGCTCGTTTTTCAAACTTTTGTTGCCTAGATTTTTGTTCATTCGCTCGAGTGAAGCTTCTTCCTCTCAAGCAACAACCTTTGCTTGCAAAACTTCTAGGAGTTTGTATTCTATGCTTGGGCGAAACTTCTTGCACTCGAGCAGTAAAACTTATTGTATTTGGTCACTCGAGCAACAAATCTTGCACTCAAGTGAATTGTGTGTATATCAGTTCATAAGCAAGCCATTTTATCACTTTTTCATCTTTTTCTCTCTCTAAAACATTTTAAAACCCTAAGTTGAGACATTTTCTCTCTAAAACTTACCTTCTCTCTACAAATACACCTAGATCTAGTGATCTCTTCACCCTACTTTCTTTGATAAAAAGGTAGAGCTCACTTAGAGCTTTGTTTTGATCCGAACAAAGTTGGATTTCGGCGTGGTTGGAGTCTCCTCACTCTTTTTCTTGTCTTCTAAGCTCAAGGTAGGGATTCTCTACACTCTTTTATGATTTTTAACTTAGTTATTTGTCTTTATAAAAGAATCTAATGATTTGGAGGATTTTAGACGAACTTAGGATTTTGGTTTAAAAAGGGGTTTTTAAATGGATGTGTTGAAAATGGTTATGGGAGTGAAAATAAGGTTGAGTTGTGATAAAATTATTGATTTAGATACTTGAGATATGTTTTGAAAGAAAATAGGACATTGCCCTAATTGTTTCAAATGTTTATTTTGTTTAAATAAATGGAATTGGTGTTAGAAATATGAAATTGGATGGATATTGATATGGATGGTGGAGTTAGATATGTATTATCACTCATCTTTTGAAAATTTGGAAGGTATATCTTGGTTGATGATTGTATATCTGTTTAGAAATATCTGTTTTAGACTATCGGTGGAGGATAGCTATGATTGTTATAGAAATTGCATGTGAATTAGGAGAATTGAAACTATTTTTTTATTCATTTGCATTGAGCATTATCTTACATTCATACATTGGAAATGTTATCATTTTGAGAATATGGGTGAATCTGAAAAGAGATTGTTGTTACATCAAATAAGTTGGCCTGTGTATCTAGGGTGAAAGTCTCGAAAATAGCACGTATATATATGGGTGCTTATTCTGCAGACGAAATTTTCATGAAATGATAATAGTAATGCTTGCATAGCCTATGTTTACATGGGTCTCGATTTACGGTTTCCTCCAGGACAAAATTTCGAGAAAGGTTGTATTGTTTTGAAATTCTCAGAGTGTGAATCACCCTATTTTCTATTGGAATGGAAATGAGTTATGAATCAAGATATTAACTTGGCATTGCATAGTTTTGAAAAAAGATATGAAAATGTTTTGGCAAGAACATGGCATATGCATTCACCTTATAGCTTTGTTAAGATTCATATATTGTGTTAGATTATTTCTACTAGGCTTTGGCTCACCCTATGTGGACAAAAAAAATTTCAAGGTGTTGATGATATGTCTCACCAAGGTGATAGCTTGGGAGGACTTAGAGCGAGAGCTTCTTTTGTTTATTTGTTATATTTATTTTTGTACAAGCCAATGGCTTAAAACTGTATTGAACTTAAGTCCACTTTTGTTGTAATCAAGCATCGTCTTAGAAAGCTGTAAGCCCTTAGGGCATTTCTTATCCGTTTGACTTCCATTCTTTTTCTTTAGTTTGAAACATATGCTATAGATTCAGGTCCAGGCATTATGAATGTATACTGCATATGTTTCCCTTTTGTAAACTCAATTGGATTTAATGGAAGATAATTACTTTATCGTTGTTGTCATTTACAGTCTACACATATTGTGGATGGATTATTGTATTTATTTCAAAACGTTACATGAATCCTAGGAAAATCATGTTCATGTAGCGTTTTTAATTTTTATTTTTATAAGCTCTATCTTCAATCAGACAGTCAATCAATTAATCAAGAAAGACAGAGAAGAAAAACATAAAATCTTATTCCACTTTGTGGTCTCAAATTTTACAAGTGAGGGCCTGTTCTTAATTTTTTTTCTTATCCACATTTAAAATTGAAAGAAAAACTCAGACATTAGAAGAATGTGTTTCCTAAAGATATAAGCAAAGGTCATAACAGAGTTTAATCCATAGTAAGTGCCTTTTAAGACCAATCAACACTCAGCCAACAATGACATAATTGGACCATGCAAAATTGAATTCAAATAGGAAAATAAAAATAGAAACCAAACCTTCACAACAAGAAAAACAAGTAGAAACTAAAAATTCTACACATAATAAAACCGATAATACATCTAAAACCTAATTATAGTCTCAGAATAGGAAATTCCAAGATAACAAACAATAGTCCTCACTTGTACCAATTAGGTTCTCAGACTTAAATCCATGTTTGAACTATCAGTTCATTAACAATGAAGACACTAAAACCTTCAAATGTGTTATATGAAGTTGACAACATTCACTCAAAAAATGGCCTCAAACCCACAGAATGCATCAATAACCAAACAAAATTGACACAATTGGACCATGTAAAATTGAATTCAAATAGGAAAATAAAAATAGAAACCAAACCTTCACAAAAAAAAGAAAAAAGAAAAAAACAAGCAGAAACTAAAAATTCTACACATAATAAACCAACAATACATCTAAAACCTAATTACAGTCTTGGAATAGCAAATTACCAAGGTAACAAACAATAGTCCTCATTTGTAACAATTAGGTTCTCAGACTTAAATCCATGTTTGAACTATCAGTTCATCAACAATGAAGAGACTAAAACCTTCAAATGCGTTATGTGAAGTTGACAAAATTCACTCAGAAAATGGCCTCAAACCCACAGAATGCATCAATGCATCAATACACACAAATGCATCAATAACCAAACAAAATGTTTCTACGTGGACTTTCAACAAACACATAGAATGCATCAATACAAAAACACCAAAATCATGTTTGAAACAAATTAAAGGGCCTGGTGATATGAAGTAAACAAAAGCGAAATCATGGACCAATAAGATTTCAACCAATGTAAAACAAATATTATGTTTGAAACAATACCTCAGTAGTGACCCACGAATTAGTTACTTCTTGGTGTGTGGGGGCTGAAATTTTTAGATAAATCGAAGGAATTGAAGAGTGGTAGACCATGGTTAATGGTTAGTGGTGGTCTTCTTCATCGTCGGTGGCTACCTAGGTCGTCGTTGTCATCATCATCGAGGTCAAGTCCTCTAGGTCGTAGTCGTCTCTCTCTCTCTTTCTCTCTATCTCCTAGATACGCTGATTTGTTTTCTCTTCAGTTTTCAAGGTGCGTGAAATCTACACAGGGTTTGGTGCAAGTGGCCAATTCATGCAAGAAGGGACTGCCAAAAACAAAACCACTATTATACTGTCATGCGACTCTTGTCAAAGAGGAATGATCAATTTGTACTTATCATGTGAAAGAGGTTGTTCTAGTCGGTGAAAAGATGAAGAAAGTGGAATTTGTTGTGTATTGTAATTCAATTAAGTGTAACATCTAATGTATGTGTTGGTGGTTTGAGTTTAGGGGCATTATGTGTGCCCATTCACTTAGTGTGCTCCCTGAGAGGTGCATATATGAGATTCCAAATAAATACATTGTGTTGAAATTGAGAAGAGATTTGGAAAGAGGGTACACATGCATTTTAACCACATACACTAACTCTGGGCTTGTTTTCAATGCAAAGGTGCATGATAACTACCACAATACATTGGATGAAATTATAGAAATTGCTTCTAATGATCATGGTAAACAAAAAGTTATTCAACTTGGGTTAATAGAAATCAAGGATAGAGTGAGACAAGATCAATTGGGTTGTGCGAGTCATATGCCACCTTCTGCTAGTACTATCCCACCTTTTGATACTTCCCCCAAAACTTAGCTTGGTCACAATACTACAAATACAAGCATGACTCGCAAGGTGCTTAGTTCCATGGTTACTCGCCGAAGAGGCTGTCCATGTACCAAACAGAAGGTTAGCAAAGTGGATGAAATCGTGAATCAGTTGAAGGGAAAGAATAAAAAGGCAACAAAAGTACAGGTAAAATTTTCATTTTGTTTGATATGCAAATTTCATAATTTTTTTTACTTAAATTATTCACCCATGTGTGTTCCTATAGGGTCGTAAGTTGAATTTTTCTTCTATGGATGGCATGCAAATGAGTACCCACGAACCGATATGTGTTTCAAAGTGGACTTCATATTTTTGTATGATATTTATTTTAATGTTTGAAAGTATTAATGAAATTGTGTTACCATGATCATAAGGCGCTGCAAGCTCACTCTTATTATTTTCTTTCTACTAATGAAATGCAACCAAGTATGTATGAACCGGTAAGTCATCAAGAAAGGACAATTGAGTATTTTTTTTCGTTGTTTTTATTTGCATGTTTGAAATTACTAATCAAAAGACTATGTTTGCAAGGTGCCGTAAGCTCAACCGTACTATTTTCCTTCTACGGATGGCACACAAGAGAGTATGTATGTACTGGTATGTATTAAAGAAATGACATGAAATATTTTTGCTACTTGTGATTTGCAGCTATGTTTGTGACAATTTTTTTATATTATATACTTTCTCATTGAATAGGCACGAGGTAGCCCTATCCAAATGATAGACAATATTGGAAGTGCATCTCTTAGTCATTCAGGAATGGTGAACAACATAAACAACATAAGCAGTCAAAGTTTGACAATTGCTCAAAAATTGTTGACTTGAATATATCCAAATTTGCCATTTTATTTTTAGTTTCGAAGTAGTAATTTTATGACTTTGGTTTGTGAACTTTGGCTACTTTGGTTTTGTAAATGTAGAAATGTTTATGGTTGGACACATTTTATGGCTTATGGACAAGTGACATATTGTATTAATCTGGCCCAACTCAAAATTATGTTGCTTTGTTATGAGGATGGTTCAATAGATGGATGATACAAGTGACATCATTATGAATGTCTATGCTCGTCTGATGGTTCAATATATGGAGACTTTGTTTAATATATGGATGATACAATTGACATCATTATGAATCTCTATTGCTTTGTTATTAGGATAATTCACATGTTTATTACTTTCTCTATGGTTTATTAAAATAGTTTTTTTATGTATTTATTTTTTCAATGTGAAATTAATATATGGTTGTATTTATGATTGTTTGCAGGTGTAATTGCATTTAGGTTTACCCAGTAACTTCTCATTCTAATTGAGCTTTCTGGAAAAAAAAAAAAAAGTTGAAGACATGTTTATGTTCTATGCTATTGTAACTGATTCGCCAATATTTTATTTACCAACATCTCCTTCAAATATACACATGTGAATGTGACATGTTTGAACCTATATTTGTGACCTAAATTTAATCTTTTCCTTTTGTATAAACATTAATTTGGCAGTACACAGTCAACAATCCATCATTATTTAGTATTGTAATAAAAAAAATTTCAATCAAAATGAGCTAAGAAAATCTTTTTAAATATCATCCACATCAACAACATATTCTTTTCCACCTACAAAGATACCCACATTTCATCCATTGATGACAACATATACTCACAATCCATAAAATTATAAGAAAACTAACAAGTTACTAATTTACATCATAAAGTAGAAAATGATACAAAATAGAAGAAAACTAACAAGTCACTAATTTACATCATCAAGTAGAAAATGGTACAAAATACAATGACATAAATCATTGCCTTCAATTTCTTTTCCATCCTTTGAAGCCTTCTACCATAGTCATGAAGTTCATTTTCCATCTCAAAAAGTATAGTCTTTAGCTCGATAAATTCTTCGATTGTTATAGTTTGACGAGGTCCAGTATTGGAATGGATTGTGGAGGTAACGTCCTCATTATCATCATCTGTGAACTTGAAGTAATTGCAGTGTGTTTTATTACTCTACAATGCATGAAAATGAGTTAGTCAAACCACGCAAATAAATTTTCAAAAACTAAAAGATTAATTTCTATAATAGATATTGACATACAATAAAGCTTGGTACTTATATATTTTGCTAGGCAAACAAAGAACAAACACCCTTGATTTCCATTCTCATTGGTTCGTAGAATATACATGGCAGCTGTTCTCCCACAGTCACACATTCTTATTTTCAATCTAATGTTGCTATGGTTAGTAGAAGAAGAAGCCAATTTTTTTTTTTCTGCACAACTAATACCAAAGCCATTTCAATTTCCTCCGAGTTTTCCTCATCTGAAATAAAAATATAGTAAGGACTCATATAAAACTATATGGAATGGCCACTGCCAATAAAGATGGATATCAGGTGTGTTTTGTATGCACTTAAATAAGTGGTAAGATCACTTTTTATGGTGGAATGGGACACATACAGAGAACAAGAGCTGGATTCAACACATAAACATGAAATGGCTCAAGTACATATGTTATACAAATGCTCATCAATATGCAATCAATTAAAATCTCCAATAACAACAACTATTTTCAAATTTACTATGACAATCTCCAACAATAACAACCCAAAATAAATTTGATCTACTGTTTTATTTTCGCAGTATTTTTAAGAGTATTGTGGCAAAAGTTCATAGGGAGAAAGATAAGAACAAACTTTTCATGAACTAATATATAAACTGATCCCAATTTCTCATTCACAAATTGAAATCCAAATTAATATAAATATAAACTGATATACAAACTGACTCCAATTTCTCATTCACAAATTGAAATCCAAACTACAAACTGACCCCAATTTCTCATTATATCAAGTTCCAAACTAATATACAAACTGACTCCAATTTCTCATTCACAAATTCAAATCCAAACTGATATAAATATAAACTGATATACAAATTGACCCTAATTTCTCATTCACAAATTGAAATCCAAACTAACATACAAACCGACCACAATTTCTCATTTACAAGTTGAAATCCAAACTGATATATACAAATTCATATCTAATTTTTGTTTTACAGATTCAAATCCAAACTGATATAAAAGCCCCAATTTCTAATTTACAAGGCCAAAATCCAAACCCTAGGTATTGTGATGTCGGGACTTACCAAAGAGAGAGACAGAGATGCTTTTCTGGTAGGTGATGAGAGTCCAAACCACTGACGACAGCAGCGGTGAGAAGGTGTAACATACCCAAGAGGTACCCTGCGCGTGTTAAATCGTTCGGACCCGTGATTTCTTTGATCTAGTCTCACGAGTGCAATGTGAAACATAGATAAGAGTCTAGACTTGGCAACTTTTAGAAAATCCATTTTATTGCAAAACCTTTTGCCAGAAATGGAGTGCATCATCAGATCTTAGAGTAGCCACTTAATATTTTGGGAAATTAAGAAACCCATGACTCGTGCCAAGGCCACTGTTCGTCATAACCAAAGTTGTCTCGGTTTGGAACTTTAGGTATGAGAGGGGAAGGTCATTAATTGAGCACCCCCGCTCACCCGATCAAAAGATAGGCCTTTACTAATCCATGATATGAATTTTATTTACTTTATATGTTCATATTCCGATAATTTAATAAATCTTAAAAATTACTATGTGAAGCATACAAGTATAGACTATGTCATTTATTTTAGAATAATTTGGTTTCATGTATTTTGAAAGATTTTTGACAATGTATAACTCAAATAAATTGAGTTTACAAACATGAAAAATCAACATTATTCCAAATTAAGCGACACAACCTTTATCCACTGGCATTCGTACAGTTATATCAAGTAAGCAAGTAGCTACATAGTATGATGCTTAACATAATAAGAAAAACACACATAAGCGGGATGCTAAAGAATAAAAACTTACATAGTTATCGACGTCCCGTGAACAGTTACAAAACAAAGTGAGTAAAACATGCATGATCTTATATACAAAATTCTAATGCAATTCACTCATGAGATACAACTAAAGATTCAACTTCTAAGATATGACATATGAATTATCTTAAGAACATAAGGTAGCACACATAATCACATATGAATTGATTAAATGCAAAATTAGCCGAATTAAGATGCATGAAACATGGATGCAAAGCAAGGATATACTAAAAAAAAAACAAAAAACAAAACATGACACATATCCACAAATAAGGAAAGCAAATAAAAGAACGGGATAAAAGAAGTGGGGTGAGAAATTATTACAACACCTTGAATAAATTATTAAAAACCAAATGAGAGAGAAAGAAGGGAATATTATAACAAAATAAAAACCTCAAAACTCTCTCAAACTAAAAAAGAAAACAAAATCTTCATGTGCCTCGGAGATCACCAAAAATTGTTCTGCTCGACGCAGGAAGACTGCGTTGTTCTGTCTGGGAAAACTTATTTTGTGGGAGCACTATTCATCCTGGGGTACTATTTACCACCGATAGTATTATTCACCACGACAATTACTATTCACTCTTCTTGGTCGTTATTTATCTTACCGAGCAATTTTTGTCCGCGGTTCATATTCATCGCTAGAGGTACTATTTATCGTTGGGGTTACTATTTAACTCCGGAGGTATTATTCAGTACCGATCACTATTCATTCGGTAGGGTCACATCTTTAACAAATTAGGTAGTTCAACTGACCATTTAAGCAGTAAAATTATAACAATTTGTATATAAGCAGTAAATTACAATAAATATGTAGCTGATACAACCTTTCCTTTAAAGCAGTAAAACAGTTATATAAAAAAAATAGTAAATTACAACAGATATGTCGGTGGTACAGCCTTTCCGTTAAAGCGATAAAAACAGTTATGAAAAGCAGTAAAGGAAGTATTCAAACAAGTTATATCACATTTTTAAATTAAATGAAAGTTTTCAAAAATTCACCTTTCGGGAAAATGATGAATTTTCTGATTCACAAACTTTCTTTTGATTACTCTCAAGGTTGTGAAATGTATTCTCAATTCTCAATCCAAAATTTAGAATTTCAGCTTTAGTGGTTGGTTTTTGAATGGTGTATTGATGAAATGGAAATAAAAGTTTGGTTCAGAAAAATAAAATATCTAGGAAAATATTTTTCAAAATATTTTTCTTTCTCCCTCTCTCAAAAACTAATTTTCCTTCTTTTCTTTTCTCTCTAATTCTTTTTTTTTTTTCTCTCAATCCTCTATTTCTGATTCTTTCCCTCAATTTTTCTCCTCCAATCCTTTCCCTCATCTCTCTCATTTTATAAAAAATAAAATCAAGAAAATGACAAAATAACAAACAGTGAAAGGAGCTAATTTTAAAAGTTGCACAGTAAAATTACTATGCACTTTACAATATAACAATATATAAAAGGTATTATTAGCATAAATATATGTACAAATACCAAAAAATATATAAAAACACACACAAATATGTAAAATTATAAAATAACAAAATACAGACTAATAAAATATATTTTAGTAGGCCAAATATGTAACATAATTTGACCAAAGCGAGTCTAAAGCAAAAGAAAACAAAAAAGCAAACGGTTGGAGTGTGATGAATTTTTCAAAGGAGGAATAGTACCTTTATAAAATATCTAAAATACATTATATGTACAGATATTTAAACTATTATAAAAACACACCAAAACATGTAAAATTATAAGATAATAAAAATAAATAGACTAATGAAACATATTTTAACGGGCCAAATATGTAACATAATTTGGCAAAAACGGGTCTAAAACAATTAGGCCAAAATAGGTGTAGATTGGGATTGAAGCTTAAATTCCATCTTTCCACTGAGAATTTTGTGAGATAGCATATTCTTATTTTTATCATCGGGTAATCAAAAGAAAGCGCCCAAGTCTTAGGGCCGGTCAAAATAAGGTGACTACATTTCTTGACGTGAGTAAATACCAAAGCCCGAAGACGACCCTTTTGACAAGGCTGTATGACTTGGGCAAACAAACAAGATGCAAATGCAATTGGTTGAAAGTCTCGTGCAAATGATAGGAAACATAACAGGAGGTGCATCACATATAAATATGCCACAACACAAACAATAAAGAGAGTGCATGGCATACCAATGTGCCACAACACAAATGATAGAGGGGAAAGGTGAACTCAAAATCCAAACGTGTCTCACATGAGAGGAGGAATACTGAACTCAAAATCCAAAGGTGTTTCACGCGCATTTCGCGAGAGTAGAAATAGTGAACAAATCCAAATGCGTCTTATGTAAGAAGAGAAATAGTGAACAAATCCGAACGTGTCTCACGCAAGAGGAGAAATAGTGAACAAATCCAAACGCGTCTCATACGAGATGAGAAATAGTGAACAAATCATGTGAGAGGAGAAAATGTGGTATAACTAACAAACGTACCTAATCCTATTTCCTATGGGAGGGGAAAGATTCTAACCAGGTAAACATCACATCCTAACACGTTTCACGTGAAAGGAGCAAAGGTGGTATAACCAACAGGTGTATCTAACCGTATCTCATACAGAGAGAGGGAAGGTTTTAACCCGGTAAACGTCAAGTCCTAACATGTTTCATGTGAAAGGAGCAAAGATGGTGTAACCAACAGGTGTACCTAACAGTATCTCATACGGAGAGAGGGAAGGTGTAGACACCCCATTTTTGACCGTCCTCAAGACTTGGACGTCACCGTTGGAACACTCGGTGATTATCTATGTTGGTGTTTGTTTTGAGTTCCCGGAGGTCCCGGCTGCGCGCCGTGCCTCAGGACCTCTCGACCGGTTTGTTCTGCGCTCGGTTTTGTACCAAGACTTGTGTGTTTTTGCTTCCGAGGGTAGGGGGAGGCTTGTTAGCCATCCCTGAAGCCCACCGGCTGCCCCTCACCTCCACCTGCACCCCCTAGTGGCCACCGGCCCTTCTCTCTCCAAACCCTTGGCTAGTCGGCACTTTTTTTATGCCGACCGGCACTCTTTTGTGCTGATGACTGTTTTGGTTGGTCGATGTGACCCCTTTGCACCCCCAGAGATGGTGCATGCCAACTGTGACAGCTGGAATGCACTATCACCACTCCCCATATCCGGGTGTGTACCATTTGGTCCCTTTGACCCCCTCTCTCCTCATGGAGCTTGAACCCTTGGCCAAGCTTCTTGGAGAAGCTTGGCCAGCTGTCCTAGGACCTTCTAGAAACCCTAGAACCCCTTGGACCCTTTTGCACCCCTTGACCTCCCTCTCTTGCTTAGCCACCAAGTCTTTTCTTGCCTATATAAGTCCATCTCATCTCCCTTTAGAAGGGTTAGCCATTTTAGACCTAAAAAACCAGAGCTTATACATATATCTCTGATATACATCCATATATATCTATACTTCTATATCTATCATCCTTGTGTGTGTGTTTTTGGACCAAAAAGTGTGATTTTTCCTTACTTTTGCACCATCACACACACTACCACACCCTAATCCGAGATTGAGAGGCTTGGAGGTTTGTTTTGTGTGATCTTGGACTGGTTTTGATCACTAAAGGAGGGCTGCTCCACCTGTTCTTCAAAGGATCTTCAAGGGTGAGCTTTTGCTTTAGATTCCCCATTCTTGCAACTAGTTTCTACCCCTTTTGCTTTGTGTTTTTGGATTTGTGTCTAACATAAAAAATTCTTGTTTTTACTTGTTCTTGAATCTTCATTAAGGTCATTTTGTGGTTTGGGTAGGGGCTCATCCTTTTAGGCCCTATTTGGCCTTTTTTTGGTGCTTTTTCCTAAAGTCTCCTTTACTTGGTGTTTTTGGCCTTCTCACCACCGAAAACCAGTGGGTTTTTAGTGGTGGGGAAGATGATTTTAAGTCTCAAATAGGGGAGGGACACCCCTCTCCCCCTTGTCCTTTGCTTGCCTTTGTTCTTGGCCTAAAGAATAGCATGTGTGCTTGGTTGGTTTTGGCTTCATTTCAGAGCATATTTGTGGTCCATATAATGTGTTATGCCTCTGTTTTAGGTTAGATTTATATCCCTTAACATGCCTCTTATACTTGCTTTGAAAGCATGCCATGCATCTAGGGCATGTTCTTTGCATGTTTTAGCTTGGTTCCATAAGGGTATTAGCATCATATTACCATGTATAAGGGTCGTGAGCCACTGATTTTGCCATGTATAGTGTGCTTGACATGGTTGTTTTGCATTTTAGGCTTGTAAGCCTTATGTATTTTAGCCCCTAGCATGTTCAACATTGATCACCCTCATGATTTGGCATCATTTGTGACCTTATTTCAGTCCGTAAGTCATGTTTGAATGTTTGTATATGTAGCCTATTTCATGCTTTAAGGGTGTGCTCATGTATGTCTAGGACTTGGCATTGTGCATGCTTGCATACTTGGGGCATTTTGGGGCTGCCATATGAGGGGATTTGGGTGTTATTTTGCATACCAAAAATCTGTTTTTGGTTGTTAGATTCATGCCATGAGTGGTTGTGTAAGGGATGGTTAGATGCTCTCTTGAGTGCCCTTGGTTTTGGGCTTATTGGCTTGCACGCTTGTATGGCATTTTGCCCATGATTTCAGTCCATTTCGGCCACTGTTTTGGGGAGGTTTGAGGCCTCCCCCATGGTGGTTAAGGCCACCATTGTATGCTCATTATATGTTTGTTGCATGTTTGGTCCACTAGGTGTTGTAGCACATTGATTCCATTGCATACTTGGCTCATGTTTGCATCACACTAGCATCTCACGCACGTTGGTATTTTGCATGCCTAATATGTTAGTTGTATGGTACTTAGTTTGCTAGCATCCTAATTTCCATAATGCGTTATTGATGCATGTTTGCATGAGTTGCACTTCATTACTTGGTTTGGGGTGTCAAACCAAGTGTGGGAAATAAAGGGGTGTTTGAACCTCAAGTGACAAAACACACCTTAATTCCCATGTCACTAGGGCCCTTGACCTTAGCATGATAGGGCCTTGGTTCCCATATTTGCGTTGCATGCATTTTTACATTGAAATGCAACCTTGGTATCTTAGGCTATCATGCACCAAGGTGCACAATTGATGGCCCTAGAATCAAGAGCCATGTTTCCTTGAGTCCCATTCATGATAGGAAGCATTGGCCATGCATAAATATGCTCAAAAATCCAATACCATGCACTGCTGCCTGCTGTTGCTGTCAAACTGTCTTCTGCAGGAATTTTGTGCCGACCGGCAGGAAAGAGTGCCGACCGGCACTGTATTGCTAGCCGATATATTATTTTGCAGCCGATAGCCACTATAAGCAGCCGGTGGGAATTTCTTCCAGCCGGTGGCACTCAGCAGCATGCAAGGAAGGTGTTCTGGGGCTTTGGCAAATTTTGGAGAAGCAGGGCAGTAAAAACAGAGGCAGCAGTGGCACGGTGTAGGCTTTCCGGGCAAGTCGGATCGAGCATGCATCATTCGCGCATCCCGAGGCAAGGCTGAGGCCCCATTTCTTTTATTTATTTGATTTAATTTTAATAATTAGAATTCTGTAATAATTTATTCATTTATTCTTCGGACTGTATTATTATTTGGTCCCTCCGAGTGAGGGCAAAATTGTAAGAAGGGTGTGTGAGTGGGTATATGTCTTCCAATCCCCATTTCTTTCTATCCCTTTTATTTACCTGCTTATGTTGGTAGATTAGGGCATTTCTATCTTAGCATACCTTATGCAATGCATGCGTGCATCCATGCATTTGTTGACATGCACCGGGCTTGGTACATCATACAAACTGCATTGCAATTTTCAATTCCAAATTGAATACGTGCTACTCGCGCATTTCACATGCCATGTTTAGGGCTAGCCGAGCCTACTCTAGATTGCATCTATGCCTGTGTTGCATTAGCCACTTAACATGAACTAGGTCATGCATGTTTGCTAACTAGTTTCTTGTTTTGGCACGGAGTACGATGTAAGTTTTTCTACGCTTTAGCATATCGCATGCGTGTGAATGTTTGCCATAACAGTATGATTGCCATGCGGCTAAATGCTTATGTGTTATAAACTGTTTGAATGCCTGTGGGTGGAGGTTGGATTGCGTGAGTTGGAACAACTCATTGAAATCCGTATTTTAGCCTACTCGCGAGTAGCAAAAACCAACACGTTTTTCGAGACAAAACGGATATGCAATGTTTATTTCCAAATTAGGCAATCTAGTCTATACTTTTGTGCTGTGCGCATAACATAGTAATTCTAGACTAATAATTGGAATAAGAGCACATGATGTTTTCAAAATCGGATATCACGGTTAGTAGAGGCCGGTCTTCGGACTGGGCGAAACGGGGTGCTCATAGCTGACCTTCCCCGATCGTACCCAAGCTCCCGAGCCAAGACCACTTTGGTGATGACGGACACGTGGCCTTCGGCACCGAGTCAGGGTTTCCTAAATTTCCCATTTTAAAAATATTTAGGTGGCGACTCTGTAATCTGGCAAAGCAGTCCATGTTTGGCACTACTTTTTCAAAAACCTGTTTTCTCAAACGATTTGCCAGAGTTGGACTCTTTGGTTCAGATTTAGAACCGCGACAAAACAAAAAGGAGAGTCCGAACTGTAGCGCGAGGTCCCTCGCAGACGTGTTACAGAAGGTTTTAACCGGGTAAACGTCAAATCCTAACACGTTTCACATAAAATGAGCAAATGTGGTGTAACTAACAGGCATACCTAATCATATCTTATACGGAGAGGTATAAGGTTTTAACTAGGTAAATATCAAATCCTAAAACGTTTCACGTGAAATGAACAAAGGTGGTGTAACCAACAGGCATCCTAACTGTATCTCATACGGAGATGGGGAAGGTTTTAACCAGGTAAACATCAAACCCTAACACGTTTCACATGAAAGGAACAAAGGTGGTGTAACCAACAGGCGTATCTAACCGTATCTCATACGGAGATGGGGATGGTTTTAACCGTGTAAACATAAAATCCTAACACGTTTCACGTGAAAGGAATAAATGTGGTGTAACCAACAGGCGTACCTAACTGTATCTCATACGGAGAGGGGGAATGTTTTAACCAGGTAAACATCAAATCCTAACATATTTCACGTGAAAGGAGAAAATGTGGTGTAATCAACAGGCGTACCTAACCGTATCTCATATAAAAAGGGGGAAGGTTTTAACCGAGTGAAAGGAGAAAAGGGTTACAACCAATGTGTTTGAACAACTATAAGCAAGTGATGTGAATAGATTGTAGCCAAGCCATACAACAGTGTAATAGTTGTAACTATGCAGATAGATGTAATAGTTGGTGTAAGTGTGATAGTGAATACAAAAACACAAAGGACAATATGAGACAACAAAATGCAAATGCATATGGATGCACAACAGATGAATACGGATGCAATACACAAAATGATTTTTTTTTCTTTATTGTTTTTTTCTTTTTCTTTTTCTTTTTTTGGAAAATTTCTGATTTTTGAATTTTTTTTTTGTTGAAAATTATGTACATATACATATACATATACATACATATATATATATATATACAAAATAAAAAATACATACATATATATACATGATATACACACAAAACCAAAACACAAAAAGAAACACTCGCTACTATGGAGGTTCGAACCTCTGACCTCTAGCTTAGCCTCTCAATCCTTGACCATTGAGCCAAACTAATTCTTTTGACAAAATATATATTCAAGGTATATGCATATAGACATAATACATATACATATCTATATCTTTCCTGCCTCCATTGTTTTTGTCTCACTCTCCCTCTTTGTCTTCTTTAAACGTCCTGTCTGGTATGTGATTTCAACAAACACGGCGCTTGACCGACAGAGCAGACCCTCACTGATTTTTTTAATGATTACCTCGGGCACCTTCACCCCTTTGTCTTCTTCTCCTTCCTCGTTCTCTTCTTAAACCAAGGCTTGTGAGAGAGGCAGAGCAAAATGCTGTAAACTCTCTCTGCCACCATTCTGCAACCCCTTTCTTTTGCCTTACTCTTCTTTGACATGGCCTCTTCCCGTGGTCCTCTCACTCTCTTTCCAGACCTCAACAAGTCCACGGTAGAGATAACTGATTCTGATTTTTTACCTCAACTGTGTGCTCCTCATTCTTTCCCTATTTTCAACTTCCCTGCAATGCCAGTCGAGCAATTGATGGCTACTCAGTCTGACATTGAGGCCAATTCTTTCATGCTGAAAGCATGCATGGAGACCGTGACTGCAGTCTTCAATTTGTCTCGTCGCTTGGAGCACAAGACGAATGAGGTGCATTGATTGAATGCACAACTTTCTTTACTTCAACGTATGTACAAATATTCTCAAGGGGAAGTTAGCAGATTGAAGAAACAAGTCAAGGAATCTGAAACGACAAGTGACCATCACAACTTGTTATGGGACTACCTTTGATGGCCAACGAGGGATCATCTCTTTCGGCGGTTTTGTAGACATTGAGGCGGGGTCTTCAAGAACTTCCCATAATGAAGTCAAAAGAAAGTGATTGGTAGGAGAGTCGAGTGCTGAAGCTGTCAGCAAGGAGGTTGGCGTACATCTTGTAGCCGGACTATGGCCAAAATCTGAGAACATGTCCTTATTTTTTATTTTTTCTTTTTTCAATCTTTGTATTTTTGCTGTATTTGTTGTTTTTGTTTTTGGTTTTGTTTTTGCCTATGAAGGAGCACCAATGTATAGCGTATAGCTTCAGATTTTTTATTTTTTATTTTTTGTCTCTGTAATCGAGGATTTCATCCCTTGATTTCAATAAAATGAGTTTCATTTTTGCACATCAATGGCATGACTGGCACATCACTTTGAGCTTGAAAACAATTTGTTTAATTAAATTTGAGAATGATTGAATTTTGAACTTTGAATTGGACATTGATTCCATAATGACAAGAAAGAATGACTTAACGAAAAAAAAACAAAGCAAAACGATCCAAACACACTTATATACAACTGGTATGAAAGGAACAAAAAAATGTGACTCTGAAATACAACCATTGAGCCTACGCGATTCTGCAGTTTGTCATTATGGGTTGAAATCGAAATTGGTGGGCCGACTAAAAAGTTGGTTGACAAACTAATGAACTGGCCAAAGAGTTGCCGTGTCGGTCAAAAAGTTGGCCAACGAATTGATGAACTGGCCAAAGAGTTGTTGTGCTAGTTGAAAGATGAAGCAACATGCCTAGAATCAAACCCCGCTGGATGAATAGTAACTTCTAGTGGTAAATAGTTAACTCGAGCGAGAAGAAGACAGAATCTCATACTTAACTTTGCCCCTAGTTCATTGCCTTGACTTTTTTTCTCTTGATTTTTTGTAAAAAGATTTTGATCAACATGAGAGTTAGATTAGCATGTTTGTTCCATTCTCTGTTTTAAAATCATGTGAGTCAAGCTATGAGCATTGAAAATTTTCCCTTTTTGGTCCAAAGAATGGTCTGATTTTGCAAATATGAAATAATTTTTGAGAAAAATTAGTTGATTTCATTAAAAGTCCTCAAAATCTATTTTTGCGAATGATCACTACTAGACCAACATGAAATCAACCCTTGAGATGTACAACTGGATTTGCCTTGTAGCTGAACCCGTCATAAAGGACAATTGAACCAAACGGGACAAGTTAATTAAACATAGATTGGATAGCTAAGTCGAATAAAGATACACCAATCAAACATGGACGAGATGAGTGAGTTGAAAAATGATTAGGGCCAAACTTCAAGATGAAGCTACCTACGTATCCCAAAGATAGGAATCAGGTCATACGTAATTTCGGGTAGGGCTCACTCGGGTATTAACACTCTTCTTTTGTGCTCTAACTTTTGACAAAGCCGCCCTTCCAGGTTTTCGACCTTGCGAGCTCTTTTCTTTCTTTTTTTTTCATTCTTCTATATATATTTTTTTATTTTTTTTCATATTCTACTTTTTTTTTTCTTCTGCTCTAACTTTTGCCTGGGTTGCCCTTTTGAGTTTTCAGCCCAGCAAGCCTCTTAAGGAAAAACAAAATTTTAATTTGTCCATGTTGATTAGTTGTGAGATCTTTAAGCCATCTAAATCCATGAGAATGGCCGGTACTCTTGACCAGATAAATTTGATGATGTAGGGATCCCTCTAATTGGGTCTAAATTTGCCCCTAGTGTCATGAATAGGAACTCGATTGTCCTTCAGTAATAAAACTCATTCTCTCAGATTCTAGGATTTGACTTCTTTTCTAGTCTTCATTAGCTTGAGAAATGATCTAGCTTGAATCTTTGTCACATTCAACCTTATTGCTCCTAATTCAATGGTTGCTTCCAATCTGAATCACATTCGACATTATTGCCCCTAGTTCAAGGGCTGCCTCCATTCTAGCTATGCAAGTCATATACTTTGGTTGATTATTGAACATTCTAAATCAAGGTTTGAAAGCTAAGGAGGTCGGACCTCAAGTCGAGAAGGATCCTATATTGTACAATCTCCAGATCAATTTCAAGTATGTCTTCCTAGGACCACGCAAAAATATTTTTTGAAATCTTTTAACCAAATAACTAATCACTCGTGCTCTTACGAAGGCAATATAGAACCAATTTGGACCAAGCCAAGATCCTTCTCAGTACCCACATTAACAGAAATGATCTTATTCATCAAGGGCTTGACACACCTCTCTTCCTCTCAGTCAATCAAAATTTTCAAGTCTCAATGAATTTCTTCTTTTTCATTTTTATCAAAGTTTTGGAAAAAAGTTTTGTAATTTTTGCAATGAATCAAAGGCAGAGAGAAGTAGGCAGAATCTATGACACTTTTATTGAAAAAAAACTATGACTCAGTGATGATAACAGACTCAAAAGAAAATGACAAAGAAAACCTAGACAAGACAGAAATGTCTAGGTTAGAACTCTTGAAATCAACAAACTCTGACTCACAATAATGTCTTGAGCCTGATCCCAACTCTAAAAACTTGGTGGAATGAAACTTAGACTCAATACTCAATTCAAAACTCAGAATAAAACCATTCTCAAATTGCAAGTCAAAATGTAGGCCATCAACAACATTCAAAATAAAGCCCGTGCAATCAACAGGTGGTCACTCCCTAATCACAGAAATGGTCGGATATCCCACAAGTTCTATTTATTTACACAGGTAGACTTTGTGGAATATCAGACTTTTCTGAAGCAATGGTGCTACAACAACTTAGCAAAAACAAAACAGAACTTACATTCAAAACTATGGCAGCACTTTGGCCCAATTCGCACAACTGATTGTTGTATGCCCTCTACTAAAAAAAAAAAAAAAACTGAACCCCATAAACTAACATGCCTAAACCACTGTGACGACCCCGACCTCCGAACTAGTATATTACGTTATTTTAATGAGCCTGATTGCATGATTGTGTGTTTACTTATGTGATTACATGCTTAATTTTGTAATTATCTGTTATTACATGGAATATCTGTTCGAATTGACAACTTGGAGACAAAAATTGAGAGTTTAGACGACTTCCAAAACTGAAATTGACTAGCCTAAGAGGCTCATTAGAATATTTAGGATTTTATGGCAACTTTAATTAAAATTTGATTTGGATCAAAATAATTAGAATAAACTAATTGACTTAGTTAGATTAAGCCTAGTAATTAGCCTTAATCATACTTGATTGGGCTAACTTAATTACACCATATATAAGGCTCTAATTAAGCCTTGAGTTCACATATATACACTTGAGGTGAGAATTTGAGGAAGGGAGAAGAGAACTCAACACTTTAAAGAGAGGAAGAGGAGATTTGAAGAGAATTGCTAGAATTTTGGTGAATTAAGCTAGGCCAACACTTGAGTTTATACATTAGGTATGAGATTCATCCTAAATTCTTGGAATTGAGTCATGTAGAAACTAAGTGCATGGAGTTATAGGATCATTTTCTTGAATTTGAGTAGGTTGAGCATAAATTACCATGAATATGATGAATTTGTGTTGAATTATGCACATGCATACTTAATCTTTTATTTTTGAGTTAAGATTTCTTGAAATTCATACATGCATGAAGCTTAGGAGGCATGAACTTGAAGATCATCCATGGATTCATTATTTCATATACTTTGTGGTGTTTTAACATGAAGAGGACTCAATCCATAACATGCATGGTTTTAACTTGATAGTATAAGCTCAAATTTGGACAATTGGAGCATGATTTTGAATAAATAGTTTCAAATTGGAAGTATTTTCATGTTATAAAATGTTTTTCCGAGTTTTTGTACCAAAAGCACAAGTTTTGGACCTTTGAATATCAACTTTGAAGCTCAAACACAGTTCTGAAAATTTCAAAATTCGTCGTGTTCACTCGAGCGAAGAGAGTGTCGCTCGAGCATAAAAATCGAGCTCCTAGAAGTTTTGCAAAATTTTACAGTTTGCTCGAGCGACCAAAGTGGTGGCTCGAGCAAG
This sequence comes from Camellia oleifera, assembly GCA_022316695.1. Classification (NCBI taxonomy): domain Eukaryota; kingdom Viridiplantae; phylum Streptophyta; class Magnoliopsida; order Ericales; family Theaceae; genus Camellia; species Camellia oleifera. Next base: position 67,854,489 of record CM039312.1, on the reverse strand, counting down.
GACCCTTTTTACTCAATCTTTCGCTCGAGCGATCGTTGAGCGGGAATTTCATGCAACCAGTACTTTTGCCAAGTTTGCAGACCACTTGAGCGACAGAAGTTGTGCTCGAGTGACCACCTTTGTTTTTGAGCCCTCGCTCGAGCTAAGGAAGTTGCGCTCAAGCGAAGACCCTGTTTTCAACAAATTTTGAGGAACTCTTTGAGTGCATATTTTGCATCCTCATGCCACTCCAAGTGTTTTTAGGCACCATTTGGACTCATATAATCATAGAATGAGTTTGAAACACATGAGAAGAATTGAATTAAAATGAATTGGCATTTCAATTGTGCTTCTGTTATGTGTTTTGTTTAGATGGACGTCCAAGGCTTAGTGACAACTCAAACACTGTGAGTAGTAACTTTATAAAGATATGTTCAAGTAATATTATTTTTGAAATTGTTATTGTTTTTGGAATCAACATGTGATTGATTGAATGGTTTGTCGAAAAGTTATTTTGTAATGATGAATGAAGTTCATTTTCGAAATGTATTTGTGGCATCCATTGATCGTAGACCCTTGCCTAGAGGTAACAATACCACGTCTATTGGTTGTAGGCCCTTGCCTAGGGGTAACAATGCCATGGCTATTGGGTTATTTGAAACACAGAGATCTCTAGTGTTAGACCCTCCGTGGTCCATTGGTTTGACCCTTCGTGGTCTATTGGTTTGACCCTTCGTGGTCCATTGGTTTTTGCTTCACTGTGATTAGGATATTATTGTTTATGGGTGTGCCACTTAAATAGATATTGAATGACATTGATCATGAAATTTATTGAATACTGAGAACTAAAATGAGAATTTGATTAACATGTTATCGAACTTCATTCATATAACCTCTTTATTCTGTTATTACTCACTGGGCTCTAGCTCATTATTTATTTATATATATATACAGGTGGGTAAGTTGAAAATTAGAGTTAGAAAGCCTCGAGTCTACCCAAGTCAGCCCTTTTAAGGAGCTTCCAAGTGAAGTGATCAGGCTCAGGAGGAGCCATGCTAATTGAACCCCTTTTGTGTGTCTCGGTGGTTTTGTATTTGTGTATAGTTGGGGTTGTATATTTACAAGACATAATTTTGTTCAGTTACGGTGGATGTACTTTTGGAAAAACTTTGCTTGTATACTAGTTCTCTACATATACGCACAACTCAATGGATAGTTTCTATGTCATTTTAAACTTTCACTAAGCCCTGTGCTTTATATTAAAAGATCCATTTGTATGGAGGCCGTAGGTAATTTATGATTACTGGCTGATCATGACGCTAAAACTATAGGGGCGGGTTTGGGTCTTGACAACCATTATTCAGAATTTGAGAACCCCAGATCCCATACATTGTACATAGTAGGAAAAAGAACAAACACCCCTATAGGAGGATAAGGTTATCCTGTCTTAGCTTTGATATAATATAGGGTTTCACTATTTAAACAAGCTGCATCATACATTCTAGAAATGGGTGAGCATCTTGTCCTAATTTTGAAAGGTACTATAGCTCACTATATGTACAAGGCTAGGCTTTACTTTAGGAGTTGACGTCAATGTGACATTACCAAAGTGTCCTTTGGATCATAACCAATGAAGATCTCAAGAAATCAGAAGAGTCAATATAGTCTTTCTTCGAAGTCTGAGAACATTAAATAGCAGAGCTATCTTTTTGACAGATCTCAAAAGGTTATAACACAAGGCCTCTAAAATAACATAGAGATAGCTATAGTGTCACAAAAAACTTGTCTATGCTCCCAAGAGTATCTGGGCAACATAGGGACTTTAAGTGCACCAATGCATACAATGCAATAAACATATAATTGAAAATAAAATTCATATAATGGAGTTCGAGTCAAGGTTTCATAAAATCCCCAGCAGAGTTGCCAAGAACTGTAACATACCCGGGAGGTACCTCGTGCGCGTTAAACAGTTCGAACCCTCAATTTCTTTGATCTAGTCTTACTAGTGCAACGTGAAACATAGATAAGAGTCCAGATTTGGCAACTTTTAGAAAATCCATTTTATTGCAAAACCTTTTGCCAAAATGGAGTGCATCATCAGATTTCAGAGTCGCCACATAATATTTTGGGAAATCAAAAAACCCATGACTCGTGCTAAGGCCACTGTTCGTCATAACCAAAGTTGTCTCGGTTCGAAACCTTAGGTATGAGAGGAGAAAGTCATTAATTAAACACCCCCGCTCACCCAATCAAAAGATCGACTTTTACTAAACCATGATATGAATTTTATTTACTTTATATGTTCATATTCCGATTGTTTAATAAATCCTAAAAATTACTATGTGAAGCATACAAGTATAGACTATGTCATTTATTTTAGAATAATTTAATTTCATGTATTTTAAAAGATTTGAAGATGTATAACCCAAATAAATTGAGTTTACAAACATCAAAAATCAACATTATTCCAAATTAAGCGACATAACCTCCATCCACTAGCATTCATACAATTATATCAAGTGAGCAAGTAGCCACATGGTAGGATGCTTAAACATAATAAGAAAAACACACACAAGCGAGATGCTAAAGAATAAAAACTTACATATTTACCGACGTTCCGCGAACAACTACAAAACAAAGTTAATAAAACATACATGATCTTATATACAAAAATCAAATGCAATTCACTCATGAGATGCAACTAAAGATTTGGCTTCTAAGATATGACATGTGAATTATCTTAAGAAAATAAGGTAGCGCACATAATCTCATAGGAATTGATTAAATGCAAAATTAGCCAAATTAAGATGTATGAAACATGGATGCAAAGCAATGATATGCTAAAAAAAAAAAAAACATGACGCATATCCATAAATAAGAAAAGCAAATAAAAGAATGGGATAGAGAAAAGTGGGGCGGGAAATTATTACAACACTTTGAATAAATTATTACAAACCAAATGAGAGAGAGAAATGAATATTACAACAAAATAAAAACCTCACAACTCTCTCAAACTAAAAAAGAAAACAAAAGCTTCATGTGCCTCGGAGACCACTGGAAACTATTCTGTTTGATGCAGGAAAACTGCGTTGTTCTGTCTGGGAGAAATTTATTTTGCAGGAGCACTATTAATCCTGGGGCACTATTTACCGCCGATAGTACTATTCACCATGACAATTACTATTCACCCTTCTTGGTCAGTTATTCATCTTACCGGGCATTTTTCGTCTGCGGTTCCTATTCATCGTTGGAGGTACTATTCATCGTCAGGGTTACTATTCAACTCCGGAGGTATTATTCACTGCCGGAGGTTACTATTCACCGCCGATCACTATTCATCCGGTGGGGTTACATCTTTAACAAATTAGGTGGCTCGACCAACAATTTAAGCGGTAAAATTACAACAATTTGTATATAAGCAGTAAATTACAACAGATATGTGGGTGTTGCAATCTTTCCTTTAAAACAGTAAAATAGTTATATAAAAAAATAGTAAATTACAACAGATATGTAGGGTGGTGTAGACTTCCCGTTAAAGCGATAAAAACAGTTATGAAAAGCAGTAAATGAAGTATTTAAACAAGTTATTTCACATTTTTAAATTAAATGAAAGTTTTCAAAAATTCACCTTTCGAGGAAAATGATGAATTTTTTGAATTCACAAACTTTCTTTTGATTATCTTCAAGGTTGTGGAATGTGTTTTCAATTCTCAGTCTAAAATTTGAAATTTCAGCTTTTGTGGTTGGTTTTTGAATGGTGCATTGATGAAATGGAAATAAAAGTTTGGTTCAGAAAAATAAAATATCTAAGAAAATATTTTTCTTTCTCTCTCAGTCAAAAACTAATTTTCCTTCTTTTCTTTTCTCTTGATTCTTTTTTTTCTCTCGATCCTCTCTTTCTGATTCTTTTCCTCAATTCTTCTCCGCCAATCCTTTCTCTCTCTCTCTCTCTCTCTCTCTCTCTCTCTCTCTCTCTCTCTCTCCTTTTATAGAAAATAAAATCAAGAAAATAACAAACGGTGAAATGAGCTAATTTCAAAAGTTGCACAATAAAATTACTATACACTTTACAATATAATAATATATAAAAGGTATTATTAGCATAAATTTATGTACAAATACCAAAAAATATATAAAAACACACACAAATATGTAAAATTATAAAATAACAAAATACAGATTAATAAAATATATTTTTACAAGCCAAATATGTAACATAATTTGACCAAAGCGGGTCTAAAGTAAAAGAAAACAAAAAAGCAAACGGTGAGAGTGTGGTGAATTTTTCAAAGGGAGAATAGTACCTTTATATAAAATATCTAAAATACATTATATGTATAGATATTTAAACTATTATAAAAACACGCCAAAACATGTAAAATTATAAGATAATAAAAATAAATAGACTAGTAAAACATATTTTAACGGGCCAAATATGTAAAATAATTTGGCAAAAACGGGTCTAAAACAATTTGGCCAAAACAGGTATAGATTGGGATTGAAGCTTAAATTCCATCTTTCCACTGAGAATTTTGTGAGCTAGCATATTCTTATTTTCATCATCAGGTAATCAAAAGAAAGCACCCAAGTATTAGGGCCGGTCAAAATGGGGTGTTTACAGACGGGCTCAGGTGATTTGATGACGACGATGCGGTGATGAGGGCTCTAGTGGTTTGATGAAAGACGATAGAGAGAACGGCGCATCGATGAGAGGGATGAGAGGACGAGAGAGATAACAGGGAATGAGAAGACGAGAGGGATGAGAGGACGAGAGAACCTCAGCTATTTCGAGAGGGATGAGAGAAGAGTTGTTTCAGTTTTGGGTTTGAATAGAGGAGGACAAGAGAACCTAAGTTGCTTCGAAAGGGATGAGGAAAGAGTTGCTTTAGTTTTGGGTTTGAATAGAGGAGAGAGAGAGAGAGAGAGAGAGAGAGAGAGAGAGAGAGAAAGAAAGAGAGAGATGGGAGTAGAGAGAGAGGTTGCGTTTTATTTTAGAGAGAAGACGATTCAAGCCATTTGCGCCTCTATCTCTCAAGGCACCAAGCATTTTTGAAAAGAAAAAAAAAAGGTAATATTCCAATTCATTAACTTTTTTAACTAGCTCAATAGTCTAGTTTTTACCTTATTTAACATGGACTAAGATCCTCTCCATTCTATGATTGTGATGAAACATATCCCGTGATGTCCCGAGTGTTGGACTTGACTAGTATTGAGTAGTAAGTTTGTGAACATTACTTTCGGCATTTTGTTGATCGTATTAGGTCGTTGAGATTTCTTTTCTACTCTTACTTAACCTCTCTTAACTTTTCTGGATTACAAATTATGGATTTTGGGCATTGGAACTTGTTTCGGAGTACAAAAATCAATTTTTGAGTCTCTGGCAAAACTGTTCGTGCTGATTTGGAAACCGCTCAAGCGGATTCTCACAAGGGTTTTTGGGTTTTTGGGTTTTTTGGGTTGAAAACCACTCGTGCGGATTTTGTAAACCGCTAAGCGGATTTTGGGAATTTTTTTGGGTTCCTTTCCGGAGCAAACCGCTCGTGGAGGCATCAAAATCTGCTCGTGCGGATTTCGGCTTGTCTATCTCGAATTTCATTCTCTTTTCCTCAAAATTGATGCCAAAAGCATTCATCTTTTCTCTCTCTATATTCATTTTTTCTCTCCATTCTCTCTACAAACACACCCAAATCCAAACTTCTCTCTAAGATTTAGCTCAAATCTCTAAGAGTTTGAGAGAGCTTTTTACACCAAATCGAAGAGGGCGACGGGGGTGACGTTTACACCGGTTCAATCAAGTTTTCATCAATGTTGAGCTTTAGGGTTTCCATCTCCTTCCTCTTCCAAGCTTGAGGCAGGGACAATCTTAGAGTTATATATATGTTTTTGCAAGATTATGCTTGTTTGAAGTATTTCTTACATGTTTGAGTTATGACTGTGGGTTAATGAACCCTAGATAATAGTAAGAGTGTATTTTCTCTATTTTTTCCAAAGTTTTTGAGAATATGAGCTATGTTCTAAAGTGTGGGTGTTGTTTTGGAAAAATCTTTCAAAAATGGAACAAAAACCTAGTTTTGGTAAAAATCCTATAATTTAGAGATTTTGGAGAAACGTTGAGATATTAACAAATTTATGCTTGATAATTTGTTATATGAGTAAATGATGGAGGAAATTTCTATAGTTTTATCAAATGTGGAAATTTCATGAGGAAATGAGAAATTGTTGATTTGGGAAGCTTGAAGAATAGCTTATTGTAGTTGTTTGGGAAAGACCAAATGCTAAAAATGATGATTAATATATGGAAAATGCATAAAGGCTGATATTGTACTATTTTATCTCTTATAAGTGTATTATGATGCCACATTGATGAGAGGTGTACGGGAAAGAAATACACCTTCTCGTATAATCCTGTTGATCAAGTCTGCGTTCCTCCGTACGACGTCGTTCCACCACCTGAAAATACCAACGTGAGCTGGCCGGCGGGTGTGTGCCGGAAACCTCTCCGATGCCTAAGTCAGAAAGCAGGACAAACAGGCAAAAGCTCTATGTATTCAGGGAGCAAAAGTTGCATTACCTCTCCAAAGGTGATATTGGTGAGCTTATATAGGTTTCGCGTGGCACAATCCTGGTAGGACTCTTTACTCTTCCATGTGTAGAGTCCTTCTAGGATTACTCCTCCTAGCGTAGAGTCCTCCTAGGACTCATACTCTTGGAAGATAATGCTTATCCTCCAACACCCTCCTCACTGCTTAAACCAAGTGAGATGGTTCTTCTTACGGCCGGACTACTTTCAGGACCGAAGTAACTACTACTTCGGCACTTACTTTACTCTTCTTTACCTCGGTCTTCCCATACTGTGACCGAGCTAGACATAAGGGAATTAAAACCGATCCACATTTAGAATCAGAGCTACTTTGGTTCCTTGCATACTAAAACCGAAGTATCCATTGAAGACCGAAACCTTCGCGCTACTCCACTCAACCGGAGTAGAACCCAGTCCTTTCAGGACCGAACTAACCACCTTGGTCTCCTGACCGGTCTATCTGCCAAGTCACTTCCTCGAACCGAAATAACTTCAAGTCTACTTCTCCAAACCGAAGTAACCCATAGGGCCATTTCACTCGGCCTCCTTTACCATGGCCCGTAATGGCCCAAGACCCAGCTCGGCCCAATTTGTGTATAAATTGCCCTCTCAATTGCCCCTTAATCCCATCTGCAAAGCGTGATTGGGATTACATGCCTACGAACCGAACTAAAGTTTTAGCTTATCCAACCGAGCTACAATCCTTTTAGCTACTCCGGCCGAGCTGAAAACCTTTTTAGCTTTTCCAGCCGAGCTAAGCTCAAGCCGAGCTATGCACGTCCGGTCAAACGTCTCTTCAGTTGCAGAAACTGAAGCGCTTGTCCTTCCCATGACACGTGGCAGGCTCTAATTGGCCTCCCACAGCTGTAGCGTCGTCCCTCGTACTTCGTAACATTTGAACAGTCCCGCCCTTTTGCCTTTTACACAAAACAACTTCTCAATTTCAAAAATCATTCCATACTCTGTTTATCTTCTCTCTCTCTCGTTTTTGCCTTACTTCCTGCAACTCAAGAGCTCGTGCCCTCCATTATTGTTGCTGCTCTTCTTCTTCATCCTCTGCCTCTCTACCAGGTAAACACACGAATCTGTTCTTTGTTTATCTGTTTTTTTTCCATAGTTGTCAATGTTATGTGTTGCTGCAAAACACTTTGTTTTTCTTCTTACTGTATTTGTACTGTCTGAAGAACTTCACAAGAACACCTTGAACATACTGTTTTAGATAGTAGAACACCTTTTTGATCTTTGAACATGCTTCAACCGAACTAGAGTACTGTTTTTGATATGTGTAAAGACATAGGTAAACCGAAACCGAACTATCACGGGTGCACAACAATGTAGTTTCAATAGGACACCAATTAATCCACAATAGCCGAAATAAAAACCCACCGAACTGGAAACCTTAGCACTCGACCGAGCTACAACTTCAGGGATCACGCCAGCATTCTCAGTTCCCTAAACCGAACCCAGAAAGCTGCCCCTTGACGTTAAGCCGGAATAACAAAACCAAAAGTAGAACCGAGCTAACCCAACGCCTTACAAAACCGAGATAACAAACTCTTCTTTTGAAACTGAGGTAGATCCCCCATCAAACAATCTAGCCGAAGTAAAACGGCCTTTCCCTGTTTTGTTTTCTTATAGCACGGTCGATGATCTGTGCTTAACGCCTTGTTTTTCCACTTTGCAAACTTAGGTTGCCAGGCACGCCCCTGCGCTCAGCCGAGCTACTGAGCACACTTTTTTCAGCCGAAGTAATTTATTTATAACTTATACAATAAAATGGGGAAGTATAGGTGTCTAGTGGAAACCCCAGGCGGCTTAGCCGAATTCAGAAAGGACTACCACATCCCAGCCGATGTAAATCTCATATTAGCCGAACCAAATATAGAGCCATGGGACAATGAAGGCTTTGTCCCCTTCACCATTCAATCCATAGTAGAGACCGGACTCAGATTCCCAGTCCAGCCCCTTATATGTGAATTTTTAAGGCAAACTAGACTATGCCCCACCCAACTGTCCACTAATACATACCGAATAATAATGGGTATAGCCGCTTTAAACCAACAAACCGGTCTCAACATCGGTTTAGCCAAAATACTACACCAGTACTCAATAGGTTCCAAAAATGATGGTTGGTGTTATTACCTTAGAATACGCCGAAGCCGAGAAAAAATAATCAAACATACACCGGATAAGGATTTAAACGACGACGACTTCCTTTGGGTTTCTGGAAATTTTGAAGACTTTCAGGCCCAGATCCCTGGCCGAAGAATAAACTGGAAGAAAGGAGAGCCCGGTATCCATACTTCGGTTGCATTCCTTAATTATATTTATTCCGGTTTTCCTTTCTATAAGCGAACTAACACTTGTTCTATTTTTTGCAGATTCAGCTTTCCTCCATTCCCAGTACGGCCACCCCAACTTAGGTGTTCTCCGCGCCGCACTGCGAGTCCGAGAGAGAAGTTGGGCTAAGCTCCTCGACTTCGAACCGACTTACCGCTACTCCGGTCGCCGCAAAGCGAGGGTGACCGACTTCCTTCTTGAAGACCCACCAGAACCGGACCCAACCTTGCCAGAAATCGTCCTTGTTCCCCTAACAGCCGAACAAGAAATGGCGAAGAAGAACAAGATGAAAGCCATGCTCACCGCCACCACAAGGGCCGAAGTGCCACCAACTCAACAAACCACAGAAGCCGTGGTAGCACTTCCCTCACAACAGCCATCCTCCTCGCGCCGAGCTAAGCGCGCCCGGACTACTGAGACCGAGCAGCGTTTGGTTGATGAGGTTGACCCCATCCTTCCACCGAGCCCCGAACTTAACCTTCAACCGGAATCCTCTGACCGAGCTGTGCCGAAGAATAAATGGGTTCCACCCTTCGTCTTCAACAACCGAGATATCGACGAAGATGACTCCGTTGTTGCTGACAAGGATCATCTACTGGCCTTCAACCTGGCTAGGGGTGTTTGTCTTCCCAAAGACATGGAGCACCACAGTAAGCAGCTAAATACCGAGCTGAAAGCCATCCGGTCATCCACCAAGTCTATGATTTTGGTAAGCAGGACTGTCTTTTTCTTTGATCAGTCTAATTTTTCAAACTCTTAGCTCGGCTAACAAGGAACTCTCCCTTTGCAGGCCATTCAAAAGAACACCATTGCACATAAGCAAATAATGGAGCTTCGCAAAACAACAAGGCATGCAATAAGAGACGCCGAAGCCAGGGCGGCCGAGCTGGCCCTGTCGAAGCAAAAATTGGCCGAACTAGAGGCCGAGATAGCGCGTCTGACCGGACTGGTCACCTCGGCTGAGAGCGACAAACAACGCGCCGTGACCGAGGTGAAAGACAAATATTTATGGGAGATGGCGGAGCTTGAAAATAAGAAGAACGCCGAAATAGCAGTGTTGGAGAAAAAGATGGAAGACGCTTCCAAGGAAGGCTTTAAGGAAGCCGAAGCAGGCTATACTCTGCAATGCAAAGCAGCGAAGAATTTGTTCTTTAAGTGCGGCTGGAGAGGTGCAATGGAGAAGATCGGTTGTGGTCCTGAAACCGAGGTCTACAACGCTCCGGAGCACTTCATTCCGGTCTCACTGCAAGACTATGCTGATGAAATCCAGAAACAATTTCTTGGTTCATCTGATGATGATGATGATGACGATGAAGAGGCAGCCGAGACTCAAGCTATCCAAGAGCAAGGTGGCGATCAGTCAGCTCGGTTGGAGCCCACGATTGAAAACGTGGCGCCCGAACTTCCAACCGAGACTACTCTGATTGCAGACACCGGAGTATGTGCTGACCTTGGAGCCGATCTGGATGCCGAGATAGATGATCTTTTTGATTGAACTTGTACTTTTTTCTTTCTTTTGTGTCTGAATTTTTGTAACCGGGCCATGGCCCCACAGTTGTACTTGATTTTGACTTTGAATGAAAAAATCTTTCCATCAAGTCTCGTTTCGGTTGTGTATGTATGCCTGTACTTGTAATGAATTTATTTACACAACTGTGATCTCGGTTAGCTATCTAACTCACTAGCCAACCACTCTTCAGCCGATGTAACATACTTCGGTTGAAGAGTATAAAGAGTTGGTTTAATCCAGCCAACCACTCTTCAGCCGATATAACTTACTTCGGCTGAAGAGTACCAAGAGTTGGTTTAATCCAGCCAACCACTCTTCAGCCGATATAACTTACTTCGGCTGAAGAGTACCAAGAGTTGGTTTAATCCAGCCAACCACTCTTCAGCCATTCACATACTTCGGCTGAAGAGTACAAAGAGTTGGTTTAATACAGCCAACCACTCTTCAGCCATTCACATACTTCGGCTGAAGAGTACCAAAAGTTGGTTTAATCCAGCCAACCACTCTTCAGCCGATATAACTTACTTCGGCTGAAGAGTACAAAGAGTTGGTTTAATCCAGCCAACCACTCTTCAGCCGATATAACTTACTTCGGCTGAAGAGTACAAAGAGTTGGTTTAATCCAGCCAACCACTCTTCAGCCATTCACATACTTCGGCTGAAGAGTACAAAGAGTTGGTTTAATCCAGCCAACCACTCTTCAGCCATTCACATACTTCGACTGAAGAGTACAAAGAGTTGGTTTAATCCAGCCAACCACTCTTCAGCCGATATAACTTACTTCGGCTGAAGAGTACCAAGAGTTGGTTTAATCCAGCCAACCACTCTTCAGCCATTCACATACTTCGGCTGAAGAGTACAAAGAGTTGGTTTAATCCAGCCAACCTCTAGGTTGGTTTTTCCAGCCAACCTAGATTGTAGTGTTTGGTTATTCCGACCAAACGTCCTGCAGCCTGGATCCTTATCCTGGGCTTAGGAAGGGTCATAGTTGGTTTAATCCGGCCGACTATGATTACAATGCTATTTAGCTTAAAAAGTTACTTTCTACTAGAAACAAATATGCTAAAGAAGAATCCATTTGTTTTTATTGAAAGTAAAAAATTACACATTCTTTAAAGGAAAAAGCTAAAAATAAAATAACTTAAGATTGGCCGTGTTCCATGGCCTGGGAATTGCTTTGCCGTCCTTGTCTTCCAAGTGGTATGCCCCTTTGCCTGCTAATCCGACCACTTTGTAAGGACCTTCCCAGTTAGGACCTAACTTGCCATCCCCTGGGACCAATGTGTTTCCCATCACCTTGCGTAGTACCCAATCGCCAATCTTGAACTGCCTTGGATGTACTGTTTTGTTGTATTTTCTGGACAATTCTTGCTGGTAGGAGGCGATGTGAACCAATGCCTTTTCTCTTCTTTCTTCTGCCAGGTCAAGTTCTAATGTGATGGCTTCCCCATTTAGGTCTGGATCAAAGTTTTCGCTCCGAATTGTAGGAAGGCCAACTTCTAAGGGGATGACTGCTTCCATGCCATAAGCTAAGGAAAATAGAGTTTCTCCTGTTGACCGCCGTGGTGTGGTGCGATAAGCCCATAAAACATGAGGGAGCTCTTCTGCCCACTTGCCTTTGGCTTTTTCCAACCTTTTCTTCAATCCGTCCAAGACTACCTTGTTTGACGCCTCTGCCTGACCATTTGCTTGAGGATATGCCGGTGTGGAGTTGTAGAATTCTATCTTGTATTCTTCACAAAAGCTTCTGAAAATTCTGCCATCGAACTGAGTGCCGTTGTCTGAAATCAGTGCCTTTGGTATGCCAAAGCGAGTAATGATGTTCTGCCAAACAAATTTCTTCACATCTTTTTCCTTGATTGACGCCAAGGCTTCTGCTTCCACCCACTTTGTGAAGTAGTCAGTTGCTGCAAGAAAGAACTTCCTGTTGCCTGGTGCTGTCGGGAGCGGTCCCACTATGTCTAAGCCCCACATTGCGAAAGGCCATGGACTAGTGAGAGGTAGGAGTTCTCTGGCAGGTTGATGTATTTGATGTGCAAACTTCTGACACTTTTCGCATTTTTTGACATACTTCTCCGAGTCCGCTTGCATGTACGGCCACCAATACCCTTGTGAAATAGCTCGGTATGCCAATGATCTTCCTCCTTGGTGGCTGCCACAAACCCCTTCATGTATTTCAAACAAGAATGCTTCTACCTTGCTGGGGTGGACACATTTTAAGTAAGGTCCTGAGAACGACTTCTTGTATGATGCCAAGGATGGAGAGAGCCAAAATCGTTGCGACTTGGCTCTTATTCTGTTGGCTTCTTTCTTATCTTCTGGTAGAGTGCCGTCTTTCAGGAACAGTATGATGGGATCCATCCAAGAAGGACCTAACTCCGCACAACATACCTCTTCAGCTTCTGGGTCTTCAATGCTTGGTCTGGGCAGATAGTCAATCAATAGTGGATGAGAGATGGAGGTATCTGCCATTGAGGCGAAGCCTGCAAGTTCGTCTGCTCTACTGTTCTCCTCCCTGCCAATCTGTTCTATTCTGACGACTTCAAACTTCTTGATCTCTGCCCTGACTAAGTCTTAGTACTTAGCCATTCTTTCATCCTTTGCTTCATAATCGCCAGAAATTTGATTTACCACCAATTGTGAGTCGTTGTAGACCATTAGTTCGGTGGCCTTCATGTAGACTGCCGATTTGAGCCCTGCAAGAAGCGCTTCATACTCCGCTTCATTGTTTGATGCTGGGAAGCCAAGGTTGATCGCCTGTTCCACTACTAGGCCGTCTAGAGAGATGAGGACTATGCCAAGTCCTGCTCTATGTCGGTTGGATGCCCCATCCACAAAGAGCTTCCACATCTCCCCAACAAACAACTTCCAGCATGTGGAGGGATCAGATGATGTTGTGGGGTCTGGAATGTCGTTGGGGCTTTCTTCATGATCCATGGTTGCAGTCTGCCCCTTGTCTTCCGATGAGACCAAGTCATCGGTTGTAGGCGAGTTCTGACTTGGTGTTGCAAGGTCTGCTTTCTCCTTGCCTTCTCTACTATGGTCTGCCTCGGGCTCCGGCTGAGTAACCTGGACTAGGGGTTGCGCTATTCCGGCGTCAATCTCCATCCCTAGTTCGGTTATGTCAGTCAGATCGATTGGGCAGACTTGGTGGCTTCCAGGAGTGAATTCTGCGACGAAGTCTGCCAAAGATTGGGCCTTTACTGCAGTTCTGGGTTGGAACTTCACATCATATTGTCCTAACTCCACTGCCCACTTCAAAATCCGCCCAGAAAAGTTTGCCCTCTCAAACAAAGCTTTTAGTGGAAAGGCTGTGAGGACGACAATGGTGTGGGCGTGAAAGTAGTGCGCCAATTTCCTGGAGGCCATCATTAAGGCCAGTGCTAGCTTCTCTAGAGGCAAGTACCTTGTTTCGGCTCCCAGCAATGTCTTGCTGACATAGAAGATAGGTAGATGTTGGATTCCTTCTGCTCGAACCAACACTGCACTTATCGCGTGCTGAGAGACTGCTAAATAGAGGAAGAGTTCTTCTCCAGGTACTGGGGTGACAAGTAGTGGTGGAGAAGACATGTATTCCTTCAAACTCTCCAGAGCTCGGTCGCATTCTTCGTCCCACTCAAACTTAGCTTTTAATGACTGAAAGAATGGACGCAATCTGTCTGAAGACCGGCTGATGAATCGGTTAAGTGCTGCTGCCATGCCGGTGAGGTGCTGCACTTCTTTCACTGAGTTAGGCCTCTCTAACTCCTGAATTGCTTTGATTTGGGAGGGGTCTGCCTCGATACCCAGATTGGTCACCAGGAAACCCAGAAACTTGCCAGACCCTACACCGAATGCGCACTTAGAAGCGTTAAGGCGCAGCTTGTGTTGCTTCAGGATCTGGAACATCTCATCTAGGTCCCTTAGATGGTCATCCGCATCTTTGCTTTTGACCACCATGTCGTCGATGTAAGCCTCCATTGTTCTGCCTAACAATGGCTCAAACATCTTGGTAACCATTCTCTGAAACGTCGCCCCCGCGTTCTTCAGGCCAAAGGGCATGACCTTGTAGCAGTACAACCCTCTTGGAGTGGTGAAGGATGTTACTTCCTGATCTGGTTCGTGCATGGCTATCTGGTGGTAGCCTCTGTATGCGTCAAGGAAGCTAAGCCTGCGGTGTCCCGCTGTTAGGTCCACCAATTGATCTATCCTTGGTAGGGGAAAACTGTCCTTTGGGCACGCTTTGTTGACCGTCTTGTAGTCGACGCAAACGCGCCACTTGCCATTCTTCTTCGGCACTACGACGGTGTTGGAGATCCATCTTGGGTAATGGACCTCTCTGATTGCCCCTGCTTCTAACAAATTACCCACCTCTTCTGCCACTATCTCGGCGTGGTGGAGTGCCGATCTGCGCGTGCGTTGAATGACCGGTCTAGCAGTTGGGTGGACATTGAGTTGATGGCAGATGAAGTTGGGATCAATGCCTGACATGTCGTATGGGGTCCAGGCGAACAGTTCGATGTTGGAGGTCAGAAATTCCAAGACTTCCAATCTCTCAGTGCTGGACAACGACGATCCAAGTAAGAAGAACTTTTCTGGGTTCTTCTCATCTATTCTGACTTCTACCAGGTCCTCCACTGCTTTTTGATCAGCCGCTTTGCCAACATCCGCGAATAGTTCATTACTCTCCGGTTCTTCAACCGAATGAACATATCCTTTGGCAGCGCGGCTACCATTTGTTGCGACGAAGCACTGCTTGGACATAATCTGGTCCCCATATACTTCTTCAATGACTCCGGTATCGTTGGGAAACCGCATCACTTGGTGGTAGGAGGATGCCACCGAGCGCATGGCGTGCAGCCATGTTCTGCCCAAGATGATGTTGTAGGTGGACGGGACCTTCAGCACCCAGAACTCCACTTGCTTCGTCACACTTCCCGCCCTGACTGGAAGAATGATTTTGCCGACTGGCCACTCCGGCATGGAATTGAATCCAATCAAAGGGGATACGGCAGGGGCTAAGTCCTTGTCTTGCAACTTGAGTTGCTTGAAAGTTTCGTAGTACATGATTTCGCAGGAGCTACCTTGGTCAATCAGAATCCGCTTTGACGTCAAAATCCTTGACTCGGAGAGTGACGACCAAGGCATCGTTGTGTGGGCAATATATTCTGTCCAAGTCTTTATCCGAAAAGGACATAATGTTTGTGGCTTCTGTCCTCCCCCTTTTGACGACTGGTTGGGCACTTAGCACCTCTCTCAAGTGCTCTGCCTTTTTGATTGAACCTCTGAGCTCGCATACTCGCTCTGGTTCAAAGACTCCATGGATTACGTTGATGGTGCCTTGTGGCGGGGCGTCGATCGGCATTCCATTGGGGAGGTTGTGGTCTTGGGGGGCTGGCTGCGCCCCTCCTTCTATGTATTTATCCAGGTGGCCCGCTGCCACCAACTCTTCCAGATACTGCCTTAACGGCGTGCAGTTCTCAGTTCGGTGCCCCTTTTCCTTGTGGAAGGTGCATCTGGATCTGTCATCATAATCCTTCTGGGCCTCGCCTAACTTGGCAAGCCACTTGACGAAAGGCTCGTCTCGAATCTCACTAAGTATACGGTAGATCGGTTTCTTGAACACCGTGGTTATGGCAGTTCGGACTCTCAACCATCTCTGGTCCTGGTCTTCATCATTGTCTCGCCTGCCCTGTCCGTTTTGGTTTCGGCGACCTACCGTATTGACCTTTGCTGAGGTCTTCTTCTCTGGTGTTGCGGTCGCGCCAGTTTTTGCCTTGGCACGAGCGCCATCCTCTTCCACCCTGATGTGCTGATGCACTCTCTCCATCAGGGCCTCCATGGTGAGTGGTGGAGTCATAGTGATAGAGTCCCTCAGTCTGTTCCCGACTGGAAGGCCTCTTTTGTACTGCGCAATGGCGAGGTTAGTTGGGCAGTCCCCAATCTGGTTGAATGTTTCCCAGTAGCGACTGTTATATGACCTCAGGGTCTCCTTGTCGCCCATGTCGATGGAGAGCAACTGGTCGATCTCCACCGGAGTTTTTGTGTTTGTTCTAAACCGGGTTACAAACGCCTCTGCCAATTGCGCCCAGGAGGCTATGCTGCCGTCTGGAAGCTTCTCAAACCAAGTTAAGCCTCGGTCGCCGAGGCTTGAAGGGAATAGGATACACATCAACGCCTCATTCCGCCGGTATACAGCCATAACCTGGCGAAAGTGGCTCAAGTGGGTGTAAGGGTCTGTCTTTCCTTCATACGTCGTGAATTTGGGTTGTAGGAAGCCTGACGGAATGGGCGCGTTCTCAATCTCTGGGACAAATGGTGAGGTCTGCAGCCTCGCCAATGCCTTATCCGCTGGTTCGTATGCCAAGTGCGGCCTTGGCATTCCAACCTCGACGCTTCCATGCGTCCGAGGAGCCAATCGCTGCAAGGCAGGAACCCTGTGGGGATCGCGCGCCCTGGCGTCCTCATTCCATCGTGCCTTTTCTTCCAACATGGACCTTAGGTCGGACGACCTAGGTAATTCCGTCTGTCTGGACCTCGTATGATGCGTATGTGAGGGCCAATAGGTACTACCCTCGGTGTATGACCTCTCAGGCCTCGTCCTCTCAGACCTGGAGTGACGAGTCCTGGAAGATACGGATCGCGTGTCGCCTGTCCTGAGGCTTCTGTCCTCTGGTTGAGAGGGTGTAGAATTCCTACCACGACCTTCTGAGTGGCGAGGGGGCGTCTTCTTGTTGCGCCCCTCTCCTGTCGCCACTTCTTTTCCTTTTATCTGGCGCTTCAGAGACTCCATGTCCGCCACCATCTTACGGATCAGTTCGTCTTACTCTCTGACGCGATCCTCCAGAATTTGAGGATCAACTCTGCGCCTTTGTCTTTCTGGGCTTTGCGAACGAGAGGGATGAGGGCTGCCATTCCTCCTTCGTCCCCTTGCCTCTCTCCTGGAATTCTGCCTTTGTGGTTCCAGGCTCGCCATGGGAGGGACCAAAGGTAGGCCTTCGCGCCTTGCACCTCCTTCCGGAGTTTGTCCGTCAATGGCGGACTGAGGTAGCTCTTCGTTGTTCGCCATTGATGTTTAAGAAAATCTTGATCAAGAGGTTGTTCTTGTCTGCTATTCCCACAGACGGCGCCAATTGTACGGGAAAGAAATACACCTTCTCGTATAATCCTGTTGATCAAGTCTGCGTTCCTCCGTACGACGTCGTTCCACCACCTGAAAATACCAACGTGAGCTGGCCGGCGGGTGTGTGCCGGAAACCTCTCCGATGCCTAAGTCAGAAAGCAGGACAAACAGGCAAAAGCTCTATGTATTCAGGGAGCAAAAGTTGCATTACCTCTCCAAAGGTGATATTGGTGAGCTTATATAGGTTTCGCGTGGCACAATCCTGGTAGGACTCTTTACTCTTCCATGT
This sequence comes from Camellia oleifera, assembly GCA_022316695.1. NCBI lineage: Eukaryota > Viridiplantae > Streptophyta > Magnoliopsida > Ericales > Theaceae > Camellia > Camellia oleifera. The sequence goes on along the minus strand of CM039312.1, from coordinate 67,836,689 downwards.
GTAGAGTCCTTCTAGGATTACTCCTCCTAGCGTAGAGTCCTCCTAGGACTCATACTCTTGGAAGATAATGCTTATCCTCCAACACCCTCCTTACTGCTTAAACCAAGTGAGATGGTTCTTCTTACGGCCGGACTACTTTCAGGACCGAAGTAACTACTACTTCGGCACTTACTTTACTCTTCCTTACCTCGGTCTTCCCATACTGTGACCGAGCTAGACATAAGGGAATTAAAACCGATCCACATTTAGAATCAGAGCTACTTTGGTTCCTTGCATACTAAAACCGAAGTATCCATTGAAGACCGAAACCTTCGCGCTACTCCACTCAACCGGAGTAGAACCCAGTCCTTTCAGGACCGAACTAACCACCTTGGTCTCCTGACCGGTCTATCTGCCAAGTCACTTCCTCGAACCGAAATAACTTCAAGTCTACTTCTCCAAACCGAAGTAACCCATAGGGCCATTTCACTCGGCCTCCTTTACCATGGCCCGTAATGGCCCAAGACCCAGCTCGGCCCAATTTGTGTATAAATTGCCCTCTCAAGAGGTATGAGAATTTGATCATAATGGACAATTGTGTGGGTGAGTTGAAAATGAACTGTATTAATGCATTGTACAATTTGCATCGCTATTCCATTTTATCATTGTTGCAATTGATTTTAAATCTTGCATTGAAAAAGTATTACTTTGAGAAAGGAAATTGTTTTGTGAAACAAGATCACTTTGATTTGTTTCGTGGTAAATACGTTGGTTGGTTTGGATGGGGGGTGTAATTGGTATTGGTTAAGTTAGCCTGAGTGTCCATGGTGAAAGACCGAAAACACGCGTGGAGGAGGTACCACGTGCCTTCCGGTTAGCAACTGATAAAGTGAGGATTGGTAGTGCTTGTTATGCCTCCTTGCAGACACCAACATAGGGATTATCTTAGTCGTATTTACCACACATTGAACTACATTAAAGTTATTGAATTGTTGTATCTTCAAATTGCATTGTGCACAAAAGTTTCAAAAGATAGAGATATATGTTTTTGAGCATGACATAGCATATGCATTAATTTTAAGAAACTGTATAAAATGTATATACTTTGTTAAGATTTTTATACTGGACTTTGTGTTTACCCTATGGGATTTTGTGCAGGGAAAGATGTGGTGATCCCGCTGAGTTAAAGGCGAGGAATGTATTTTTGAGAGCACAAGGCTCCTTTCTTTTGTTGTAATTATTTTGACAAGCCAAGGGCTTTGCATATATGGGTTTGAAAACCATCATTTTGTGTAACCGGGCAAAAGCTTTGGAAAATTATAGCCCTTGAGGGCATTGAATTGCACTTGATATATTGTGCAACATGCTATAAATTCATATTCTAGGAATGTTGAATATATAACCTCGTGTAGAAAATTTTTTTTTTTTTTTTTTTTTGTGGTAAATCTCTGGAGTTTAATGAATACATATATTAGAGATTGATGATGATGTAAATGTTGAGGCTTTATTTTCCATATACATCAAACAGTGAAAGTTGTTGATTCGAAAACAAGATAATGAATTGGAAGTTATTGAGTCTTTATTGTGTTTTTCTTCGGGGCGTTACATATCCATTACATCATCTAATCATTGTGAAATCATTATTAAAATTTATTAATATTTTAAATTTAAAAAGAATCATTACAAACACTTGGATAATACAATAGATATCCTTCATTACAATTCTGGAATGGAGAAGATCACAATTTATGTATTAAAACCAAATTAGGTACATCTTGATTCTTATTGAAAGGTAAAAGGTGAAAAAAAAAATGAAAAAAAAAATGAGAGGTCCAAATTCAATATTATAGCGGCCTGGGTCACAACCCGACTCTTTTATGCTATTTGGTATTGGGTTTGCACATGTTTGGATTGTTTCGCACCTATTAGTTATTCAATTGTCATAGGGAACCTTGGTTTTGACTTAGCACCATTTATGGGCCATGAACAGGTCACGACCAAAGATCACCTTTAGCATTCAAGTGCTTAGGCTGGAAGAAATTGCGTGGCCCACAAAAGAGGCCGCGATTTGTATGGTCTCGTTCGCAATGGTCAAGTCGCGCCTCGTGAGGTGGGTTTGCACTCGCGATGTCACCCATGACCAAAACACACCTTCAGGTCCCCTGCTTGGGAAAATTGCGTGGCTCGTGAGGGGTTGCGAGAGTAGGCCATGACTTTAGGGTCGCATCCACGGTATTAGAGGCCGCGTCCGCAATTGTGCCTTTCACGCTCACAGTTGTCATGTTCGCACCAGTGATGTGGTTGTCTATAATTGTCACCCAAAGTCGGAAATATTTACTTTTTGATCTCATCTTCTCATTTTTTTCTCTCAAAACACCATTTTTCACTTTTAAGCTGTAAAACCTTGGGTTTATTCTCTTTTTACCCATTTTCTACCCCTAGTACTTAAGGCTTAAAGTTAGGACACATTGAGGATTACATTTTAATTGAAAAGTTAGGGTTTCTGTCTCCGTTGAATTTTGGGTGTTGCTCTCTTCTTTCTCTTGCCTTGCTGTAGGAATTCTTTAATGATTAACATGTTATTCAAATAATTTAACACTTTAAAAGATTAAGGTTTGATTAATGAGTATTTAAAATGCATAAAGGAGGGTTTTCTTAATAATTTTCTTAGTTAGTTATTTATGATAATGAGTTGCATGGAACTTATGAGGAAAAATTGTTTTCTCTAAGGTGAGAAATTTCCAATTTAATCAAAACCCTAGAAATTTTCCATGTTGAGAAATTATAAATTTCATGGTAAACTCATGAACATGGGCTAAGTATGAAATTGATGAGACCTTGAGAATTTTGGACTCTTGAGAAAATGATGAGAAATATTTTGTTGATGTTATTGGAAATTATTGATGTTACTTTCATTATATTGTACATTTGAAATATAAGATGGAGATAATTGTTTGAGCTATCGATAAAGGATAACATTGACCTGTTGTAGAGATTGTATGAGAGTCAGGTGAATTGAAACCCTATTTACTCATGTATTCCATTTTATCATTTGATATTGTTAAAACTATTGTTTTGAGAAAATGGGTGAATATGGTGAATCTGCTTAGGTGGTGTGGTTGTTGTTAATTAAGTTGGCCTAAGTGTCCATGGTGAAACTCCTAAAATCCACACAATCAAGATGTTTTTCTTCCAATTAGTTGTCTGTAAAGAGGCTTGGTAGCGCTTGTGAGCTTACTTGTAGACATGTACCTAGATATTACCAATGTGTGTAGTCACTGTCCTATTTTCTATTTTAAAGGAAAGAATAATGAATTGTGATTTTGAACTTTGGCATAGCATTGTTGTCTCAACCCAAACCCACCCCTATAGGTTTAGTGTTGTAACTGCCCAGTAATCCTTGGATTACCAAAGGCCTCTGGATAGATTATGACATAATAAGGAGCTGCGAAGCAAATATATAATACAGTATACATAGTCCATTGAGCTGTGTAGACATACTTGGGATAGAAGTTTCAAAACTTTTATATACATGCACGTGATGTCATAATACAGTAGTCTTACGTCACTTGTTGATACAGATAAAACAAAAGTGAGACTTAACCCATTATACAGATAGTTATAAATTGTACGAGAGTCACAAAATCAAAACAAAACGAGAATTTAAACATTGTTCCCAAAACATGATCACTTGACTTGACTTAATCCGGAACCTCCTCGGGAGGCACAAAAGGTGGCCGACAAAATGGAATTCTAGGCGATCATCATTAAGCCTGGCCACTCGCCTAATCACCTACAAACATATATAATACAGTGAGCGGGAGTCCTTGTGAATAATAATAAAGTAAAGGGTTTAATGAACATTGTCATACAATTACAGAAATTAGAATTTAGTAGTTAACATAAGCGGCTTCTATAATCATGTTCGGAAATCAGAGTTCATGGCAGAAACAAATTCATATGCATAATCAGAATTTGCAATTAATCTTACGTGGTACATTCATTAGCAGTAGCAGAAACAATTGACCCATAAAGGGACGACCATGAAGGCATACAGTTGACTCACGTGCACGGAGACGGTACAGTTGGCCTATAAATGGGACGTATACAGAAGGATCCATAACAGTTAGCTCATGAGACATACAGTTGGCCCATAATTAGGACATAACAGAACAGATAACAAATGTCATCTAAAGCTAATGATGCCACGAGTACATTTCAGAAACATTGGACAACCAGTCATTCATACAAAAAATAATATTTTAGAAAATAGATCATCTTATATCTTTTAGAAAATACTTATAGATTGAACATAGCTTTACAAAATTATTACTTACAGATGGCCCTAATTGCAGAATAGATTAAGCAGACAAATCAGATGGTTTATGGCGCACAACCTATAAAAAAACACATAACATATACACATTGAAACACACGCTCAAAATTCATTTAATTCATTGCACTTCGTTCTTAGTGTGTTTCTAAGTCATATCCCCATTATTATGTCTTAATTATGGCCTAGGAATGCCTAGGATGTAATGAGGATGCCAAAATGCACTTGAAAACACTTAGTCAGATTTGCTGAAAATAGGGGCTTTACTCAAGCACAACTTCCTTCGCTTAAGCAAAGGCGCAAAAAAATAAGGGTGATCGCTCGAGCACAGGTTTTGCCGCTCGAGCGGTTTGTAAACTCTACAAAAGTATTGGTTGCTTGATTTTTTCGCTCGACGCACGCTCAATGGTCCCTCGAGCGTGAGACTAAAGTCTTCGCTCGAGCGTAACTCTAGTCACTTGAGCGGTCTGCAAAATATATAAACTTCTGGGAGCATGCATTTTACACTCAATCTAACTTTTGGTCACTCGAGCGGAAGTGCAAAACAAAGGGTGGTCGCTCAAGCGCAAGATCTGCCGCTCGAGCGACGAGACAGAATCTAGAATTTCTAGATTGCTCTTCCAAGCTTCAAACTCAAACTCAAAGTTGCAAATCAAGTTCTTTTAGGCCAAAAACCTAAGAAAACTTGTGTAAACTTGGAAAACATTTGGAATTCAAAATTATTTCGTGAAATCAAAGCCCAAAAGCAGACCAATTGAGTAAAATCAAACCTAAAGTTTAAAGAACATAACATGTATGCATTAATATGAATTCAAACCTTCCAAAACATGATCAATTAAGGTGAATTGATAGGAAATGTGATGAATTCTTAAAACCAAGCTAGAATTATTACATACATGAGAGAATTTTCTTGAAAACAACATCAAAACTCCATGAAATGCACATGCATGCATGGTATGATTTAAATTCTTTCCTTTCTAGTTCAATTCTCATGTTAATTCACCTATCTCACTTGATTCCATGCATTAACCAACTAAATTTCAAACTTAAAGGCTTGATTTCATACCTTAGATGCCTAGTTAAGCTCTAGTTCGCTAATTGTTGAGTCTCTAAGTCAAATCTTCCAAGTCTCTACAACATTCAAGTGTTTTGAACTTAATTTCCTAAGTCTCTCTCTCTCTCTCTCTCTCTCTCTCTCTCTCTCTCTCTCTCACGTTTTTGGGCTCAAAAGGATGAAGATGAGATGAGTCTAAAGTAGTATATAGGCCTTATGTAGGCTTAATTAAGTTGCTTCATTAGTGACTAATTATTTGACATTATTTATTCTAATTATTTCGGTTTCCGATTCGAATTTCAATTAAACTTACTATAAAATTCTAAAAATTCTAACTAACACAGAAATCAAGTCAACTCCGTGATCGGATACCGATAAGGCCTTCAATTCGTAGAACAAAACATAAACATTAACAAATATTTCTACTAGCAAACAGATATAAACACAAATAATGCAATACACATGCAATTAATTCATAATTTCATCGTAATTACGCATTAAGCATTCTTAATCATATGTTTTAAGCTAATCACGGGTTGGGGTTATTATAGTCTTTCCCCCCTTAAAGAGTTTGGTCCTCCGAACTCGAATTACCTTCGTTTTGCAAAGAATATCGGATCCAGAGGGAATAGGTCAGGGTATCTCTTCATTATGTCTTCTTCGGTCTTCTAAGTCGTATAAGTCCCTCCGTGGTTTTGCCAATTAACCTTCACTAATGGAATTTCCTATTTCTCAATCTTTTGATTCTTCGGTTAACAATTTGGATTGGCCGTTCTTCATATGTGTAGTCATACTTCAAAAGTATGTGTGTCAGCTCAATAACATGTAATGGGTCCCTCAAATAGTCTTGAAGCATTGAAACGTGGCAAACATTGTGCATATGTTCCATGACCGGCTGGTAAGGCTACTCGATACGTCACCGAGTTAATTTTCTCGAGGATTCATATAGCCTAACATATCTAGGTGCCAACTTGCGCTTTACACCAAACCGCGTTTGCCTTTTCATAGGAGTGACTTTGATAAACACGTGATCGCCGACTTCATATTCTCTATCTCTTCTTCGGACATCCGCATAACTCTTCTGGCGACTTTTGCAGTTTTCAGTCTCTATTGAATCAGTTTCATTTTCTCTGTTGTTTCTTATACAAGTTTTGGTCCCAACAAAGGTCTGTCACCAACCTCGGCCCAACAGATCAGAGAACATCATGTTCTACCATACAAAGCTTCATAAGGAGCCATACCGATACTCAAATAACAACTGTTGTTATACACGAACTCGGCTAGTGGTAGATAAGTTTCCCCATTTCCTTGGAAATCTAGGACACACATTCTGAGCATATCCTCTAAAGTCTATATCGTTCTTTCTGATTACCCATCTGTCTGTAGATGATAGGCACTACTTAATTTGAGCTTGATTCCCAAAGCCTATTGCAAACTTTGCCAGAATTTTGAAGTGAACTTAGGATCTCTGTTAGATACAATAAACACTGGCACACCATGCCATCTCACAATCTCATTCACATATATGTTAACTAATCTATCTGCATTATAAAAAGTTTTAACAGGTAGAAAATGGGCGGACTTAGTTAAATGGTCAACAATGACCCAAATAGAGTCCGTACCACTGAGAGGAACGAGGCAGTCCAACAATGAAATCCATCGTGATGTGCTCCCATTTCCATTCTGGTGTTGAAAGCGGCTGAAGTAAACCAGCGGGTCGTTAATGTTCAGCTTTAACTTGTTGACAGTGCAAGCATCTAGCTACAAAATTAGCAATGCTCTTCTTCATTCTCGGCCACCAGAAATTTTGTTTCAAGTCATGGTACATTTTTGTATTCGGATACATAGCAAATTTAGAATTGTGAGCTTCAGTCATAACACGTTTTCTCAAGTTAGAACAATCCAGTACACAAAGTCTATTCTGAAATTTCAACACATTATTATCAAGCACAAATCCCGATCTCGGTTTTGAGTCACTCTCACCAACAATTTTCTTCAAAAACTCATTTTCAAGTTATTTCTCTCTGATTTCTTCAATGATTACAGGCTGAGCAAATGTAGAAGCTAAGACTCCACCTTGTTCATGCAACACAATTTCAATTCCATCTCTTTCCAAGTTACATAACAGTTCTTTTCGATTAGTGAGCAAACATGACAAATTGGCAATGGATTTTTGGCTCAAAGCATTTGCAACCGTATTTGCCTTTCATGGATGATACAGAATTTGTAATTCATAGTCTTTTATTAATTCAAGTCATCGTATCTGTCTCATATTTAGTTCCTTTGGATGAATAAATATTTGAGGCTTTTATGGTTAATGTACACTTTGCAAGTGACACCATACAGGTAATGTCGCCAAATTTTCAATACAAACACCACAGCTTCTAATTCAAGGTCGTGGGTCAAATAGTTCTTTTCATGTGAGCGAAATTGCCGAGAAGCATGAGCAATGACCCTCTTGTTCTGTATTAATACACATCCCAAGCCCTTGTACGAAGCGTCACTATAAATTTGAAACCCATCAGTACCATTAGGCAAGGTCAAAATTGGTGCAGTTACTAACCTGGTCTTTAACTCGTGGAAGGCAAACTCTCTTTGATCAGTCCAATCAAATGGTGTAGTTTTCTATGTCAATTGAGTGAGTGGCAAAACAAGTTTGGAAAAATCTTTCACAAATCTACGATAATAGCTTGTAAGCCCCAGAAAACTTTGAACTTCTAATACATTGGTTGGTCTAGGCTAATCCACAATAGTTTCAATTTTCTATGGGTTGACAGAGATACCATCCTTGTTGATTACATGCCCTAGAAATGTTACACTGTTAAGCCAGAATTCACATTTGGACAGTTTTGCATACAATTTATTTTCTCTCAAAATTTGTAAGGCAGTTCTTAGATAATTATTATGTTCTTCCCTATTTTTAGAGTAAATCAGTATATCATCAATAAATACAACTATGAATTCATCAAGAAATTGTTTGAAAACCCTATTCATCAGGTCCATAAAAGCTGCAGATGCATTAGTTATCCCAAATGGCATCACTAGAAATTCATAGTGCCCCGTATCTAGTTCTGAATGCAGTTTTCTCTACATCTTTTGCCTTGACTTTTAACTGGTGGTACCCAAATCTAAGGTTGATCTTAGAGAACACTTGTGCTCTCTGAAGTTGGTCAAACAGATCATCTATTCAAGGTAGTGGGTATTTGTTCTTCACAGGTTACTTTGTTTAATTCACGGTAAGTCTATGCACAACCTCAAAGACCCATCATTCTTCTTAACAAACAAAACTGGAGCACCCCAGGGTGAAGTGCTCGGACGGATAAATTTCTTATCTAGCAAGTCTTGTAATTGAGTTTTCAATTCTCTTAATTCGAAGGTTGACATTCGGTATGGGGTTTTTGAAATTAGTTGTGTTCAAGATACGACATTTATAGAAAATTCAATTTCTCTATCAATCAGATCTCTGGGTAGTTCATTAGGAAACACATCAGGAAACTCGTTAACTACAGGGATGTTCTCAACATTAGCATTATCAGCATTCATAATCAAAATACAACATAGGTAACCTCAACACCCTTCTTAGCAACAATTTATTGGCTTTCATAACAGAGATTAGATATAGGTGGAGGAACTACCCCATTCCCAACAAACACAAATTCAGGTAACCCCGGAGGTCGAAACACAACAGATTTATTCACACAATCAATAGTAGCATAATACTTGGTCAACCAATCCATGCCCAATATACAATCAAAATGATCAATGCTCAAAGGCAGCAAATCAACGTACAATGTCATATCACCAATCATTATATCACATGCCAGATAAACATATGCACATATCATAGAACCTCTAGATGGTGTAGACACAGATAGTAAACAGTTCATAGGTTCTAAAGGTCTAGTTAATTTTTGAGAAAAAACACGTGATACAAATGAATGCGTAGAACCAGAATCTATCGACACATAGGCATTCTGAGCACAGATAGAAATTTTACCTGACACCACTGATTCAGTATTCTGTACATCGCCATGCACAAGTGTGAACACTCTACTTTGTCTCAAAGGTTCTCTTCTCGTATTAGTTCTCACATTTGTTCTTGATCTAGACAGCAAATCCTGCTGAACTTGCTATAGGACAGTTGGCATTATCTGACCCAATTGGAATCATGTGGCCCGTCTTGTCACACCAGAAGCAAGCACTAGATACCTAATGCAAACCTCTCTATGTCTCCTTTCATATTGAGCACAAACAGGCTCAGACCCACTACTTTGACTTGAACTGCTAGTAGATCCCGTATTTTGTTTCTTATTCATAACAAATGAACGACCCTTCTTGAAACCAAACCCAGATCTTTTAGCTCTCCATTCAGTTGTTGGGGCTTTTATCTGTTTCAATGCAGCCAAATTGGCTTCAGCCATTAAGGCTCTATCAAGCACATCCATATATTTGAGAAGTTTTACTACATTGACCCTATCAAACACTTCCAAAGTCAAGCCTACTTCAAATTTTCGAGCTTTTTTGTAGTTTGAATTCAACATAAGAGGGGAAAACCAAGCTAGTTCAATGAATTTAGCCTCATACTCGGCTACAGACATGTTGCCTTGCTTGAGTTCCTAAAATTCTGACACCTTTCTATCTCGGTAACATTGATGGAAATATTTTTCATAGAGAATTTCTCTAAATTGGCTCCAAGTCATAGACCCATTGTCGTTTCGGATGAGCATCCACCAATGTCTAGCGTCTTCTTTGAGGGTATAAGTAGCCAATAGAACCTTTTGAGTTTTAGAACAAGGAAATACTTCAAACAATTTTTTTATTTCCAATATCCATGTCTCAGCTTTCAACGGCTCAATGCCACCCAAAAAGGCTAGGCGGTTTTATCTTTGTGAATTTCTGAGTTAAGCTGATAATATCGGTGTTCTTAGGTTCTACTTGGACCAGAGGGGGCAGAGGAGGCAAAAGTTGTTGTCTTTGTTGTTGCATCATTGACGCTGTTAAGGCTTCAAGCATCTGTTCCATTCGACTCATTCGGCCTTTAGAGGATTTGGTTGTACCATCACTTCTTGTATTGTTATCTATTTTGCTATAGGTAAACAAGGCAATAATAAACATAGGAATAATTTTGTTCACAAGTGTTCGTAGTATTCAGTTTCAGTTCATTCTTTTCACTTTTATACGTTCATGTTCAAATTCAGTTTTCACATTTACAGAAATTAGCACACATACTCACACATGCTGATGTAATGTCCCTAATCCCTTTGTAGGACATCCTATAGCTCATATGGACTCGTGTGTGCAGTATAACACGTGCTCCAATACCACTTTGTCAGTGACCCGAACCCTACCCCTATAAGTTTAGGTCGTAACCGACCATTAATCCTTGGATTATCAAAGGCCTCTGAATAGATTATGACATAATAAGGAGATTGCAGAAGTAAATATATAATACAGTATACATAGTTCATTGAGCTGTGTAGACATACATGAGACAAGAAATTTCAAAACTTTTATATACATGCATGTGACGTCATAATACAGTAGTCTTACGTCACCTGCTGATACAGATAAAACAAAAGTGAGACTTAACCCATTGTATAGATAATCAGAAATTGTACGAGAGTCACAAAATGAAAACAAAATGAGAATTTAAACATCGTTCCCAAAACATGACCACTTGACCTGACTTAATCTGAAACCTCTTCGGGAGACACAAAGGGTGGCCGACAAAACGAAATTCCAGGCAATCATCATTGAGCCTGGCCACGTGCCTGATCACCTACATACATATATAATACAGTGAACAAAACCCCATTGAATAATAACAAAGTAAAGGGTTTAATGAATGTTATCATACAATTATAGAAATCACAATTTAGTAGTTAACATAAGCGGCTTTTATAATCATGTTCGGAAATTAGAGTTCATGGCAGAAACAGATTCATATGCATAATCAAAATTTGCAATTAATCTTATGTGTTACATTCATTAGCAATAGCAGAAACAGTTGACCCATAAAGGGACGGCCATGAAGGCATACAGTTAACTCACGTGTACGGAGACAGTACAGTTGGCTCATGAGATGTACAGTTGGCCCATAAATGGGACATATACAGAAGGATCCATAACAGTTGACTCATGAGACATACAATTGGCCCATAATTGGGACATAACAGAACAGATAACAGATGTCATCTAAAGCTAATGATGCCACGAGTACATTTCAGAAACATTGAACAACCATTCATTCATACATAAAATAATATTTCAAAAAATAGATCATCTTATATCATTCAAAAAATACTTATAGATTGAACATAACTTTACAAAGTTATTACTCACAGATGGCCCTAATTGCAGAATAGATTACGCAGACAAATCAGATGGTTTATGGCGCGTAACCTACAAACAAACACATAACATATACACATTGAAACACACGCTCGGAATTCATTTAATTCATTGTGCTTCATTCTTAGTGTGTTTCTAAGTCATATCCTCATTATTATGTCTTAATTATTGCCTAGGAATGCCTAGGATGTAATGAGGATGCCAAAATGCACTTGAAAACACTTAGTCAGATTTGCTGAAAATAGGGGCTTCGCTCAAGCGCAACTTCCTTCGCTTGAGCGAAGGTGCAAAAAAATAAGGGTGGTCGCTCGAGTGCAGCTTTTGTTGCTCGAGCGGTCTGTAAACTCTACAAAAGTACTGGTTGCTTGATTTTTCCGCTCGACGCACGCTCGACGGTCGCTCAAGCGTGAGACTGAGATCTTTGCTTGAGCGTAACTTTGGTCGCTTAAGCGGCTTGCAAAATGTATAAACTGCTAGGAGCATGCATTTTACGATCGAGACAACTTTTGGTCGCTTCCAACGGAAATGCAAAACAAAGGTGGCCGCTCGAGCGCAGGATTTGTCCGCTCGAGCGGAGAGACAGAATCTGGAATTTCGAGATTGCTCTTCCAAGCTTCAAACTCAAACTCAAAGCTGCAAATCAAGTTCTTTGGGCCAAAACCTAAGAAAACTTATGTAAACTTGGAAAACATTGGGAATTCAAAATCATTTCATAAAATCAAAGCCCAAAAGCATTCCAATTGAGCAAAATCAAACCTAAAGTTTAAAGAACATAACATGTATGCATTAATATGAATTCAAACCTTCCAAAACATGATCCATTAATGCCAATTGATAGGAAATGTGATGAATTCTTAAAACCAAGCTAGAATTATTACATGTATAAGAGAATTTTCTTGAAAACAACATCAAAACTCCATGAAATGCACATGCATGCATGGTATGATTTAAATTCTTTCCTTTCTAGTTCAATTCTCATGTTAATTCACCTATCTCACTTGATTCCATGCATTAACCAACTAAATTTCAAACTTAGAGGCTTGATTTTATACCTTAGATGCCTAGTTAAGCTCTAGTTCGCTAATTGTTGAGTCTCCAAGTCAAATTTTCCAAGTCTCTCCAACATTCAAGTGTTTTGAACTTAATTTCCTAAGTCTCTCTCTCTCTCTCTCTCTCTCTCTCTCTCTCTCTCTCTCTCACACACACACACACACGTTTTTGGGCTCAAAAGGATGAAGATGAGATGAGTCTAAAGTAGTATATAGGCCTTATGTAGGCTTAATTAAGTTATTTCATTAGTGACTAATTATTTGACATTATTTATTCTAATTATTTTGGTTTCGATTCGAATTTCAATTATACCTACTATAAAATTCTAAAAATTATAACTAACACAAAATCAAGTCAATTCCGTGATCGGATACCGATAAGGCCTTCAATTCATAGAACAAAACATAAACATCAACAGATATTCCTACATCAGACAGATACAAACACAAATAATGCAATACACATGCAATTAATTTAGAATTTCATCGTAATTATGCATTAAGCATTCTTAATCATATGTTCTAAGCTAATCACGGGCCAGGGTTATTACAATTGTTTCAAAAAGGGGCAACACATTTGTTTGGTAATGGTATTTCATATGACTTCACCATATAACATTGATAACATCACACTTGCCATTAAATTGTCTTTACTGGATTTTAGCTCACCCTATGTGGAAAAACATTTCAGGTGCTGATGGTATGCCTCCGCCAATGAGATAGCTTGGGAAGACGTTGGAGCTAAATGCTTATTTTGTGTAAACATAGGGCTTTTATATATTGGACTTATGATCCACTTTTATTGTAACTAGTATAGTCTTGAAAACCTGTAGCCAATAAGACATAAAATTATAATAGTTTAGACATTTGATACTTACCAGATCACATGCTAGAGATTCAGGTTGTTTTAAAAATCAGTGGAATGCATGTAATATGATTTTGTAATATTATGAAGATATTATGAATATCAGATGTTGGGATTTAATTGAGCTTTCGCATATTGAATAAATAATGTAAGTAATTGGGATGTGAAATAGTTAGTCCAGGTCTCTATGTTTTTAGGGATGTGACAAATACTTATATTGTAGATCTCATAATAAATCTGGACCTACACATTATTCTTTTTGTTGATATTTTTTGGCATTGTTTTTTTAGTCTACATTGTTGATTTTTTTAGGATAAATTACAAATACAACTCTTGAAGATTTGATTAAAATACGAATCACCTCCTGTGATTTTAAAAATTACATTTCATCCCCTGATGTTTCTAATTTCATAATATATCGCCCATTTTATTAATAAATTATCAAGTCAATTAACAGTTTTTAATGATATTAGAATTATATTTCAATTAATAATTTAGGTAATTTTATTATTGTGTAGAAAAACAATTATGAATTATATTTTTTTAGTTAATTCTGTTAAATGAAAATTCTAACAAGAGAGTATTTGTAATTTTTCAAATTACAATGGATAATCTGTACTTTATGCAAATCTTAAAAAGTGTATTTATAATTTTATTTTTTTATTATTATTATTTTATTTTATCCCCGAGAGTGTCCAATGCTTCACCCAATCTGGGTATAAGCCTCATATATGGCAGGTAACTGGATCAAAATCTTAAAATTTCCCCATGTAAGAATTATTGGACCAAAATCTTTGGATTAGCTGCGAGGGAGAAATGAGAAGGGTTTATCTATTAATCCATCTCTTAATATTTGAATTAATGAATTTTGATATGGCAGTCGTGATCAATTAGGACAACTTAATTGACTTAGACATGAAAAAATAAATTTGAAAAAAAAAAAAAAAAAAAGCCATCAGCCAAAACAACCCGTATAAGTCAAGTGAATTACCTAACATTTTTCTAGACATGAGTTGATTTGAGCTAATTATAGCTCTAGAACTTGTTTAGTTACCATACGATAACAAAAAACCTAAGTCAAGTATGAGCCAATTTCATTCATCAGTTAACTCAATAGTGATGTTATAAATTCAAAACTCTACTCAAAAAATTACTTAGCAACATCAATATGTAATTTAAATGCATTTTACATATGAATCCTACTATACACACTTCAATTCTTAACACAAACCTGAAAATAAATTCTAAGTTCCTAGACTTAATCTTAAGTATAACACTGACACGACACGCAACTTGACTCAATTATATAAATATTATTACAAATTGACAAATATATAGAATTTAATAATTAAATTAATGGTTGGCCAAGATAAGAATTTAAATATATAGAATTTTATTTTTCAATTTTTTGAAAACACTTTTTAAAAAATTCTACTTTCTTATTTTTCGTATTTTTTTATTTTTATTGAATTTTTAAAATTTTTAGACACACCTACATAAATACACTTAAAAAGTATAATTTTCGTAAAATTTTTTTTTAAAAATTCACTAAATACCAAAAATATATAAAAAAAAATACGAAAAATCAATATATTTTTCGTATTTTTGTGTATTTATTAATTTTTTAAAATATTTTTTCACAAATATTTTACTTTTTAGATACATCTAAGTAAGGTGTATCTAAAAAAATAAAAAAATACTTAAAATTTTAAAAATATCCACTAAAAACAAAAAAATAAAAAAACTCAGTTTTTAGAAAACTGAAACCAAATACACTGATTAATATTTAAACCAAAAAATTAGATTCACTTTTCAAATCCAATGATATTATAGCTAATTAAAATATGTAAGGCAACTCTCTCTCTCTCTCTCTCCCTCTCTATTTATCTAATCATCAACTAATTATCTTAATTATACATCATTAAATTTAATTTAGAAAATGAGCCTAAAGCGACTTATAAATCATTTTTTGGTTGAGAAGACTAGGAAGAAGATGAGTCTTTTCAGTTGCTAGAGTCTTCTGGTTTTGCTTCCCACAAGGTAGGGACTAAAGCTTATCAGCTGTCAGATCCACAATTTCCCTTCACGACAATGAAATCCAATCTTGCACGACATTGAAATCTGCAATATAGAATCATAAGATTAAAAAATTAGTGATTAAGGCCTCGTTTGGCAAGTGATTAAATTAGTCAAAAAGTTAAAAAGTTATTATTTTAACCAAAAAATCAAAAACTTATACCAAAAAGTCAAAGATTAGATCTACTTTTTGCACATCTTTTCGTAAAAAGTTAAAAAGTCATTCCAAACATACTAACTTTTTTTACATCATATTTTAGCAAAAAAACTAAAAAGTTACTAAAAAAGCCTGTTCCCAAACGAGGCCTAAATGTGTTTAATTAATTTAATCATAAGATTTAACAAGATACGCAAAAACACATTTAATCACTAATTTTGCGTATCTTATGATTCTATATGATTCTATTAATGACACTAATTTAATCATATGATTCTATTAATAGATATTTTTAACCACAAAAGCACATTTATAGAACCACATTTAATCACTAATTTAATCATATGATTCTATATAATTTTGTGTATCTTATGATTCTATTAATTTAATCAACTTTTGTTTAATTTTTTATAGATATTTTTATTGATGTTTTATTTTAAAATTTTGTTTATATTTTATTTAATTTCATTATTTAAATTTTAATAGATGTTTTATCTAATTTTATTATTTAATTATTATTATTTTTTTAAAATAAATTTATTTAAAATTTTAATTAAAAAATAACATATATTTTTATTGATATTTTATTTATTTAATTTTTAAAAAATAAATTTATTTAATTGTGTAAAAAATAAAATAAAACAAATTTTTATTTAATCTGGTTAAAAATAATTAAAATAGTAAAGATATGTTTAATATTACTATTACTTAGTAAATAATTGAAAATGGTAAAATAGTCATTTGAACATTTATCCTTCTCTATAATATCCCAAACAAATATAGGATTCATATCCTATTCAACCAAGTAGTCCTTTCCTGACATCTAATCTCATGAGTAAACAAATATGGGATACAAATCTAGTCCAACCAAATAGTCCGGAGGCAATGTATCCTAGGAGTAACAATCTGATAGATTTTAATCCCTTTTTATCCAATTCGTCCAAACAAACACACCAAATGCTCTTAATCCACTCATGATCTCATGATGTGTGAATTTTGATTACTAAAAAAGCAAAATATCGGTTAGTGTCTTTTAACATGTAATTGTTTAATTATCTATTTGTTTGAGATTTTTTTACATAATTCACGAATGAGGTAATGGACATTGTTGAGTTATTTGTGATTGAGAATATAAAGAATCTCATTTTTTTTTATCAATAAAGTGAAAATTTCATTAAAAATATGAAATTAAAGGTACTAGACGTTACAAAGTATCGAGAGATGTTAGGACAATATAAAATATCTTTACTATTGCTACTACAAACATACAACTAACCCTCGACTTCACAATTTAAAAAAAAAAATTACAAAACAAACAAAACAATTTTTTCTACAAGTTAAGTAGGACTTAACTTAAAAAAAAAACACACACACACATACGTGCGCGCACACACACAAAAACAAAAACAAAAACAAAAAATAAAAATAAAAAACAAAAAAGCTTGAATCCCCCAAGTCACAAGTCAAGCACGCTTATCACAACACCCAAGGCACAACCCCATTACTCCCGAGGTACAAACTCTATGTCTCTTACACCTACCACCTCCACTGGCCGACTCTTCCAAGACTGAAAACACCCATGGCCAAAGCTACCTTGGCTGAAGCCGGACACACCCATGGACGATCAAGACCCATTGCTACATCTGAAGAAACCCACTGTTACATCCACTTCCGTGGTCGAACCACATATAATGTCGACTCAATATCAAATCAACCAAAACAACCACCGAGACACCTCCATACAACTGGACGAAGTTCACCCATCAACTCCCACTCGCATAGGAGCACTCGAATGAAAACCTAAACAAATCTGAAACATTTTCGACATCCATGTTTTCTCCAGAATCAAAGTGCTGAAACACCTCCATAGATCTGAACGGAGATCACCCCCTCAAATTTCCACTCGCATAGGAGCACCCAAATGAAGATCCTAACCAGCTTTGCAACATCCTCTTTGTTGACCCAACATCGACCTCCTTCTTCTCTACTTTGTCCCGTTTTGAACACCCTCGTGGATAACAAAACTGAGATTAGTAGACTTGGTATGAAACCCCAAAGAACATCATTCACCGTGTAACAAACCCGACCCATGATTAACGTATAATCCATGATTAAGAAGGCTTCATAAGTAGTTAAAGTGAAATGTTGCATTAATTGCCTGTGTATTGCATTATTTGTATTTATATCTGTTTATCATAGAAATATTTGTTCATGTTTATGTTTTGTTATGTGAATTGAAGGCCTTATCGACATCCGGTTACAAAATTGACTTCGGTTATGTGTTATTTGGAATTTTTTGAATTTTATGGTAGGTCTAATTGAAATTCGATTCAGAGCGATTAAATTAAACTAATTTGATGCCCATTTGATTAGCTTTAATTAACCATCATTAGGTAAGCCTATATAAGGCCAATACACCTCTTAAACTTACTTCTTCATCACTTAATTTGCACTCTTGAGACCAAAACGTGAGAAAGAGTGAGAAACTAAGGAGCTTGGGACCAAACTTGAAGTAGAGAAGGACATTGCTAGGAGACTTGGAGAATTACTCAAGATTTTGACTAATTTAAGCTCAATTGGGTAGCCTAGGTAAGAGTTTAACCTTGCAACTTTCGAATTGAGTCATTTAGCACATGAATACAAGAGAATTAAGGTGAATCATATATGAATTGAGCTCTAAAATGTAAAAAGAAGAACAACCATGCATGCATGCATTTTTATGACATTTTGAGTTTCAATTTCAAACAAATCTCACTTGCATGTGTTCATCCAACTCTTGTTTTGAGAATTCACCAAGTTTCATACCATTGCACCTTAGTTAATCATGTTTTGAAAAGCTTTGAAGTCAAGGAATACTTGCATGTTATGTTTTCTAAGACTTGAGTGTTGATTCGCACAATTAGCAAGCTTTTGGGCTTTGATTTTGTGAAACGATTTTGAATTCGCAATGTTTTCCAAGTTCGTACATATATCTGTAAGTTTTTGGCCCAGAAAGATGAGTTTTGATGCATTGAATTCGAGTTTTGTAGCTTAAAGGTGAATCTGGAAATTCCAGAATTCGACCTCTTCGCTCAAGCGACAAAACCTGCGCTCGAGCGATCACTTTGTGATCTTGCACTTCTGCTCGAGCGACAAGAAGTTCGCTTGAGCGTGAAATGCAAGCTCCTAGAAGTTTCATATTTTTGCAGAACACTCGAGCAACAAGAGTTTCGCTCAAACGATGACCTGAGTCTCAAACTTGAGCGACCGTTGAGCGTGCGTCGAGCGAAAAAATCACACAACCAGTACTTTTGCAGAGTTTACAGACTACTCGAGTGACCGAAGTTGCGCTTCGAGCAACCACTTACATTTTTGAACCTCCGCTCAAGCGAAGGAAGTTGAGCTCGAGCGAGGGACCCTATTTTCAGCAAATTTTCCTAAGTATTGAACAACATAATTTAGGCATCCTCATTGCACCTTAAGCATTCCGAGACCATGATTAAGATATAATAATGAGGGTAAAGCGTAGAAACACACTAAGAACAAAACGTAATGAGTTAAGTATATTCCGAGCTTGTGTTTCAAATGTGTATTTGTTATGTGTTAATGTAGGTCACAGTGCCGTAAACCGTTTGATTAGTCTGCTCTATCTATCTACACCCAGAACCATCTGTGAGTAATAACTTAGTAAAGCTATGTTCAGCTTTAGTTATTTTATGTATGATGAAATAACATATGTTTTCTGAAATGTTATGTTCTGTACAATAAATGATTGTCCAATTTCTAACAATGTACTCGTGGCATCCTTAGCATCATGTGATATCTGTTAGCTGTTATCTGGTATCGAATGTTCCATTATAGGACTTAATATGTATGTACTCTGTTACATGTACCGGAGGCTCCATCATGGAGCTCAGTATATCTGTCATCTGTTACCCGAATCCGAAGGTTCCTTTATGGAACTGGTTATTCATAACTACCATATGTTCTGCATCTGTTCTGTTAGCGCTAACGGATGTACCACGTATGATTAAGCATAAACTCTAATTTCTTTATATGATTTGAACAAGAATATGAATATAAATCTGTTTATGAATCTAAATTCTAATTTCTGAATCTGGTATGGATATCATTCATTAAAACCCTTTACTCTGTTATTATTCATTGGACTCTTGCTCACAGTTTATATTATGTATGTAGGTGAGCAAGCGCAGTGACTAAGCCTAAGTTGTTGCCTGGAAAGTTTTGGGGTCAGCCAGCTATCGTGCGTCTCGGGAAGGTTCCCGTATCTAGAAGTCGAATTTTGTGGACCATGTAAAGAGTTATTTTATGTGTCATGTTAAGAAAGTTTATGTTTTGTTTTGTTTTGATATCTATATACTGGGCTAAGTCCCTTTTGATGATGCTTGCACAGTGTTGCAAGACTTACATAAACATAACATCTTATATGTATACTTTATAAGGTTTCAAATTTCTATCATATGTATGTCTGCACAGCTCTATGGACTATGTATATTTTGTATATTTGCTTCCGCAGTCCCTAATTATATATTATTCTGTTAAGAGGCCTTTGGTAATCCAAAGATTACTGGCTGGTTATGACGCTAAACCTATAGGGGTGGGTTTGGGTCGTGACATACCGTGCACCAAAACACCAAAGAAGATCAAAATAGTGGGGGATTCAAGTTTATTAATAGGGAAAACCAACGCACAAACGCAAGAGGAAGCTAGGCCGGTCGACCAAAAGTGAGGCCCAGGGTGGAGATTTTTAAAGAGAGAGAGAGAGAGAGAGAGAGAGAGAGAGAAGTGGACAATTTTTTGAGCCATTTTTTTTATAAAAAATCTCACATTGACTAGAGAAGAGAAGTGAAGTGAAGTGAATTTAATTTTCACTACATTTTATTGTGAGTAGACGGTAATAAATGATGTGTTTATAATATTTGTTTATTTATTTTTTATTATATTGTCGGAGTTGAGTATAACTTGCAAGAAATTGATTAAACTCATGCGCAAAGAAAGAACAAGTGGGGAAGGTACAAGAACAACCCTCACAACATATGTAAGAGAGATTACAAGAGCAAAAATAAATCTCTTTCTAGTAGAGTTTTAGGTTCACATTATAAAAAAATAATACCCAATTAGTACACATTAATGTGTATTTGAACCCAAGGGTGAGTGACAACCTGGTAAGAGCCTGGGGTTTAAGCCCCTAGGTCCTGGGTTCAACTCCCCTCTGGGCCAATCTCCTGGGCGTAGCACAGTTGGTTAGGAGGTTGACCTCAAGGATGCCTTATCAGCTACTTGGTGTAGGTTTAATTCTCCCCCGCTGTGCGAGTCCTGATTTAAGCGGAGCTTGCCTTGGGAGGTCAGGACAAGCTTCCAGGTTATAGTCTCTTACTCGGAACAGACAACAGGACACCCTGGTGATCTCCTCATGGAGCGCTGCCTTGAACCTGCCGGGAGAGTAGGAGGATTTTCCTGTAACAAAAAAAAAAAATGTGTATTTGAAAAAAAAATGATTGAGTGCACACCTAACCTTTGACATATAATGCATAAAATGGTGGTCCCATCTGATTATATCTCAATTTTTTCATGTTGTAAATAGAATATTATTTTTCTCCATTTTTTTTTCCACTAACAGTATGAGATAGAAATATGAGTGAGATTTCTTTTCATTCATTTGTATTTTGATGAGCAATCTTGATATTATAAAGAATACATAATTAATAAGTTTTGTTTCTTTTGCAAATCTTCCGCATAATAAGATTTTCATTTTATTTCTTACCTAATTTTGTAGAACAAACTTCTCATCAAAAGCACTCAATCCAAACACTAGAAAATCCCATGCCAAACTAGATGAACCTAAACAAAGAGAGTGAGAGGGATGTGCAACCTTAGCACCCATACAATAATGGAGGGGAGAGAGAGGGATGGTCAAGGAAGATAGGAATGATCAAGGAAGAAGGTGAAGCACATGTGAATGTATCAGCTATCACCCACTTGTCTAAGGGTGTGACCACATGTTAATTGGAGTAATGACCCCCCCAAAAAAAAAAAACACAACTCCACTCAATAGCTCCAAAAAAAACTCTAGTGTTATTTGATATGTGTTAGAATAATACATATTATTTTAGCACATTATCTTATTTAAGTCACAATCATCTTATTTAAATCACATTATTTCTCTACTATATCACTTCAAACTCAATTCATATTTTATGTTTTTTCATAAAAAATCATAAAATATACTAATCTAACACTTCCGAAATAAACTCCAGTGTCAAAAAAAGTTGGGCAAATATGGATTGTGACTTTTGGTCCTGTTCCTCATGTATTTGTGGGGAAGGCTCTCTAATCTAGTCTCCACCTCCACCAGCACGCAAACACCCCAACTAGATGCTGTTTCTTTCTCGTCTTCTTTCGGTGGAGTAATTGACTCCGGATTTGCTTATCTAACCAGTAACACTATACCTATTTAAAATCTTATTAATAATTTTATTAAAGGACAAAGTACATTAGTCTCTATAGTCTGAAATTTATATCATTTTAATTTTTGACTTTTTAATTGTGATACATTTAATTCTGAATTTTAAATCTTGTTCCAAAGAAGGACAATTGAAGATACTATTATTTAATTTCAAGAACAAAATTGTCAATTTAATAAAATATAAATTAATTTGACAAAAATAAATATCAAAAAAATATTTTAAATTTTTTAAAAATTATTTCTATCCACTAAAGATAAAATTATGTAAAATTGATCAAAATTAATAAAAAGTACATGATTAATTTTTAAAAATTAATTTTACATGATCATCATTCAAACACATAATAAAAATTAATTTGGTAAAAATAAATAAATAAATGTCTAAAAGATTTATCAATTTTACATAATTTTATCTTTAGTAGGTAGAAATAATTTTTAAAAATTCAAAAATATTTTTTTGACATTTATTTTTGTCAAATTAGTTTATATTTTATCAAATTGACGATTTTACCTTTAAAAAATCTAATGATATTTTCAATTGCTCTTGTTTGAAACAAGATTCAAAATTTATAGTCAAATGTGTCACAATTGAAAAGTCATAAACTAAAGTGACACAAATCCTAAACTATAGGGACTATTAGTGTAATTCACCCATTATTAAAAGTATCCATATTCCAACATCATTAGAAGTTTAAATATTATTATTCTTCTCAAAACCAATCACATTTGACTATTTATTTTTTTTAGTAAGATTGTTAGTTTGTGTAGAATTATTCTAATGTATTAAGGTTGCTAAAATTGGAATCTTATATAGCATCGATGAGAGGGTCTCGTGGATCAAATTGAAGATCTTAAAATTCAACTTTTTATTAAAAATAAGGTAAAAATATAAATCAAGATGATATATATGGAAAAACAAGGTGAAATATCATAAATCTAACGACACGATCCTATTGCGACCACTATAATATTGATCCTACAACGATTTGGATTGTTTTGACAATTTAGGATCGTACGATCTTACAATCCGGATCACGATTTTAATACCCATGAGTGTAAATATTCGATTGTGTTAGTGATATAATTTTAACAGTAGTCATTATTTAATGTGTAATTTCATAGTAAATTTATGTATATATCATATAAGATCTTAGTATACATTATTTGTATCGTTTGGATATAAATTTATAAACAAAAGTCAAATGTTTCGATATAAACTAATGAATATTAATGAATTGCTCCCCTTTTTATTTTTGTTCATAAATTTGTATCTTGAAATTTTATATCCGGATTGCACAAATTGTATACTAAAGATTTCACGTGATCTAATAATAGAATTTCCCTTAATTTTATTTTGTGGTAAATGGTTGTGACAGAGAAAGAAAAGGTTTGTTCACCTAATTTTATTTCTAATTTTTTTTATTAGTCGAGAGAAAAGTTTTACAAGGTTTTATTTTTTATTTGTTATAGACAAGTCAGTAATGTTAAGATCACAAAATGAGATATAAAACACACATGAATAAATATGACTTTACAAGGTTTTATTTTTTATTTTTTTATATGGAATCCATTTATGATTTTGTTTACCAATTTTTTTGTGTAATTATGTATTTAGAGGTTGTTGAGGATTAACTTTTTTTTAGTGACTTTTCAGATTTTTTAATCAATCTAAAAAAGTTAATCACTCTCCTTGGTTTTGGTTTTCAAAATTTACTTTTCAAAAAATTTTACTTTTTTATTTTCCGTATTTTTTTGTTTTCACTGAATTTTTTTAATATTTTAAATAATTTTTTAAAT
Organism: Camellia oleifera; assembly: GCA_022316695.1. NCBI lineage: Eukaryota > Viridiplantae > Streptophyta > Magnoliopsida > Ericales > Theaceae > Camellia > Camellia oleifera. Next base: position 67,812,562 of record CM039312.1, on the reverse strand, counting down.
TTTTAGACGCACCTAATATAAATACACTTAAAAAGTATAATTTTGGTAAAAAAATCTTTAAACAAATTCACTAAATACCAAAAATACAAAAAAAAAAAATGAAAATTCAGTATATTTTTTATTTTTGTGTATTTATTAATTATTTAAAATATTTTTCACAAATATTTTACTTTTTAGATACATTTAAGTAAGGTGCATCTAAAAAAAAAAATACTTAGAATTTTAAAAATAATCACTAAAAATAAAAATATATGAAAAACGAAAAAAAATCAATTTTTAGAAAATTGAAATCAAATATACTGAATATGTTTAGAAAGTTAATAAAAATGGTAAATTACACTAACCTCACCCTAGGTTTTTAGGATAATTACACTAATCTTCATTTTAGTAAAGTTAAAAGGACCAAAATTAATACAAAATTAATGTAGATAGTGTGAAAATAAAAGAATAAACAAGAGAAAATATATATTTCAATATAAAAGATATTACAATATCAATTTTTTTTTTTATCTATATGACTAACAAATTATTGATAAAAATAGAGTTAAGTGTTATCTGAGTTAAAACTACAAGAGAGCCCAATATAATTATGTCAAAATTGTAAGGTTGCTGTATTTTCTTCAAACCTTAGAAGAGGTCCCCAAAAAAAATCCTAATAAAAAAGTTAATTTTTGTGAGTGATAAAATTGTTATGACATTTGGCATTTGACATTTGACATTTTTATTAATTATAATGACAAATAATTTTTTTGATTTTTATTAACCAAAAAATCGAATTATTTAGAAAATCCTAAGCACCCTTAGAAAAACAGAACCCATGCCCAATCACTCATATTATATATATATATATATACTTCTAAGATTCAATGGATTAATTTTTCTGAATATTGGGCCCCTTATTATCTAATGCAACATTGATATCTTTAACACCTCACATATTTTTTCCATCAACATATTTTTTTTTTATTATTAAAATAAAACATGACACTCCAACAATTCCATTAATGAAATCAAAAAATGGTAAACGAGATTTTAGTTGGGCTGTTTATTTTTTAATCTAAATTGTCATAGTTGCCTTGTATGGTCTTCAATATGTAGATATGTATATCTTTTATTATTTTAGAGTAAATTACAAATACACCTATTGAGATTTGTTTAAAATATGAATTGTCCCTTACGGTTTGAAAAATTACAAATGTTCTTTAACATAATTTTTTATTTAACAGAATTAACTGAAAAAAATAAAATTTCTAATTGATCTCATATACAATGATAAAATTATCTTAATTACTAATTGAAATAAATTTTTAATATCATTAAAAATTAATAATTAACTTGATAATTTATTGACAAAAGAGACTATTTGTTATGAAATTAGAAATTTCGAGGGGCAAACCGTATTCTAAATAAATTTTAAGAATGTATTTATAATTTATCTATTATTTTAATTAATAAAATAAAGATTCTTTTTAGAACTAAAATAAAGGGGTTTGGTTATTAGGATTTATGATTTTGGCAAGAGTGATTTGCTTCTATTGATACTCCCAAAATCAATAAAAGAAAATAGGATCGGACTTGATCGTCCAGTCTAATTTATTGGGCTTACTTTTGGATCTCATTTTGATAATTTGAATCATTCATATTTTACGATTCGTCGAGTACATCATCTTTGTAAAAAATTAAGTCGATCGAATAACGGAAGCTACATGTTTATATCAATTTTGTATGAATCGTTTATTTTTTATTTTTTTTATACGAAATTGATCAAAACACATTGTTACTATTATCTGATCGACTTAATTTTTTACAAAAATGATATATTTAACAAATTTTAAAATGTGAACGGTTGAATTATTGAAATGGAACACCAAAATTGGCCAAATAGGCCTAACAATATCTTTACCGGTCCAATTTAAAATTAGAGAGATGACAACCCAAAGAAAATATATTATAAAGCGGAGGTGATACTTGGGTTATTCTTAACTAGTCTAAGGCCTATTTTGGAAAGTGAGTTAAAAGTCACTTCTCTATTTTTAACACACTTCCCTTTCTCACAAAAAAATTAAAAAAACTAAAAAATAATTTTTAACTATCTTTTTAAAACACGTCACAACTACTGCATCTTAGCTTAAATTTCACATCATTTGAGACTTTATATTTGAAATTTTGATTTTACTGCCTTAAAAATAAAGAAATAAATAAATATAAAATAAATTACACAATTATTTCTTATCATTTTAGTGAAATTTTATTTTAATTTTTATAATTTCTATGTCATCCATTTAAATCTCATGTATCTACTTGCGCTTTAATGTGATCATTTCGTCAACTGTAAATAGTATTTTGCACACAAAACAACACGTGTAGAGGACCAAAGCAAAAATCTAAAGGAGCTGTAAGAACCACTCGCGCAATTAATTCATATATTTTGTTTGGAAAAATGTTATAAATCTTAAATATTTTACCAAATAAATGAACAAAAATGCTGAAGACCCCCATTGGGGGTCGACCCCCAGTGAGGTGGAGGGCTAGGATTGGAGGAAAAAAAACAGTTTTCTTTTTTTTTTTTTTTTTTTTTTTGGTTGACAGCCAGTGGGGGCGCGCCACGTCACTGGGGGTACATAGCAATGCTCATAAATGAATTTGAGGAGAAAATTTAAAGCGTTGGCTTCTGTCCAGTTCTTAATCAGCCTGGACCGTGTTGTTGGACCCATGAAGGCTCACCACGGATCCCGTTTTGATAATCTGAACCGTTCAATGTGTAAAACTCGTCGAGTACTATAAGCTTATAAAAAATCACATTAATTGGATATCAGTAGCTATGTAATCAAATCAGATTTTTGTCAACCGTTAGTTTATTCACCGTCTATTTTTTTTTATACAAAACTGATTTGATCACATAGCTACCGATATCCGATTAACGTGATTTTTTACAGCCTTATAGTGCTCGACGAGTTTTACACATTAAACGATTCAGATTATCAAAACGGGACCTGTGGTGGGCCTCCACGGGCCCAACAACGTGATCCAGTCCGATTAAAGATTGGACAGAAGCCAAGCCCAAAATTTAAAAAAAAAATTAGTTTGTTTAGCAATATATTTTGAAAATAGTTTTGGAGTTTGAGAATTTTGGATGAGTTGATATTTATTGTAGTTGAGTAGATGTGTTTGGGAGAAAAAGTGATTGATTCATTGATGTATAGAAGAAAGAAAGAGATTTTTTAAAAAAAATTCAAAAAAATTGAACCAAACAAAATTTTAAAAAAATTTCTCAAAAATTGTATCTTGAGATATGTACGAAGAGCAAATATTCCGCAGAGCCCGTACTCCTTTCTACCAAGCCCCTTGTCCGTCCGATCGACCTGCGAACACAACGGCGGTGAGCTACCCGATAGTGTGTGGCCGGAAAACCCCTCCGACGGTCAAGTTAGCACACACTCAGATAGAGAGAGAGAGAGAGAGAGAGGAAAGTTAAGTGTTTAGGTTGTTTTCACCAAATGATGTTCCATCTCCTAGCATGGAAGGCGCAGTCATGCTTATATACTTTCTGCGCTCAACTCTGCACCCATTAGTCTCTTGACATGTGGAGCTGCTCTCCCATCTGTCAGCACAAATCCAGCGAACACCACCTAACCAAACTGCCAGACAACATTACCGGGAATTCGACAGCCCGACGGTATCACCTCGGCTTCACACGACCAGGCTACATAACGAGTCCCAATGTCCACTCGCCTGAGCTCCATAATAACCAAACTCAGAAGCATTCAGGTAGAGCCGAGTTCCAGACAGGTCGAGCCGGCAAACAGAAAGCCTTCCCGCCGAGCTAAACATGCGAACCATGGAACCCGGGTTGGTAGGTGACCATCTCGACCAAGTAAGCTCGGCCCATACACGGGGCTTGACCCTCGGCCGAGCAAGACCGATTGTGGACGCAGACAAACCCAAGTAGCTCGGCCCCAACTTGGTCCTGGACCTCGACCTCGACCAAGCAAAACCACCTCTAAATAGGTCCAAGTTAGCTCGGCCTAAACGTGCTCGGCCATCTTCTGTCCAGCTTCTACCACGGCCCAAAGCAAGATTATAAATCTCCCTCTCAATTGCCCCTTAATTCCGTCCACGCAAGCGTGGCTGGGATTACATAATAAGGCTGGGCTAGACTTTTTGCTCAGTGGTTCACTTTGCTCAATCTAGAAACCTCAAAGTTGGCAAACAAAGTCAGCTCGTCAACACGCTTCTTGGCGAGTAAAATCAGCTCAACAACTTGATTCTTGGCGAGCAAGATCAGCTCGGCAAATTGTTTCTTGGCGAGCAAGATCAGCTCGGCAAGGAACTCTAAGGTCGCGAGCAAGGTCCGCTCGGCGACTTGCTTCTTGGCGAGCAAGATCAGCTCGGCAAGGGACTCCAAGGTCGGCGAGCAAGGTCAGCTCGGCGACTTACTTCTTAGCGAGCAAGATCAGCTCAGCAAGGAACTCCATGGTCGACGAGCAAGGTCCGCTCCGCGACTTGCTTCTTGGCGAGCAAGATCAGCTCGGCTAGGAACCCAAAGGTCGACGAGTAAGGTCCGCTCCGCGACTTTCTTCTTGGCAAGCAAGATCAGCTCGGCAAGGAACTCCAAGGTCGGTGAGCAAGGTCAACTCGGCGACTTACTTCTTGGTGAGCAAGATCAGCTCGGCAAGGAACTTCAAGGTCCCGAGCAAGGTCCACTCGGCGACTTGCTTCTTGGCGAGTAAGATCAGCTCGGCAAGGAACTCCAAGGTCGGCGAGCAAGGTCAGCTCGGCGACTTACTTCTTGGCAAGTAAGATCAGCTCGGCAAGGAACTCTATGGTCACCGATCAAGGTCAGCTCGACGACTTACTTCTTAGCGAGCAAGATCAACTCGGCAAGGAACTCAAAGGTTGGCGAGCAAGGCCAGCTCGGCGACTTGCTTCTTGGCGAGCAAAATCAGCTCGAGAAGGAACTCAAAAGTCGACAAGGCAAGGTCCGCTCCACGACTTGCTTCTTAGCGAGCAAGATTAGCTCGGCAAGGAACTCAAAGGTCGGCGGGCAAGGTCAGCTCGGCGACTTTCTTCTTGGCGAGCAAAATCAGCTCGGCAAGGAACTCCAAGGTCGACGAGCAAGGCTAACTCGGCGACTTGCTTCTTGGCGAGCAAAATCAGCTCGGCAAAGAACTCCATGGTCGACGAGCAAGGTCCACTCAGCGACTTACTTCTTGGCGAGCAAGATCAGCTCGGCAAGGAACTCCATGGTCAGCGAGCAAGGTCAGCTCGGCGACTTGCTTCTTGGCGAACAAGATCAGCTCGGCAAGGAATTCTAAAGTTGATTAAAACCATTAACGAACCTCTTGCCGAGTAAAATTCATCTGACAAGGAATTCCAAGTTGATAAAATCATCAACAAACCTCTTGCTGAGCAAAATCCGTCGGCAAGGAATTCCAAAGTTGATCAAAACCATCAACAAATCTCTTGTCGAGCAAAATCCGCCCTGCTAGGAATTTTGATCTTTCGTTAAAATGATTGTTAGTTGCCCTTTGGACAACACTAAATCCTCTTGACAAGGCAAAAATACAACAATTCTCAAGATAATGGTCTACTTGTTTCATTGTGCCAATGGAAAAAAGGGTTACAAAAATAGAACTAAGAACAAAACTTTAGATTGGCAGAGTTCGATATTCTGAAAATGGATCGGCCATTTACATTCGCAAGTTCCTTGCCCCTTTTTCTCGGCTTTCTTACAGACGTCTTCCAAAAACCGAACTCCCTATATCTCTTCCATGGTGGTTTGCATGGCAATCATCTTGTCCGATTGCGTGAGCCTTTTGCACTACTCTCTTATTCTCTACTATCAGACTTGTCGTCACGGTAACTACGGCTGCATCGTCTTCGACTCGGATGTGCTCATTAATGTGTTGCATGAGCAATTCCATTATTGACGGTTGATTCATTGTGAGCGAGTCTCTCAGTCGATGTCCAACTGGAAGATCGTGCTTATACTGAGTGATTGCAAGGTTAGTCGGGCAATCAAAGATCTCGTTGAAAGTCTCCCAATACTTAGTGTTATACGCCTTCAAAGAGTCGTCTGGCTCCATCTTTATTCTCAAGAGATCGTCAATTTCCTTGGGCATTTTAGCATTTGTCTTAAATCTGGTGACAAATGTCTCTGCCAACTGTTGCCACCTCTCGACGCTTTCCTCTGGCAGCCTCTCGAACCATTTTAAGCCCAACTCGCCCAAACTCGATGGAAAAACAAGGCACATGAGCGCATCATTTCGCCTTGTGCCTAGCCATAACCTGCCAGGAAGTGGCTTACGTGCATATATGGATCAGTCTTTCCGTCATAAAGCGTAAACTTGGGCTGGTGAAAGCTCGCCGAGAGCAGTGTGATTTCTATCTCAAGGGAAAAGGGGGTGGCGTTCAGCCTCACCAAATCGGTGTCTAGGGGGACAGGCACGGCTGGGTGGGGTGGCGACATTATGACCTCCTCGCTGGCATGACCCCCGTAAGATAGCCGCTGGAGCGCCGGCACCCTATCGGCCTCGCGTCGGCGAGCTTGCTCCTTCAAGACATCCCTCAAGTCCTCGGAATGGACAGAGTAAGAATATCCTGAAGTGGTCGCCGGACGTGAGGGACAGTAGGCACTATCTTACACGCTAGACTTCTCTGCAGGCTTGCCGGATTCTTCAACCCTGTAGCTTCTGGTGATAGAAAGGGAGGGAGTGTACCGCTGGCTTTGACTGTCTGAACGGAGGGGTTGGGTGCGTTCACTGTGGTCTCCCACTCCAACAACACCCTTTCCTTTGACATGCTGTTTGAGATCTTCCATCTCCGCCACCATTCTCCGGATAACGTCGTCTTGGTCCCTTAACTTGTGCTCCAGACGCCTAGCATGCGATTCTCTTCGCCGCTGGTGCTCATTTGGGCTCCGAGAGTTACCAAAACTTCTATCGCGCTTATCCCACGCGTCTCTTGAATGTCCTCCTGGGGAAGTCTTCAGGCCCGCCATTTTTGGAACGGCGGGGAGTTCGTCTCTTCGCCTGGTTAACTCCGAGGTAACACCGTCGATGGTGGACAACGGTATCTCGTCGTTGTTCGCCATGGAAGGCAATCAAATGAGCTTGGAAGACGAGGTTTTGTTAATCAAACTTCCCGCAGACGGCGCCAATTGTACGGGGAGTAAATATTCCGTAGAGCCCGTACTCCTTTCTACCAAGCTCCTTGTCTATCCGATCGACCTGCGAACACAACGGCGGAGAGCTACCCGGCGGTGTGTGGCCGGAAAACCCCTCCGACGGTCAAGTTAGCACACACTCAGATAGAGAGAGAGAGAGAGAGGAGAGGAGAGGAGAGGAGAGTTGAGTGTTTAGGTTGTTCTCACCAAATGATATTCCATCCCCAGCATGGGGGGCGCAGTCATGCTTATATACTTTCTGCGCTTAACTGTGCACCAATTAGTCTCTTGACACGTGGAGCTGCTCTCCCATCTGTCAGCACAAATCCAGCTAACACCACCTAACCAAACTGCCAGACAACATTACCGGGAACTCGGCAGCCCAGGCGGCATCACCTCGGCTTCACACGACCGGGCTGCATAATGAGTCCCAATGTTCACTCGGCGAGCTCCATAACAACTGAGAATAAGCATTCTGGTAGAGCCGAGTTCCAGACAGGTCGAGCAGATAAATAGAAAGCCTTCCCGCCAAGCTAAACGTGCGAACCATGGAACCCGGGTTGGCAGGTGACCATCTCTGCCAAGTAAGCTCGGCCCATACACGGGGCTTGACCCTCGGCCGAGCAAGACCGATTCTGGACGCAGACAAGCCCAAGTAGCTCGGCTCCAACTTGGTCCTGGACCTTGACCGAGCAAAACCACCTCTAAATAGGCCCAAGTTAGCTCGACCCAAACGTGCTCGACCATCTTCTGTCCGGCTTCTACCACGGCCCAAAGCAAGATTATAAATCTCCCTCTCAAGATACAAACCAAACAAGCTCACATGGGTGTAGAGTCTATAAAAGTGTAAACCTCATACCTATATATGCGACATTTAATTATTTATTTAGTAGAAAATTTAATATTTCTAATATTACTCCGTTTGTTTGACAGGAATAGATAAAATACTAACCGCAATTGACAAATGAACTATATTATGGATTGTTTAGGAGTGTCCTAAATAAGTGCACTTTTTATCTTTTTTGACTAAAAAGTTAAGGAAAAAAAGATAGATGTTTGGGTTAACTTTTTATCTTTTTACGAGAAAATGTGTAATAAAAAATTGTATAAATAAGTGTATTGGAAAAGTAAGTGTAATAGGCTGTACGGCACCTTTTTCTGGGCAAAGTATAGGAGATAAGGACATGATTGCCTCCTTTGCGGGCAACCATTTGGATTGTATTGTTTGGCCCGTAGGGCCCACCACGAGTCCCATTTTGATAATCTGAACCATTCAATATGTAGAACTTGTCGAATACTATACCTGTAAAAAATTACATTGATCGGATATCGAAATCACATTGATCGGATAAGTTTTTGTTCACCAGTTAACTATAACATCATTTTTTTATTATACAAAATTGATTTGATCATCTAGTTAGCGATATCCGATCAACGTGATTTTTTACAGACATATAGTATTTAATGAGTTTTACATATTAAACAATTCAGATTATCAAAATGTGACCCGTGGTGGCCCCCATGGGCCGAACAACATAGTTTAAATGGTTGCTCGCGAAGGAGACAATCATTTCTAGACTAGTACAGCATACCAATCACGCGGACAGCCAATCACTTCAACAAAAAGTTGAGTTGTATTTTTTTATGTGTAAATTTATTTTTTTGTATTTTTTTTGTAAATAGTGATAACCTTTTAGCTTTTTAAATAACTTTTTGACTTTTTGTCTTTTTCAAGACATGCCAACTGGAAGTGTAGCATTATCACAAATTACATTGGATAATTTTCATACTATTGGGTTTTTTTTCAAATTCAAATATGAATTTGAAGGGCTAATGAGAGGTTCATCATGAGTCTTATTTTAATGATTCTAATTCTTATCTTGTAAGACCCTTAGGCCATGTTTATTTAGGCAGACATGCACTTGGGATTGGACTAATAGTCCAATAAAATTATTAATCTGATGTTTGGTTAAAAAATTGAAATACGAACTAACAATTCATCCGGATATGATATCCCACATATAATGGAACTATTTAATCCCATATAGGGCGGATATAAATTTGGAGATTAAGTCAAAGTCTAGAATAACTTATCAAATGACTATAATAGAGGTATTATGACAATATATTAGATGTCCCATGTCCTATCCAGTCCAATCCCCTTAAACAAATATCGGATTGGATAATATTTTATTAATCTCTCCTTATAATCTTAACTCAATCCAAACATAGGATATGATACACAATCTAAATGATTGATAGTTCTAGGACTATCAGTCATGGAAATACTAATCCAACATAATCCAGTTCGCCCAAACAAATATAGCCTTAGTATATATTATTAGTAAAAATAAATTAGATTGGTTCAATAATTATAATTTTTTTTTAATTTTATCGAGTTTGTCTCTGAAAAAATAAACGATAAATATATTTTAGAAAATGGCTAATCTATTTGTTTTTTAAAAACAAATGTGATAAAATAAAAATATTATGATTATCAAATCAATCAGTGTGTTTGGTTTGAGTTTTTTGAATTAAATTTTTTAAAAATTGAGTTTTTTTATTTTCGTGTCTTTTTGTTTTTAGTGAATATTTTTAAAATTTTAAACATTTTTTTTTTACTTTTTCAGCTGCACCTTACTTAAATATATCTAAAAAGTAAAAAATTTGTGAAAAAATATTTTTAAAAATTAATAAATACATAAAAATGTACTAAATTCTCTTATTTTTTTGTTTTTTTGGTATTTAGTGAATTTTTAAAAGGTTTTTTTCAATTTTTTTTTTTACTTTTTAGGTATATTTATGTTAGGTATGTCTAAAAATTAAAAAAATTGCTCAAAATATTAAAAAATTCAGTAAAAGCAAAAAAAAGCGCAGGAAAATAAGAAAGTAGAATTTTCTGAAAAGTATTTTTAAAAAATGATAACCAAGCATAGTGAGATGTAATTTTTTTTTTTTATTGATACAATATACTAAAAGTAAAAGTCCTACAAAATAAATGATTTATATTATGAAGATGAGACCCATGTTTGGAGTGGCTTATTTTGGCCAACTTATGATTATAGATTTGGAAAATTTATTTTAGACTGTTTGATTAAACTTATTTCAAACGGTTTCTCATTTTATTAACTTATTTAACTCAAAAAGTTGATTCTAAAAAGTTGCTCACCCCCTAATTCTGATTATCAGATTCTGTTATGAGTATATTAATTTATGATTATACCTTTATCTATAGATTTTTTGAAAATAGAAAAACACCCAAATGAGTTATGGATTTTTTATTTTTTTATGAGAAATGTGGATTAGTAATGAATAAAAAAAATAAAAATTAATTCAATTTATAACTAACAAAGGTTAATTCAATTTATAATTAATAGGAGTAAAAATGACATTTACACTGTTAAAAAATTGTTTCATAACTTATTTACCTAACACTAATTAGTAACTTAAATTTATAATCTAGCAATTACACAAAATTAATTAATAACTTCTAATTAATATTATAACTTGTAATCCATTAAATTTTAATTTATAATCTATTTTGGCAGTTAGACTATTTGAACAGTGAATCCCTAACGGTGGCCGCGTTAGGTTCATTCGACTCCAAGTTGGCGGCTAAGGTCTACGAATCCACCGTTGACTGCAAAATTTGCAAATTTTGAAATTTATGAAAGGACTATGTTTGGTTTGGTTTTGAGAGAATAGTTTTTAAAAATTATTTTTGAAGAAAGTTTAGAAATCTTTTTGATTTGTTTGGCTGTGTATTTTGAAAATAGTTTTGAAGTTTTGGAGTTTGAAATAATTTGATATTTTGTTATAATTGAGTAGATGTGTGTGAGAGAAAAAATGATTGAGAATGAAAAAGGAAAGAGAAAAAATGATTGATTGATATATAAGAGAGAGAAAATGATTTTGGAAATTATTTTGAAAAAATTACAAACCAAACAAGTTTTTTAGAATTTTTTTTCTAAAATCACTCTACAAAGTCAAACCAAACATACCAATGTGCGCATGCATGTATAATTTCACATTAAAGTATCGTTTAGAAACAAATTATTTTAATAATTTTTAAATTTTTTAGTTGAAGAATGAGGTAAAAAAAAAAATATTTTTAGAATGATTTTTTGGTTTTTTATGAAAAATTATGTAAAAAATATAGAGAAAAGAGAAGTTTTGATTTTTTTACATAAGTTATAGTTGTTTTGATTTTTTTAATAATTTATTAATTTTTAAACTAAAACAGACATATGCCAAACGACACTTAAGACAAAAAAAGGTTCAAAAGGGAACAAACAAGACCCACAAAAAATCAATAATGTAGCAATAGTTCAAAAGCAGCTTGAGCCACTACCTAGCTAGAGTAAGGCCAAGTTTGGGAAGTTTAAAATAAGTGCACTTTTTGACTTTTCTTGTATTATGTGTAGAAAAAGTAGAGAGGAGATGTTGATTGATGTGACCCAAAAAAGATAAAAAGATGAAATAAGTGCACTTATATTGGGTACCCAAACAAGGCCTAAATACAACATAAACATTAGTAAATTGTAGCAAACATGATGTTTTGATCTGAAAAGGTGTTGATGTAATCAATTGATAATTGTAGTTATAGCGAAGGGTAATCTACAAATATATTATTTGATATTTACTTAAAATATGATTCAGCTCCAATAGTTCTGAAAATTATAAATATCATTTTGTTAAAAATTTTATGTAACAGAATAATTAACACAAAAAAAAAAAAAAAAAAAATTAACTACTCTCTTATAAATAAAATCACCAAAATTATTAATTGAAATATATTTATGACATTATTAAAATTGTTAATTGACTAAATAATTTATTAATAAAAAAAAATAATTTATTATGCGATTAGAAATTTAAAGGGATGAGATATAACTTTCAAAATTACAAAAGGCAATTCATATTTTAAATAAATTTTCAAAAAAGCATTTGTAATTTATTCTATAAATAAATATCAAAAGCCCCAAAATGGAATTTAACATTGTATTTTGCATAATTATTTTATTTTTTTATTTTTTTTTGTCTGTTGCTAACATATATAATTCAATCAAACCTTGTCTGCATGGGTAATTCAAATACATTTTTAGCACGGAACTTGAACACATGACACACCATGGTATTTTTCTAGTGCTTCTTCAGCTGTGTAAGTATGGGAATATATTTCTCTCCATACTTTCATCTTTTCATACATTTTCATATTTTTTTTTTTTTGTAGGCTTTAATTTGGATTCACATCAATGATTCGAATCATTTATATTGTATGTTTCGTAATAAAGGTCATTCATATAAAAAGTGAGTTTCATTGAAAAATTATAAATATATGAACAAAAAATATTTTATTTTATAAAATGGATGATTTAAGTTTACAATTATATTTGTCTTTCATTTTATCAAATAAAATATGATTTTTTTCTTAAATTTATAATTTTCTGATAAAATTTATTTTTTACCGGAATAATCTTTATCACGAAACTTACAAGATAAATAATTTAAATCATCAATACGGATTCAAATTAAGACCTAAAAAAATGATTTGAAGAGATACGAAGATATTAAAATATGAAAACAAGTTTTTCCCAGTGGCCCTTAATAATAATAATAATAATATATATATCTTCTTCGGGTGAATAAATATATATGTATTTGGTGATTGTGCTATCTAGGGAACTATGTATCTTGGACTTCACCAAATTCAGAAGTGGAATAAACAATGCGACAAGTTGCCATAAAAATATCAGTCCTACTACCAGTCCCAGTCAATAATCAGTGTGCCCTTTGAGGCAAAGTGGTAGGCTTGATCCTTAAAAATTAATATAATTGACGAAAGGACTTCAAAATAGTTTTCAGCTATTATACTTGTGTAAGAATTTATTCCTGGTATTGATTATATTTTGTTTGATTTATGAAAAATAGATAGTGATTCATAAAGCTTTGGATCATAATCTATTTTATTGTGTTTATTATTTTATATATAAATACATACTATGGAGGTATAAGATCTGTTTTAAATTATGTGAGTTTCTTAATGTAAGGACCCTATGATTGTTTTATTTAGGCCGGTTCTCTTTTCTATCATATTAAAATTTACATATATTTATATATATGTGGATCAAAGGGTTGTCAGTCTTATTAAAAGATAACGTAAAGATTAGAAGAAAGAGAGGAAAGGTCAGTACTAGGGTTTTTCAATTGTGAAAATTACTCCTCAATATCTCATGGTGATGGGTATGTATTTAAATTTATTTAAATTATTTAGTTTAATCAATTTATTATGGTGTTTTAATTCCTGATATATAGATGTTGAAAATCTAACAATTTGTTCATAAAAAAAATTCCAAAAATAAATAAATAAAATTATTGATGTAGTGAATTATTTAAAATTAATGAATAATTGTTTCTAAATATATAGATTGCATATAGAATATTATTGACTATACCTAATACACTTGTTTAGGTGAAATAAACTTTTCAAAGCTGAAATGATTAAATCTTATATTTAGTTAACTATGTCACAAAAATAATTGAATGAATTTAGTTGATAAGTTGAATTGTATAAGTGTGGTTAGTAATTTTATAGCTATTAATTTGAGTTTTATACTAAAAAATAAGAAAATTCAAAAATTTTAAATAAATTTTAAATTATGAATAGGTTTGATTTTCAAAAAATTAAAAATCGAAGCTCACTTAGCAGATTTCTTTAATTTTTTATTTATATATAAAAGGCTTCATGCCAAAAACTTATTTTGGACTCTAAAAAAGTATAGTGAGTCATGTTAATAATATTATGATAATTATATTTTTTTATTATGCTGTGTTTATATAAGGGACAATTACAATAAGGCGATGTTGGTAGAAATTAATTATATATTGGTGAAAAAAATTATAATTATACTTATAAATGTTTATAATATTTTTCATTTTTTTATAATTATTTTTTGTGACACCCACTATTAGGTATTTCTCCTTTATTAACATCTCAATATTATATTGGTAATATCAACAATGATAGAGGTCCTCTTTTTTTTTTTTGTTAGAGGCCTCACAACTTCCGAAGTGATACACACTACTCATGATGTGGATTCCATACATATATAAGTGAACCCACACACATCATGAATAGTATAGATCACTTTAAAAATTATGAAATTTTCAAAAAAGAGATCTCACTCATTTTCCTAGCAATATCTATACTATTATTAAAAACCAACACCTATTTTGGTGCCTTGAAGCCTTTGGTTTATTGAAGCCTCTACCATATGACGCCACGTGAAATTTACATAACTTGAAAAGAAAAGAAAAAAAAAGCATCCCACGTTTTCCACTTTCTTATTCCTTAATTAATTAACTACCCAATACTCCATTGGTGAGAAACGGTTTTCATTTACTTCTCTCTCTCACACACAAAAACACAAACACATCAACGATCTCTCTCTCCGTTTCTTCTTCATTTGTTTTCATCTGCACTTTCTGTTTGTTTCTCTACAAAATTTGTCGGTCATTTCCTTCCCTCTGGGTATTCTTTGACGGTAGTTGTTCTACATATTTGACTCTTTTCCATTACTCTCATTTGTGGGTATATGAAGGGAGTTTTAGAGAGAGATCGGTGTCTTCTACGACGACTCACCCTTTTCTCTCAAACCTATCGAATCTGTAAATCTCTCTCTCTCTCTCTCTCTCTCTCTCTCTCTCTTTTTCTCTATTCTGTTTTTCCCTCTTCTCTAATTTTTCCGGGTTTGGGATATGGGTATATATATATATATATGTGTGTGCGTGTGTTTTATTTTTCTCAATTCTTTGATTTTTGAGGGTTTTAGGAATTGGGTCTTTGTGGCCTTTAAGAAAATGGATGTCTTCCACGGCGACTCACCCTTTTACCAGATTCAGAAAATGGCAGTGTCAACAACAGATTCAAAAAATGGAGTGTCAACAACAGATTCAGAAAATGGGTAAAAGTAGAAGAAAATAGGTAAAATGAAAATACAATATATCTATAAGTGTTAAAAGAGTCGAGTTTGTATTTTCCTACTTTATGTGTTTTTATGTTTTTATATATATATACAAGAATGTCTGCAAAAACAGGTTAACCCGCGCAACGCACATGACGGGATAAAATGTGAAGTGTTGATAGCAAACTAGGAACCTAGACACAGGATCAAATGTGAGTTCTCTACCATAAAATCGCGAAGTAATGGAATGGAATAGCTTGGAAGAGACGGCGAAGAAGGGTAAATATTGAAGATCAGGATCATAATCAAGACTATTACAATCAATGTGGTGGGCATTATGGGTCCATTTCCACCAAGCAATGCTGATCCCAGTGAGACAATTCCCAGATAAAATTTGACTATTATTTTACTTTGTTTATATTAAAAAAAAATAAAATTCAATGTAATTGTTTATATTTTTGTGTTTACCAAATCCATTTCACTATAAATATTCTAAGAATCTTGGATTTATAATTTTTAAAAAGAGTACTTTTTTAAAGAATTATTATTTTATTTTGTTTATGTCAAAATTGTAAGTATTCTCTATTTATTTTTTTAATAAATTTGTGATGTATAATAATTTTTTTTCAAATAATATTGTTTTCATTTGCGCACACACATCGTGTGTGCCCAACCGCTAGTATATATAAATGATAGCCAATAATATGACGTCACAAACTATTCTAACCAATAATTCTTTCATCTGTTCTACCTACGTGGCCGTCCAAATGATCTCACACCACGCGCCTACCTTATCACTGATATGGAAAATATTTGGGACCTCTTTTGGGGATGACCTCCATACTCCCACAGTGATCTTGGCCTTCTATATATGTGTAAGACTCACTCATATATGTATAGTGTTCACATCATGAGTGGTTCAGATTTATGGAGATCTTATGAGAGTCTTATGAAAGTGGAGGTCTCAATTATTACTCTTATCGGTATGCCTAGGGATGTAAGAAAAATTGAAAAAACTGATTAAACTGATTGAACCGGTCATATTTGGTCATTTTTTAACACGAAACGGTTTGTTCGGTTTTGAAAATTAATTTTTTTTTAATTTTCAATTCAATACCAATTTTGATATCTCATACACCGATTTATACCGAAACCAACCGAATATATTAACATATAATATATATTAAATATATAATGAATAACATTGCCTATTTGTCTTCCCCAGACATTCATTGCCACCACAATGCCTTCATTTTTTATTTTTTATTTTTTATTTTTTATTGTTTCGACATTATTTGATAGACTTGTGTTTTACAGTTATGAAATGATTGTTTTAAGTTTTGGTTTTGTTTTGATATCAACACTTTGGTTCTTAGATTATATTTTTTTTTCTAATTCTAATTCAGTAAAAGTTTCAAGCTTTAGTATTTGTTAATTTTTTTATTTGTATTTTTGTAAATGGTTGGATTAGATATGATTAAAATTGTGTACAAATAGCTAATTTAATATTTTTATATAAATTATTTATTATACTATAAATTTAAGAAATGACTCAATTTTGAAACTATTTAAACCGATTAAATCACATTGAGCTGAACCGTGTGAATTGGTGCGGTTTGATAAAAAATTTGCTCTGTATTAGTTTTCAATATAATAAAATCGACATTATCGGTTCGATGCAAAATTTCACCTAAATATTAACTATCCCGAACCGATTACATCTGTAAGTACGCCCACTGAGAGTCTAATCTGAGAGAAGTTATTGGCTAGTTAGTGTTTTATACATATTGGCCTTGTTTGGCAAAGATTACAATAGTCACTTTTAGCCTAAAATTTACGAAAAGACAAAATAAATTAAAATAGCCAATAAGATAAATGCCTATTTTGGAAAGATGGTAAAAGGTGATTTTTTGACTTTTAATTAAGTTTTTTGATTTTTTTAGACAAATGATTTGGGAAGTTAGTAAAAGGTTGCTTTTTATTTTTTTGATTAATATTTATTTATGATGTCAAATCATAATAAAATGATCAAACTATTCCCATTTAATTTAAAATATTTACAACTCCACGCATGTATCACATTTTGACCTATCAATGATAGAATTATAATTTCATCAGTGACTGAAAATCAACTTTCCAAATGTCTTTAAATTAAAAAAAAAAGGCCAACTTTTGACTTTTGCTGCAAACTTAAAAAAGTGGCTAAAAACCAAGTTCCTAAAACATCTCAAAATGTTACATCAAATTCATAATCATTTTATTTTTTCTCTAATAAATATCACATCAAATTATAAAAAAATCTAACCATCTTCTTAAACATAAAAATTTTAACATATTAAAATAGCCAACTAAAATAAGTAACTTTCCAAACAAGGCCATTGCGGTTGATAGAGAGATTTGATTTATAATTTTATATTATTTTCATATATATTGCGGTTGATAGAGGGATATGATTTATAATTTTATATTAAATATTTATAGAATCCGAAAGTTTAGTTTTGAATTTTTTTGACTAAAATAATCACAAAAAATAAAATATATTTTTTAGTATAATAAGACAAAATATCACATCAATCTATAATCATTACATTCTTTCTCTTATAAAAAAATTCAAAAATTCAAAAAAAAATTTCAAATAAAACTTTTTAATCCCACACTCAAATAATTAAAAAAATAAAAAAGGGACCAACTTCTCAAACCAACCCCATAACATAGGAAAGAATATAATAATTTATGATTTAAAAATAGAGTTACGTGGTGTCCTTCTGATCAATTAATAAATTTTTTTAATCTCAGGTTGACCCACATCGACACACGCAACTAATCCTGACCGTCCAATGGATCAAATTGTCGTCCAGTGGCAGTGACGTGTATTGTAGAGCCGCCTTAGGACTTCACACACCAGACCTGTCACAAGCTAGTGGCGGCTTGTTTCTGACAAACGTTCACAGAAAATCCGGAACGATCACTGGCATGAGTCCACGTGTTCCTCTGCAATCAGAAGAGTCACCACTCGAATTCGGTGTACTGGGCCTTTGGTGCCACGCGGCGAGTTTTTATTCCGAACACTTCAACCACAGCAGCAACAACATGGTATACACACACCGTATACATAACGGTTGGTACACGTGACGTGACTTGATGAATGTATAATTTAAATAAATAAAAATAAAATAAAAAATTATTCACTGTAATTGGTTTTAATTTTTTAAAAATTAATTTTTTTTAAATTTTTTTTTATTTTAATAAATATTTTCAAAATTTTAAATAATTTTTTTTACTTTTTTAGATGCACCTTATTTAGATGTATCTAAAAAAATAAAATATTCCCAAAAAATTAATAAATACACAAGAATATAAAAAATATATTGAATTTTTATAATTTTTTTTGTATTTTTGATATTTAGTGAAATGTTTTTTAAAAAATTCATAAATATTATACTTTTTAAGTATATTTTGTTAAGTGTATCTAGAAATTTAAAAAATTATTTAAAATATTTTTAAAATTTAATAAAAATAAAAAAATACGAAAAATGAAAAGAATAATTTTTTAAAAAGTGAATCTTGAATTATGAAATCAAACAAAATTATTACATTTTGTATATTAGTTAAGTGATGAGAGTATTTTGTATAAAATTTAAAGTGTCATCTTGCCGTCTTCTCTAACCTCTTCTTCTCTTCTTCTTCTTTTTTTTTTTTTTTTTTTTTTTTTTTTTTTTGTAAATTGAGAAATACATTTGGCACGCAGAAAAGCCTTCTTTTTTTAAAAAAGTAAAAATAAATTAAAAAATACATTTGGCACGCTGAAAAGCCAAGGCTCTGCTTGGTTGTGATTTGTAAACGTATTTCTACACGTACGTTTGAGTATGATGTTTGATTGTTGTTTTGGAATCAATTTTCACGAGCTCTGTGCATCAGCCGCTGCTTTTGTGAAAATTTTGCCCAGCGAAAGACCGTCTGGATGTCCTCCGGGTCATCCGCCCGGATGTCCTCCACTGTATAGATTTTTTATTTTTTTTTTGCAATTGATTTATATAATTGGAAAAAATATTTTCTAAAATTTTTTTAATTTTTAATGTGCTTTAAAATAATTTTGAGTTGTATGTTTAGTTATGAGTTGTAAATTTTTGTATCACATATCAAATATCACATCAATAATTCCCCACTCAAATCAAACCTCTTTTCCAAAACTATTTTCAAAATTCTTTACCAAACAAATTTTCTACACTCAAATCATAATTTTACAACATATAAATTCAAAATACAAGTCATACTCTCAAATCACATTTACAAAAAACAATCAAACGCAAGCCAAGACTTCAAGATATTAATATGGGTGTTCACTTTAGATCGGTTAGTAGGTGAGACACGTGATGTATGTATAATTCAGATAAGTAAAGAATTGTTTAGTTATAATTAAAAAAGTGCACATATTTAACTTTTTATCTTTTATGAGTCATATTATCTCTCTATTTTTTTGTATATTTTTTCATAGAAAGTCAAAAAGTACACTTATTTAAATACTACCAAACAACTCCTAAGAATAAAAAAAATAATATCGTAATATGTAAGTTGCTTAAATATTAAATGTGTTCTTAATGATAGTATAATAATCTTTTATTTTGGTATATAAAAATCTGATACGTGGCATGAGGAGAAGGTTTGGAAGTTTGGATACCAAGTCTAATGTTCACATATATAATAGTATAGATAAATAGATAGATATTTTATTTTTTATAATTATATTAGTTAAATGACATATCATATGTTAATTAAAAGAGAAATTATTGCTCACTGATTTTTTTTTTTTAAAAATACTAATTAGTGAAAAGGTTTCTCTCTTCACATTTTAATATTTGTATAGTTTATCATTAATTTATAAATATTTTTTGAAATATACACTGATATGAAATTTTTCCTTCATTAAATATGATATATATAAATATGATGATTATAATATTATTCAAAATTTAATGAGTCTTTTGAAGCAAGTTAATTATAGTGTTTAAATTTAGGGGAAATTATCAGAAAGTCCTATTTACCAATTTATTACTCCATATGGTCCCACATTCATTCTCTTGGATTGGAAAGTCCTGTTTGACATGTTTTGTGGACAATCAAATCCCGTTTTAAATTTATGGGATGTGTTTGTGGACAGATTTAACCCTCTTTATATTGGGATGGAATGCATATTTTGTGGGATATGTTCCTGTTCCACGGTTGGTAACTTGGCATCGTCGGTGTACCACATCGATGATCTTCAATCCGGCGGGTCGATGTACCACGTCGATGGCCTTTTAAGATGTGATTTGGATGACCAAATTTGACTCCTTATTAGTTTATTGAAACCATTCCTTGTGAACATGGTCCGCGATCTCTCACTCATCGGACCAATCACAGTCGCCGCAGATCGGCCGTTCGCTTCCATCACCGCTGCAGATCGGCCCCAGATTAGTCATCCGCTTCCATCGCTGACACAGATCGGCCGTCCGTCCGGAGTCGGCATGGGCATCGTTTTTGAAGGTTCGTTATGTGGTATGTGTTTGAAGGTTCGTCGGTGACAATCCAGATCTGGTCAGATCTATGTCAGAAACTCTAACAAGCCATCAAAAACTCATATCTCACTCTATTTACTTTGTGTTCTAATTTTCATGAATTAATTAGGAGTTGCTTCTTGTTTTGAGTATCTGATTTTCCGACTGTGAATGCTCTCTCACTGATGTTGCTTTTGGTTAGTAAAAAGAGAGAGAAGAGAGGGATTTTAAGAAAGAGAGACAATTTGGATGATGGGGTTGTATCGTAAGATTCCAACCCAAACAACACAGATATTCATTTGATGTTCACAGATCTGGTTCTCAATCTCACCGATTCCACGGATTCTCGTCCTAGCGATTCCACCGT
The DNA here is from genome assembly GCA_022316695.1 of Camellia oleifera. Classification (NCBI taxonomy): domain Eukaryota; kingdom Viridiplantae; phylum Streptophyta; class Magnoliopsida; order Ericales; family Theaceae; genus Camellia; species Camellia oleifera. Next base: position 67,791,532 of record CM039312.1, on the reverse strand, counting down.
TCTTCAGCAAATCCCACCGATTCCCATCCCAGATTAGCTACCCAACTCCTTCGTCTCTCTCTCTCCCGTCCCAGATTAGATACCCAGCCGACGTGGTACACCGAATTGGAAGATTGTATAGTAATTTATGGATATCCATTTTCATAGTAAGGTTCACACAGAAAAATGGCAATCACAGATTTTTTGCAAATTCAAACACAAAACATGACCGTGTTCTACGTCATCTATGAACGATTTCCACACCACGGCTTCAAATCATTCACAACACTCCATCAGATCTGTGAACCTACGTGAACCCAACCATTGGTAAGGTTCACGTTGCAAACGTGACAAATGTCAATTGGAAAACAAAAGGCCAATATGTGGGGAAGAAGAAACGTGACACAACCCACGTCCCAAAAAAATAACAAAAGGTTCAACTTAATTTTGTTCACATCACAACCCACGTCACATAAAAAGAGTACTATTACCTTTTTTTGGAACGTGAATCTCACACACCGTTTCCCATAAATACATGCGGGTCTACAAATTCAAATTAACACTTTAATGGCAAAATAGTAAACAAACAACCCAAAGGACTAAACGGTTTAAAAGAAAACAATTAGGACCAGATGATCTACAAGATGAGAAAATGGGATTTACTGGTTAATTCCCCTTAAATTTAATAATTAGTGATCAATAAATAATCTTGCTAACAAGTATTTTTAGGCACAAAAAAATAAAATAAAAAACAAAAGACAATTTTTTTTTACTATCAATTTTAAAATGCTTTTAATTCAATTTAGAGTAAATAACAAATACACCTTTTGAGATTTGCTTAAAATATGAATTACTCCCCATGATTTAAAAAATTACAAATACCCCATGTTAGAATTTTTGTTTAATAGAATAACTGAAAAATAAAATTTCTAACTACTTTCTCATACAATGATAAGATTACCTAAATTATTAATTGAAATAAATTTCTGACATCATTAAAAATTGTTAATTAACTTGATGATTTATTAATAAAATAAGTTACTTGTTATGAAATAGAAAACTTCAAGAGCGTGATATAATTTCCAAAATTACATAGGGCAAATCTTATTTTAAGTAATCAAAGAGTATATTTATGGTTTACCCTTGAATTTATTTTTATTTTTTTAAAAATCTTTTCATCATTTTCGTTTTGGGGGAGTATTCTCAGTTTTTTTTTAAAAACGTTAGATTATTTGACATATTCTTAATTTGTTTTTGTTTTTTTCAATAACTTTTCTAATTTTTTTTAAAGTGTCTAAAATTACTCTGGTCTAAAATTACTTTGGTGAGAAATAGATATGCCCAAATAACCTTCAAAAAAAGGATAAATTACACTTTGCTCCTTTCATGTTTAGTTACTTTCTCATTTTGGCTCTTAAAATTTATTTTTTCCCACTTTGACCTTTCATATTTTAAGTTTTTCTTAATTTACTCCTAAAGCGAATTTATGTTAAAAATTAGACAAAAAAATATTTTCTTATATATAATTCACATGTCTGATATAAACTTAAACAACAATATAATAATATATTTTTTATATTATGTGACAATTATTATGGCATTTTCTATCTAATTTTAAACATAAGTTTGTTTTAGAAGTAAATTGAAAAAAACTTGAAATATTAAAGTAACTCCAACGGTCAATTGATAAAAATGATAACTAAAGCTATAATTTAGAAATGAACAATACATAAAAGTTATTGAATAATAATGTTACTCCAAGGATAAAATTGCTCTATTTTAACTTAATCGGACAACTGGTGGACTTCAAAATTTTATAGCTTAGCACTTTCTACAACTTTCACTAAGTGGTTGATCACTCGATCATCCACCCGATCAACGATCAACCACTAGCTTCCCAAAATTGTTGCGCTGACAACTTTAACTATAGGTAAAAATAGTGTCAAATTTGACAGAAGATATAGTAAAGGTATAATTTACAGCTCTGATAGTTCACCGTTGGAGATGAAAAAAGGGAACTCCATGCTATTTTATAGCAATAGCAGCTCCAATGTCTTACTGTTGGAGTTGCTATAAAGGGTCAAAATGAAAAAAAAATAAATTTTAAGGGCCAAAGTATTGGTCAAACATGAAAAGGGCAAAGTGTAATTTAATTCCTCAAAAAAATTAGAAAATAAAATTTTTTAGCCAATAAACTGATTTTAAAGAGATTGCCAAAAGATGTCTCAAAATATTTTTTACCAAAATTTTAATACTAATAAATGCCCCATAAGCATGTATTAAAAAGACTTTTAGGCCAAGTTTGGGAACTTGTAAAAGTAAAAGTCAAAAAATTACTCAAAAAGTTAAAAAGTTAATACTATTTCTCCAAAAGTCAACAATTACGGCTGTACAACTCCTAATTTAAATTTTTCCCTACAAATTAATTTTTACAATTCTTTATTACATATTTTTTCCATAAAAAGTAAAAAAGTTAACCCAAACATCCATATTTTCAATCTCAATTTTTTAAGTCTAAAAAGACAAAAAGTTACATTATTTAAAACACCCCAAACTAATCCCTTATTCTACTATCCCTTAGACTTTGTTAACGTGTATTTTTAGTCCTATATGTTAATTTTTTTTTTAAATTATATATTTTACACGAAAGCACGTGTAATAATAATGTGATATTTCTTTAAGGCCATAACATAACATGTGCCATAAAGGAAAAATTAACAAGGCCCATTACACTGGATTTGAGATGGCTGTTGGGTGCACAATAGTTACTGCTCTGCAGCTCAATAGGTCAATTTTGATAATTTGAACCGTTCACATTTTAAAATATATCAAGTAGAATATATCTATAAAAAATTAAGTTAATCAGATATCGTTTACCCTTTCATTATGTAGAACATACCTCCGATTAACTTAATTTTTTGCAGATATATTCAACTTGATGTATTCTAAAATGTGAACGGTTTAGATTATCGAAATTGGCCTCGAAATTGGCCCATTGAGTTGCACAATAGTGACTGTTGTGCACCCCGCATAACAGCCACCCCAAATCCCATTACACTGACTAAGTTAAAAAAATAAGTTTTTAGTTTAATAAAAATATATTAAATTTAATAGAATGTATCTTATATTGTCTCACGACCCGAACCCCGCCGCGTATGTGATTACCAAAGGCTTTCTTGTACAAAGCAAAATAATCGGGGATAACGGAAGCTTATAACATAAATACAACAAATAATCTATTAAACTGTGAATCTATATAAACAAACTCAGATGCATATAATATTAATTTATCCACTGAACAACACATAATATCATAAACAAAAATATTATTCATGTACATATACATATAACAAACGCCCGACAATAGGATCACAAACTATACAATGGTCTTATTGACCTAGCCTCAACTCAGAGGCACCAAAAACTCAATAGAGCTTCAACAAGTGGCTCAGCAAAAGGAACCCATCTAGCTTTGATCTCCAATACGTTCACCTATACATATATATATATATATACACAAAGACTGAATTAAAACCCAGTGAATAACATTAAAGTAAAGAGGTTAGTGAACAAATTTCAAATCATATCATATACAGAAAATCGATTATACATATCTATCATATCAGTCTCATATCAGAGTATAATAATGGTACATCCAAAGGAATATTTCGTAACATCTTCCGACTAGAATAATTGGTCCCGAACACCAATTAAACACATATCACCACAATGAGTAGTTAACGAGATCTCGTAATCACATGTATGTCATAGACCCGCACTAACGTGTCGTCCCTCATGACTTGGGATTATCCTTGGATGCCATACTAGATTCGCAAACCAGGATATTCGTTCGCAGAATCAAAGTCACATCTTATATCATATAGCATTTCGTATAACATTTCAAGTATAGTGCATATCAATATATCTTTACAGAAATGTTACTCATAGTGCGCTTCCAGAAACAGTTAGTCAGTCCTTGACCATGACCTACAATCACAAATATGCATAGCACAATACAAATCTTAGCATTACACATGCAATCGGTCCATCAGTCCTTAAACGTATTCAGTTGTTACTTATTCAGTCGGTTAATCCAATTCGTTCTTTAACTTCCTATATGATCATGAAATGCATACGAAATGCACTTGAAAACCATGTAAACAGGGCTAGGAAGTTGAAAAAATAGAAATAAATCAAAACCAAAAAACTGCCTTGTTGGCCGCACGTGCGGTGGCTTAGCTGCACGTGCGGCAGAAAACAGTATGCAATTTTGGGCGATCAAGGCTTGGCCGCTCGAGCAGTAGCTTGGGAGGCTTAGAACAAAAATACTAAAAACATGGACCTTTTTTCCTTTGCCAAATTCAACTTCATATTATGGAAATCATGCAAACTCTTCAAAAACATATTAAATGTAACATATCCAGCTTGAAACAAAATTATAACTTCGAAGTGGGGCTTAAATTTCATACAAAACATTCAAACCCTTGAGTTGAAATACAAAATCATCATTTATGCAAATTGAGCTTCAATCTTTGAAATCCATGGAGTTTATTTTAAAATCTTAAGAATCATGCAACAAAAACAAATTTATGAACATGATTTTCATGAATTTATGCCATGCATGAGGGTACATGTTCTTAACATTTTATAGCAAAATACATGCAAAACTCACACATAATCCATAAATCCAACTCCATAACACTTAATCTTCAAGAATTGAGAGTTAGATTCTTACCTGGGGCATTCATAGCTATTTAATCTTGCATAATCTTGTTGAATACAAGCTTGATCTTAAGTTTCTTCTTCAATTTCTACACATTCTTCTTGGTTTCTCTCTTTCTTTCTTCATTTCTCTTGTTTTTTTTCAAGAATTCTCTCAATCTTTCTTAAGATATTTTGGGCTTTTAGTTGATAAGGATGAGCTCATATGAGCTCTTATCTCATATATACACATATAATTGTATAAATGATGAGCCAAACATAGCTTAACGAATTAGACGAAATCAATTTTTAATTAAACTTTTCAAATGGCGCTAAAAATTCCTATTAGCATATCCATGTACTTAATTTCGGTTTTTGAACCCATTAAGGTCGTCAATTTCAGTTATGAAGTCGTAGCCCCAACAGATATTTTCCCAATTCAAACAAATATTTCCAAATTAAATCCTATTAATTCATAATTACATAACGATCATTGTGACACGCATTTTGGGGCCATTACATATTGTGTTTTTACTTTTATTAGTCGTAGGGCATATACGTTGTACGTGACATATGATTATTCAACAACTATTACTACTGTAATTATGAGTATTTTTAAATTGTTATGTGATATGTATACAAAGTATGGAGACTTGAATGGATAAATTGATCTGTATTGAATACATACTCGGCTAAAGAATTTAAATGATAAATAAAATTTTTTATAAATATAAATTTTAATTTATAGTTAGATTGTTGAGATCACAATCTTATCTTAAATAATAAATAATAAGCAGGTCCTTTAAATATATAGTATTATACAAATATTTTTCTATCAACTTTCCACTTCAATTTTTCGTAGTCCATACCTGCAATACAATTGAATGTATGAAATTAATTGCATAATTACACAATTTTGTTTAATAGTTCATCTTATAATACAGATTCATTGAACCCACTATTGCATATTATTTGCATACTATTGGTGTAAGAATGTATTAATATCAATATATAATATATTTTTGCACATCAAGAGTGGTTGAGTCTAGTTTCTTGTGCCACAAATATCTTGTATGATGAAAAATCTATCATTAGTTATTAATATATTTTCATTTATGTAAAAAATGTGGAATAATTTTTTTAAAAAAATTGAATGATATTGTAACTTAATATTTCAATTGATACAGGAATTTCATAATTGTTTTCGTGATATTTATAGATCCATACTTATAAGTGTTTGCAGTGTCACTTTCATAAAACTGTCAAGTTACATAATTTATTATTACATCTGTAAGTAATTAACATATGACTAAAATTTATCAAAACTTTTTATTTGATGTTCTTACTTTCTGTATTATTGAGTTGTTTCGATAATGTTTGGGCATCATTTGAGTTTTTCTTGTAATTTGACTAAAATGTGTGTATGAGGTACATTATTTTTCTTAAACTTCACAACAGATAGGATAATTTCTGCTTCAGCTCGTCTAACTTTGCTTGGAAAGTATATTGTAATAGATCTTCAATAATTTTTGTTTCACTATCTTCTTATTTTCTTCTTACTCACCATTATAACTTATTATAATAAAAATATTTTGATGAGTAAAAGCTTAAGATGATATCATATTGTTATGAATTTCAAAATCTATTTTTCCTCAATAATTTGATTTTTTTTGTGAGGGAAAAAAAGTTCAATTATTGTCATGATGGAGATATTTTGCAAAGTTTTGATTTGTTATTAAAAGTGTTTGTTGTAGACACTTGTTTGTATGATATATATATATATATATATGTATTAAAAATAAGTTGATAGTAGAACAATACACATTTCTGTAGTTTTTTCTTAATAAATATAACTAGAAAATTAAAGTATCCGATGGTAATATAGCATTACAGATTAACAATATATGAATACGGTAACACATATAAATTTAGATCTATATTTTTTTTTTATATTTATATATGTAAACATTGACATACATAAGCTATCATAAAAGTAACATGTGAAATTTTTTGTAAAAATATAATGCAGGTAACAATGAGAAATTAATTATTCATAATTAAATAGTTGGTCATAATGTAAATGTTTAGCGTTACATTTTTATGTGTATGTACTATTTTTTAATTAGATTATTAAATTTGTATAAAAATTAAAAGAAATTTGTGAATAATTTGTGTAAAATTAGAGATTAGTGAACAAAGATTTTAAAAAAGAAAAGTTTATAGTATTTGGTTTGGTTTGTTTTTAAAAATTTTTGTTTTGAATTTTGGGAGATTGACTAATAAGTCTCATCTTTTGTATTTGTGATCCATATAGTCTCATTTTATTTTTTTTTGTGATCCATTTAGTTTTTTTTTTATGTGTAATGACTCATTTGCCAGCCACAATAGAGTGTCACATTTGAAAAAAATATATACTAAAGAATTTTTTAGTGTCACATTATACCCGTTATATTCGAGTTTCACATTAAATTTTTTGTGAATGTTACATCATACCTGCTACGTTGGAGTATCACATATTATATTTGAAAAAAAAAAAACATGAATTTTTAATTTTTTTGGAGTGTCACATCATACGCGTTATATTGTCACATTTGAAAAAAAATATACTAAAGAGTTTTTATTTTTTTTAGAGTATTACATGTAGTTTTTTTTTTTAGTGTTACATCATAACCGTCATGTTGGAGTGTCACATGTTACATTTAGGAAAAATACACTAAAAAGTTTTTAATTTTTTTTTAGTATCACACCATACTCACCACGTTGTCACATTTGAAAAAAATACACTAAGGAGTTTTTAGTTGTCACATCATACCCACCATGTCGTTACATTTGAAAAAAATACACTAAGAAGTTTTTAGTTATCACATCATACCCGATACATCGTTACATTTAGGAAAAGTATACTAAGAAGTTTTTAAGTTTTTTGGAGTGTCACGTTATACCCGCTGCGTTGGAGTGTTCATATTACATTTTTAAAAAGTACACTAAATAGTTTTTAATTTTTTAAGAGTGTCACATCATAAGCATGTTATCATATTTATAAAAGGTACACTAAAATATTTTTTATTTTTTTGAAGTGTCATATTGTAGATGTCCCCGAACGTCTCGGGAGGATGAATCCCGTTCTGTTCGCCTGTGGGTCTACTACAGTTCAGGACTCAAATTGTCACGGTTCTTAATCTGAACCAAAGAGTCCAAATTCGGCAAATCGTTTTTGAAAACAGATTTTTGTAAAGAAGTGCCAAACATGGACTGCTTTGCCAGATACAGAGTCGCCACCTAAATATTTTTTAATGGGGGACTTTAGGAAACCCTGACTCGGTGCCAAAGGCCACGTGTCCGTCATCACCAAAGTTGCCTCGGCTCGAGAACTTGGGTACGATTGGGGAAGGTCAGCTATGAGCATCCCCTCTCGCCCGATCCTAAGATCGGCCTCTACTAACCGTGATATCTTGTTTTGAAATGTGATGCACACAGCAAAACAAGTATAGACTAGATCGCCTAATTTGGAATCAAGCATTGCATATCCGTTCGTTTGGAAAACGCTTTGGAATTTGCTACTCGCAAGTAGGCTAAAATACGGATTTCAATGAGTTGTTCCAACTCAAACAATCCAACCTTCACCTACAGGCATTCAGGCAATTTAATCAAAGAAGCATCTAGCCGCATGGTAAGCATGTTAACATTCATACTCATGCGAGATGCTAAAGTATAAATACTTACATCGTACTCCGAGCTAAAACAGAGAACATGTTAGTAATCATGCATGATCCAAGTCCATGTTAAGTGGCTAATGCAGCGCATACAGAATGTCACTAGAATAGGCTCGGCTAATCTAAGGATGACATGTGAAGATGCATAGATAGCATTTATTCCAGTTAGATTTGAAATACTTATGCAGTTAGCATGATGCGCCGAGCCCGGTGCATGCAATACTGATGAATGATGCACGCATGCATAGCATAAGGTATGCTAAATTAAACATGTCCCAATACTAACCATCAAAAGCAAGTAAGTAAAAGGGAGAAAGAAGTGGGGGTTGGAAGACATGCACACACGCACCCACACTTATTACAAATTCGCCCTTGCTCGGAGGGACCAAAAGAATAATACAATTAATTAACCTACAAGTTAATTAATTATTACAGACTAATTAAACTAGTTAAGCTAATTAACTAATCTAATAAAGCAGTAAACGGCCTCGGGAAGAGGGTTCAATGCAACGCGCGCTCGGCTCTGCTTCGGAAAGTCACTGCCATGCACAAGTTGCCTCTGCTTTGACTGTTATCCTTCTCTGAAGATTGCACAAGTCTCAAGATATGCTCTCTGCACACTGTGGAGCACCACCGGCTGAGGGAATTGGTCACCGGCCATACAGAATGGTCACCAGCCACAAATTGAGTTATCGGCCACTGATGGATGGCCGGTCGGCACTGAAGATGGCCGACCGGCCAAATCTTCCTGCAGAATCTGTGTTAACAGCAACAGAGGGCAAAACAAAGCATGGCAATGCGTTTCAAGCAATGTATGCACCAACCACACCCCTTATCATGTGTATGACTCAAAGGAGAATAGGCATCGATTCTCGGACCACCAATCGCGCATTTCCATGCATGATGGCCTAAAGAATCAAGTGTGCATCTTGATATGGAATGCAATGCACATAATCAAACAAAGGGGCTCAACCTCTATCATACTCAACTCAAGAGGCAAAGCATGCGTGCCGAGGCAAAGCATGCGTGCCGAGGCAAAGCAATCCTAAGTATGTGAACTAACATGCAACATGGCAATGCAATGTGTATATGCAAGTATGCAAGCAAACATACAAGGTGAGCATGCAAACAAGCAAAGGGGATGGACTTAAACTAATTTAGGCAGCCCTCAAACAAGCCTAAAACGGTGGCCAATGCTATGGAAATGAGGGCCAACACACACACTCATATGTACATGTTGATAGGCCAACACTTAAGCATAAAACAAGCAACTTTTAAGCACACTTAAAGAGACTAAACATAGATAATTAGCATGCATGGAAAGCTCCGAAAATCATGTTAATGATGGTGCCAAACCAACTAATCAAAGCAAGCAAAGCATGCAATAATGGTCCAAGCTTCAAGGCAAGCCCAAGGGGACTTAAACCAAGGCTAAGTCAACCAAGCCTCCCAAGGCTAAGGGGACTTAAAACAGGTCCAATGCAGACCTAAGCGATGCTAAGGATGCACTTAGATGGCATCTAAGTGGTCTAAATGTGCAAGCATACAAAGAAGCACATTCATGGAGCATAAGGCAATAATCTTTTAACACATCGAAGGAGCATCAAATGCAAACATATAGGCATGTTATAAGGATTGAAATAACATGGTAAGTGGTTCCAAACCACTGGAATAATGCAAGTAATGCATACTAGAGGGGCCAATGCTTAAGGCATACAAGAGGGATTACATGGTGGCTATACAAAGCAAAGCATGGATGACCCAAACAACCAAAAACAGTCCTCAAGCACACTAAAACATGCATATAAGCTTCACAAAGCTTGGCCAAAATACATGAGCATAGTAGTCTAAATGCTATGCATGTATTAAGGCAAATCATGGCATTACAAGGCATGTATGCTAAGCAAGCATGGTATACCAAAATCAACTCAAAACAGTGCTAAATCATGACATAATAAGCACAAAAAATAGCTAAGGCATGGTCAACATACACTTAAACATAGTGCTCCCTCAAGAGGCAAAAATAGCCCTTTTCAAGGATAACAATGAGAGGGAGTGGGCCTCTCCTTCTTAGGACCTCAAGGCACCATCCTCACCTCTGAAATCCCTCAAGATTTCAGTGATGAGGAGGCCCAAACACAATGGTCCCAGAGCTCAACCAAAATGGCACAAAACAAAGGCCAAACAAGCCTTAAGAGGGGTCAAACAGCCCCAAAGCTTAAAACACTCTTAACAAACTATTTAAAGCCCTTAAAAACAGAACTTTTATATGTTATACACAAAGCTTAAAAATAGTTTCAAGATAGGTAAATAAGCTATGCAAAAATAGGGAAAAGAGGATAAGATTGTTACCCTTGAAGACCTCCTTCACAAACAATGGCCCAGTAGCTTTCTTAAGCTTGAATCAGCTCCAAAACTTCAAGAACAACTCCTTAGTACCTCGGTAGCCAATGGAACGTGTAATTCTATGTGTTTGTGTGCAAGTCTAAGACTAAAACACCTTAAGGCAAGAGGAGAGGGAAATGTAAAGATAGTATAGAGATACCATGACCTAACCCTAAAATCAAAACTCCCCTGGCTTTTTTTTTGCTAACCCTAATGGAGGGAGAGAAGACCTCCTCTTATAGAGCTCAATCTTGTAAGCTTACAAGACAAGCTAACTAAGAGGGAGATCCCTCCATACACGTGTATGGAGGGGAGCCAAATGCATGCCAGCTGCACAAAAATATTTGCAAAAGCAGATGCACAGTAGTCGGCCGGCCAAAAATGCAATTGACCAAAAAAAGATAGCCAGCCGGCCATCTATAGTGTCGGCCGGCCAAACATTTGGCCGGTGGCAACAAAACACAGCCAGTGGCCTCAAGCCATGGCCGGTGATGGGTGGGGATGGTTAACAAACCCTACCCTACCCCTCAAAGGCAAAACACAAGTGTTTGGTGCAAAGCAAAACACAAGTGTTTGGTGCAAAACCAAACACAAAACAGTCGAGTTGAGAGATCCTGAGGCAAGGCGCGTAGCCGAGACCTCCGGGAACTCAAAACGAACACAAACATGGATGATCACTGAGTGTTCAAACGGTGACATCCAAGTCTTGAGGACGGTCAAAAATGGGGTGTCTACACATATCATACTCGCCACGTTGGAGTGTCACATTAATACCTATCACATTATATCCATCATATTAATAAAAAAGGTATAGCTGTCTACCAATACACTACCAAAATCGAAAATAAGATCACACAAAACAAAACTCTTCACTAATAGGACTTAACAGATCAATAAAAAAAAAACTTAGAACTAATTAGACTACTTGTTTCTGAGATGGGATTATTGGTAAATATTCCTTGATTTTTTCGATTTTTATGTTTTTTTTTTTTTTTGTCTTTGACACTGTTTTTTAATACTTTTTTTTATTTTGTTTTTAGATTACTTAATTTAATAATTTTTTTTTTAATTTTACTTTTAGATTTAGATTTACTTAATCTAAATATATTAGAAAATAATTTGTTGCGTATTCTTTTCGATTTTTTTATTAATATTAAATAATAATAATAATAATAAATAGTACATGTTTGAATTTGTAATTTTTTTACCAATATTTTACTTTTTAATTTTATTTAGATTATTAAATATCAGATTATTCACAGTGATTTGATTAATGATGGATAATTATAAATATTATATATATCAGTATAGAAGCTAGGGGTAAGCATGGTTTGGATTGGTCCAAATCAAGATAAAATCAAGACCAATCCGTTATTTACAGTTTCTGAAAAATTGGAACTAATCCAATCCGTTTAAATCGTATAACCAATCCAAACCAATTCGTTTAAACACTGATTGGATCGGTTTAGGACCACGGATTCACATAATTAAATAACAATATATATATATACAGAACACTGTAATTTCATAAAAATATAAACATAATTGAACCCAAATCACTTTTTTTTTTTTCCACCAACCCATAATATTCTTTTCCACCAAAAGCTACCATACTTAACTTTAAAAATAAAATAATTGAAACTCACAAAACAACCCACACTAACCAAAACAAATTCCCAAATGCTGCACTCCCAAAACAACTTCACCCAATGTTGCACTCTTTATTTCCAAGACAACACCAACACTGTGATAACCCTGCTCCGTTTTACGTTAATTGGTCCTTATTATAAATGTCATTATGTGATTGATATGATTTTGTGTGCCATTATGTGAAAATATGTGGTTTTGAATTTCTATCTGTTCACCGTAGGAATATCTGTTTGATTATCTGCTTTGGAAATTAAATTGATGGCCTTATTGGCCACGGAACTCGAAATTGACTACGCTATTGCAATTGGCATAATTTTTAGAGCCTACGGTGAAATTTAATTGGAAATTGATTCGGATCAAATTAAGTTGATTTAATTGATGAATAAGTGTCACGACCCAAATCCGGCCCTATGGGTTTAGCACCGTAACCGGCCAGTAATCCGAGATTACCGAAGGCCTGCTTAACAGTAGTACAGTAAATCAGAGTTCAGGGCCTGGCGGAAGCCAATACAGTAAATAAATAATGTCCATTGAGCTGTGACAGTCTGTATGCCAAAAAGATTTTTCATGCATTCACACATGTAGAACAGTATAGTCTATACAAGATTTACAGTCACACAGTGCAGGGACCTAATCCCTTGGTAGCAATACAGTTAGTAGCTGACGGTCTATACAGTAATCCAAAACAGTACGGAGATAGACGGGGGAAAAACAAAACACCCCAAAGCCATAGTATGGCAACTCGGAACCTCGCAGTGAGGCACAAAGGTTGGCTTGACAAAACTGGAGTCTAACCCACGTTCCTAGCTCCGATCTGGTGGTTGAGCACCTACATATATATATAAACAATGAGCTAAAGCCTAGTGAATAACATAATGCGTAAAGAGGTTAAGAATGAAATGTCCTTACAGTGATGAAAACAGTTCATTAAACAATATTTCAGTCTTTCGGTCAGAACAGTTATTCAGTCATATGTGGTACATCCATTAGCATAGCAGTAAACAGTAGGTCTTAAAGACCGAACAGTAATGATGGCCATGAATCAGTAAACAGTAGTGGTTCCACGAGGGAACCGACAGAGATCTCTATAACAGTAACAGTAAACAGTAGGTGCTAAGGATGTCACAGTACAGTTCGGAAATAAAGGACATACATTCATTCAGCAAATCATACCAGTTCAGTAAACAGTTCAGTAAATAGTTCAGTAAACAGTTCAGTTCAGTATTCGAAAGATAATCATTTTGAACATATCTCTACACAATTGTTACTCACAGAGTTTGGGCTACAGTATGCTAGAGCATGTCTCCCCAGTCGCCAACCCTACACAGTTCACAGGTTGAACACACACTAAGCTACACAGTTGGAAAATATCATAACTTAATCCCTAATTTGCCTTGGTGTGTTCTAGATCTATATCCTCATCAAGATGCCTTAAACTAGGCCTAAGAATACCTAGAATGGGATGAGAATGCAAAAATACACTTAGAAAACATTTTGCGAAGTTTGCTGAAAATAGGAGACTCGCTCGAGCGAGCCTTCCTTCGCTCGAGCGAGCTTCCAAAATCAAAGGCTTCGCTCGAGCGAGAAATCCTTCGCTCGAGCGGTCTGTCGAAACAGTAAAAATACTGGATGCTGTGATTTTACGCGCGATGGTCGCTCGATGCTCGCTCGAGCGAAGCCCTGGACAAAGGTGCTCGCTCGAGCGAGGAAGCCAAATCTGGAATTTCCAGATTTGCCTCCCAAGCTCAAACCAAGCATTTAACCATTCTATACTCGACCTCTTGGGCCCAAATTCTGGAAAACACATCTAAACTCAATATAGAACAAGTTTCAAAGCTCAATTTGTGAATTCAAAGCCCAAGAGTGAGTCAATTAGAACCATATTCAAACCCATTTTCAAGAATATGAGGAACATGCAAACATGCATGAAATTAAACCATTTCAAGGCTCCAATTGATGCTCTCGTGAGCCATTTATACCAAAAACAAGTTGAAATCATGGACGTAAGCTTAGACATGAGCATGCATGTATAATTTGTCATGAACTCAACTCAAAATTCATCAATTCAAACATGCATGCATGATTTCTAGTATAATTCACCATGTATGAGCTACAACATGACTTAATTCTAAAATGAAGCATGAATCATGCAAGAATTAGCTCTATGACAACAACAAGAAGATGAATGTCCTACCTCAGTCTTGTATTCAAGGTTTAAGAGCTCAATTTTGCCAATTTACACTTCAATTCCTCAAGGTTCAAGCTAATTCCCCAAGTTCCAAGCAAATCCACAAAATGAACTCAATTCTCTCCTATTTCCTCTCTTAGTCGGCTAGTATAAGGAAAAGGGCTGAGGAAATGGTTTTTGATCAAGCATATACAAGTCTCTAAGTGTGTGAGGTAGTGGCCCACTTAGTGGCAAGTTTGGTAAATAAGTCCAAGTTAGCGATTTATCACTATTTAATCTAATTTAATCGTACATAATCACATTTTGGGTAAATATACCATTAAATCACATAAATTCCAATGGTTCCAAAACATCAATCTATTTTCGATTCGGCCGCCGATAAGGCCTTCAATTTGCAGTTTAAATATGAAAACACGAACAGATAATCAAATAATCGAAAAGATAAAAATGCAATACAATAGATATGCTCAGTCAATTCAATTCCAGTTTTCAATCAGTCCCTTCAGTACTTCAGTTGGTTCAATTATCAGTCATAAGCAGTCCAGTTTAGCAGTAATCAGTATGTAATTCAGTAATTTATCGGTAAACAGTATGGGGGTTGTTACAATAAGTGCTCAATTATTTACTATTATTAAATTGGAATTAGTGGGGTTTGTTGAATTAAGGCACTACACCCTCAATTCTCACCATATAGCTTCATTTGGCTGATGAACTCAAAGAGAGAGAGAGGGCCGGCTATAGAGAGAGAGAGGGAGAGAATTGTGTAATCTTGGCTCAAGGTTTGGGGAATTTGAAGATTAAACTCAAGAAATTGCTATAGTTTGGAAGATTGAGCCTCTAGGTAAGTGAATTCATGAGTTTAATATTGTAAATTGTGAATTCAAGTTTGATTAATGACCAAGGGTAAGAATTGAAATGAAATTGAGTTGTATTTGTTGAATTTAAAGTCAATAGATGCATGTATGTAAGAAATTACTATGAATTTCCATATTTGAACACAATGTGTATAATCTATGTTGAATCTTGTTGAAATCCATGTATTTGATCATCTCTTCACCAATTAAGTTGATATGAATGAATATTTCTCACATGTAAGAGTAGATCATGGAGGTATGAGCTTTGCATGTTTGAATTTGATGTGTTGGTGATGAGTTTGGGTTAATTTGAGGCATGCATGTAAGTAATTTAAGAAATTGAGCTTCATTGTATTGTAATTTGGTGTTGGTATCATGTTAGTATATGTATATGTGAAATTTGAGTCATGGCATGCAAGAAATGTTGGTTAGAGTGTTCAATGCAAGCTCAAGAACCATTTTGGAAAACCCAGAATTTTTGATGTTCGCTCGAGCGGGGGAAACGCCGCTCAAGCGGGGATTTCGAGCTCCCAGTATTTTCTTGCAGGCATGGTGTCTGCTCGAGCGAGGAGCTATGTAAGATGAACTTCCGCTCAAGCGTCTGAGTTCACGCTCGAGCATAAAAATGATACAACCAGCACTTTTGCAGACCTAATGGGTCCGCTCGAGTGGGGAATCCCACGCTCGAGCAAGGACCCTGTTTTCTGAAATTTTGAAAGTGTATTATGTGTTTCGTTTTCCGTTCTCTTTCACTTGCAAGCACTCTTAGGCATGCACTAAGCATTATAATTGAGTTAAAAAGATAAGAATAAAGCCTAAAGAGGAATTTATGAATTAAAGAACGGATGGAATCGTTTGTGACCCATATGTGCTATATGATGTGTAGGGTCAAGCTCCAGGGCAAATCTACAAGCCGATCACTGTGAATAATATCGATATTTTGAAGCCTGTCATTTGTCCAATTGCTTATTTCCTTATAAGCCTTATAAGTTGCTAGTTTGAAATAAATAAATGAATGAATAAATGGGCCAGAGGCCAGTTTGACATGAATGAATGGGCCAGAGGCCAGTTTGACATGAATGAATGGGCCAGAGGCCAGTTTGACATGAATAAATGGGCCAGAGGCCAGTCTGACATGAATGAATGGGCCAGAGGCCAGTCTGACATAAATAAATGGGTCAGAGGCTAGTCTGACATGAATGAATGGGCCAGAGGCCAGTCTGACATGAATGAATGGGCCAGAGGCCAGTTTGACATGAAAGTCTGAATGGGCCAAAGGCCAGTTTGATAAATGAAAGATAAATGGGCCAAGGGCCAGTATGTTTGGAACTACAGCCACTTGATTTAAATTGTGCGCGTATATGTTACATGGAAATATGAATTGGGCCCAAGGCCGTTTGAAGTATGTCGTTCTACATATCGTTCGTATAACTTCTTTATTTGATATTATTCACTGGGCTATCGCTCACGCTCATTCATGTGTTCGTAGGTGAGCCAAGAGAAGTCCAAACCCAGCCCCAGTGAAATCTGTAAGGAACAACAAAGGTTTTGAAGAGTCAGCCCTTGCGTCTCACGCACGAGACCCGTCTTCGCCTTTTTGTCATTCTGTTTTATTTTGTCACATGGGCGAAGTCTTTGAATATGCTGTACATAGTTTTGTTCGGCTGACTTAGACCTATATGATCTTGTATGTACAAAGCTTTGTGTAGTACATATTTTGCTGTGAGTTATTAATGTGCATATGTATGGTTTGTTATGATGTGCCATATAAGCACAGCTCTATGGACAAAGTTTTAAATTTCTTCCGTTTGGCCCCCATTAACTCTGTTAAAATACGTTTAGCTTGGTTTTAGGCCATAGGTAATCTCATGATTACTGGTCGGTTATATCTTTAACCCTTGGGGCGGGTTCGGGCCATGACAGAGTGGTATCAGAGCACGAGTTAATAACTCACACACTTGTCCAAAAGAGTAATAAGCGTCTAGAAAAGATCTAGGATGCATTCATGTGATAAGTACGAATTTGGAAGCGTCTAGAGTACGCTTATATGTTTTGAATTGAACGATTATGTACTATCAGTTGTGAATTGCTTGTATTGCAATTGTTTGAATATGTATGCTTTCTAGTATATTCATACTTGTGTATCTTTTGTATGAAGTATAATGCAAGTTTAATCAGATGGTGAGAACAAGAGGTGATGAGATAAAAGAGTCCTCTACTGCCAGAATGGATAGAATGGAAAGACTGATACAGGAAATGACAGAAACTTTGAGATAGCAACATGAGTGGCAACAACAGTGGCAGCAACCACACCCGCTACCTCCACCTCCGGCACCACCCGTGCCAGATAATCAGAATGATGATCGGATAATAACTCTCACCAAGGAATTCAAGAAAATGAAACCACCACAGTTCCATGGTGGATTAGACCCGTTGAAAGTCGAAGCGTGGGTCCTTGGCATTGAGAAATTGTTTGAAGTGTTCCCTTACTCGGAGACATAGAAAATGCTTCTAGCCACTTTTATGCTAGAAGACGAGGTAAGAAGATGGTGGATGTTAATGCGTAAGAATCATAAAGATGTCGATTGGGCAAAATTTTTGGAAATTTTCTATGACAAGTACTTCCTGCAGTGTGTTCGGGACAGGAAAGTAGCAGAGTCATGGAACTTAGGCAAGATAGCATGACTGTAGCCGAGTATGAGGCCAAATTCACTGAATTGGCCAGGTTTGCACCACACGTGATTGACACTGACTATAAGAAGGTGAGACATTTTGAAGGTGGGCTTCGAAGTGACATTTTAGAAAGAGTGAATGTCTTGAAGCTGGAGACCTACATTGGGGTGCTAGACAGGGCCATCATATCAGAGGCTAACATAGCCAGACAGGCTAAGCTAACAACTGACTGGAAAGGCAACAAAAGACAAGGCTTCTTCTCAAAAAAGAAATTTTCGAAAAAGCAAAACACGGGCTCCTCAAATATTTCGAATTCTTCCCGAGACGCATCTCCCATGTGCAATATTTGTAGCAAAAGGCACCGTGGGGTTTGTTACCGTGTGTCAGGGGCCTGTTTCAAGTGTGGTAAACAAGGGCACATGGCCCGAGATTGTAATCAGAACAGTGGGAGAATAGCTGCTAGTTCCACTACATCGATCCCAAAACCAGGAAATACTATGAGACCTACTCCCTGCCGGAGATACCGTGAGACAAGGGAGAGTTTTTGCATTTGTTCCGGGCAATACACGGAATGCCAACTGCAATTGTCTCAGGTACCATTTCTATATGTAACCAGGATGCCTTTGTGTTAATTGACTCTGGATTAACACATTCATTTGTAACATGTGCATTTGCATCTAGACTGAACAGACCTTTAGAATTACTTGCCATATCTGTTATGTGTGTCTGCTCCATCTGGGGAATCTGTATTGTGTGAATCCATATACCGGTTTTGTGATATGCGTGTTGAAGATGCTATCCTATATGTAGACTTGTTACCCTTGAATTTTAGACATTTTGATGTAATTTTGGGCATGGATTGGTTGACCAAATATTGTGCCACCATTGATTGTGTGACAAAACAGGTTGAACATAAGGAAATTGTGTTTGTGGGTAATGGGATAGTACTTCCACCTTATTTGATATCTGCAATGAAAGCATGTAAACTGATCAGGAAAGGGTGTCAGGGTTATTTGTGCTATGTGTTGTCTGAATAATCTGTGAATGTTGAATTGAACAGTATCCCTATTGTTAGAGAATTTCCAGATGTGTTTCTGTAGACACCCTATTTTGACCAGCCCTAAGACTTGGACACTTTGTTTTGACCATCCCATGATGAAAATTGGAATATGCCACTTTATGAATTTCGCTAGCCGAAAAATCAAATTGAAGCTTTACTTTCAAACCTCACCTATTTTGGCCATCACTAATATTTTATTAATTTATTGTATTTTATAATTTTATATTTTTTATATAAATTTATATGTGTGTATATTTGTTTTAGGTGTGTTTTATATAAATTGATAAATATTTGATAATATTTGATTAAAACAAAATAAAAAAAAGAAGAAAATAATAATAAACAAAAAAACAAAGATAGTATGGTTAGATGGTTTGGGACAGATGAAATATATGATGATGAAGAATTTGTGGTGGAATAGATGATAATGTTTTGCTTTGGTGGGGAATGGATGATTGTTTTGTATAGAAAATATTTCAAGAGTGGGCGGTGATGGTCAGCAAGAAGGAGGATAATATTTTTGGGTGAGTGGTAACAAAAGCTTCTGAGAGAATGATTATTTTAGAGTGAGTTGAGTGATAAAATAAGAAAGAGAGTGATGTAGGTGGGTGGTGTGCATGATGAGTTGCTTGGGGTGGAGAAGTATAAAAATAAATAAACATAACAAGGGGAGGAGGGGGAAAAGAGACACACGGTTAGAGAGAGAGGGCAGACCACCTATACACATCCCACTCTCTCTCTTTCGGCTTGGTGACGAGGAAGAGGAAGAACAACACATGCATACAGATCATGCATAGACACACTAGGGTGAAAGGGGAGGGATGACTCTCACACAAAGAGACACACGGTTTAGAGAGGGAGGGAGAAAATCACACAACCACACACACTCACCTCTCTCTCACACACCTATGCACAACCACACAACCCACCTCTCTCACACACCCATGCATGACACACACACACCCACCTCTCTCTCACACACCCATGCACAACCACACAACCCACCTCTCTCACACACCCATGCATGATACACACACACACCCACCTTTCTCTCACACACCCATGCATGACACACACCCACCCACCACTCTTAACATTTACGGCTACACACACCCACACCATTCATACACGGCAGACACCCAGCACACACGATCACAGAGCTATACACACACACAAGAGCCCATACACACAGACCCACCATTCACAACACACACCCAGAGACAGCACACGACACACACACACGGCACACACCAAACCCAGCTCTCTTCTCTCTCTAGATTCCTAGGCTGCTCTCTCTCTCTAAGATACCATACCCATACACCCACTCTATACACACACACACATCACAAACCATGTAGACAGACGCACGGTTTTGAAGGAGGGGGACACGGCCTCTCTCTCTCTGAAAAGAGGAGAGTCCATACACACCGAAGATCTTCCCACCCACGGCATTGACGGAGGCACATGCACGCAGATTGAGACATTGAGACAACAACATACACACAACACACATGGTCTTTCTCTCTCTCTAGCTGAAAAACAAGTCCTCTCTATTCTCTCTCAACCTGGTTACAAGGTTGGTGGAGCTCTGGTTTGGGTTTTGCCGTCCTTCGAATCTGTTTGGCTGGCGTTTGGGCGTGGGTTGGTTACGTGTTCGGGGCAAGATGATGAGTGTGGTCCATTTGCATGGGTTGCTTAAGCTGGATGTGAACAGGTTGCAAGATCAGTGGGTTGAATAGTGGTTTGTCTGGCCAGCTGTAAAAGCGTGAAATGAGTTCAATTTTGGATCTTTGATAACTGGTCATATATATATATATGTATGGTTTATGGGTCTACATGAGAATTGTATTTTGATAGATTTGGGCCAGTGGGTTTGGTGAAGATATTTGGTGAGTTGTCTTTAAGCATTTTGGGCTCATGGTTTGACGAAGATGTGAGTCTAGCTGGTGGGCTGTCGTGGGAAAATAGTTGGGCTATTTGTTTTGGCCCACAGGTTTTATTATGGTTATTGGGTCGTAATTAGCCACAATGCAGCGGACCATTTATAGTTGATCTTCTCATGTTTTGATCGTGCGATCCTCATGTGACTCGATACGATGTTAGTTTTGAGTCATCTCTGCCAAGAGTGATTAAGGTGTCACTGCTTCATTTTATTTTTATTTTGAGAGTTTGTGAGAATTTTTACATTTTGCTGTAATATTTGCTTTCTTCCTCAACTCGCTCGGATCTGTAATATTTAAAGTGTTGTAATAATCCCCCCACCCCGCTTCTTTCTATCCCATTCTTTAATCGCTTTCCCTAACTGTACATATGTATATATCTGACATGCCATGCCTATCCTATGCTTTGCATCCATGTTTCATGCATTAAGATTCGGCTAAATGTGCATTTTTATGCTTTAATTGATTATCACATGATTATATGCGCTATCACATGCAATGTTTCACATGTCATATTTTAGAAGCCGGATCTTTAACTGCATCTTGTGAGTGAATTGCATTAGAATTCTGTATATAAGATCATGCATATTTTACTAACCTTGTTTTGTAGCTGTTCGAGGGACGTCGGTCAATCTGTGAGTTTTTATGCTTTAGCATCCCATTTGTGTGTGTTTTTCTTACTATGTGTTAGTATTCTACCATGAGGCTACTTGCTTACTTGATATAACTGTCTGAATGCCTATGGATGAAGGCTTGTTGTTTGAATTAGAATAATTCAATAAATGTACGTTTTGAGCCTACTTTGTAGTAGCAAATTCACAAACTTTAAGCCCACTTTTGTCAAGTGGCAAATTCAAACCCTTTTCGACAAACATACATTTGAATTGTTCCAATTTGAGCAAACTAGTCTCTACTTGTATGCTTCACATAGTAAAGTTTAGGATTTATTTAATAATCAGAACATGAACATATAAAGAAAATAAAAAGTCATATCATGGTTTAGTAGAGGCCGATCTTTTGATCGGGTGAGCGGGGTGCTCATTATTGACCTTCCCCTCTCATACCTAAGGTTCCGAGCTAAGCATCCTTGGTTACGACGAACAGTGGCCTTGGCACCGAGTCATGGGTTTCCTAATTTTTCAAAATATTAGGTGGCGACTCTGAGATCTGATGACGCAGTCCATTTTTGACAAAATTGCAATAAAATAGATTTTCAATAAAAGTTGCCAAATCTGGGCTCTCGTCTACGTTTCACATTGCACTCATGAAACTTTAGATCAAAGAGATCTCGGGAGTTCGAACTATTTAACGCGCACAGGTACCCCCCGGGCATGTTACAGTTTCCAAATGAATTACCAGGGGAATTGGTAGACTGGGAGATAGAATTCACTATTGAAACCGTGCCATGCACCCAACTTATTTCCAAGACTCCCTACAGAATGGCTACTGCCGAAATGAAAGATTTGAAAGAACAGTTGCAAGACTTGCTTGACAAGGGGTTTATTCGACCTAGCACTTCGCCTTGGGGTGCACCAGTATTGTTTGTGAAAATGAAGGATGAAACTTTACGTTTGTGCATCGATTATCAGGAATTGAACAAGGTAACAATAAAGAACAAATATCCCCTACCCCGTATTGATGACTTATTTGACCAGTTGCAGGGATTACAGGTGTTTTCTAAGATTAATTTGAGATCTGGGTATCACCAGCTGAAAGTTAAGGCAGAGGATATTGAGAAAACCGCATTCAGAACGAGGTATAGACATTTTGAGTTTCTTGTTATGCCATTTGGAGTGACTAATGCTCCGGCAGCATTCATGGACTTAATGAATCGAATTTTTAAAACCTACCTTGATGAATTTGTTGTGGTTTTTATTAATGACATTTTGATATATTCTAAAGATAGACTTGAACATGAACATCATTTGAAAACTGTCCTACAAATACTTCGGGAAAGGAAATTATTTGCTAAGCTAAAGAAATGTGAGTTTTGGTTGGATGAAGTTGTTTTCTTAGGGCATGTGATCAACAATGAAGGAATTTCAATGGACCCGCAAAAAATAGAGGCAATTGTGAATTGGCCTACACCGACTAATGTGACAGAAGTCCGCAGCTTCACGGGCTTAACTGGTTATTACAGAAGATTTGTGAAGGACTTTTCGAAATTAGCTGTGCCTTTTACCCAATTGACACGAAAAGGGCAACCGTTTGAATGAAACGATGAAAGAGAAGCTGCCTTCCATGAACTGAAAACAAGATTGACCACTGCACCAATTTTGACACTACCTTCAAGTACGGAGAATTTTGTAATTTTTAGTGATGCATCTTATAAAGGTTTGGGTTGTGTATTAATGCAGAACGGAAGGATTATTGCTTACGCCTCCCGACAGTTGAGGCCACACGAGAAGAATTATCCAACACATAACCTAGAATTGGCCGCAGTTGTTTTTGCTTTGAAAATCTAGCGGCATTATCTGTATGGAGCAAAGTGTGAAGTCTACACGGATCACAAAAATTTGAAATACTTTTTCACATAGAAAGAGTTGAATATGCGGCAGAGGAGATGGCTGGAATTAATAAAAGATTATGATTTAGAGATTCAGTATCACCCCGGGAAAGCTAACATAGTTGCTGATGCCTTGAGCAGAAAATCAACGGGGAGTATGGCTTGTTTGCTTACTGAACAGAAAGAAATCTTGCAAGATTTTGAGAAGTCAGAAATTGAAGTGGTAATGTGTGAACAGGGCGGATTGATAGCCGCTATTACAGCCGAGCCGACAATCATTGATAAAATCAAGCAGAAACAGAAAGAGAATGAATTCCTTCAAGAAAGTGATTAATGAATTTAAGACAAGTTCGAAGGCAGAGTTCAGTATTGAAAATGAAGCGTTGAAATTTCAAAACAGAATGTGTGTCTTAGATATTCCGGAACTAAAGAAGAGGGTTTTAGATGAAGCCCATAGATCCGTATTTTCTATGTATCCAAGTAACAATAAAATGTATCGGGATTTGAAACAGACCTATTGGTGGCCTACGATGAAGAAAGAGATTGCAGAATATGTGTCCAAATGTCTTCAGTGTCAGCAAGTTGAAGCTGAACATCAGAAACCGGGCGGTCTACTGCAACCTCTCCCTATTCCTGAATGGAAGTGTGAGCATGTGACTATGGATTTTGTTGTTGGCCTACCTCGGAATTCTCGAGGTATGGATTCTATTTGGGTTGTAGTTGATAGGCTGACTAAATCTGCACATTTTCTGCCTGTCAAAACTACATTTAATACTTATAGATTGGCTACTATTTATGTTGATGAGATCGTCCGTTTACACGGAGTTCCGGTTTCTATTATGTCGGATAAAGATCCGAAATTTGTATCTAGATTGTGGAAAAGTTTGCAGGAAGCTATGGGGACAGAACTAAGGTTCAGTACTGCATTCCACCCACAGACAGATGGGCAATCAGAACGAACAATACAGACTTTGGAAGATATGCTTCGGATGTGTGCTTTGGATTTTCAGGAGAGTTGGGAAGACTATTTGCCACTTGCGGAATTTGCTTATAATAACAGCTTCCACTCCAGCATCGGTATGGCACCATACGAGGCGTTGTATGGTAGAATGTGTAGATCACCAAATTGTTGGACAGAGGTCAGGGATAGAGCTTTACTTGGGCCTGAAATTATGCAAGATACTTCTGAGAAAATCAAGATTATTCGGCAAAGGCTCAAAACAGCTCAGGACCGACAAAAGAATTATGCAGATGTTCGGAGAAGACCTCTTGAGTATGAGGCCAGGTGACCATGTGTTCATCCGTGTATCTCCAATGAAAGGCCAAGTCAGGTTTGGAAAGAACGGCAAGTTGTTGCCCATTTAAATTGGGCCGTTTCAGATTCTAGAAAGGCTTGGCCCAGTTGCCTATAGAGTTTCTTTGCCATCGAGATTCGAACAAATCCATAATGTGTTTCATGTGTCGATGTTGAGGGGTTACCTCTGAGACCCATTTCATGTGATTGATTATCACTTGGGTAACCATTGATGAAAATATGGAATACGCCGAATGGCCGGAACGAATTGTCGACCGGCAAGTGAAACAGTTGAGGAGCAATTCCATCCCAATAGGCAAAAGCGGAATGGAAAGAACACTACGGGACGGATGCTACATGGGAAAAAGAGGAGGAAATGCGACTACGCTATCCACATTTGTTTCCCGACGAAGGTAAAATAAGTTTGGAGAACCAAACTTCCTAAAAGGGGGAATACTGTGATAACCCTACTCCGTTTTACGATAATTGGTCCTTATTATAAATGTGATTATGTGATTGATATGATTTTGTGTGCCATTATGTGAAAATATGTGGTTTTGAATTTCTATCTGTTCACCGTAGGAATATCTGTTTGATTATCTGCTTTGAAAATTAAATTGAAGGCCTTATTGGCCATGGAACCCGAAATTGACTACGCCACTTGCGATTGGCATAATTTTTAGAGCCTACGGTGAAATTTAATTGGAAATTGATTCGGATCAAATTAAGTTGATTTAATTGATGAATAAGTGTCCAATTATTTACTATTATTAAATTGAAATTAGTGGGGTTTGTTGAATTAAGGCACTACACCCTCAATTCTCTCCTTATAGCTTCATTTGGCTAATTTGAACTCAAAGAGAGAGAGAGGGCCGACTATAGAGAGAGAGAGAGAGGGAGAGAGAATTATGTAATCTTGGCTCAAGGTTTGGGGAAGTTGAAGATTAAACTCAAGAAATTGCTATAGTTTGGAAGATTGAGCCTCTAGGTAAGTGAATTCATGAGTTTAATGTTGTAAATTGTGAATTCAAGTTTGATTAATGACCAAGAGTAAGAATTGAAATGAAATTGAGTTGTATTTGTTGAATATAAAGTCAATAGATGCATGCATGTAGGAAATTACTATGAATTTCTATATTTGAACACAATGTGTATAATCTATGTTGAATCCTGTTGAAATCCATGTATTTGATCATCTCTTCACCAATTAAGTTGATATGAATGAATATTTCTTACATGTAAGAGTAGATCATGGAGGTATGAGCTTTGCATGTTTGAATTTGATGTATTGGTAATGAGTTTGGGTTAATTTGAGGCATGCATGTAAGTAATTCAAGAAATTGAGCTTTATTGTGTTGTAATTTGGTGTTGGTATCATATTGGTATATGTATATGTGAAATTTGAGCCATGGCATGCAAGAAATGTTGGTTAGAGTGTTGAATTCGAGCTCAAGAACTATTTTGGAAAACCCAGAATTTTTGATGTTCGCTCGAGCGGGGGAAACGCCGCTCGAGCGGGAATTTCGAGCTCCCTAGTATTTTCTTGCAAGGCATGGTATCCGCTCGAGTGGGGAAGTTCACGCTTGAGCGGGGAGCTATGTAGGATGAACTTCCGCTCGAGCGTATCGAATTCACGCTCGAGCGTAAAAATGATACAACCAGCACTTTTGCAGACCTAATGGGTCCGCTCGAAGCGAGGAATCCCACGCTCGAGCGGGGACCCTATTTTCTGAAATTTTGAAAATGTATTTTGTGTTTCGTTTTCCGTTCTCTTTCACTTGCAAGCACTCTTAGGCATGTACTAAGTATTGTAATTGAGTTAAAGAGATAAGAATGAAGCCTAAAGAGGAATATGTGAATTAAAAAACGGATTGAATTGTTTGTGACCCATATGTGCTATATGATGTGTAGGGTCAAGCTCCAGGGCAAATCCATAAGCCAATCACTGTGAGTAATATCGATATTTGAAGCCTGTCATTTGTCCAATTACTTATTTCCTTATAAGCCTTATAAGTTGCTAGTTTGAAATAAATAAATGAATGAATAAATGGGCCAGAGGCCAATTTGACATGAATGAATGGGCCAGAGGCTAGTTTGACATGAATAAATGGGCCAGAGGCCAGTCTGACATGAATGAATGGGCCAGAGGCCAGTCTGACATGAATAAATGTGTCAGAGGCCAGTCTGACATGAATAAATGGGTCAGAGGCTAGTCTGACATGAATGAATGGGCCAGAGGCCAGTCTGATATAAATGAATGGGCTAGAGGCCAGTTTGACATGAAAGTCTGAATGGGCCAAAGGCCAGTTTGATAAATGAAAGATAAATGGGCCAAGGGCCAGTATGTTTGGAACTACAGCCACTTGATTTAAATTGTGCGCGTATATGTTACATAGAAATATGAATTGGGCCCAAGGCCGTTTGAAGTATGTCGTTCTACATATCGTTCGTATAACTTCTTTATTTGATATTATTCACTGGGCTATCGCTCACGCTCATTCATGTGTTTGTAGGTGAGCCAAGAGAAGTCCAAACCCAGCCCCAGTGAAGTCTGTAAGGAATAGCAAAGGTTTTGAAGAGTCAGTCCTTTGCGTCTCACGCACGAGACCCGTCTTCGCCTTTTTGTCATTCTATTTTATTTTGTCACATGGGCGAAGTCTTTGAATATGTTGTACATAGTTTTGTTCGGCTGACTTAGACCTATATGATCTTGTATGTACAGAGCTTTGTGTAGTACATATTTCGCTGTGAGTTATTAATGTGCATATATATGGTTTGTTATGATGTGCTATGTAAGCACAGCTCTATGGACAAAGTTTTAAATTCCTTCCTGTTTGACCCCCATTAACTCTGTTAAAATACGTTTGGCTTGGTTTGAGGTCGTACGTAATCTCATGATTACTGGCCGGTTATGTCCTTAACCCTTGGGGGCGGGTTCGAGTCATGACAAACACATCCTCCCATGGCTGAAAGCTCCATGGTCGGAAAACTCCCTTTACCGAAAACTATGGGGATTCAAGTTCGAGAAACAACTTGATAAACAACCTGATACATGGCCGAGCATCATAATTCGAGGAAAAAAAAACACTTTAGCAAAACTAAAAATTTAAAAGAGAAAATGTGAGAAATCTATGGAGATTTAAATTTATTAGAAGAAGAGCAAGAAACAGTAGACTATAATTTAAATATAGACTATTTGTATATGGTCTGGATTGGTTCCAATCTGAAACCATTAGGTTCAATCCGGAACCGATCCATGGCCTACGGATTTTTAAAATTTTAATCTGGAACCAAACCATAGATTCAAAAAATCAATCCAAACCTAGCCGGATTGGACTGGACCGAATCAGACTATGGATTATACGAATTTCTTGCTTAGCCCTAATAGAAGTAAACACATAAAATAAGAAAGAGTAATCATTTTTTATTCTTTAATCATTAGACAGCTCTTTATTTTTTTTTTTTGGACAAGAAGGGAGTCGGTTTGTTTATATTTATATAGGATTCTTAGAAGTAGATATATAATTTTTGAGTGTTCAACTCCAAAAAATAAAGAAATAGTTAATTTACATAGAACTTTTCACAACTTTTAAAAAATATAATAAATTTAAAAGAGTAAGATTAAAATTTTTAAAAAAAATAAAAAATATGACAGACTTTTCATACTTTTTTTTTTTATAATTGTGGTAGATTGTCATATGAACACTTGTGAGAAACACTTATTCTAAGGACCTTACTAACTTAGGTAGAGTTTAGGACCAATTTGTTAAGGTTTTTTTTAAATTGAAAAAAGGCTACTAAGAACATTCTACCTACTTCTTCCCAATCCTGTGAAGAGACATTACAACCGTCACCACCCAATTTCCCAACTCTACTAACCGTCCTCCCCAGTTCTTAGTGATTGTGAAATGGAGGAGCAAGCACCGACTTCTGGAAAATCTTCATTGTCTGATAATTTTATATTTTGTTATGCAGGCCGGTCCAAAAGAATTCGTGCTTCCATACCTCACTGTCCTAAATCCTCTAAATTGATCTTTGACATTGCTGCTAGTAAACGCAAGCGGGAGCCACGGATTGAAGATTCCTACTCTGATACCAGTCTTTTCAGGCCACCTCGGCGTCGAGCTTTTGAACTGGGCTAGGGGACTCTTTTGTTGGTGCTTGTTTACTCTAGTTTTATTTGTACTCATGATTATTATAACTTGTAATGCTGTTATTTTGATTATTAATATATGGTGATTTCATCGTCCTCAAAAAAGAAAAAAAAAAGAATAAAATAATTGGCTTTTTTGGTTTTCTTTTTGGTGAACTTTTTATGATTTATGATTTTAATTTTTAAATTGGTCTACATTAAGGCCTTATTTGGTAATTACATATTTTAATCAAAGAGTCAAAAAAATATTATAAGTTTTCATATCGCTTCCTCTATTTTTCTGCACATCTTTTTCGTTAAAAATTAAAAATTTATTAGAGTACTCTATTCCCAAACTGACTTGAAATTTTTTTTTACATAATTAAGAAAAATTACTAAAAATTAAAAAAATTAAAAAATAAACAACACTTTTAATTGTATGTCAAATCAAACCTATTAGCCCTTGTTTGGCATCACCTAAAAAAGACAAAAAGATAAAAAATCACTAAAAAAGTAAAAAAGTTTATACTATTCAGAATGTTTGGGTGGAAATCTGGGACTGAATATTCAGAGGGCAAAAAGATGATTTTTCCCTTGCTTTTGTCCTTCATCTGAGAATACAATTATTAAAGGAATGCTAGGGTTTATAGAGGGTCTCACCTCAACATCTCCTCTCCTTTTCCAAATACACGCGTAAACACTCCTTCGTCAAGCCGTCGATAGTCTCTCACCCTCACACCATCGGTTGCCAAAGCTTCGCCACAACCTACTCCTTACAGGCATTACCAAAGCTGTCCTTTTCCAAACAGAAGCTAAACAACCATGAATTGAAGCCGCCGACAATCCCTCCCCCTTACACTGTTGACTATCGAAGCTCTGCCACAACCACGCTAAACAACCACGAATTGCAACTCAGTGCACTGTCTCAAGTTTGACAACTTCACTGACATGCACGGAAAGCATGTCTCCACTTAGAAGGGTAGGAAGATAATTTTGGTATTTTATACAATATTTTAATACACATTTTTTTATAAAAAGTCAAAAAAATGATTAATAATTCCAAACAATCATTTTTTTCTCTACTTTTTAATTAAAAAAATCAAAAATACACTTATATAATTAGTCCCAAATAACACCTTAATGTTCGTTTAGGACCTTGCTGCATCCCCCGAAAAACACCCCCCTAATCCCCCTAATTTCCATATTAAGTAAAAAAAAAAAAAAAAAAACAGTTACCCAGAATGAAAATTAGGAAATTAGGGGACACTTTTTAGGACTCCAAATCATTTCCCATTCGTTTAATAGGTGAGCACGTTAACAAGAAGACAAGAGGGACATACTTTAGGTCTATTTCGAAAGTTAAGAGTTTTTTAGTTTTTTTATTTTTTTAAGGATATCACGTCTATACTTTTTTACATACTTAAAATAAATAAATAAATCAAATTCTAATTTACTTTTTAAAATAGATCTTAATTATTCAAAAAAAAAAAATTTTGGTAGTCTGAATTTTTATAGTTCGAATGGCTCGAATATGTCAAAACGATATCATTTTATACACAAAATGATATTATTTTAAATGTTTCGAATCATTCGAGTCATAATTTTTCGAATCACCAAACATCGTTGAAAAAAATAATAATAAAAAAAAAACGAACATACTTAAGCTACATGTGCCGGTAGTAACCGGTGGCCAAAGACTACATGAGGTCGCACTCATGCTAATCGTCAATTTTTCGCACATGACAATATTTTATATTATCTTTGGAAGTAAAATAATTTTGCTTATAGATAGTTATTAAAATACAATGTCAAGACAAAAAAATCATGTAATTGTGCCAAATAGTGAGATTAATTTAGTTTGAAATCAGGTCAGTGCTTAATTTAATTAAATGTTTTTTTTTTTAAAATATATGTCTATGAAATATTAAACGAGGATTAAAAAATGAAGGGAACGTAACATATTTCGCTAATTTTACAATATTTTTTCTCCTTTATATATTTTGAAAATATTCTTTTACCCTATGCAATTAAATGTCTCAAGTGAATTAACATTTGATTAATACATTAATTATTAAAATATATTATGGAATTATTTTGCAACATGATAATATAACCCTGACCATTGATCCAAATGGCTTTTTGAAAAATAAATTACACCACGTTTATATTGAAGGTTTGAGCAACGATTTAAGAGGGGGGAAAAAATATAAATATAAATAAAGTTTAATTCATATTTTATTTATTTTTTTCTTTCTATTTTATTTATCTTCATAAATCTCTCCCTAAATCTTTAATCCAAATGCACCCTTAAAATTATGCGAAGGCTTGAAATCTGTTCAAATTCTTCTACCAATATTAAAATTAATCACAAACACAACATTCTTAAATATGTGTAGGACTCACAAAAAGGTGAGATGCAGAGAAGTAATTGATATATATATATATATATATTTAGACTTGATATCTATATTTCTAGATTTTTTTCAATTAGATTTGTGAAAAGAAATTTTATAGTAAATCATACTAACCTCCCTTAAAGCTTTTGAGAAAATACATTGAAATTCAAAAGTTTAGCATAATCATGTTTAGTTGAATTAAGATTTTATTTCAAAAAACACTTTTTTCATTAATAATTCGTAAGTCTATGAATAAAAACATGATGTGTGTGTCAATTTCCGATCACACTGCCAATCAAGCACTCAGCTGGAGAACACTGGCAGAATAAATTAAGCCCAAACGACCTGTCACAAAAAGAAGAGATTCTGGCGGTGGTTTGTCCACTCGGGGCACTCCAACGATCAAGTCAGTTATCTCTCAAAGATAGCAAAAGTGCTTAACTCATTATTCAGAACATAAAAAGCATACTTTAGACCCATGAGGGTGCCTCTCTTTTATAACCAACACAAACCTAGTCCTAATAGAAGCCTAGCTTCAATGGACTTAGGATTACTGCTAATCTTGGACTCCCAGGAGGATTGGGATAAACTCTCTAAAAGTCTTATCTTTACCCAAACTAAAGTCATCTCTCATTCTAAGACTCTTGTCTCTTATCCGCTTATCCCGGATTCCGGTATCTTCGCAGATAACCTCGACCTAACCGAGATGACCTCGGCGTCATGCCCAGGACACGTGGCATCTCAGCTGGCACTTCGGTGACACCTCGGCCGCGTGTTGTGATGTAAGCTGAAAGGTACCACATTGAGGCCACTTAGGTTATATTTTTGGTCTTTTAATTTTATTTATTTGGTGGAGATGATGTGTTTCGTGCACTTGTACAGGTTTGGCAGGAAATATGAAAATTCAATCAAAAGGGGGCGCGAAACCAGATTCTCCAAGCGAGAGGTGAAAAATCTGAAACCACCAGACCACCGCACGTGCGGCCCACCTAGAAACGCGTGCACAGACTTTTTGGTCTATTTTACTCCGAATAAAAGACAAAAAATCAGTGAATGTTAGGGTTCGAAAATTGAATACAAAAGAGAGGGAGGCTAGGGTTCCAAAGGGGGAGACACTACCAAAGCTTGGAAAATACTTCCATGGGGGCTTCTTCTTCATCTTCTTCCTCTTTCCACTCCTCCATGAGTGGCTAGTTGTCTTTTCTAGGGTTTTGATGAAACCCTAGCCATGTAATGGAATTTTTCACGAGCTTTCATTGTAACTTGGTTTGAATAAATGTATGGATGTTTTAGAAGTTTATAAATAGTTGTTTCGTTCTTCTCTTCAAGCATTTTACTTTCTGTGATTGTTTAATATTTTCCATACATTAGTATTCTTTGTGTTTGTATTCAAAGTATGAGACGAGTCATGCTATGAGAGACGGGTCATTTTGCTAACATAGTTTAGAGCAAACGACTCGTACTACTCGGGATAATTCGTGCCTGTACATTGAATGCAACAACCCTCTTGATCAATATTTCAAACTTGTAGTTGTGAAATATTGGGTTGTTCAAACCGAATTGCGATTAGTGGTTGATGTTAAGTCTCATTCATATGGTTAGTGGTGAATTCTCTACCCTAAGATTTTTTCCCAATTCAGTAAACCCAATTTCATTTATTATTGATAATTTAATTCCTTAGTTTAATTTATTTGTTATTAAATTAGGTTATGATCATTCAATCTTTTTATCAAAATTAATTTAGAAATTTAACAATTAAATTAGTTTAATCTCACAATAGTCCCTGTGGATCGATACCTGGACTTGCCATTATTCTAATTGAATTTGGTATAGTTTAGTATTTAATTTTGGTGTGTTCAACGACTCATCAAATTTTGGCGCCGTTGCCAAGGACTTCTGGCGAAATTAGTTAATTTAAAGTTACATTCTTATTTTAATTTTTATTTTAGGATTTTATGCTTTTGGTGTTGCTAAGTGTGCAGAGCGTTTCAAATTGGAGCTATCATTGAAGTGCAAGCGAAGCGCAACCAAGCTTAAAAAAAAAAACCGCAGCACTAAAGTGAGTAAACAGAAGCAAACACTCACAAGCAAAGCACCAAAGTGCTAAAACGAAAGTCAAAGCTCAATTGGGGATTGGAGCCAACGTCTACACGCCAAGCATCCGCAAGACGAGTAAAGCGTTTTTGTTAAACCGCTGTGAGTATTTCTCTTTTAGTATTCTACTTTCGTAACTTAGTGCACCGAGTCGAACTTATTGTGTGTGTGTGGGTAGTGTATACACGGGCGTCATTCTTGTCGTCCTAAATTGTGGTGTTTGGACCTTGAACTAGAAAGGACCCATAGGAGACTTAGGGCTTCTGCCCGTGTTCCTAGGCTTGAGTATTCATATCCATACATTGAGCCATTAGAGATGGCAGATCCTAACGTCCCGAATGTGCCTAACCGGACCCTTAAGGATTATTTTAAACTCGCTGCATATACATCACCATCATGCATCCAATTGCCCAACACCACTACTGGTCATTATGAGATTAAGTCTAGCACCATACAAATGTTCCCATCATTCCAAGGACTAACTCATGATGACCCTTATAAGCATTTGAATGAATTTTTGGAAATTTGCTCGACAGTGAGGATCTAGAATTTCACAAATGAGGCCTTAATATTGCGATTGTTTCCATTCTCGTTAAAGGATAAAGCCAAACACTTGCTAAATTCTTTACCTGCTAATTCAATCACAACTTGGGACCAATTACAGCAACGGTTCTTGGAGAAGTACTTTCCCATAGGTAAAACCAACCAACTTAGGCGAGCCCTCACAAACTTTGCTCAAATAGATGGCAAGCAATTCCACGAGACGTGGGAAAGACTTAATGTAACAACCCTCGTACTGATTACCGTTAAACCACTGAATTACCTACTGACCATTGCTAAACTGAACTGATAATGACTGATAAGTGAACTGGATGAACTACTGAACAAACTGAAACTGAAACTGAATGAGTTTGTCTATTTAATTACATATTGTATCTGTTGACTTATGTGATTATCTGTTTGATTCATATGTTTAAACTGCTAATTGAAGGCCTTATCGGCGGCCGATTTAGAAACCGTTTGATGTTTTGTAATCAGCATAATATTTGTCATTTAATGATATTTTTATCTGAAAATTGATTAGGAATGATTAAATTAGATTGAATCGAGTTAATTGCAAACTTAGATATATTTACCGAATTGCCATGAAGTGGAGCTTTGTTTATTCAATGATATTGAGCTTTATACACTTAGAGACAAACTCTTCCTCAGCCATGTTTGCTTGCTTCCACCGAATTTAGAGAGAGAGAGTAGGAGATTGGAGAAATTCATCTTGCATGCTAGGAAATTGAGAAGAATTGAAGTGTAATTGGCATAATCTAGCTTCCACACCTTGAATTAACACTCTAGGTAAGAAATTCATGGTCTCCTCCTTGTCTATAAACTTCATTATGCATGGTTCATGCTAAATTGTAGAGCTAAGACATGTTTTTGTTCATATATGTGGAATTGAAGCTCAAATGTTACATGCATGTATATATTGATGAGTTTGAGTTGAGTTCTTGGCTAATTGTCACATGCATGCTCATGTTTATATATTAGTCCATGTTTTCACTTTGTTTTGAAAGAATTGAGCTCATTTGAGCATGATTGGAAGCTTAAAATTGGTTTAAGGATCATGCATGTCATGTTTTGAAAGTGTTCTTGAAAATGGTTTGAAATTGAGTTTAATTGAAACACCCTTGGGCCTTGATTTCTTAAATTGAGTTTTAGAACTTGTTATTCTATGTGTTTGAAAGAGTTTTCCAGGAAATGGGCCCAAGAGGATCGGATTTGGAGCATCAAAACTTGGTTTGAAACTCAGAAGTCGAATCTGGATTTTCCAGATTTTGGACGTCCGCTCGAGCGGGGGAAGTGACGCTCGAGCGGGGAATGCATGCTCCCAGTATTTTCTTGCATTGTTTTACAGTCCGCTCGAGCGGGGATTTTAATGCTCGAGCGGGAAAATCGCGCATCCAGCATTTTTGCACCTTTCATCAGTCCGCTCGAGCGGCGGAATGTACGCTCGAGCATGGGCCTTTGTCTGCTTGTCCGCTCGAGTGGGGAAACCTGCGCTCGAGCGGAGGCCCTGTTCACTGAAAATTCTGAAATTGTTTTCTAAGTGCATTTTTGCATCCTCATCGCATCCTAGGCATTCTTAGGCCTAGTTTAGAGCATCTTAATGAGGATGTAGACATAGAACCACACCGAGGAATTTAGGGATTTAATTATCATCCTTTCCAAACTGTAAACTTAGTGTGTGTTCTATTTGATTGACTGTTTAGGGTTGAGTCTCGGGGACGCGCTCTAGCTACTGATAGCCCAATCACTGTGAGTAACAGATTGTGTAAAGATATGTTCAAATGGTTTTATTTTGAATACCGAACTGAACTGTTTATTGAACTAATATTGTTTATTGAATGAATGTATGTCCTATTTCCTGAACTGTATTGTGGCATCCTTAGCACCTACTGTTATTGACTGTTACAGAGCTCTGTCGATTTCCTTGTGGAACCATACTGATTGATGGCCATCATTATTGTTGGGTCTGCTAAGGCCCGGTCCTTTTGGACTTACTGTTTATAGGCTAATGGATGTACCACATATGACTGATTGATCGAAATACTGATTGACTGAAATACTGAAAGACTGAAATACTGTATAATGAATTGATTTCATTACTGTAAGGACATTCATTCATAACCTCTTTACACTGTATGTTATTCACTGGGCTTTAGCTCACTGTTTATATATATATGTAGGTGTTCAGCCACCAGACCGGAGCTAGGAGCGTGGGATTGGTCCCCAGTTTTGTCAGCCAGCCTTTGTGCCTCACTGTGAGGTTCCGAGACGCCATGCCATGGCTTGGGGTGTTTTTGTGTCCCCATAGGTCTCTTTACTGTTTTGTACTATTTTGTATAGACCGTTTACTGTTATACTGTACTGTTATCGAGGGATTAAGTCCCCGTACTGAATGTCTGTAATGATTGTGTATACTGTACTGGTAGTGAATGCAAAATGTATGAAAAATGTTTTTGGCATACAGATTAACACAGCTCTATGGACACTAGTTTTTACTGTTTTGGCTTCCGCCAGGCCCTGAACTCTGTATTTACTGTATTACTGATTGGCAGGCCTTTGGTAATCTCGGATTACTGGCCAGTTACGGTGCTAAACCCATAGGGCCGGGTTTGGGTCGTGACACTTAAAGACCTTCTCCAACAGTGTCCCCACCACCAAGTGCCTGATTGGCAACTTGTTCAAACATTCTATTATGGCTTAATTGAGCCACACCGCCAAATGGTGGATTCGTCCTGTGGTGGGACATTTATGTCTAAAAATGATACCGAGGCATGGCAATTGTTTGAGAACTTAAGTGATAATTCCTTTCACCATGCCTCCACAGCCCGGCAAGTCCGGCAACCAGTAGTTGGAGCCCCGAAAAGATGGGGCATTTATGAGGTCAAGCAAAACTTAGAGTTAGCCCAACAAGTAGAGGCACTATCCCGCAAGATAGACCACTTATTAGCTACGGGACATGCTCCAATCCAGCAAGATTAGCCTCAATTCCGTGAGGCATGTGTTATATGTGCGAGCCCTGCTCATGACTTGAGTGAGTGCCCTTCGGCATCACAATTTCCGGAGTTAGTCCAAGAGCATGTGAATGTGGCTCAAGGATTCTCCAACCCACGTAATGACCCATACTCCAACACATATAATCTGGGATGGAGAAATCACCATAATTTCTCATGGAGACCCCCTTCACAAGGCACTTCTTACAATCCTCCACCACCAAGGCAAAATTTCAATAATTTTGCCAACCAATCATCTTACCAACCACCGCAACCTTATCGACCTCCACAACCATACCGGCAACCACAACCCCCGCCTGTTCCTTAGGGCAACTCTGCCTTTGAGACTCAGGTGTTGGAAGTTCTCTCAGAACTTAAAGGGTTAGCACCGATAGTTCACTCCCACATTCACTCTATTGCCAAGATAGAGACCCAATTGGGTCAAATGGCTAACAACATGAATCTGAGAGAAGAGGGAAAATTACCAAGTCAAACTTTGGCCAACCCTAAGGGACAATACGGGGTAGAGAGTTCGGGTGGGAATGGTAAGCAACATGAGCAAGTGCAGGCGGTGGTTGCTTTGAGAAGTGGTAGGGAGTTAGAGCCTCAGTCAGTTGCGCCAGATGCAACTAGAGTTAAGAAGGGTGACCACGGGAGTACACCTAATGAGAGCAAGGGTGAGGGGGAAACACTTAAGAGGGATGACTTAGTCCCTAGCACTCCCTATGTGCCTAAGGCACCCTTTGCCCAATGCCTTGATACACCGTCCCCTTTTAATAAGAAGGCAGCATCTATGGAGGCAATGATGGATGTCTTTAAATAGGTAAAAATCAACCTCCCCCTGTTGGAGGCGATTAAGCAAGTACCATCATATGCCAAATTTCTGAAGGACCTTTGTACGGAAAAGCGTAAATCTAGGACACATGTGTCCAAAAAGGTCCTACTCACGGAGCAAGTAAGCTCCATCTTGTTGAATGACACACCTCCTAAGCTTAAGGACCCAGGTGCCCCAACCATTGCATGCATTATAGGGAACCATTTCATTGATAGGGCCTTATTAGATTTAGGGGCTAGTGTCAATTTATTGCCATACTCTATATACGAGGAATTTGGGCTTGGCTAGTTGAAGCCCATTACTGTAACTCTTTAATTGGCTGACCGGTCCCTCAGAGTGCCACGTGGCATGATTAAGGATGTGCTAGTTAAGGTTGATAGGTTCTATTTCCCTATTGACTTTTTGGTGTTAGATATGGAACCGATAGCCAGTTCTAAGAAACAAATCCCGGTGATCTTAGGTCGGCCTTTTTTGGCTACGGCTAATGCATGCATCAATTGTCGGACCGGGGTTATGGAAGTTTCATTTGGCAACATGCAAGTGAAACTTAATATTTTCCAAGCATCCCAACAACCTCATGAGAGAGAGGAATGCTTATTAGTGGATATTGTGGAGGAGATTGTGGAGGAGGCTTTGCCTTCCATTCTTGTAGAGGACCCTTTAGAGGCTTGTCAAGCTCATTTTGGATTTGAAAATTTTGATATTGATGGGTCAGTCGAGGAGGTATTAAAATTGTTAGATGTAGGTATTATATACCCCATCTCAGATAGCAAGTGGGTGAGTCCCACACAAGTGGTGTCCAAGAAATCGGGCATCACCGTTGTTGAGAATGAGGGAGGAGAGTTAGTCCCCACACGAACCACTACTTGGTGGCGAGTGTGCATTGATTATAGGAGACTAAATTCCTCGACTAGGAAGGATCATTTTCCTTTACCCAGGGGTTTGATGGATCCATTTTATTATGCTTGATAGATTGATTCCTTATTTTTTTTTATTTCTTTCCTTTCTATATTATTCTGTTTTTCTTTATTCTCGTTATGCTTTATTTGCGTCTAGGAGACTTTAAATCCTCTAAAGGTGTAATTCCTTTGGTATTAGCCGTGCCCGAACGGCATCTGACGGTCTGGTATAGCTACCTAACCGTGTTTATAGTGAGTTCCTAGGAGACCAACTGAGACGGTGGAAACTAGAGTTCGAATGGCAAAGCCTAGAACACAAAGGTTTGGGATTTCCGAGACTAGAGTCTGGTTTAAATACCCAGGGTTGTGGAGATTGCTTCAAAACTACCTCGGCTTGAACTCTGTATGGCAGCCCCATAGGTTGAGGTAGCTTTATGCTCATCGATTCTGGATACCGAATCAACCTAGTCTGTCACCCTGTTGGAGAATAGGGAAAGTTACAAACACAGTTAGGGAGAAAAGTAGTACCCGTGATTTTCGCGTGAAGATTATACCTTTAGTGAGCATTTTGCTATTTTCTTATGTGCTATATTTATTTCGGATGTCAATTGAAGGTAGAAACGGTTAAGTATATTTGGGTTGTACTTGCCCGAAGGCTATAAACTACGCTGGGTTTTATTACCTGGGGGATTCTGAAGTGACAACTTTATGCCATAACTCTGGTGCTTTTTGTTAGGTGCTAAGAGTTAGTAAAAAAAAAAAATTGTTTTTATGTTTATTTTTTGTGTTTAAAAAAAATATATAAAAAAAATTTGTGTGTTATACTTGTTCAATTAAAAAAAAAAAAAAAAAGAGGGCAACCCAGACCGCTCGAGCGGTTGGGCTCACCGCACGAGCGGACCAAGCAAATTGCATACTGCCTAATTGTCGCAGGAGCGGCCCAAACTTGCCGCAGCAGCGGTCCAAATAGGGCGCTTGAGCGGCCCAGCTCGTTAAAAAAAAAAAAAAAATTTGATCAGCCCAGATCGCTCGAGCGGTTGGGCTCGCCGCACGAGCGGCCCAGCTCGAGATGGCTACTGGCGAGTGTCAGTTATCTCTCAAAAATAGAAAAAGTGTTTAACTCACTATTCAAAACATTAAAAGCATATCTTAGACCCATGAGGGTGCCTCTCTTTTATAGTCAACACAAACCTAGTCTTAATAGAAGCCTAGCTTCAATGGACTTAGGATTACTGCTAATCTTAGACTCCCAGGAGGATTGTGATAAACTCTCTAAGAGTCTTATCTTTACCCAAACTGAAGTCCTCTCTCATTCTAGGACTCTTGCCCCTTATCCGCTTATCCCGGATTCCGGTATCTTCTCAGATAACTTCGGGCTAGTCGAGATGATCTCGGCGTCATGACCAGGGCACGTTGCACCTCGGCTGGCACTTCGATGACACCTCGGCCGGTACTTCGGTGACACCTCGGCCACGTGTTGTCATTCAAAAATTATGTCCCCACACATGATATTGTCATTTCTTTTATACTGAAAGATATAATTTTTGTTGTTTATCCTTATGTTTTTAGGCCATTTTGTTAGTTCTGATAACTTTAACTTTACTAAGAAATGTCGATGTAATTATGTAAAACTTAGCCTGCGTTTGGTTGTGTTTTGTAAATGTGATTTGAGAGTATGAATTATATTTTGAGTTTGTGTGTTGTAGAATTATGATTTGAGTGTAGAAAATTTGTTTGGTAAAGAGTTTTGAAAATAGTTTTGGAAAAGATGTTTGATTTGAGTAGGGAATTGTTGATGTGACATTTGATATGTGATACAAAAATTTACAACTCATAACTAAACATACAATTCAAAATTATTTTAAAGCACATAAAAAATTTAAAAAATTACAGAAAATATTTTTCCCAATTATATAAGTCAATTGCAAAAAAAAAAAAAAAAAAAATTTCTGTACATCAGAGACATCCGGCTGGATGTCCTCATGGAAGTCCCCATGGAAGTCCCCATGAACAACCACGTGGTTGTCCCCCTTTGCAAAACTTTCCCTGAACAACGGCTGATTCACAGATGATTTACAGAGCTCTCTGCAGAGTTCCTGAGAATTGATTTCAGAAGCCTAACCAAACATCATACTCAAAAACATGCCTAGAAAATTAATTACAAAACATAACCAAACAGAGCCGGCTCTGTTTGGTTGTGATTTTGAATCAGTTTTCTACCCATGTTTTTCAGTATGATGTTTGGTTAAGCCTCTTAAATCAGTTTTCACGAGCTCTGCAGAGAGCTCTGTGCTTTGCAGCCGTTGTTGGTGCATTGATTGCAAATGTTGTCTGCCAGCCCCACTTCCCATGGGTCTACCGGGTGGAAGTTCATGGGGACATCCACTTGGATGTCCTCCCGTGTACACAGAATTTTGTTTTTTTTTTTGTTTTTTTTTTTACAATTGACTTATATAATAAAAAAAATATTTTCTGAAAATTTTTAAATTTTTTATGTGTTTTAAAATAATTTTGAATTGTATGTTTAGTTATGAGTTGTAAATTTTTGTATCACATATCAAATGTCACATCAACAATTCCCCACTCAAATCAAACCTCTTTTCCAAAACTACTTTCAAAACTCTTTACCAAACAAATTTTCTACACTCAAATCATAATTCCACAACACACAAACTCAAAATATAATTCATACTCTCAAATCACATTTACAAAACACAACCAAACGCAGGCTTAGTGTTTATTGTATTATTTTAAAATTTTCATAAGTGATATAATTTATTTCAAAATTGTAGATAAATGTCTTTGTTTTTTAAAAAAAAATTATTTTTTATTGAGCTAATATGTGTTCTTGGAATACAAAAAATAATAGTAATTAAAAAAATACTTTTGTAATTTCATATATTTTTTTAAAAATAAACTCTTTCACTATTTAAAAAAACACTCTTATGGACAATTACCATTTATCTTTGTTGGATATGGGTGGATCTGCGGAGAAACAAAGATGCACGGTAAATACAACTATACAAATTAAAACAGTCTATTCATTAATTAGGTAAACTACAATCACATTTTTTAAATTTAAAAAAAAAAAACATATAATTAATTTTACACTTTTGACATAATTATATAAATCTTTCTAATAGTTAAAACAATCAAAATTAATAAAAATATTGGATAGATACTAAAACAAATAAATATTTTAATAAAAAAATTTATAGTATTAACAAATCATTAATAAAAAAGTCTAAGTATTATATCAATTAAATTTTTTTAAAAAAATTAATATAATTATATCAAAATAATTTATCCTAATTAATTAGACCTAAATATAGTAGAAAAAAAGTTAACTGTAAATGACAAAACCCAATTGTAATTATTTACAAAAGGATAAGCTATGTGTGCCCACTTACCCAACTGCCACCACATATTCTCTCTCCAAAACAGGCTTAACCGGTCACCCGTCGATGTCAAAATTCATCCCCCAAACCCTCCTTTATAAATACAAAGGCGTCTATCAATGATTTCTCGTTCTCTTCGTTCTGATTTCACTACCCTTGAATATTATTTGCCCTTCGCTGTCCCGAATTATTACGATTCTACCCCACTGGTTATGATAGCCGCCGGAGATCGGGAACCTGAGAGCCTCCGCTCCTCCCCCGCTCTCGGCTTCCCTCGCCTCAGGTTCTTCCGCTACCGCCGCTTGAGGTAGTTCTCTCAATCCAATTCCTTCTACATATACACATATAGATTCATATATATATATATATACGATGCCGAACTCGAAGAGTCACCGAAGGGGACAAGAGGAGAAGAACAGGAAGGGGAAGCTGGCGGAGAAAGCGTCGTCGTTTCACGGCCGAAGTGGAGGCGCCATGGGAGAGCAACTTATAAGGCCGAGGACGGTGCCGGAGTTGCTGGCTAGTAAGAGTGTAGTCGGCGGTGGTGTTGTGGCTGAGGGACGGCCGTTGAAGCTGACGAAGTTGTTGCTGAACGTGACGATTCAGCGGAGCCTTGGGGCTGTGCAGGTGATCATGTCGCCGGAATCGACCGTCGGTGATTTGATTGCGGCGGCGATGCGGCAGTATGTGAAGGAAGGAAGACGGCCGATCTTGTCCTCCACCGATTCCTCCAGTTATGGCCTCCATTATTCGCAGTTTAGCTTAGAAAGTAAGCCTTCTCTATGTCTCTCTCTCTCTCTCAAGCACAAGTTAATATTGGCCATTCGATTGATTCACTTTCTAGCTTTCAACAATCGCTGTGATTTGTTCCGATTGAGAAAATCACTATTATATATTTAAGTCATATTTATTTTATTTAAAAAAATAAATAATTATTTTTAAAATTATATTTATCACCTATTTTTTAAAATAAATATAATTTAAATATATAATTTAATTTTTTATATAATTATTTTTCTCAATCAATTTTAATGGACTTACTGAGCGAAAGCCCAAACTTAGAGTTATTTTAAAAAAATAGTTATAATTAATTTGTTAATTAAAATTTAATTAAAAATTAATTATAATTAATTTTTAATAAAAAATGAAATAAGTTATAATCTAAAAAATGGATACAACTCACTTTCCAAAAAAAAGGCTATGGGTATTTTTGGTTTGTGTTTGAGAGATGTGTTTTAGAGATAAAAAGTACGAAAACATGTTTGGTTTGATTTTTTTCAAAAGATGTTCTGGAAAATAATTTTGAGAGAGAGTTTTGAAAAAAATGATTGATTTGATATGTGTGAGAGAAAGATTTGTTTGGAAAACTTGGTTGGTTTACAAGTTTTGAGAAATTTTTTTAGAAAAATTTGTTTAGTTTGATTACTTTTGAAAATTTATTTGTAGAGAAAATTTTTCAAAATTTTTTCAGAAAATCAAACCAAACGAACTCTATGTTATTTACCTAATCTTTTTTTATTTCTCTGGTATGATTCCCTTCGCTCTGATCACTTCGAATTTCGAGCCGAAAATGCATAATAAATGATTAGATCACGTATAAGGTAATGATTAAGGGCGCGTTTTGTTTTCAACCATGCTACATACCTCTAAAAAGGCAACTCTAAATCACCTCTAATGAAGTGGAAAAGAAAAAAAAAAAAAAATTCAAGACACCTGATTGGTTGTGGCAGTGGATCCCATCACTAGTGGTACCTCTAAATTAGAGGTCCCAATCATTTTTCTTTTGTTTTTGTATGGGTCAGGTTTAGATCGAGATGAGAGGCTGATGGAGTTGGGATCGAGAAATTTCTTCCTCTGTCCAACAAGCGGTGGCGGTGGCAGTGGCAGTGGCAGTGACGGCAGCAGCGGTAGCGTTGAATGTGGCGCGGCCACATCGTCCACTTCGTGTTCTAAACAAGCCGAGAAAGCAACCAAAATTGGGCTTCCTTGGCTCAAGTTCTTCTGAATTCATTTTTAGCCATTTCGCAGTTTTCTTTACAATTATGTTTTTTTTTTGTTTTTTTTATTTGTGTGTGTTCATTTAGCTCTGTCAAAGCCTTGTGAAAACTAAGGTTTCAAATTAGACTAGTATGATTAGTTAAAAGTTGGGTAGGATGAAGAAGATGATGATTATATCTAGAGTGTCCTATTTC
Organism: Camellia oleifera; assembly: GCA_022316695.1. Classification (NCBI taxonomy): domain Eukaryota; kingdom Viridiplantae; phylum Streptophyta; class Magnoliopsida; order Ericales; family Theaceae; genus Camellia; species Camellia oleifera. Next base: position 67,747,092 of record CM039312.1, on the reverse strand, counting down.
ATGGAGATGGGGAAGAGGATGTAATCTTTGAATTTTTAGTGTGGTGGGATCATTCATCCCTTTGTATATATGTATATATATCTCCAGCTTAATTGGAGTAGGACATTTTATGAAATATATTTACAGTGTTTGGATTTAAGTCTGAGTAAGGAATTTGTGAAATTCGTAATTCAATCCAGTCCAGTTTAATTTAATAAGTTTGAATTGATTTTTTGAATTCGTGGTTTGATTTTAGATTGAAAAATTAAAAATTCGTAATTCACAGATTGGTTCCAGATTGAACACCACGGTTTCGGATTAGAACTGATCCGGATCGTATACAAATAGTCTATATTTTTATTATACATCCTCCTACATAATATCTTATCTTATTTCATATAAAACTTAAATCTAAACCTAAACTTGTATAGTTTTTTTTTTATTATTTTTATTTGCTAGTTTTTAGTGTTAATTTGTAATGGTTTAAATATTTATGGTGGAACTAGTTTTCTTATGATTGTTTAAATTGTAGAATAGTTTGTTGCTATTATAAAAAGATATGTTGCTATTGTGAAACTAATATAGTGCTATATTTATATTTTTATGAAATTAAAGTGTTATATATATTTTTTTGTTCTTTAATTATGTAAATTCGTGGTCCTAAACCGATCCGATCTGTATTTAAATGGATTGGTTCGGATTGATTTTACTATTTAAACGGATTAAATTGATTTTAATTTTTCAAGATCCGTAAATAACGAATTGATTTTGATTTTACTTCAATCCAATTCGATCCAATCCGGATCATGCTCACTCCTATTTGGATGCTGATTTGTGGAGAGGACAGGGGGAACAAAAAAGATATTAGGTGAAATTAAAATTTTGTTTTCTTTTCTTTGATTGACTTAGGAAAATAAGACGAAGATAAATAGGTATTTATCTTAAAGTATCCGCTTTTTGTTTGATTATCACAAAATAAGTTAATTGTGAAATGTTAAATTTATGAACTTTATTATGCTTGAAATATAGGATATAAAATTGAATTTTTATTAATAAATCCTATTTTGAAGTATTCTAACTTAAAAAGTTTATGAAGAATTTTTTTAACTCATTTAATCTTATGTATTTATATTTTTATTTCATAAAAAGTTATTTTTCTTGATTTATACTATTTTCTTAAATTTTTATGCCTTTATATTTAATATTGATATTTAATGTTGGGGAGGAGAGAGAAGGGAAAGGGCCAATGCATAAGAAATTTTATACATAAATTAAATATCATTGATATTATTTTATATTATTATATAATGTGAATATATTTTTGATTGACAATACATTAAAAATAATGTAAACATTCTCTCTCATCTGATGTGAATCTATTTTTAATTGACAATACATTAAAAATAATGTAAATATTCTCTCATATGATGTGAATATATTTTTAATTGACAATACATTAAAAATAATGTAAACATTCTCTCTCATCTGGTGTGAACATTCACAACACATTTTAAAAAAAATTTCTCTCATCTAATGTAGTGATATGAACGTTTACAAAATGTGAATCTTCTTATTTTTAATTAACAACATATTAAAAATAACGTTAATTATATTTGTAATTAACAACACATTGTTATTCACAATATGTAATGATGTGAATGCTCACAATATGTGAACATTCTCTCTCATCTAATGTAATGATGTGAACGTTCACATTCGTATGTTTTGATATAAATATTCACATCATATAATTGACAACACAATAATAAAAATTCATTTCAAATTAATGTGAATATAATTATGTGAATATATATTTCAATTACATGATGTGAATATTCACATCAAGTAATTGACAACAAATTAACAAAACTTCATTTCAAATTAATATGAATATAATGACAATCAACATCCTGATGCATGAGAATTACCAAAATATAATGACAATCAACATTAAATATCGACATTAATAAGGGCAAAAGAGATTGAGGATGTTTTGATTTTCTTATTTCACATAAAATCTAATAAAATAGTTAAAAGGAATATAAATTTAATGAAATAAAACTCTTAAAAAAAAAATTTATCAAAAAAACACCCCATATAAAATTGGTTGATAGAGGTGCATCTTATAATTGAATAATTCGTAAATTGAACCGATTTCATCATCGTGGATTTGGGTTCGGTTTTTGAGTTACCGGCCAATTTGAGTTGCGTGTCATCGTTATCATCGACAAGTGCAATAACTATTCAAGAATAAACAATTATAAGACTAATATTTCATAACTTTAAATTTGAAACCCTAATAATAATATTAATGATGTGACATGAAAATAAAAAATATATATATGCATTAAATTATTTATAAATGGGATCTACTGCCATATAAGTAGAATTCTCGAACTTCACTTTTTGTGCTCTTAAATATTTTTATAGATATAATCATTAAAAATTTTGTTAACATATGTTCTGAATATCTACCTTAAGAAATTATTAAATGAACATAATTATTCTCACTTGTATATAAACTAGTAAAAGTTTTTAAAGTGATTAGGATTAAAGAGTTTGTCTTTACATAAAGATTAAAATAACTTTTTCTATCTATCTCAATTTCACCTCTTAATATCTCTTTTATTATTGGAGGGAAAGTGATTTTTGTCAATAATTTAATAAATTTATTTGTTCGTTTTTATAATTTAACAATTAAAATTATTTTTTAAAAAAATTGAAAGAGTCTTTGTATAAATGATCCGATGATTCAACTTTACAAGGTGGCAACCATTTTATAAACGAAAAATGCTTGGGAGCACTAATTAGTGCTCCCACTAATTAGGTGGCAGTGGGTTCCGCCAGTAATGATGTGATGTTTTGATCTTGGAGTTGTATTTTTTTTTTTTTTTTTACTTTTTTAATGCATTAGTGTTATGGTAAACTGCGAGGAAGGGCATTAGACAAAGGCTGTAACGTGGGTGTTTGAGAAGTTACTATTTTAGTAAGTTATTTTAATTTTTGATTATTTTAGTAGATTAAAATTTTTATGTTTAAAAATATGATTGAATTTTTTTATAGTTGAATGTGATATTTGTGAAATAAAAAGTGAAATAATTATAAATTTGATATGATATTTTGTCTTATTAACTATTTTAACTCATTTTATCTTTTAATGTTATTTTAACCAAAAAAAAAAAACTAAAAAATCTTCTTTCCAAACACCCCCAATAACATTGATAGAATAAAGATTGATAATATTATTTTTCCATTCGTAAAATGAGTATCACTTAGGTGGCATTCCACCTCTTCATCCACGTCATCTTTTCATTGACCAAGCAATTTAATACATCTTTCCACTAACCTTAAGTTTTATAAATTATAAAGTGACCCTAAAACTTTTATGTAATTTTATAATTAAGCTTTTAAATTTAGCGTAACTTTTTAAAAATTTTGTTTTCACTTGTAAGATTTTGTGAAACCCTCAATCTTAGTATTAGAGCCTAGAAATCGATTCTAAAAAAAATTTAAACATGGAAATTTAATATTTAATTCAAGATATAATAGATATGAAATTTGTTATGCATTTTGATCACGAAAATAGTAAAACTAAAATCACAGGACTATTAAATAGTCTAATGAAAGTAAGTAAAGAAACTTTAAAACGTATATGTTAGACCATTCTAATATCTTTTATTTATTTATTTATATATTTTGTTCATGAATCTTCTTTTGTTTTGTTCATGAATGGAGATTAATTAGAATTCATGAACTTGGTGGTGAGTTAATATTTAGAGACTCTCCATTTTCTCTAGTTTAATGGTCATTATTACTTTTTGATGTAATTTGTAAGGTTTTAGTGGCCTATAAATAGTTCATATCATCTACTTTTTTTTACACCAAATATCGTTTATATTTGAGAGATTACTAGCAAAGAAGGGTGTTTTTCTTGATGGAGCTTTGAGTTCACCAGCTTATGCAGAGTTGGCCTGAACCATACGACAAGTGGTCGGGCTGTTGTATCTTGGAGGGGACAAGTCATAGTTTCGTGATTGTTACATCGGTATTTGGGTTCTTCCTACCGCAGTGAGTTTGATCTCCTTAAAGAAAACGAGATATCCGTGCCTCAGCCTGATCTATTTGTATCTTATTTTCTTTTGCATTATTTATCAATAAAATATAACTTTTCTGGTATTTTCACTAACAATTTTAAGGAGATCAACAATGGAATAAGTACTAGAAAAAACCAATAATGGAATTGGAGATCTCAACAAGTCTTTCAAGTTCAAAGAAGTTCATTTTAAGATGTAGAAAGGAAAAGTTCTTTTTTACCTCAGCCTTTTGAAAGTTGCGTATGTTTTTACCGAGAAAAACCCAAACAAAATCTCAACCAAGGATATGAATGATGAAAACTATGAGGCACATGAAATAAAAGTGGCTTCCTATAATCCAGATGAGTATAAATATCAATTTTATCTCTTAAATTTCCTTACTGATTAATTTTATGATTATTACTATGATACCACTTATACTTTGTCTTCTATTAATTTTTGACATGCTCGCTTGTGTCATATTAACAGTAAATATATAAGAATCATGAGTAGTTTAGGATTAATTCCTAAAGTGACAAAATTTTTGAGAAATGTGAAGTTTGTAGTAAAGCAAAAATTACCAAGAGGACCTCATAAAAGTGTTGAAAAAAATACCGAATTGTTAGAATTATTTCATACTGATTTGTGTGAGTTTGAAAGAATTTTAACTCAGGGTGGTAACTGATATTTTATCACTTTTATTGATGATTTTTCAAAATACACAAACATATAGTTATTAAAAAATAAGAGTGATATTTTTGAGAAATTTAAAGAATTCTTTCTTGAAGTGGAAAATCAATTCGATAAAAAGATTAAGAGAATTAGAAGTGATAGAGGCCGACAGTATGAATCTCTTGGATTTAACTCTTTTGTTCAGTCATTGGAAATTATTCATGAAACTACTCTACCGTATTCACTTTCATCTAATGGCGTATTTGAAAGAAAAAATAGAACGTTAATTGAGTTGACAAATGCGATACTTATTGATTCAGATGCTCCTTCAAATCTTTGGGGTGAGACTATTTTAATAGCTTGCCATGTGATAAATAGAGTGTCACACAAAAAGACTAAAATTGTACCTTATGAGTTGTGGCGGGGGCATAAATCAAATCTAGGTTATTTGAGGGTTTGGGGTTGTTTAGTTTTTGTGAGGCTTGCAGATCCTAAACGACCTAAATTGGGTGAACTGAGCTACCACTAGTGTTTTTCTTGGATATGCGTTGCATAGTATAACTTATAGATTTTTTGATATGGAAAATAATATTATTTTTGAATCAAGTGATGCTATTTTTCATGAAAACAAATTTCCTTTCAAATCTAGAAATAGTGGAGGTCAAATAATTTTTGAAAATATGTTATCTATGTCTAGCCCTTTTACTCCATCTCAAGTTTTTTATGAACAAAAAAATTCTCAAATCCAACCAAGGAGGAGATGAGCTAGAGCTGAAAAAGATTTTGGTCCTAACTATTATCTTTACAATATGAAAGAAATTCCTCTTACGGTACAAGAAGCTTTATCATCACCTGATACTATTTTCTAGAGAGAGGCTGTAAATGATGAGATAGATTCACTACTTCCAAATAAAACATGGAAGCTAGTGGATTTACCTCCAGGTTGTAGGACTATTAGGTATAAATGGGTCCTTCATAAAAAACTTAAACCAGATGGAACTATAGATAAATATAAAGTGAGGCTTGTCGCTAAAGGTTTTAAGCAACAAGTTGATCTTGATTTTTTTCGATAATTTTTCTCCGGTTTCTAGAGTTACATCCATTAGACTGTTGATAGCAGTGACTGCAATTCATGATTTAAAAATTCATCAAATAGATGTGAAAACAGCATTTTTAAATGGAGATCTAGATGGGGAGATTTACATAGACCAACCCGAAGGCTTTGTGGAGCCTGGCCAAGAAAGCAAGGTGTGTAAGCTAACTAAATCTCTTTATGGTTTAAAACAAGCTCCTAAACAGTGGCATGAGAAATTTGATTCCTTTACGCTTGAGAATGGCTATAAGACTAATGAATGTGATAAGTGCATATATTATAAAACTTGTGAGAATGCACATATGATTATTAGCTTATATGTGGATGATCTACTTATCTTTGGCTCTAATTTGCATATTATAAATGGGAGTAAAAATATGTTTAATAGTCACTTTGATATGAAAGATTTTGATGAAGCCAATTTTATTTTGGGAATTAAAATTACCAAGACTAATGATGATATTTTTCTTGATCAATAGCATTATGTTGAGAAAATTTTAGAGAAATATAATTTTCTAGATTGTAAACATATTGCTACTTCTTTTGATGCAAGCATACATTTATCTGTTGTAACAAATGAAAAAGAAGTGATTAATCAAAAGGAATATGCCAGCATGATTGGTAGTTTGAGATATGCTACTGATTGTACTAAACCTGACATTGCATATGATGTTAGAGTACTTGGCAGATTTACTAGCAAGCCAAGTCGAGATCATTGGCTAGCCATGGGAAGAATTATGAGACATTTATCTAGTACTAAAAATTATTGTTTGTTTTATAACAAGTATCCTGTGGTACTTGAGGGATATAGTGATGCCGATTGGAACACTTTGTCAGGTGATTCTCTCTCTACCTCAGGTTTTATTTTTACCTTGGGTGGTGGTGCTATATGTTGGAAGTCTAAAAAACAGACTATAATTGCTAATTCTACTATGAAAGCTGAGCTTATAGTGTTAGCTTCAGCATGTGAGGAAGCGAATTGGTTGAGAGATTTGTTACATGAAATTCCTTTTTGGGAAAAATCAATTCCTCTTGTGTTAATTCGTTGTGATAGCACTGCTACTATTGGTAGAGTGAACAACCATTTTTATAATGGTAAATCCAGACCTATTCGAAGGAAACACAGTAATGTGAGATTTTATTTGAGTAATGGCATCATAACTGTGAATTATGTAAGATCTTGGGATAATCTTGCAGATTTGTTAACCAAGGCCTTAGCGAGAGATAGGGTCTAGAATACATCGAAGGGAATGGGTTTGAAGCTTATAAAATCATAAACCATATATGAGGATACCCAACCTAGGGACCAGAGATCTTGTAACTTAGTTCAATGGGAAGAATGAATCATATGGTGGTTGTAAAAAATGTACTCCTTAATATTTTGTTGTCCATCCCTATGATGTAAATGCATTTGTCCTATAATGTTGGAGGGTTGAGTTTTTATACTCTTAATGAAATTTTGTAACTCTTGTTGAGTGGAGTGTGTAAATTACAGGAACATCCTTGACAGATTTCACCTATGTGAGCATGAAAGTGGGGCCGCTTATTATGAGAACAAGGCTTATTCTCAAATATGCTCATGAAAACTAGGATAGGCACAAAGCCGTAATGTGCTGGCTGTTAAAAGCTCATGTCAACACCTGGATTATTATATGTGAGCAGTAATACTTTATTTCTTCTAAGTAGTCATAGTTCAAGTCTAAGACCACTACTGACTCTGGAATAGAGGTTGCTGTTTCACTAATGAAGGTTTAATGTGAAGCATACCTTCATGATACATACCAGTCTATCTTTGTTTGGTAATCTCTCTTGTCTTTGTTGATATTAAAATGAGTGGGGGATTATTGGATCATTTTAATATCTTTTATTTATTTATTTGTATATTTTGTTCATAAATCTTCTCTTGTTTTGTTCATGAATGGAGATTAATTGGAGTTCATGAACTGGTGAGTTAATATTTGGAGACTCTCCATTTTCTCTAGTTTAATGGTCATTATTACTTTTTGGTGTAATTTGTAAAGTTCTAATGGCCTATAAATAGTTCCTCTCATCTACTCTTTTCTACACCAACTATTGTTTATACTTGAGAGATTACTAGCAAAGAATGGTGTTTTTCTTGGTGGAGTTTTGAGTTTACCATCTTATGCAGAGTTAGCCTGAATCATACGACAAGTGGTCGGGCTGTTGTATCCTGAAGGGGACAAGTCATAGTTTCGTGACTGCTGCATCGGTATTTGAGTTCTTCCTACCACATTGGGCTTGATCTCCTTAAAAAAAAATAAGATATTCGTGCCTCAGCCTGATCTATTTGTATCTCATTTTCTTTTGCATTATTTATCAATAAAATATAATTTTTCTGGTATTTTCACCAACAGTATCTAATATCAAGAATATAGTAAAAAGTCCAACAAGCAAAAAGCTTAGAAAATGAAATTGGAGTTGGAATACAGAAGATACTAGAAACATATCTAATATGAAGAACATAGTAAAAAAATCTTCCTAAATTAAGTTTATCTAATTAAGGAGATAAATTAATCTTAAAAGTAGATGCCTCTGAGAATAATTTGGAGCAGTATTAAAATCAATACCTCCTAATAAATCTGAAGAACAAATATGTGGATATTGGAGTGATAGTTTCAAAGATGATGAAAAAGAATTTGTTGCTATAAAAAATGGTATAAAATCTTTTAATATTTTTTTTAGTCTCTATCATTATCAGAATAGATAATAAGTGCTTTAAAACTTTTTTGAAAAAAGATTTAAGAGATGTAAGTCAAGGAAGACTACATAGATGGCAACAATGGTTTTATTATTTTAGTTTTGGTGTTGAATATATTTTTTCTGAGGAAAATTCTATTGCAAATTCTCTAACCAGAAAATTAGGTTTTATGAGTTTTATGGTGCATGAAATCATAACTTCATCTAATAAAGGGAAGAGACCCATGTTATTTTGCTGGAACTACAATAAAACAGGCCATAAAGTTGAAAATTGTTAGTGGAAGGATTCAAAAATTGCTTAAGCTAACAAAACACGTATAGTTGAAATCGTGATAGCAAAAAGAAGAAATTCGAATTTTAAACCAAAAAATTCAAAGAGATTCTTAAAAAGAGAATCATCAAAGGAACAAAAGAGTTGGGTAACCTTTGAACTCGCCGAACTCGAAGATATAAATATAGCAGAACTCCCTATTATAATCGGAAAATCGTTTTATAATCCTAGACTACCACCAAAAATGTTACGACCCAAACTCGCCCCTATAGGTTTAGCGTCGTAATCGGCCAGTAATCCGAGATTATCAAAGGCCTTCCTGTACAAATCAAAATAATTGGGGCTAGCGGAAGCTTAATATAAAAATAAGTATAACTAGTAGTCCAGTGAGCTGTGATTCTATATGAAATAATACATGCACATAATATTAATTTACCCATGTTGTATTACATACATCGCATCTTGTACAAAAACATTTATATACATATACACATATATCAAAATCTCAACATCATGATCAAAACTTGACAACGGTCTTCTAGACCTAGCCTCAACTCGGAGGCACCCAAAACAAAACTCCATAGGATTTAAACGGTGGCTCAGCTAAAGGATTCCTTTTAGGCTGGCCCTTCCTGACGCTCACGTATACATATATATACACACAGTGAGCTAAAACGCAGTGAATAACATTAAAGTAAAGAGATTAGTGAATGAATTCCATACATGTCATATACATAAAATAGATCATAACAAATCAGCCTCATATCTAAACATAATAATGGTACATGCAATAGAACATATCATATCGTCTTCCGACTACAGTAATCGGTTCTGGATACCGATTAAACATATCATCACTTTGTCAAGTGGATAACGAGATCTCGTAATCACATATTGTAACAACGCCCGCGGGGGGCCTCGCTACAGTTCGGACTCGATTTTGTTGCGGTTCTAAATCTGAACCAAAGAGTCCAACTCTGGCAAATCGTTTTGAAGAAAAACAGATTTTTTTTGAAAGAAGTGCCAAACATGGACTGCTTTGCCAGATAACAGAGTCGCCACCTAAATATTTTTAAAATGGGAAATTTAGGAAACCCTGACTCGGTGCCAAAGGCCACGTGTCCGTCATCACCAAAGTTGCCTCGGCTCGGGAACTTGGGTACGATTGGGGAAGGTCACATCGTGAGCACCCCCGCTCGCCCGGTCAAAGACCGGCCTCTACTAACCATGATATCTGTTTTTGAAAACATTGTGAGTTCTTATTCCGGTTATTGGCCTAGGTTACTATGTGATGCTCGCAGCAAACAAGTATAGACTGGGCCGTCTGAATTGGAACAAAACATTTCATGTTTGTTTGTTTGAAAATGGTGTGAAGGTGCTACCCGCAGGTAGGCTAAGACGTGGATTTGCCACCCTCGGGTGGGCTTAGAAAACATGATTTTGCCACTATCTAGTGGGCTTAACAAACGATCTGATGAATTGTCCCAATTCAAATAACTCAACCTCCACCCACAGGCATTCAAGGCAGTTATATCACATAAGCAGTTAGCCTCATGGCAAGCATGCTATCATGGCAACACTCACACGCATGCAAGGATGCTAAAGCATAAAAACTCACCGAGTACTCCAAGCCAAAACAGAAAACTGATTAGAAATCCATGCATGGACTTAAGCATACAGAATGCCTAATGCAACACACGCAAAGATGCAATTATAGCAGGCTCGGCTATTCTAAAGATGGCATATGAAATGCTACAGTTAACATGTATTCAATTTGGAATTGAAACACAGATGCAGTTTGTATGATGTGCCGAGCCCGGTGCGTGCAAAACAGATGAATGATGCAAACATGCTGTCATGTTGTATGCTAATTGAAATATGCCCTATATCTAACCATTGTAAGCGGGTAAATAAAAGGGAGAAAGAAATGGGGGTTGGAAGACATACATCACACTCACACATCCTTATTACAGTTATGCCCTCGCACAGAGGGTCCAAGTAAATATACAGTCCGAATAAAAGAATAATACAGTCCGAAATATACAGTCTGAAATAATATACAAATTCTTAATTAATTAACAATTAAACTAAGAAAGCAGTAAACTGGCATGCAAGCCAGGGGGTGCCTTGCTTCTGATGAATGATGTGTGCTGGGCTGCCTCGGGTGGAAATCCACTGGGATGCCCTGATTAGTCCTCTGTTTGCACTGTTTCTCGAAATGCGTGCCGGACTCCGGAAAGTTGTTGATCCTCGGTTTTGCTGTAACAGAGAGCAGGAAAATGGCATAGCAATGTATTTCACAAATATATGCATGCCTCGATCCTCGTGCCACCAATCACGTATACCGATGCATGATGGCCGAGGAATCGGATTGCACAACTCAATATAGGGATGAATACGTATGAATGCGACAACAAAACCTAACTCCATCATGGGTAATCCGGAGTGGTGGTGACTTGGGAATTGAGACTCGTTCCGTTACTCGGAGTACAAAACGCGCCTCGTTTCCCGTGCAATATGCAATGATATGCATGAAATGCAGCTAAGTTACAGCCTGGTATGCACAATACTGATGAAAATGAGACGAAAATAAGGCGCCTCGAAAAGCGTGCACGCGGGCACGCAAACCGAGGTGATGATGTGGAATGTAAATCGGGTAAAACCGAAGTGCCTCGAAATGCGCGCCCACAGGCACGCAAACCGAGGCAATGATGAAATGAGAAAATCGGATAAAACCGAAGTGCCTCGAAATGCGCGCCCACATGCACGCAAACCGAGGTGATGATGAAATGAGAAATCGGATAAAACCGAAGTGCCTCGAAATGCGCGCCCACAGGCACACAAACCGAGGCGATGATGAAATGAGAAAATCGGATAAAACCGAAGTGCCTCGAAATGCGCGCTCACAGGCACGCAAACCGAGGCGACGATGGAATGAGAAAATCGGATACAACCGAAGTGCCTCGAAATGCGCGCCCATAGGCACGCAAACCGAGGCGATGATGGAATGAGAAAATCGGATACAACCGAAGTGCCTCGAAATGCGCGCCCACAGGCACGCAAACCAAGGCGATGATGAAATGAGATGAAATGGCATACGGAACGCCGCGATGGGCTTACACCAACATGGGAGAGCCTCAGCTCACTCACATAGGAGGCCGATGAATGAAAACGGAGTGCCTCGAAGTGCGTGCCCAAGGGCACGCAAACCGAGGCAATGCATTAAAGCATGAAATAACATGGAAAATGATATGCAAGCATGCGAAACAAATTTCAGCAGCTAAATGAAGGGGAAAACAGCCCCGAAATGATACGAAATGAGAATCAACGCACGAAATCATCCCGAAATGTAGTTTAAGTGCCCGAAATAGCCTACGGCTATGCTAAACAGACAAAATTGGCACACGACAGCAAAAACAGTAGCAAGGCAGTCCCAAAAATGACATCTTTCCAGTACAAAATATGGCCAAATTGTAAGCATAGATACGACAACAATAGCTTGCAAAAATACGGAAAAAGAGAGGATTTACAAAGCAAGTGATATCTACAATGCTCAAACCCAAAAACTCAGTTCTACAACATTAGAGAGGGACTAAAAATATGCATTTTTACAGAAGATGAGATCCCCAAATTCAGTGTGTAGGTGTACTAAAGATAGCATGCAAAAATTTGGGACAAAAGAGGCTATAAAGAGAGGTACCACAGGAAATGACCAAATAGCTTAAGACCCTTAATAAAACTTGAAGAAAAGACCAAAAAAAGACATTTCCTAAGCCTGATGGAGGCTGAAATCAGAAGCTAAGATGGCCTAAACAAACATGCAATTTTACGGAAAATAAGATGGATACAACATGAAGTGCCAAAACCAAACATCAAATGGCTTAAGGCCCTTAACAAAACACAAAGAACAGACCAAAATATGACACTTTACAAGCCTGATTAATACCCAAAACAGAAGCATGGTAAGCTTAAAGAAGCATGCAACATGGGAGTAGAACAAGAATTCAAAGCAAGTGCATGATAGAGGATGAAAACCAGGTTGAGCCCTTCTTCAATGTTGAATAGGGGCTCAAAATGAGCACAATATCAGTAGGTTTCATGCTCCAACTCAGATCACAAATGGGCTAAAAAAAGCATGCAATTTTACGGTAAAATGGAGGAATTTCAAAGGAAGTGCATGCTAGAGCCACCAAACATGGTTGATCCCTTCTTCAATGTTGGAGAGGGGCTCAAAATAAGCCCACTAACAGTATATAGTATGCTCGAAAACAGACCACTCAAAAGCCAAACAAAGCATGCAATTTCATGGCATAAAGAGTGATATTGAAGCAAGTATATCATGGAGACACCAAACAGATTTGAGCCCTTCTACAAAGTTGTAGAGGGGCTCAAAATAAGCACAAAACCAGTAGGGGTCAAAGCCCAAAACAAAAAGGAAATAGGGTAAAGAATTGATGCAAGAAAATGCTCAAAAAGGGGAATTGATGACTTACCCTTGAAGACAAGTCTTTTGCTTCCTCTTGCCTTGATGAAAGTTGCTTCTAAGCCTCTGAGGAACCCCTCCTTGCTGCTGGAATGGAGGTGGTGATGGTGGAGCTTAGGGTTGGTGAAGGAATTAGCTAGGAAGCTTGAAGTTTTTTGAGCTTTTGGAGGTGAAGATGGAGGCTATGGGAGATCAAGTCTTGAGAAGAATTTCTCTAACCATGACAAAGAAGGAGGCCAGCCCTTTTAATAGGCAAGAAAGGGGTGTAAAAGGGAGGGAAATGGAGGCAAGATTTCCCTCCCAAAATATCCCCCGGATGCTCGGGATATTTTGGAAAAATATCCGGACAGCTGGAAAGAGCTGGAAAGTAGAAAGCTGGCCGGCCAGGTGAATTTCTGGGAGGTGGCCGGCCGGCCACCCCACCTGGTCGGCCAGCCACTCACCCTGGCCGGCCAGCCATAGCCCAAAACTGAAGATGAAAATTGCTGGCCGACCACCATGTGTTAGGGTCCTCCCAAGTGTGTAGAATAAGGCCCCAAGGTCAGAATCTGGCAACTCTGAAGCAGAAGTCACAACATAGAGCTTGAAGGAGAGGCTCAAAAATGAAATCAACAATTGCTGGCCGACCACCAACTTTTAGGGTCCTCCCAGATGTGTGGAACAAGGTTCCAAGGTCGGAAATTGGCAACACTGAAGCAGGAGCCACAACATAGAGCTTGAAGGAGAGGCTCAAAAATGAACTCCACAATTGCTGGCCGACCAGTAGTGTATAGGGGCCTCCCATGTCCCCTGATCACAGATATGTAGCTTTGGTTGGAAGAAAATATCCCCAGGGTGTTCAACATTGGCCCAGAAGTGAGCAAAACGGGCGCCGGAAGAGCGAAACTGGTTATCTGGGATAATTGCTGGCCTCCCACCCCCCAGTGATCTTCCTGGTGTTGAAACAGAGGTACCTGCCAAGTTTGAACAAAAACTAATGAGAAATGAACGCCCGGAACCAAAACCGACCAATTCGGGATCCCGAAAATGGGCTGCGGGTGCCGGAAGTGGTGTTCAGCAACGAAATGGGCATCTGCAACCCCAGTGTCCCTCGGAATGATAAAACAGATGTTCCTGCCAAAAATCAGAGAAAACTGATGCAAAATGAATGCTCGGGGCCCAAATCACGCAGTTCGGGGTCCCGAAAACCGACTACAGGCACCGAAAGTGACATACGGCCACGAAGTGGGCATCAGAGGCCCCAGTGTTCCTCAGAACTGTAAAAAAGAGGTGCAAGCCAAAAACCGGAGAACTCGGAGATGGTTGGGCGGTCCCGAGCCGAGGCACACGGCCTGATGGCTCCGAAAACCGGGAACCGGGCTCCGAAATGGGCAAAATGGCCTACGGCCACGAAATGTAGCTCACGGCCACCGGGAGATAGCCTACAGGACCACTCCCTTCCCTCAGGAAAGAAAACAGAGAAAACCGAGTCTGGTTCGCAAACCGAAACAAGGCGCAGAAGGGAGTTCGGAAGCCCGGAGGCAGGGCGCACGGCCGCGACTCTGAAACTTCTGAACGAGCACAGTATGCAACATCACTAAGCGCTCAATCGGTGACGTCCGAGTCTTAAGGTCGGTCAAAAATGGGGTGTCTACACATATATGTTATGGACCCGCATTAACATGTTGTTCTCCATGACTTGGGACCATTCTTTGGATGCCATAATAGATTCAAAAATGGGACATTCGTTCACGAAAGTAAATATCATTCTAAAAAAATAATTTATCCAACAGCATTTCGAATATAATTTGTATAAATATATTTTTACAGAAATGTTACTCATAGTGCTTGGTTGGTGATACACCTCAACGGCTTAACTTGCTGAAACATATCCAAGCATAACATTCATAACATATTCAATTTATGGAATCAATTTTTAAACTAATTCATTTCATCTGTTACTTATTCATTCGGTTATTCTTATTCTTTCCTTAATTCCTTTCATGTTTATGATATGCATATGGATGTGAATTACACATGAAAACAATGTAAATGAAGGCCCGAACATCAAAAAAATGAAGAGAAAATGAAACCGAAAAACTGCTTTGAAAATCGCATGTGCGAAGGGCCTAACTGTAAGTGCAGAACCATCACCGCACGTGCGCTTCGCACGTGCAATTAAAGCAGAATGTAATTTGAGCAGAGGAAGGTTAGCCGTTCATCCAGTGGCCCTTGCCGCAAGAGTGGTCTGGGCGTAATTCAGTTCGAAAATTTGCTAAGTAATTAGAACTCAAGCTTTCATGTATTTCAAATCCCAAAATTCATAAAAACAACTTGAATTTAACATATCTTACTTGAAACAAAAAGCATAACTTCAAATCAAAACCAAAGTTCCAAGCAAAAGATCAAGAGGGTAAAATCATAACAAATGCAAATGTTGAGTTCCAAATCTTGAAAATCCATGGAGTTCCCTCATCAATCCTTAACAATCATGCAATAGATCATATGTAGGAACTAGAATTCCATGGAAAACATGCCATACATGTTGATATTCTGTAACAACCCTCGTACTGATTACCGTATAACCACTGAATTATATGCCGATTACTGTTAAACTGAACCGATAATGACTGATAATTGGATTAACTGAAGTACTGAATAGACTAAATGGAACTGAAACTGAAGTTGAATAAGTTTATCTATTGAATTGCATTTCTATCTGTTTGATTGAATGATTATCTGTTTGAGTTATGTGCTTAAACTGTTAATTGAAGGCCTTATCGGCGGCCGATTTAGAAACCGTTTGAAGTTTTAGACTCAGTAGAATATTTCTGATTTTATGGTATATTTATCTGAAAATTGGTTCGGAATAATTAAATTAGATTTAAACGAATTAATTGCCAAGTTTGAGTTATTTAGGGAATTGCCATCAAAGTGGGGCCTTGTTTATTATATGTTGAGCCTTATTACATGCAACCCAAAACAAATGCTCAGCCATTCCTCCTCCTTATAACCGACCAAAGAAGAAGTTAGAGAGAGAGAGAAGTATTCTTGTTGAAAACCTTGGAGAATTGCTTGAGAAATTGAAGGGTAGTTGCTAATTGAACTCACATACCTTGTAATTGAGACTTAGGTAAGGATCTTGCCTTCTTAATGTTGTGTTTGAGCAAATTCTTGCATGACCCATGCTTCATCGTAGAGCTAAGTTAGGAAATTGTCCATATATGTTGAATTGAAGCCTAGTTGTTGCATGCATATTGAATTTAGTGAGTTTGGAGTTGGTTTCATGGTTAAATGCCACATGCATGTTCCTAATCATGTTTAAATCCATGTTTTCATCTTGTTTTGAAAAGATTGAGCTCTTGGGAGCAAGAGTTGAAGCTTTGAAATGGTTTTAACCCATGCATGCCATGTTGAATGTTGTTCATGCATGTTCTTCAAAATTAGTTTGAAATTGAGTTTAATTGAAACACCCTTGGGCCTTGATTTCTTAAATTGAGCTTTAAAACTTGTTATTCTATGTGTTTGAAAGAGTTTTCCAGAAAATGGGCCCAAGAGGATCGAATTTGGAACATTAAAACTTGGTTTGAAACTCAGAGGTCGAATATGGATTTTCCAGAATTTGGCCGTCCGCTCGAGCGGGGGAAGTGCCGCTCGAGCGGGGAATTCATGCTCCCAGCATTTCTTCGCATTGTTTTACAGTCCGCTCGAGCGGAGAGTCTCACGCTCGAGCGGAGAAATCGTGCATCCAGCATCTTGCACTGTTCATCAGTCCGCTCGAGCGAAGGAATGTGCGCTCGAGCGGAGGATTGTGTGTCACGCTCGAGCGGGGAAGTTGACGCTCGAGCGGGGACCTTTATTATCTTGTCCGCTCGAGCGGGGAAACCTGCGCTCGAGCGGAGGCCCTGTTTTCTGAAAATTCTGAAACTGATTTCTGTGCACATTTTTGCATCCTCATCCCATCCTAGGCATTCTTAGGCCTAGTTTAAGGCATCTTAATGAGGACTTAGACGTAGAACCACACCGAGGAAGTTTAGGGATTTAATTAGCATCCTTTCGACTGTGAACTTAATGTGTGTTCTATTTGTTGACTGTTTAGGGTTGGCTCTCGGGGACGCGCTCTAGCTGCTATTAGCCCAATCTCTGTGAGTAACAGATTGTGTAAAGATATGTTCAAATGGTTACATTTTGAATATTGAATCGAACTGTTTATTGAACTGATATTGTTTATTGAATGAATGTATGTCCTGCATTTCGAACTGTATTGTGGCATCCTTAGCACCACTGTTATTGACTGTTACAGAGCTCTGTCGGTTTCCTTGTGGAACCATACTGTTTGATGGCCATCATTATTGTTGGGTCTGTTAAGGCCCGGTCCTTTTGGACCTACTGTTTATAGGCTAATGGATGTACCACATATGACTGATTGATTGAAATACTGATTGACTGAAATACTAAAAGATTGAAATACTGTATAATGAATTGATTTCATTACCGTAAGGGACATTCATTCATAACCTCTTTACAGGTTATGTTATTCACTGGGCTTTAGCTCACTGTTTATATATATATATGTAGGTTCTCAGCAACCAGACCGGAGCTAGGAGCGTGGGATTGGTCCCCAGTTTTGTCAAGCCAGCCTGTGTGCCTCACTGCGAGGTTCCGAGTTGCCATGTTATGGCTTGGGGTGTTTTTGTGTCCCCGTCGGTCTCCTCACTGTTTTGTACCGTTGTATAGACCGTTTACTGTTTTACTGTACTGTTATCTAGGGACTTGATTCCTGTACTGACTGACTGTGTATCAATGTATAGACTGTATATGGATTGTACTGTTTTGAACTGTGTGAATGCATAAAAATGTTTTTGACATTCAGATTTTCACAGCTCTATGGACACTAGTTATTTACTGTATTGGCTTCCGCCAGGCCCTCTACTCTGTTTGACTGGATTACTGTTCTGTAGGCCTTCGGTAATCTCGGATTACTGGCCAGTTACGGTGCTAAACCCATAGGGCCGGGTTTGGGTCGTGACAGAGTGGTATCAGAGCGATACTTAACCACGAGTTATACCGCACACACGTGTCCAAATGAGCTATAGGGTGTCCTAGAAAAGTAATTAGGGCATCTCATGAATTTGAAAAGTGTATGCTTATGACTGACTGATTATGTGTTAAAGCGTTAAACTGTTTAATTGTACAACTGTTTATAATGATAACTGTTATAACTGCTTATAGTGAAATGGATAATGCAAATGAAACTGAAGCATCATCCTCTGAGGCCAGAATGGCTAGACTTGAACAAATGATGGGACTGATAATGGAAAGACTAGATCAACAACCGAACCAACAGCCCCCACCTCCTCCTCCTCCGGTACAACCGGAACAAAATGTACAGAATGTGAATGCTAATGAGGTGGACATTATTGCACTGACCCATAAGTTCAGCAAAATGAAACCGCCGTCCTTTCAGGGAGGCTTAGAACCGTTAAAGGCTGAAGCTTGGGTTCTTGAGACTGAAAAGTTGTTTGAGATGTTTCCGTGCTCCAAAGCCAACAAAGTACTGTTAGCAACCTTCACCCTTCAGGAAGAAGCAAGAAGGTGGTGGATGTTGACCCGTGAGGCGAATACTATTGTGACTTGGACTCAGTTCAAGGAGTCCTTCTTTGAAAAGTATTTTCCCCAGTGCATCAGAGATAGAAAAGTGACTGAGTTTGAACAACTGAGACAGGGCAATATGTCTATTGCCGAATATGAGAAGAAATTCACTGAATTTGCTAGGTATGCACCTCATATGGTGGATACCGAATATAAGAAGGCCAGAAGATTTGAAGGAGGCCTTATTGCTAATATACAGGACCGAATAACTGTTTTGAAAATGCCAACTTTTGTGGGTGTTCTCGACCGAGCATTGATGGCCGAGATAAATATTGCAGCAGTGAAACAATCTGAAACACCGACAAGTGAGTGGCAAGGGAAAAGACAGGGTTTTAAATTTAAGAAAGGCAAGCATAACCCAGCAAACAAGAAACAGAATACGGGGTCGACTACTAGCCCCAGCCAAGGGAGTGGGTTTACTCCACCCTGTTCCATATGTGGCAACAAGCACAAAGGGGTTTGCTACCAGATTTCTGGAGCCTGTTTCAGGTGTGGCAAGGTGGGCCACAGAATCAAAGACTGCCCTTCTGCTCCACCAGTTAGTAGTAAAGCTGCACCGAGCGCAGCAGTATCAAATGTAGCACCAAAACCGAACCCCAAAGCTACCGGGAAAGAGCCTATGAGGCAGGGTCGAGTGTTTGCCCTAGTACCGGGAGACGTTCAAAATACTGAAACCGTTGTGTCAGGTATCCTCTCTATCTGTGCTCAAAATGCATATGTATTGATTGATTCGGGGTCTACACATTCTTATGTGTCACATGCTTTTTCGCGTAAATTGAATAGACCCTTAGAACCCATGAACTATTTGCTAGCTGTATCATCACCTGTTGGGGGATCCATGACATGTGCATATATGTATCCTACTTGTGAGATTATTGTTGGGGATATGCATCTGTTTATTGATTTACTACCATTGAACATAGACCACTTTGATGTAACATTGAGGATGGATTGGCTACAAAAATACCATGCCACTATAGACTGT
Organism: Camellia oleifera; assembly: GCA_022316695.1. Classification (NCBI taxonomy): domain Eukaryota; kingdom Viridiplantae; phylum Streptophyta; class Magnoliopsida; order Ericales; family Theaceae; genus Camellia; species Camellia oleifera. Next base: position 67,727,187 of record CM039312.1, on the reverse strand, counting down.
GTAACAAAACAAGTAGTTTTCCGTCCACCGGGTTTGCCTGAATTTGTGTTTAATGGGAGTGGAGTAGTACCTCCTCCATATCTGATTTCTTCTGTAAAGGCTGTCAAATTGATTAGAAAGGGGTGTAAAGGATATCTGTGTTCCGTATTGACTGTATCTGCTAATGATAATGTTAAAACTGATGTGAATTGTATTCCTATAGTCAGAGAATTCCCAGATGTATTTCCAGATGATTTGCCAGGGGATTTGATTGACAAGGAAATTGAATTTATTATGGATGTGGTTCCGGGTGCACAGCCAATATCTAAAGCTCCTTACAGAATGGCTCCAACTGAACTGAAAGAATTGAAGGTACAATTGCAGGAACTGTTAGACAAGAAGTTTATCAGACCCAGTACGTCACCGTGGGGTGCACCTGTTTTGTTTGTAAAGAAGAAAGATGGTTCACTGAGACTGTGCATTGATTACCGTGAATTGAATAAGGTAACTGTAAAAAATAAATATCCATTACCGCGTATTGATAATTTATTTGACCAGTTACAGGGTGCACAAGTGTTTTCCAAGATTGATCTTAGATCGGGGTATCACCAATTGAAAGTCAAACCGGAAGACATTGATAAGACTGCTTTTAGAACGAGGTATGGCCACTTTGAATTTTTAGTTATGCCGTTCGGAGTTACGAATGCCCCTGCTCCATTTATGGACCTCATGAACAGAATTTTTAAACCATACCTTGATGATTTTATTGTGGTATTCATTGATGACATATTGATCTATTCTAAGACTGTAGAAGAACACGAACACCATCTGAGACTTGCCCTGCGAACCTTAAGAGAACAGAAACTGTATGCTAAACTGTCTAAATGTGAATTTTGGCTTGATCATGTGATGTTTTTGGGGCATGTTGTTAGCAAAGATGGAATTTCTGTTGATCCGCAGAAAATTGAAGCTGTAGTGAACTGGCCTAGACCGACTAATGTAACCGAAGTCCGAAGCTTTTTGGGACTGGCTGGATATTACAGGAGATTTGTCAAAGACTTCTCTAAGATTGCCTTACCACTGACTCAGTTGACACAGAAAGGGATATCATTTGACTGGACTGACCAGGGGGAATCAGCATTTCAAGAGTCGAAAACTAGACTTGTAACTGCACCGATTCTGACTCTACCTTTAGGTACGGATGGTTATACTGTATTTAGTGATGCTTCTCATAAGGGTTTGGGGTGTGTTTTAATGCAGAATGGGAGAGTTATTGCTTATGCTTCCCGACAGTTGAGACCACATGAAAAGAACTACCCGACCCATGACCTAGAACTTGCTGCAGTAGTGTTTGCACTGAAATTTTGGCGTCACTATTTGTATGGAGCAACATGTGAAGTGTATACTGACCACAAGAGCCTGAAATACTTTTTCACTCAGAAAGAACTGAATATGAGACAGCGGAGATGGCTTGAATTGATCAAAGATTATGACCTACAGATTTTGTACCATCCGGGAAAAGCCAACACCGTTGCCGATGCTTTGAGCCGAAAATCGATTGGGAACTTAGCCTGTTTGCTGACTGGATAGAAAGAGTTGCTTCTTGATCTGGAAAAGTCTGAGATTGAAATTGTTCTGAAGGAACAAGGTGGAACAATAGCTGCTATTTCTGCTCAACCAGCATTGATTGAGGAAATTAAAGAGAAACAACAACTAGATGATTTCTTGAAAAAGGTGATTGAAGAAAGAGATTCAAAACCGAGACCGGGGTTCAAATTTGACAACGATGTATTGAAATTTCAAGATAGACTGTGTGTACCGAATGACACTGAATTGAAAAGAAGAGTCCTACAGGAAGGCCACAGTTCGAAGTTTTCGATTCACCTAGGGAATACGAAAATGTACCAAGATCTGAAACAGAATTTCTGGTGGCCAGGAATGAAGAAGGAAATTGCCGACTTTGTGTCCAAATGTCTTCATTGCCAGCAAGTCAAAGCTGAACATCAACGACCTGTTGGATTACTACAACCCTTGCCCATACCAGAGTGGAAATGGGAGCATATCACGATGGATTTTATCGTTGGATTACCTCGCTCCAGGAAAGGTATGGACTCTATTTGGGTTATTGTTGATAGACTGACTAAATCCGCACACTTCCTACCTGTCAAGACAATTTATAATGCGGATAAATTAGCTGTTATCTATATTGACGAAATTGTTAGGCTGCACGGAGTGCCTGTGTCTATTGTTTCTGACAGGGATTCGAAGTTTACATCGAGGTTCTGGCAGAGCCTACAGACTGCATTGGGTACTGAATTGAGGCTGAGTAGTGCCTATCATCCTCAGACAGATGGACAGTCAGAAAGGACCATCCAAACTCTAGAGGATTTACTGAGAATGTGTGTCCTTGATTTTCAGGGAAATTGGGAAAGTCATTTGCCGTTGGCTGAATTCGCCTACAACAACAGCTACCATGCGAGTATCGGTATGGCGCCTTTCGAGGCATTGTATGGCAGAAAGTGTAGATCTCCAATCTGCTGGGCAGAAGTTGGGGATGGGCCTTTGCTTGGGCCCGAAATTGTGTATGAAACAACTGAAAAGGTAAAACTGATACAACAGAGACTGAAAACTGCACAGAGTAGACAGAAAAGTTATGCGGCTGTCAGAAGACGAGATAGAGAATATGAAGTGGGTGATCACGTGTTTGTGAAAGTGACACCAATGAAAGGCCAGACTCGCTTTGGAGTCAAAGGCAAGTTAGCGCCGCGGTATGTCGGACCGTATCAGATTATTGAGAAAATCAATCCGGTGGCGTATCAAGTTGCGCTCCTCTCCTGAAATGGAGCATATGCATAACGTCTTCCACATTTCGATGTTGAGAGACTATCTTCGAGATCCGTTTCATGTGATTGAGCCTACCCGTATCGTGTTGAGTGATGACTACACTTACGAGGAACGGCCTATACAGATTGTGAACCAACGGATCAAGAAACTGAGAAACAAAGAGATCCCGCTAGTGAAAGTTGATTGGCAGAATCATGGTGGTGTGTATGCCACTTGGGAAAGGGAAGATGACATGGCTAGGCGATATCCTGATTTGTTCCCGCTGAATCCTGTTTTCTTCCAGACTGAAGGTAACTTGAGTTTAGAGGACTAAACTCCTTATAAGGAGGGGAGACTGTAACAACCCTCGTACTAATTACCGTATAACCACTGAATTATATGCCGATTACTGTTAAACTGAACCGATAATGACTGATAATTGGATTAACTGAAGTACTGAATAGACTAAATGGAACTGAAACTGAAGTTGAATAAGTTTATCTATTGAATTGCATTTCTATCTGTTTGATTGAATGATTATCTGTTTGAGTTATGTGTTTAAACTGTTAATTGAAGGCCTTATCGGCGGCCGATTTAGAAACCGTTTGAAGTTTTAGACTCAGTAGAATATTTCTGATTTTATGGTATATTTATCTGAAAATTAGTTCGGAATGATTAAATTAGATTTAAACGAATTAATCGCCAAGTTTGAGTTATTTACGGAATTGCCATCAAAGTGGGGCCTTGTTTATTATATGTTGAGCCTTATTACATGCAACCCAAAACAAATGCTCAGCCATTCCTCCTCCTTATAACCGACCAAAGAAGAGGTTAGAGAGAGAGAGAAGTATTCTTGTTGAAAACCTTGGAGAATTGCTTGAGAAATTGAAGGGTAGTTGCTAATTGAACTCACATACCTTGTAATTGAGACTTAGGTAAGGATCTTGCCTTCTTAATGTTGTGTTTGAGCAAATTCTTGCATGACCCATGCTTCATCGTAGAGCTAAGTTAGGAAATTGTCCATATATGTTGAATTGAAGCCTAGTTGTTGCATGCATGTTGAATTTAGTGAGTTTGGAGTTGGTTTCATGGTTAAATGCCACATGCATGTTCCTAATCATGTTTAAATCCATGTTTTCATCTTGTTTTGAAAAGATTGAGCTCTTGGGAGCAAGAGTTGAAGCTTTGAAATGGTTTTAACCCATGCATGCCATGTTGAATGTTGTTCATGCATGTTCTTCAAAATTAGTTTGAAATTGAGTTTAATTGAAACACCCTTGGGCCTTGATTTCTTAAATTGAGCTTTAAAACTTGTTATTCTATGTGTTTGAAAGAGTTTTCCAGAAAATGGGCCCAAGAGGATCGAATTTGGAACATTAAAACTTGGTTTGAAACTCAGAGGTCGAATCTGGATTTTCCAGAATTTGGCCGTCCGCTCGAGCGGGGGAAGTGCCGCTCGAGCGGGGAATTCATGCTCCCAGCATTTCTTCGCATTGTTTTACAGTCCGCTCGAGCAGGAGAGTCTCACGCTCGAGCGGAGAAATCGTGCATCCAGCATCTTGCACTGTTCATCAGTCCGCTCGAGCGAAGGAATGTGCGCTCGAGCGGAGGATTGTGTGTTACGCTCGAGCGGGGAAGTTGACGCTCGAGCGGGGACCTTTATTATCTTGTCCGCTCGAGCGGGGAAACCTGCGCTCGAGCGGAGGCCCTGTTTTCTGAAAATTCTGAAACTGATTTCTGTGCACATTTTTGCATCCTCATCCCATCCTAGGCATTCTTAGGCCTAGTTTAAGGCATCTTAATGAGGACTTAGACGTAGAACCACACCGAGGAAGTTTAGGGATTTAATTAGCATCCTTTCGACTGTGAACTTAGTGTGTGTTCTATTTGTTGACTGTTTAGGGTTGGCTCTCGGGGACGCGCTCTAGCTGCTATTAGCCCAATCTCTGTGAGTAACAGATTGTGTAAAGATATGTTCAAATGGTTACATTTTGAATATTGAATCGAACTGTTTATTGAACTGATATTGTTTATTGAATGAATGTATGTCCTGCATTTCGAACTGTATTGTGGCATCCTTAGCACCACTGTTATTGACTGTTACAGAGCTCTGTCGGTTTCCTACTGGAACCATACTGTTTGATGGCCATCATTATTGTTGGGTCTATTAAGGCCCGGTCCTTTTGGACCTACTGTTTATAGGCTAATGGATGTACCACATATGACTGATTAATTGAAGTACTGATTGACTGAAATACTGAAAGATTGAAATACTGTATAATGAATTGATTTCATTACCGTAAGGGACATTCATTCATAACCTCTTTACACGTTATGTTATTCACTGGGCTTTAGCTCACTGTTTATATATATATATGTAGGTTCTCAGCAACCAGACCGGAGCTAGGAGCGTGGGATTGGTCCCCAGTTTTGTCAAGCCAGCCTGTGTGCCTCACTGCGAGGTTCCGAGTTGCCATGTTATGGCTTGGGGTGTTTTTGTGTCCCCGTCGGTCTCCTCACTGTTTTGTACCGTTGTATAGACCGTTTACTGTTTTACTGTACTGTTATCTAGGGACTTGATCCCTGTACTGACTGACTGTGTATCAATGTATAGACTGTATATGGATTGTACTGTTTTGAACTGTGTGAATGCATAAAAATGTTTTTGACATTCAGATTTTCACAGCTCTATGGACACTAGTTATTTACTGTATTGGCTTCCGCCAGGCCCTCTACTCTGTTTGACTGGATTACTGTTCTGTAGGCCTTCGGTAATCTCGGATTACTGGCCAGTTACGGTGCTAAACCCATAGGGCCGGGTTTGGGTCGTGACATATTCAAACTAACACCAACAACTCCCTAATTAACCATGAGTTCATCCTATTTCAACTTCATTTTCATGAGTTCATGTATGTTTTAGCTTAATTTCAAGAAATTAGAAGGAAATTCTTATCTTAGATAGTTAAATTGGTGAAGATTTGGCTTAAATCCCCTTTTTTCTCTCTTCATTCTTCTTTCTCTCGAGTTCTCTAGAACTCTTTTGTTCTTTCTCTCTTTTTCTCTCCAAATTTTTTGTGTTGAATCTAAGGCTCATCTATATCTATATCTATATATATATATATATCTAAGGCTTAAATTTAATTAAATCTATTTAATTCATTCTAAATCAAATTTTTACAAAACTTCTCATTAAGTCCTAAAAATCATGTTGATCACAAATATGTCATCAATTTTGGTTTCTAGTGCCTCTAAAGCCTTCAATTTTCAATTTAAAGTTGTAATTGCGACAAATCTTCCTACGGGTAATAGATATAAATGCAAATCCTGATAATTTACACCATTAGACATATAATTTCATATCATATGCATAAGCAATTAGCACATAAGGATGCAATTAGATGACTAATTAATTAGATGCATGCCTAGGTCATTACATTATCCCCACCTTAGAAAGTTTGGTCCTCCAAACTTGTCTTATTATGTCACAAATCAAATTTGGGTCCCATTTATCATTTCAATTTCCCGTTGCCCCACTAATTCCTCTTTTAATACGGTAATATAAAAGGTCGATCATATTTCCTATAGTTAAAACCCATAAGCACAATAACTCGGTAAGTGAACAAGTAACATTTCTCAGTCATTCTTGGAGTTTTAATAACATAAAGTGACACATTCAATAAAGCTTTATATAATTCCTATATGTCATAAACGCAAGTCATCCATGCAGTTCACAATTCTCATTTCCCATAGTACTAATTGCATAATACACTACTATTGAAACAGTCAATCGTAGGACATATGAAATGCACATGTGTCCAAGTAGTTGGGGCTTATAATCAAAGGCCATCGCATCGCATTCAAATTTTAGTAGCACGGAAGCAACCGTTTTCTAAGTACTCAATGCTATGGTAGTCAACGTAGTACCTAAGCAATCATTCTTTAACATAATACAGGCGTTCTCAATCGTTCATAATCAAAAAGTCTGCTATTAGCAGTTCATATAAGATTCTCAAAGCAAGGTAAATGTTCAAATCATATTTAAGTTCTCGGTCTACCAATTTCTATAGCAGCATAACCCAATCACACTATTCTAAAAAGTCATGATTCCAAATGTATACAATAACTTCATATCACAGTCAATTACAGTAGGTTCCATATCTATTCATATTTAGCATACAACATAGTTTAAACGTGTCAGCATAGTTCAAAATTGTCAAGAAGAATAGTTCATATTAAATTGTCTCGGTATGGTATAAAAGACCAACCCAGCAAATTCTCAAAATTTATAAGTGTCATGACCCGAACCTGCCCCTATGGGTTAAGGACATAACCGGCCAGTAATCATGAGATTACTTACGGCCTCAGACCAAATGAAACACATTTCAACAGAGTAAATGGGCTAAAACGAAAGCAATTTAAAACTTTGTCTATAGAGCTGTGTTTACATGGCACATCATAACATTTCACATATATTCATTAATAACTCACATCAAAGGAAATTAACATAAAAGCTTTACACAACGGGATCATTCGAGTCATAGTCAGCCAAACCAAAACTTATACACAAAAGTGATCTAACGTTTTCGCCAACATAGTAATGATGTAATCAAAAGAACAAAAGGGCAAAACAAGTCTCGTGCGTGAGACATTTGGGCTGACACTCCAAAACTTCAACTATTTCTTACATGCTTTATTGAGACTGGGTTTGGAGATCTCTTGGCTCACCTACAGACACATGAATGGGAGTGAACGAAAGCCCAGTGAATAATATCAAATAAAGAAGATACACGAACGAGATTTGTAACAGATACATCAGACGGCCTTGGGCCCAATTCATGTTTCTATCTAATGTATCAAATGACTGAAGATCTAGACGTATCAAACGGCCTCGGGCCCAATTCATTCATATCCAACGGCCTTTGGCCCATTCATTCATATCCAACGGCCTTTGGCCCAATCGTTCATATCCGACGGCCTTTGGCCCAGTCATTCATGTCCAATGGCCTTTGGCCCAATCACTCATGTCAAACGGCCTTTGGCCCAATCGTTCATATCTGACGGCCTTTGGCCCAATCATTCATGTCAAACAGCATTTGGCCCAATTATTTATGTCAAACGGCATTTGGCCCATTCATTCATTTTAACAGCTTAGTCAATCGCATGGCGTAACGAATACTTGTCCATAATTCGAATTAACAAACTCATATTACTCATATAGAGATAAGCATTTGGATAAAAAACATACTTCAAAATATTTTTACTAAGGCCTCGTTTGGGGACTGACTAAATTAGCCAATTAGCCAAAAAGTTACTAAATTAACCAAAAAGCCAACCACTCATACCAAAAAGTCAAAGATTCTCTTTTCTTTCTACTTTTTGCACATCTTTTCATAATTAGCCAAAAAGTCATCCCAAATATACAAGTTTTTTTTACCTACCTTTTTAGCCAAATAGCCAAAAAGTTACTAAATTAGCCTGTTCCCAAACGAGGCCTAAGATGTTACTTACAGTGATTTGCTGGATAATTTGCTCTTGTGCTTGACCCTACACATTTCATAAACATAATAGGTCACAAACGATTTCAATCGGTTCTTAATCCATACATCCCTCTTAGGCTTCTTTCTTATCTTCTTGATTCATTTACAATACTCAATGTATGCCTAAGAGTGCTTAGAAATGAAAGAGAACGAAAAACAAAACATGAAACCACTTTTCAAAATTTCAGAAACAGGGCTCCCCGCTCGAGCGTGGTTTCTGCCGCTCGAGCGGATCCCTTTGGTCTGTAAAAGTACTGGTTGCCTTATTTTTACGCTTGAGCGTGACTTCAGACGCTCGAGCTGAAATTCAAACTACGTGGCTTGGAGCTCGAGCATGACTATCCCCGCTCGAGCGGACATCAATGACTACAAAAGTTCTGGGAACTAACAATTCACGCTCGAGCGGCCCTTCCTTCGCTCGAGCGGGCATGCCAAATTCTGGAATTTTCAGAATTGTTCTTAAAGCTCAAACTTGACATTCAAAGGCCCAAAACTCATGTTTTTGGTTCAAAAACGTGGAAACACATTATATATCATAAGGATATAAACAACATGAGGCAAATTGTTCAAAATCAAGTTCTAATTCTGAAATTAATAAACATTTCTCTTGTATGATCAAAACCCATGCATTCTAACTTATACAAACTCCATATCTCTCTATGGATCATTCATGCATGTACAATATAGACCCCAATACCAACTCAAATGACACAAGTGATGTTTATCCTCATGAAACTCAACAAAAACCATGCTTGCATATATGATTCAACTCTCAATTTCTCATAATTATCATGCTACATGTTAGATTATGCAAATTCATGGCAATTCCCTTCATACATGTTCATGCCAACTTCAATTTCATCATAATTAATGCAATTCATGTTCTTGATCACCATTCAACTTTGAATTCACAAAATTACAAACTAAAATCCATGAATTTACTCACCTAAGAGCTCCAATCTCCACAATTGTAACTAAATCTTGAGTGTAGCTTCCAAATTCACAAGTTTTGAGCCAAACTACACAATCCTCCCTCTTCTTCTCTCTAGAACCAGCCCTCTCTCTCTCTCTCTCTCTAGAGTGTATAACCAGATTTTTGAGTTCACAAAATGAATAGTTTAAGTGTAATAAGGCCCTTATATAGGCTCTCTTAATCAAATTGATTAAGGTTAAATAATAGAGTTTAATTAATCGTTCTGAATCTAATTATTTCGTTCCAAATCAGTTTTTAATTAAATTTCACCATAGGTTCTAAAAATTACGCCAATCACAATGGCATAGTCAATTTTGGTTTCTATGGCCGATAATGCCTTTAATTTTCAGTTCATAATAGTAAGTTGAACAGATTTTCCTACGTTGAACAGATAGAAATTCAAAAACACATATAATCACATAATTAACACTCAAGATCATATCAAACACATAATCACAATCATAATTAAGATCAATTAGCATAATACGGAACATGGTTATCACAATAAGTCCAAACAATTTCCATAGCACTAGTGATTTGTCAAATTCATAGCATTTCAACATCTCATGTGCTATACACCAGTTTGAAAAGTCTTAAGAGCATTCATTAACTACAGTTTAACCATGTCATGTTTCGTTGCGTACTCGTACCCCTTCAAGGATTAATGTTCAAAATAAGCAAGTCAAATATAACCTATTAGAAATCAAAATATAAGGCATAGGTTTATAATTTCAATAACTCGACAAATTCAGGCAGCACGTTCACAAGTCATATCAAATCAAGGGGTGTACAATTCTCATACTATTTGTTCCATAAACATTTTGCACATAAGTAGGATAATACCTATGTCTGTGGTCTCAATATTTTGGGTGTTCTCTAACACTAGGGTGTAAACCATCTCTTGCCTTAAACTGCTCTTCTCAGGAGTAAATGTTGTAGTTGTTCTTGGAGTCATTATTGATCTAATCCTACTGGTAATAGGTCTCTCATTGCTTGGGTGAGCTTGTGGACAAGATTTAGCTAAGTGTCATTTCTTTGCACATCTAAAGCAAGCTTTGGATAGGCAGTGACAAATGTCCCAATGTTGTTTCCTACACTCTCTACACGTACGTATCTTATTGTTTCTATTGTTTCCCTGACTTGTATTACCAAAAGTTCTTGCATTTGATTTTTTATTCACGAAGGTCATTGAATCACCGGTCATTTCAACTTTCTGCTTCTTTTGTTTCTTATTTTCCCTTTCGGTTGATAATGTTAACTTTTTCAATGTAGTAATATTTGCTTCAGACATTAAGGCTCTATCAAGAACGTCCACATACTTTGTCAATTTCAACACATTCACCGGATTAAGCACTTCGACATTGAGTCCACTCTCAAATTTTTTTGCCTTCTTGTAATCGGTGTCAACCATATGAGGTGCGTAACGGGCTAATTCGGTGAATTTTGCTTCATATTCAGTCACAGTCATTTCGCCCTGCTTAAGTTGTTCAAACTTAGTTATCTTTCTGTCTCAGATGCATTGGGGAAAATACTTTTCATAGAAAATCTCTTTGAATTGATCCCATGTCAAGTCTCCATTCTTATCCCGGACGAGCATCCACCATTTCATTGTTTCTTATTTCAGGGTAAATGTTGCTAACAAAACTTTATGTGCTTCGGTACACGGAAATACTTCAAATATCTTTTCAGTTTCTAGTATCCAAGCCTCAGCTTTTAGCGGTTCAATACCCCCTAAAAATTCTGGTGGCTTCATTTTGTTGTATTTCTGTGTAAGAGTTATGATGTCATCATTATTCGGCTCAATATGAATCGGATGTGGCGGAGGAGGTAAGGGTTGTTGCCTTGGCTCTTGTTGTTGCCTCACAAGTTCAGTTAAAACTTCCACCAGTCTCTCTAACCGGTCGATTCTTGCATCCGAAGATTCAGATTCATCTGTGTGTCTTTTATTCTCCATTGGTCTATATGTAAAAAGAGTAATAATAAACATAGGAATTGCAGTTCTTCCCATTACATTTACACTAAAGATGCACATACCACCACACACACTCACACATGTTATGCAATGTCCTAACTTCTTTTCTAGGACATCCCTATAGCTCATTTGGACGTTTGTGTGCAATAGAACTCGTGCTGATACCACTTTGTCACGATTCAAACCCACTCCTATAAGTTTAGCGCCATAACCGTCCAGTAATCCGAGATTACCAAAGTCCTTCCTATATAAATCAAAATAATCGGGACTAGCAGAAGCTTAATATAAAAATATATATAACAAGTAGTCCAATGAGCTGTTATATGAAATAACACATGCACATAACATTAATTTACCCACCCTGTATTACATATATCGCATCTTGTACAAAAATATTTATATACATACACACATATATCAAAAATCTCAACACCATGATCAAAACTTGACAACGGTTTTCTAGACCTAGCCTCAACTTAGAGGCACCCAAAACAAAACTCCATAGGCTTTGAACGATGGCTCGGCTAAATGATTCCTTTTGGGCTGACTCTTTTTGACGCTTACCTATACATATATATATATACACATAGTGAGCTAAAGCCTAGTGAATAACATTAAAGTAAAGAGGTTAGTGAACGAATTCCATACATGTCATATACATAAAACAGATCATAATAAATCAGTCTCATATCTAAACATAATAATGGTATATCTAATAGAACATATCATATCGTCTTCCGACTAGAGTAATCGGTTTTGGATATCGATTAAACGTATCAACACTTTGTCAAGTGGCTAACGAGATCTCGTAATCACATATATGTTATGGACCCACATTAACATGCTATTCCCCATGACTTGGGGACCATTCTTTGGATGCAATAATAGATTAAAAAATGAGACATTCATTCACGAAAGCAAATATCATTCCAAAAACATAACTTATTCAATAGCATTTCAAATATAATTTGTATGAACTTATCTTTACAGAAACATTACTCACAGTGCTTGGTCGGTGATACACCTTAACGGCTCAACCTGCAAAAATATATCTAAGCATAACATTCATAACATATTAAATTTATGCAATCGGCTCTTAAACTAATTCGTTTCATCCGTTACTTATTCATTTGGTTATTCCTATTCTTTCTTTAATTCCTTTCATGCTTATGATATGCATATGGATGTGAATTACACATAAAAACAATGTAAATGAAGGCCCGAACATCAGAAAAACGAAGAGAAAACAAAATCGAAAAAATGCTCTGAAAATTGCACGTGCAGAGGGCCTAGCCGCACATGCAGAACCACTACCGCACGTGCGCTCCACACGTGCAATTAAAGCAAAACGCAATTTGAGTAAAGGAAGGTTGGCTGCTCATGAGGTGGCCCTTGCCGCACGAGCGATCTAGGCACAATTCAATTCGAAAATTTGCTAAATATTTGGAACCCAAGCTTTTCAAACACCTATTCCATTTTCATGTATTTCAAACCCCAAAATTCACAAAAACAACTTGAATTTAACATATCTTACTTGAAACAAAAAGTATAACTTCAAATCAAAACCAAAGTTCCAAACAAAAGATCAAGAAAGTAAAATCATAATACATGCAAATGTTGAGTTCCAAATCTTGAAAATCCATGAAGTCCCCTCTTCAATCCTTAAGAATCATGCAATAGATCATATGTAGGAACAAGAATTCCATGAAAAATATGCCATACATGTTGATATTCAAAGTAACACCAATCCATATGCTAAATGGGGCCTAAAGAAAAGAGAAAAGTAAAATTAAAAAAAAAAATCTAATATTTCATTTTTTTTACTCTACAAAATTCTCACTCAAATTTTGTTTCTAACATAACATGCCTTAAAAAAACATGCCCTAAAAAAAATCATGCCTTAAAAAAATCATCAACTGAATTTTAAGCTTCACATTAAATTTTGCATACAATTTGACAATTGTATTGGTCAATTCACACTTTGTTTTATCTCTCTCTTGGATTAACATATGATATTTGCATTTAGACCCTGAAATTTTTACAAATGACGCTTAAATCGCTAGATTTTTTTGTAGTGGCCATCAATTTTTGGCTTTTTGTGGGTAGTGGAAAAAGATTATTATTTATTTTGAAAAATATTATGAGTTTTAAATAATTTATTAAATTTTTTATCAAATCTCTCATATAGATGTAAGACTCAAACAAATTTATATGTGTGTGAGTCTCATATTCGTATGTGAGATTTGTTAGAAAATTTAATAAATTATTTGAGAACATTAAGCCTTGATTTGACATTTGTATTGGAGTTAAATAAGCACAAAAAAATAAAATTGACTATAAAAGTTAATAAGAAAAAATATTATTTTTTACTCATAATTATTATATTTTTTCTCTCATAAAAGTCAAAAAAATCTCAGAACAAAAACTAAATGAGACTAAAAAAATCAAATTAAAAAAATATCAATACAAAAAATAGTTAAAAAAATCAATGCCAAATGAACATTAACATAACCCATTTATTTTGTTTTGACCTTATGTGAGGAAGCCAAATGCTCAATGTTAATTGGTTCATCCTTTTCACTCCCACGTGATGGAGTAAGTAGCAAGTCAATTTTTATGAAAATATATAATTTGGTGGATATCTCGACTCAATCAATTCAGAGTGATAAATCAATCTTTTAATGTAGTTCTGAATGCAACACATAACATCATGTAATTTGAGAATTTAAATACAAAATCCAACAATTATTTATTTATTTATTTTATAGAAAGACTATATTACTCTTAAAATGTAATTATAGCCTACTTTTCTCTCTTTCTCTCATTAAAATTTAACTAAACCCATTTGCTCGATCTCTATCTCTCTAAACTTGGACCCGTAGACTTTCGCTCACTTTCTTTCTCTAAATTTAGGTTTGATTTGGCAAATTCAAAATAATTTAAAAAGTTAAAAAATTATACAAAAAGTAAAAAAATCATTACTATTCACGAATTAAAAATATTTGGATAAAAAGGTCAAAAAAGTCATTTCAAACTAAAGTTTTGGCAAGAAACACATTCATGTCTATTAAACTAAGCTAATGAATCATGGAAGTTGTGTTCATTTTTAAATTAATGGAGTCAAGTGTTTTTTAGCAAAATAATATGACATAAAAATGTAATTATATAGAGAGAATAATATTAGAGACTTACAATTATAAATTTATAAACTTATTTATAATGATGTGTTAAGAGAGTTGGATCTTTTATCATTAGATGCATAATAAATTAAAAATTTATACTTATTATATCATATCACTATAAATCAAATTGTAAAAAGTTTTTACAAGTCTCAAATATTTTTCTTATTAAAAAATTCCCACCCAAAGGCGGATTCCTTAGGCCATGGTTAAGCATCTTTAGAGAAATTTATTTATTAATTTTTACACAGAGACTCTACACTACTATATTCACTTTGAAACTTAAAGACACCCTAACCAAAAACACTTAAGACACTTGACACTGTGGAGGGTCAAGATTTCCAATTTGGGCACATGCTTGAACCAAACAAACACTACGCCAAAACAAGACATTAACGGCAATTTTTTTAATGGTGGTAACGAAAACCCACTTTAACGACGGTAATGAAATCCACTTTTAACAGCGTTAACAAAACCGCCGCTAATGCCTACTTTTAACGACGATAACAAAACCGCCACTAATATCCAATCATTACCGCTGTTAATGACAGCGGTCTTTGTTAGCAGAGCTCCGGCGAAACCAACTACAATAAAGTAAAAGTAATGTTTAAATATTTATTTAGGAAATATATTTCATAAAGAGTGCCACAGAGTGGTTGGTGTGGGTGGATGAGAGATCTTGGGTTCAAAACGTGGGGAGTGCAAGAAGAAAAAATTATTTTTTGAAAAATTTGAACCTATTTAATGACAGTAATTTGCCTTTTTACGACGGTTTCACTTTTTCCGACACGCGCATAAACGACGGTAAAAAAACCGCTGCTAAAGCCCAATTTTGGCGTAGTGAAATAAAATATAACCATGGAACATCATCAACAAGCTCATGAAAATGCCTTCTAATTTATTTTTTTTTAATTTGGAGTGGTTTGAAATGTTTTGGCAATGGCTCATTGGGCTTTTTTGGCTCAATGAGTCACAAAAGACAGAATAGGCATATGAGTCACAACAGATAAAACATCCCATTTAACCCCATAATCATTACACTCTTCTCTCACAAAAAAGCCAAAAAGCCAAAAGCCCTTCCTAAACCAAGCTTTTGAGCCTAGGCTCATATAGTCAAAAAAGTCAAAAAGTCAAAAAGCTAACCCACTTTCCAAACGGAGGCTAAATGTGTTTTTTGACTTTTTATAAAAAAAAAAATATGTAGAAAAGTAAAGAGGCAATATTGATAGATGTTAATTGATGTAACCTAAATAAATGTATATATACAAAAAAATATATTTTTTTAGTTCATGTCAAATACCTACTTAATATGTTTCTATGAACCAAACAAATGAAGGGATGATTTGGAATGATCTAAATAAATATATTTTTTAATTTTTTATAAAATATGAATTAAATTTGAAATAATGTGATAAAAAAATAATGTGATTTAAATAAGATAATATAATTTAAATAGAATAATAATTTTTTAACTTTTTAATTTTTTTTTAAAATTAGGATAAATAAGGCCCATGGAACTTGATCAACAACCTCGTGATAGGTCCCCTACATTTTTTCTTCTTAATTTGGAATGTTTCTATCATCAGGGGAATCTTGATTAGACAGGGTCTTATCCATTACTTTTACAACAATGCTAGAGACCTCTAAAAATATACCTCTAAACACACCTCTAATGAGGTGGAAAAAGAAAAAAAATAAAAAATAAAAAAATCAAGACACATGATTGGTTGTGGCAGTGGTGAGACCCACTGCCACATCATTAGTGGTACCTCTAATTAGAGGTCCCAAGCATTTTTCTTACTTTTAATATAACTTCAAATT
Source organism: Camellia oleifera (assembly GCA_022316695.1). Lineage (NCBI taxonomy): Eukaryota > Viridiplantae > Streptophyta > Magnoliopsida > Ericales > Theaceae > Camellia > Camellia oleifera. Next base: position 67,710,903 of record CM039312.1, on the reverse strand, counting down.
GTACCAATCTGAGCATTGGCAGGCATGCCCCACAGCAAGCATTGCCCATGGTCATCAGCACCTTGTCATGTCTTTGTAACATAAAAAACTAGAGGTAACTCCTGCCTGAAAGTACTGACAATAATTTTTTTGATATTACGTGTTACAAAATTTAGTGATAATAAATTAATTTAAAATGATAATATTATTCAAATTTAAAACTTTACCTATAAAAAATTAAAATTGTTTCTACACATTAAATTAGCGAAAACATTTATAAATTTCAAATAACAAATTTTAAAATTAAAATCTAAAAAATGAATTATATATTTCAATGTAACATAAGCAAAGAATCTAAAAATATTTACTAAACTTAAAGTCCAAATAACAAATTTTAGATTTTTATCTACGTCAAAATAACACATATATACACTATAGCAAGTTAGAATGTGATAACCTTCAATAAAAAAACATTATTGAATTAGTATCATTTTTGCTTTATCAAATTTCAATGTCTTCAAATAAAGGTCAATGAACATTTTGGTACAAAACAATCATCCTAGCTAATCCAAAAAAAATAAAAAAATAAAAAAATAATTATTTTGTTTAGAATGAGAGAGCCAACCAATGACACACATGTAGAAGCAACGTAACCCAACGTTTCTAATATGGATCAGTCACCTACAATAAAATTACTCGTTTAAATCCACTTTAAAAAACCAATAGCTATGAAAAATTACATCAAAATACATATGAGAAATTGGAAGAAATTGTAATGAAGAATAATTGCACCAAAAGAAACTGTAACATGAAAAATCGCATCAAAATACATATGAGAAATACAAAAATCAATAACTATGAATTAAGAAGAATTAAACATACCTATTATGGTCAACTGAATTATGTCATTCAATGATGAAGTGAGAATAGACATATGTATCCATTACTAAAGTAAAGAAAATGAATAGAAAAGCAAATAAATCATACAAACTGCCAAATAGAATTAAACTCAAATTTTGTAAGGGGAGCGAATAATTAAACTCAAATTTTATTAAGACTAAGAGTCTTATTATAAGGAAGAAGAATTTTTGAAAGTTGTAAAATCAAACAGAATTAAATTTTAAAACAATTAAAGCTTACCATGTGTGAAGATCCTTTTTTGGATGATCATGCTCCTTTGAATTTCTATCCCTGTAATAATGCATATCTCATTTTCTAGTTGAAGCATTATGTATAACAATTAGTAGGCAACAAAAAAAGAATCAAACTTGAAATCAATGTTAATGGACAAATCTAACTAAAATTAAACCTAAGGTTCATTAAATAAAATTAACTGTACTATTTTTTTAAACAAAGATCACAACCAAATACTTATAAAAGATACTTACCACAATTGAAAAATGAAAGACAGAATGAAACTGAATGAAACAGAACAGTTGGAAAGAGAATGAGAAAAAATAATTAATACTTCAAATGATATAAATAGAATAGTTACATAGGGGAACTAAATTAAACAAAATAAAGATAGGTTTCCAAAAATCAATACATGAAAATTGATTTTAGAAACCCATTATAATAATTGCGTTGGTTCATTTATCATTTTCATATTTTTGAAATGAAAACCATTTAGAAACACATTTAAATCTAACCCATTTTAAAAAAATCATTACATGAAGATAGGTTTCTAAAATCTAAACCATTTAAAAAATTCATTACATGAAATTTACGGCTTTTCCTCACCTCATACCCAACACCACCTTTGCCTCAAACCAATTAATTGACCTGCCTACTAAAAAAAAGAAAAGAAAAAAGGGATTAGTTAGTTTGTATGCTTTGTAGGTGATTGATAACATGCTAGTTACTAAGTGAGGATAGAGAAGTGAAAAAATAAAACTTTATTATAAACACACCCAATAAAACTTAAGAATATAAAACTTTATTGATAGCCCGTGCCTGAAGGCACGCCCAATAAAACTTAAGAATATATTTTAATTTTGTTATAGACAAAAACCAAAGTGTAAGCTTCACATCAACACTGAAGTATAAATCACCTGCTAAACAAAGTACACAAACCAAAGCTATTGTATACATGTTAACGCTTTATAATCCCAAAAAAATAAAAAAAAAATACTAAACACCAGATAAAGCATACCAGCAAGTGTTTTGCAATCCCACAAAAATTAAAATTAAACACCAAACAATGCAAACCAACCAATACTCTGCAATATAAAAATATTAAAATTAAAATGGACACCAACCAATACTTTGCAATTCAAAAAAATTAAAATTAAAATGCACATTAGTTAGTGCTGTACAATCTCACCAAACAATGTACACCTCCTAGTGCTACTACTGCCAATCACATTTTAACAGTTCTTTCCAAATTATAAACTCGAAATATAGTGAGAAAAATAAAGAAAAAAAAAATGCACTGCTATAATTTTTTTAACCACAAAGCACTCCTATATAAAGATCGCTTAAATGGTGAAATTTTTCTCTATAAAAAAAAAAAATCCCTAAAAAATATCCAAATTAAAAGGATTCGAAAAGAATAAGTCAGATGGATTAAAGTCATTTTGAAATAAAAAATAACTAATGCTTGGCTATTTCCAAATCACATCACATAGGCCTCGTTTGAGAACAGGCTATTTTAGTAACTTTTTAACTTTTTACGAAAAGATGTGCAGAAAAGTAGAGAGGTGATGTGACTAGTTTTAGTTGACTTTTTGGCTAAAATAGCCAGTCCCCAAACGAGGCCTAAGCAATGAACTTTCTAACTGCTAAAAAATATGCTAATTCTTGTGATACCTGCTCCCATGTTCTTTACCTTTTTTTCCTCATCTACTTTTACTATCTTCTCTAACGCACTTGATAAAAAATAAGCACACATATTTTCTCTTACCAATTGAATCATATTTTGAAAAAAATGAGTTCACATGTAGGAAGAACAATGGGACAACAAAAGCAATACACTATGATTTTGTTAGCTTTTATTTCAATGGGGATTAAAACAAATATGATAGAGACGGCGAAGGGAAAAAAAGTTTGCAATTTATAGTATCTTTGTAAATAAAATGGATATAAACCAAAAACCCAAATAAATTCAAAAGAAAGAAAGATTAAGGAGAGAAGAGGAGGAGAGGGGTGGAGGGGAAAAAAAAAGCACAAAATACTAAAAGATCCAACAAAAGACCCAATACGTAAGAGACCCAAAAAAAATAAATTTTCTACAATTTTGAGTAATGAAACAGATATAATAAAAAACAAAAAAAAAAATCGCTTAGAGTTTATACCTTCGATTATATCGAAAACCCATAAATTGATAACCTACAACAAAAAGACACAACACAACATGAAAATGGCGGAAAGAAACAAACTGAAATTTAAGAAAACTAATTATTAAAGGGAGAAAGGCACTCCCATATATACTTTAAATGGAAAAATATTAACAAAGAAATCGAAATTGTTTCCTAAAAAATGGCCAAAGTAAAAGGCTTCCAGAGCCATCCAATAGATAATTTACTTGTGACTAAACCCATTCCCAAATATATTCTAATCCAAACTTAAACCAATGTCATTTACATATATGACCCAATACCTTCTTGTGGTTCCATTCCGTTTATTAGATCAAGTATGGCTAATATTAAATGCTTTGAAATAGATGCAAGTCACACAACAATTAAAACCCCACTATACACTTGCCTTGATTCTCCAATTATATGTCGAACAAAAATCACAAACCCAAACCGAAATAAACTACCAGTTCAAATATAGATCCGGTTATATGTCGGGTGGAGAACAAAGTTTTTGGTGCTTGGATGGGTTTAATAAACAAATGACCCGTAAGAGATCTGTGAAAGAGAGAATGAGATGAAAATGGAATTAGTTGTAGAGAATGGAATTCAAATAAAATGTATTAGATTGATTCAAAAAATTGTGGATTTGAGAAAATGGAATTCTAATAATAACTGTATCAAACCCAATTTAAATGACCCATAAACAATCTAAACTAACCCTAAAAAGATAGATGAAACATGACATTCAAATTAACCTCTAATGAACATAAATCATCAAAACACCATAATAAATCAACATAAATCAAATTAATTCATAATAATAATAATAATAATAATAATAAAAATAATAAATACAGTAAAAAAATTAAATATGATGAAGAAAAATGAGACCTTGGAATAAGAACCAATGCCATAGATACTGCCCAATTCAAAGCTCTTAGATCTGGGTATGCTCCCTCCATTGGAAGAATTGCTCTCAATCCTTAGCTTTGAATCAAAATCCTTCTCCATAGTAGCTACCGGTGAACAGGATAGAGCAGATTGTTTTTTCTATTTAATATATAACCTAGAAACAGGCCATGTGTTAGATGGCTTGTAGCTCAATGTAACGACTATAAAGAAAATCAAGGTCAAATGTAGATTATTTAGCTTTAAACTCCAATTTTTTCTTTAGTTTTTTCTTCTTTCTTTTCCAAAATAGTTAGCTAATTTTTTGATGAGGCACATGATCACATTTGAAAATATTTACATTAGTACTGTTTCAAAATACATAAATTATTATTTCCTAGAAAAAGAGTATGAACTTACGGGAAGAGTAGGGTAACTCAAAGCTCCATTAATACCAATAGCCATTATAAGAGATGCAATCATGTTGAAACCAATTGCACGCAGCCCTGCGATAGAAACAAAAAGAAGAGGGGAATGTTTACACTTTCCTTTCAAAGTATAAAACTAATGACATTTAGAATTGACACTCCATTTGGAGGGTGAGAAAGGAAAAGAAATTATTGTGATATCTCATTTATGAGAAAAAAAATATATTTTCACTATCAAGAGAGGGGGATATGAGTGGAATTTTTATCTTTCTTCGGGCAATCTTGTAACCAATCAACTTGTTTCTCACTAAATCTCATCACTCTAGGTAAAAATACGATCAACTTGTTTCTCACTAAATCCCATCACTTTTGGTAAAAAAATGAAACAGACTTGCTTTGGTTCATGAATTTTGAGAAGGAATTTGGAAAGAGAGAGGAAAGATGTCTGAAATGTAATTATATTTTTCTCACATTTCACTAATCTTTTCCCTTTTTCATTTCCAAATCTCCAAACACAGCCTTAGTAAACAAATTCTCTTTCTCACCATTTCTCACTCAATTTATAAACAATTGATAAATTGAAAATGAGAAAAGAGTTCACTTTTGCATCATTTCTCACCAAACCAGCCACCATATTGGCATGGCCAAAGACAAAACTTGGGAAACTTGAATAGTGAAGGCCATAGCCCTTGCCCAACAGTTTCATCTTGACAAAACGCACAAAAACAATCAAATCAAATTTTCTGTCTTTCTTTCCTTCATTATTTTATTTTCGTGAAGGTGAAGTTATGGTCCAGTAGGAAGCAAATGATAGCATGACAAAGTAAATGCATGGAAATTACCAGTATATGTCTCCCAAGGGTAAATGATTCCATTGTCGTCCATGTCAAAAAAGGCCACATGTTGCTGAAGAACACTCAACCCATGATTCTTATGGCCTGGTGTTCCATTTGGATGGTTTGTATCCGGAGCAGCCAATGCTCTTGCCAAATCTGAATTCATGAATGCCAAAGAGACAAATTAGTAGCATAAAGGTGGAGGCTTTTTGAGACTTCATTAGCACCAAGATAAGTGGGTGAGATGTAAATAAGATATAGTATTCATTTGACTTTTTACACACATTTTCTACTTTTCATTTTAAATTCTTACCCAAATACATGATATAAACGTAGCCTAATGACACATATTACACATTTGATTCAAGTGTGTTTGAATTTTTTGAATTTTTGAATATTACACATATTACACATGATATAAACGTAGGCTTTTTGAATTTTTTTTCTAAAAATAATGTGTTTGATTCATGAATTTGTGTAGAAATTTAGAAAAAGAGAGGAAAGAGATAGGTTACACATATTACACATATTACTTACATTTTTCCTTTTCTTTCCAAATTGCTACAACCAAACACAGTCTAAAATTTTAATTCGGTGCAATTACACCCTCACGCTTAACCACTAATTATTTTTGTAGCCACTTTTGAGTTTTGTGATTACAAAGACAACCCAAACTTTATCTTGGACAACCAAACTGCAATTATTGTGAACCTAAAAAAACCTGTCTAAAATCACAAAACAATGAGCTTCCAAACCAAACCGTCAGTATAACCGTTTATTCTTTACTCTCAAAAGTGAGAAGAAAATATTTCAGTTAAGTGGTTCTCAAAAGTACAACCCAATAACCCAAATGCTAGGCTAATACAAAAAATACAAAATGTCAGAGACCAAAAAAAAGAAAAGAAAGATTAATGGTGAGGTTTCTTGGTGCCTTATGCTAGTGACCATAGAAATTGAATGTCAACCGCAAACCAAATTGATCCTCACTGTATTCCCCTCCCCCACACTACACAGTCACACACGATTCTCTGTTTTTCCCTTATCATTTATCTCTTACCATAGGAATACCAATGACAGAAAAATAAAAATTCAATAAAAGTGAAGCACACCAACTAATGTAATCCAAAAAAAGTGCACCAACAAATAAAAACCCAAAGATATCAAAATTAGCAACCAACATAAGTGAAGAAGAAAGGAAATACAAATTAATGGAAACCAAATCTTTTCAACATGAATGTCCATAATCACAGAATTAGACCAGAATAATTAAAAAAATCTATATATAAAATTACTTGGTGTATGCACAAAGACGCACGCTTTAATAATATTGAAGCATATGATTTTCGGTGCCTTACCTTGATAAAATTACTTTGATAATATGCACTATTTTAATTGAGGCATTTTACAGAACATGGTGTATGCACAAAGACGCACAAAATAGGCACAATACCTACAATGAAATTCTCAGGTTTAAATAGAGATGAGGGAGGTAGAAGAGAGACCAAACCAAAAGTTCTCATTGTTTGTGCCACAACCTAACAAATTCCCAAAAACGACAATCAACAAAAAATTAAAAAGAAATATACTAAACCCAGGTCATTAAAACTCAAATCACACTAAACTCATATCATAAAAACCTTAGACATGCCAAAAAAATTGTAATTAGCTTACTTGCAAAGCCTACCACGCCTAATCTTCTTAGACACCTCACATGACACCTTCGTTTTCTCGATGGCTGCGACCGATCAACGTAGAATGAATACGGTTTAGGGTAGGGTCTCCGGCGAGGGTTGGGCTCCGAGAGGGGGGTTGAAGAGAAAGAATATGAATAAAAAACAGCGAATGAGACGGAGAAGGAGCTGTAATTTTGAAATCAAAGATGTGAGAAAGAATGGAGGACGGCTGGAAATGAGAGTCTGAGGTGTGTTTGGTACTCTTTTCATGGGCGGGAAACCAAAGCATTGAGAACTACACATTTTGGTTAACAACACATTTTGACCATCTAATCTCGAGTCAAGAATCATCTCAGTCGTTAATGAATGCCACGTAGGACAAAAATATATGAAAGATTCAAAAACCTTCTTGCCATATTATATAGATGTGGAGTCTGTAACATTTTTTCTTCTTAAAGAACTTTTAATAATTTTGCTTATACCAAACCCTCTACAGAATTCAATTAAAAATAACAACTCTCCCTAGTCTTAATGCAAATTAAGGAATAAACATATAAAATTTAAAATGTTCATTAAAATTAAAATGGTAAACTAATGTTCTGCAATTATAATAAAATAAAATTAACCAAACAATACACACCAATTCATGAGTAGTGAAAACTAAATGTCATAATGTGGAAACAAAATTAGAACAAAAATAAATAAATAAATAAAAATAAAAAATACACATACAACATAATTAGGTCAAATTTTTATTTTTGATAGTTATTTTGATGTTAAAAAACAAAATCACTCTAGTTTTTGGATGTATGTATGGTCGACCATACTATTAAGAGAGTAGTTTTTGGATGTAGAAATGGTAGAGACTATTAAGAAAAAAAAATTTATGCTCTATACTAAATAATTTTGTCGACCATACATACATTGTATGGAAATAAAATCTGTAGATATTGAATCAAATCTGTCGAGCATACATAAATTATGAAAACAAAATAATTTTGTTCTAGATGATGAAAACAATTTTGTTCAATGATAAAAATATAAAAGTTTCTGAGTTAAGCTCTCAATTTGGGCCCATGAAAGTGGTGGCCCTTTAAACATTATGCAAGCAAGCCATATGACATAATTGTATGTGCATAACAACCAATTATTTGAGATGTTCCTTGAAGGTAACAACACAAAAATACACCCATAGCAGCTCACTTCAGTCACGGTATTAACTGGAAAGGTGTAATTTGATTTGTAGGGTTTACCACTGGTTTCAATTTGATAAAATATGACATAATTGTATATGCATAATAATCAATTATTTGAGATGTTCCTTCAAGGTAACAACACAAAATTACACCCATAGCAGCTCACTTCAGTCCTGGTATTACTGGAAAGGTGTAATTTGATTCGTAGGGTTTACCACTGGTTTGAATTTGAGAAAATAAGTTAATTAATTTCATCATGTTTATCGTTAAGAAATGAAAAGTCTATTATAAAATTATGCTTATCATTTATTTTTTTTTAAAACAAATATGATAAAAATCATATAATTACAAACCTTTGCTACTCTGATAAGTTATTAGTGGGTCAGTGGATAATGAGAAAGTTCAAAGCAGGCAATTTAACACGAAGTTAGAGGGCCACTATGAAGAGGTTCCCTGATTATTTTCTTTACTGTTTAAGTGGGGAGGGCTGGAAATGCGTGAAATGGTAATGTAAAATGTGACTTTTCATGGGTATCCAAAAATCTCCACATAATTGCTCCACTTCTAAGTTGATGCTCACTTAGCAAGAATTACATTTGGATTAGGCTAATAACACAGACACAAACAGACTTACTTGGAATTCACACTTCGGAAGGACTGTTGATGAGCAAACTGCCAAATTTATCCACCACAGATGCAAACAGAAGACAACAAAATGAAGTTGTTATTTGAAGTTCATTCCACCGGATCAAAAGGACAATTACATTTAAACTTACACACTCATGTGGCAAAATAAAAAAGAGGCTATTTGCTGCCTTACCAGTATATTTGGATCAATCTGAGCACCAACTATATCCCTTTTAGAGGATCGATCACCTCCTGCTAGTAGATCCCTTCGTGAACAAAATATTGCCTGAATCAGTAATGAACAAAAAATTACAACTTATTACCTGAATCAGTAATGAACAAAATAAGGAACAACAGTAATTCCAGCAAGAAATTGGCTCAAATACCTCCAACTGAGAAACCACAATTATTCCCCAAAATCAACCGGGCAAAATAGAAAAGAAAAAAAAAATGGTGTCAGTTTAAATTCATAATGATTATGCAAAGTAACAGAAAATCAGATAAGAATATAAGCTAATCCTTGGTTCAATTGCAGAGATTTAGTCATTGCCAGGACTGGTAGTATATTAATCATTTCGAGAAATTCAATTGATGCCTGTCACGCTATTCTACCTCACTTTTGGCCACTAATCTTTACAGCGAGCTTTTTTTTTTTTTTTTTTTTTTTTTTTTTTTTTTTTTTTGTACAATGATCATCTTCATCTAGGGTGGGAAATTGATTAATTAATCACTGCATAACACGATGGCTGAATTCAAAGTGAATAAAGATTTTTCTTTTTGTTGTTTTTTAAACACATTTTCAACAACTAGATGGTGGACCAAAGTTCAAATTTTCAGAACTAAATTAGACCTGTGAAAATGAAAAAGCACACTAACTGTTCTCACTCAATTTCCAAAAGTACTACATACCCTTTTGCCTCAATACAGGCAATTCATGGAAAAGACTTGTAGTTACTTCCAAATTTCCAACCAATTGAATCAAGGTTGCACAACCATATAATCAAACAAAAACACAAAATAATTTTTTTTTTAAAAATCTCAAAAAAGCAATGAAATTTCAATAAATGAAGATTACTCATTTAGGAAAAACCTAAATAAATAAAAATAAATAAAAAGAAGAAAGAGATTCCAAACAAAACAGTATAAGATAGTTTACCAACAATTAATCACAAAGCAAGAAAATTTCCATATATATCTCAGGAAATTTGAAAGAACCAGCTATAAATACAAAAAGTCTTACTTCGTCGTTACAAAATTCCCCAAAATTTCTTTGTCCTCGATTCTCTTTCACACGAAGACTGGCTTCTTCGTCGCCTTAATTTCCCGGCGACTTCAATTTCTGAATCATCAGCAAAATTCGCAGCTACTTATTCGCGTTCCAAAACCCTCCTACGAAAATCCAAAATCAAATTCGTTTTCTGCATCAGAATTCACCATTCATCTTAATAAGTCCACGTTGAATCTGAAGCCGAATCCATCGTATACCACATTCGAACCATCAAAACCCTAATTTTCCCAGATTTCCCCCCTTCGAAATAGTCGAGTAAAAGCCCTAATTTTCACCAGATTTCGGGAATCGTATCAAAAAATATCTCAGATAATGACTGCCTCGTTAGATCCGTTAGAAATACGCTAGAATTTCTACAACTTCATTTCCTATGGCATCCTTAGCGATCTTGCCGTTGGAAGGCAACGCCTTCTTCATGATCCGACTGATGTTGGCGATGGGTAGGTAGCGGTCCTGATTGTGAACGTCAGATTGAGGGAGAGTGGTAACGGAGAGCTCCGATCGGGGTTGCGAATCGGAGAGGTCTAAGGCAGCGAGTAGGGAGGGTTACGAATTCAAGCCACTGAGAGAGGAGGGGGGAGAAGGAGAGAGGTAGCGTGCAACAGAGAGGGAGAGAGAAAAAGATGGAATGGGTAGAGACGTGGGTAGGTGGGAGAGGGAGAGAGCACCGAGTGTTTGGGCGGGTATCAAACACATCTCAACCTTTGATATTTATTAGAATGGATCTAAACCATGTGATCAAAATGTATCTCATATACATTTTAAGACATTTTCAAAAACACTCTTGGCTTATTATATAGATGATGTAAAAAGTTTTTTTTTTTTAAATTTTTAATTTTTAAAATAAACGGAGAACTAAAATAAATTAAGGAGTTATCGAAGTTACAAGTATGGGTTATACAGCCCCGCGTTCATCATCATACAAATGTTTAGCTAAAAAGGAAGGGAGCAGAAGCAGAAACATAAAATTCTTGTTGGAATAATTTTCTGTGTATAATAAATAAATAGAAATAAATTAAATAAATAATTTACAAAATTTATTTTATCAAATCGAATGAAAAATAAAAGTTCAAGTCGAGTGTGTGATATTCTATCCAGATTTGTCCCGCTACGGTACTTACGGTTAAGTGGTGTCTATCTCCCAAGATACAATGATCTTCATAAATTTATAGTAGCACTCCAAACAAATTTGTCCGGCGAACTAGAACCTTGTGTTCTATACTCTCTTTAATTTTCTCTAAAACTAGAATGAAGAATAAATAATGCAAATGAGAAAAATAGGATAGCGAAATGTAATTTTCAGTCAATTTCGGATTGAAAGAAATACTGGAACAGATCTGGTATATATAAAACTGAACAGGTTTGATATTCAAACTGAACAGGTGTGGTTTTGAAATGAACAGGTACTGTTTGAATTTCAACATATCTGCTAGATAGTTTGATCTGTTTGAACTGAACATATTCAAATCTGTTAACAACAACAGTTTCTATTTGTTGGTAACTGCTAGACAGATTTAAATCTGTTTGGCAGTTTTATAACTGTTTGGGTTTCAATAGATCTGAAACTATTTAGACTGTTTGGAAAATTGGACTGGAGAAAGTAACAAATGAACAGAAAAAATAAATTCAAAATGAATTAATTTTGTTAAGAATTTTTGGAAAAAGTTCAAATAAATTTTCTTCAAAAAATTAATATTAGAACTGACCGATCCACACCCGACACGGCTCGGACAGACGGCGGCTAGTGGCATCCGCGCGCGTGTGGTGGTTTGAGCCAAGGTTTCATTTGTCTATAACTCCTCCCTTCTACAAACTTGGGGTGCTCCTTAGGGCCCAACCCAAGTATTGTACTCTAGAGCTTATATACATACACAAACTCTCTTAAAATTTCAATGATGGAATAACCCATTTCAAGGAAACCTACATTTAATCCTTTAAATGTCCAATTTCATGAACCCGAAAACGACGTTAAGTTCCCATTCACACATAAATGGTTTTGACTGAACCGTCTTCATCGTGTGACTTGCCACGCGGCAAGGAACACGTCACCTCTTCGGACCCATTCCAAAAGACATTTGGGGCCCACTCAATTTTGGGCTCAAAGTTGGCCCAAAACAAATCTTATAAAAACCAATTTTTTCCAACAATCCTACTAAGGCCTGACTGTCTTGGTTAGCCAAAGTGTCCGTGCATTTCTTGGCTTTTTGATAGATGTGATTAATCATTGTGATCCCAAGCTGCAAGTACCTGCAATCACATATAAGGTTACTAAAGTGATGACATGAAGAAGGTTTGTGTATGACTAAGTTGATCACGGCCTTTGCATCCGACTCTACACACATTCCAGACAATCCCAAGTCCATAGCTAGCTTCAAACCATCTCTAAGGGCCCAAAACTTTGCCTCTATAGCCGAAAGCTATGCCAATATTACGAGCAAAACTTGCAACCTAGCGACCCATCCAGTCACAAATGACACCACTACCACTGGCCAAACCAAAATTATCCTTCGCAACACCATTAGTATTGAGTTTGTCTTAGATTTTAGGGTAAATTACAAATATACCTCTTGAGCTTTATTTAAAATATGAATTGTTTCTTGTGGTTTGAAAATTTACAAATACCTCCCTGTCAAAATTTTTTAGTTTAACAGAATTAATTGAAAAAGTGAAATTTCTAATTGTTCACCTATACAATAATAAAATTATTTGAATTATTAATTGAAATAAAATTTTAACATTATTAAAAACTGTTAATTAACTCGATGATTTATTAACAAATTAACCTATTTGTTATGAAATTAAAAACCTTAGAGGATATAATGTAATTTCTAGAACCACGGAGAGTAATTAGGTGAATATTATGAGATATGAAAAATGTTAAAATGTTTGATAATAAATTTTTTAATTTCATGAAAAAAAAAAAAAGTGAATAGTCAAGGTATATATATATATATATTGGTGGTTTTTTTTTAAATTTTAAATTTTTTTTTATGTATGTGTGTGTGTGTGTGTGTTGGGGGATTGGCTTTTTAAGCCCTAAAGTCGAATTCCCAAATGATATCAAAGTAAGCATACATAGCTACAAGTTGATAAGCTATTCCAAATGTGTTGCGGGGTTGACTTTTTCCCAAATCGCAGAGGTACAAGCAAGTCAAAGTCGAACCGTAAACCACACAAAACCGATCCGCGAGCATCCCTTAAGCCATAGCATCTATTGGTTGTCCAAGCCAAATGCTTTCTTGGGCTAGGGTTATGAAAAACAAGGAATTATTGCAATGAGTTGGGTTTATCTGGGCTTCAATTATATCAAGCCCAAAAACATTAACAGAGAACAATTGTGCAAAATATTAAACAGGCCATTTATCAAGAAACTATTGAAAATTCCATTATTGAACTGAAATTTTTAGTAAGTTTTTTTGGGTGTAACAAACTTAAAAGAGTGAATTCAATCTTTTTTTTTAATGTATTTTTGTCGTCACTTATTCTTCAAAATTCAAATAGAAAATCCTTATGTGAAGATCATGTAAGTATGTTTTAAGGGCTTCAAGAAAAAAAAATAAAGGACTTATATATTTTATATTTTAGAATTTTTTATTCAAATTCCATTTTGATCCATCAGTTTTCAACTTTCATACAAATTTCAAATGATAAAGTGGCTAGAGGGTGACATTGGATTTGGAACACAAGTTGAAATCTAAGAACTTAATGATTGTAATGAAAAAGTGAAAGTCCAAAATATAAAAAATATATTTACTCAAATGAAAAATATAAAGAAGTGGGGATCATGCCATTGTCTTTAATATTTGGTTTAGTTTTTAAAATCTATTTTTTTATATATTTTTTTTGAAAAAATAAAAGTAGTTTGATGAAATAAATACATAAAATCTATTTTCACCCTCAAAAGAAAAAGTTATATAAAAATGAGTATTTTTTTGATGGGTATGGCTTCTGTCCAGTCCGGGATCGGACTGGACCGTGTTGTTGGGCCCGTGGAGGCCTACCACGAGTTCCGTTTTGATAATCTGAACCGTTAATATGTAGAAATCGTCGAGTACTATATGCCTATAAGAAATCATGTTGATCGGATATCGATAGCTATGTGATCAAAATAGTTTTTTATCAACCGTTAATTTGTTCACTGTCTAATTTTTTAATACGAAACTGATTTGATCATATAGCTATTGATATCCGATCAACGTGATTTTTTACTAGGCATATAGTACTCGACAAGTTCTACATATTGAACGGTTCAGATTATCAAAACGGGACCTGTGATAAACCCCACGGGCCCAACAGCACGGTCCAGTATACCCTTTTTTGATTATCTTTATCAAACTAGTTTTTAGTTTTTCTAAAACAAATTTGTTATAGTATATTAAAATATATATATAGCAAAATAAGATAAATAATATGAGTGCAGCTTAAGACTTGTGCTTTCTTTGGGTCTCAAATTTACCTAAAATTTGTCTATTCATATAAAAAGAGCGGTTAAACTAATCTCGACACCTGCGCATAAAAAAATAATAATAAAAAATTAAACACATTGTAGAGTTGCATTTTTGCAAAAGGCCGTGACTTCTGTCCAGTCCGGGATTAGATTGGAGCCGTGTTATTGGGCCTGTGGGGGCTCACCACGGGTCCCGTTTTGATAATCTGAACCGTTCAATGTGTAGAACTCGTCGAATACTATATGCCTGTAAAAAATCACATTGATCGGATATCGATAGCTATGTGAACAAAACAGTTTTTTTATCAACCGTTAAATTTTTCACCGTCCATTTTTTTTTATACAAAACTGATTTGATCACATAGCTATCGATATCTAATCAACGTGATTTTTTATAAGCATGTAGTACTCGACGAGTTCTACACATTGAACGATTTAGATTTTTAAAACGAAACCCGTAGTGGACCCCCCATAAGCTCAAAAGTACAGTCCAATTCAATCTGGACTGAACAGAAGCCAGACCCTTTGCAAAAAGTCCAGGCCCACTAATTTCTCAATTCTCTTTAATTCACAGTACAAAAAAAAAAAAAAAAAAAAAAAAAAACTCTCTTTTTTCTCTCTCAAAAACCCTAGAACCTCAACCTGGCGGCAACTCCGTTATAAATTATCTTCAAAACCTCCTCTTTCTGCCTCTTTCAAAGCCTCCTGTCTGCTTTCCTCTCTTTCTCTCTCTACAAAACCCTAGTTTCTCTCTCCTCAGCTTCCATGGAGTTTTGGGGTAAGCTTCCTCCACCTTCATCACTCTCTTAGGGTATTCTTTTATTTTCAGTCGATTGTTCGTCTATGTATTATATGTTCCTTGGGTTTTCTGTGTTTAGAGATTGTTTGGTTTGATTTTCTCTCCTCATGCTTCGTCTGTATCCCTTGCTTGGGACGTTGATTGATTCGACTTTTTTCTTTTTATAATTCGTTTGTTTGCCGAGTAAACTAAACCAAGAAAAGAAGAACAAAACACTAAATGGAACATATTTGTGTTTTGCCTCTGCTCTGTTCTTGATGTTCATGAATGTTCTCAAGTATATCTCTTTGTATTTTGCTTTAAAGATAGCTGATCGATCATTCAGCAAGCTTCTAAGATGTGCGTTATTTTCATTTATCCTTTTTTGTTTATTGCCATGTAAATAATATATATTAGATCTTATTCGTGACTACCCATATATTGTCTCCCTGAAATGTGGTGGTTGTGATCATTGATTTCTTAACTACTGGTGCATAAATGTGCCTTCTACTACCTTTTAACATTCGGAATGAAATGAGTTCATTTGTTAAACATGCCTGCTTTGATACATGCAGTTAATTGCAGTATTTTTTTGACAATTTAATAGATGTTATCAGGGCTGTGTTTGGTTGGGGGATTTGATGAGGGAAATGGAAATGAAAATTGAAATAGAAAGAAAAGTAGGATTTGAATTCCAAGCTATTGGTTGAGTTGGGAAATGCAGAAAGAAAAAAGCATAAATGAACCAAAAGACAAAAAGTGGCATTGCATTTCCGTCTCACTTTCTTTTCCCCTTTGTTTTCCATTATAACCAAACAAACTATGGGGTTGCATTTCCTCTTTCCTTTTCATTTCTCTCATCAAATCCTTCAACCAAACACAGCGTAGATGTTATGAAATTCAATTTTCTTCTAATTCAAATTTGTCTTTAATTTTTTGTTTAATACAGTTTGTTTAGTTTTTAATTTTCTGTTAATTTTGGGCATAATGTTTGCTTGCTAATTCCAGGTGTTGAAGTCAAAGCTGGACAACCCCTTACGGTCACACCTCAGCTTGGCAAAGTCATACATATTTCCCAGGTTATTATCAATATATAATCAATACACTTGCCCTATGCCAACACAATGACAAGCCATTTTTTTATTTTTTTTTTGCATGTCTTTTTGTTTGACAAATGTTGGGATGTTGCTGTTTTCCAGGGAGCATTGGGTGAGGGAAAGAAGGAAAAAGGAAATGACCTTATCCCACTCCGTGTGAAGATTAATGGTGAGAAGTTCGTCGTGGGATCGCTTTCTGCGGAGAATTTTCCTCAAGTTACATTTGATTTGGTGTTTGAGAAAGATTTTGAGCTGTCACATGACTGGAAAAATGGAAGTGTCTACTTTTGTGGATATTCAGCAGACAATCCTTTTGTATATCCTTCAAATTCATGCCTTATCATGCTTAATTTCATGTGTTTGCAAATTATCATATTCTTTATTATCAATGTTTAGAGTGTGTGATATGCCAGCCTCAGCTCTAAGACTGAGGCTTTTTGAATGCACGCCACATTATTGTTTGCTTTCAGGCTGGTCCCGTGATTTCGATATTTCCTTTATGTTAATATTTTAAGCCTTGACTTGCAGGACTGATACATACAGGAGAAGGGTTTTATAACCTGATTAGATGTTAAATGTTTTTCTTCTTCCTATCCTATTAGTATTCAATTGCCTGTGATTTAATTACATTTGAAGCGAAGTTGGATTTTTTGTTTCTCTTGTGAAACTACAATAGTTCTGTTACTATGTTTTTTTTTTTGGTTTCTCACCAAGCATATACAAATGTATATCTTAAAGATTGCTGTTGTGTGATATTTCAGTATCTGTTGTTTAACTTTTTATCTGTAATTATTTGTTGCAATTTTACATTAGAGATTGAGACCATAAATACTATGTTGATGCATTGGGTTGTTTTGTTTCAAATTTATGTTTTGTTTCCTTGACTGCCTGATGTCTTCTCTCTCCACTGATGATGATGAATTTGGTGAGTCCTAAGACATACCTTGAGTAGATGTGGTTGTCAAGTGTCATATTCTTTTAGCTTAATGGTTCTTCCTAAATGTTCTATTTTTCAGAATCGGACGATTCAAGTGATGATGAAGATATCCCTCTACCCTTGACTGAGAATGGTAGAATTTGTATTGGCATTTGGTATAGTATTTTTTTTGAATTTTTTTTATATCAGATTCTAAACTGTTGATTTTTTTTTTCTTTTGAAATTTGTCAGGGAAAATTGAATCTAAAGTGGAGGAAGTGAAACCAGCTGCAAGTAAAGTTAAAGCTGCTAAACCTGAATCTTCTGCTAAGCCAAAGGTGACTGTTGTGGAGCCAAAAAAAGATGATGAGTCTGATGATGATGATTCAGATGATTCGTTTGAGGATGACTCAGATGATGAGGTAAGTCAGTCACACCTTGATTTAAGGATTATTTCTGTGATCCTTGTATAATTACGATAAATTATACGGACATCATTTTCCAATGAAAAATTAATTGATTTTTATGCTATATCCATTTTTTTTTGTTTTATAAATATTATACAGCAAATATTGTCAACTTCATTTTCTGAGTAAAGCTGTATTGTCAGGAAACCTTTAATGGTAGGTATATGTATTAAGATGCATGTTTCACATCTTTGTTTGCCTATTGTTAATATTATTGGTTTAGAAGGAGTTTGGAATTATAATGGCCAGAAAGGTTGAAGGTTTTTTAGTCATAATATAATTGATATAAAAGAAAATTAAAATTGAATGTTGTGTTTGATAGATGAGTGTTATATGATAAAGAGGAGAGAAGGTATTTTAATTTCTCGTACTTCATCTTGTTTGGTTCTCCAGACAAGAGAATTTTAGGCGGAATGGTTATCATCAGCTTAACAGGTTAAACAGAAGGTGCAAGTATCTAAATGATTTATATTGATCTTTCTGGGTGATATTGCTAAAGAATAATGTAAGCTGTTGCTTTATAGTGAGTTTTACCTTTATAAGACATTAGAAAATATGGCTATAGACTACTCTGGACTTTTATTCTCATCATTGCTTAAAAACCATTTTCAAGACAACAATTGGAATTTACTTTACTGTTCATCTTAAATGAGCCCAAGCGGCTGTCCTATAATTGGTGATAAAAATTTGTTTACCCCTATGAAGTGAAACCTTTTGAATGGCTTATTGTTGCTTAGGACATGATGGGTGCTTCAGATGACATTGGTGATTCGGACGATGATGACGCTGAGGATGATGACTCAGAGGACGAAGATGATGAGACACCTAAGAAGGTAATAGCTGGTGGGGAAAATTTGACATTGTGGTTTGATCCAATACTGCACTCATTTTTTAACCTACTTTTGTTGTCCTTGTTTCATTTTGAAGGCTGGGCCCGCCAAGAAGAGAGCCACCGAATCTGCAACAAAAACACCTGTGCCTGCTAAAAAGGCAAAATTAGATACACCTCAGAAGACAGGTGAGCTGCTTCATCTTTTTTCTTGTCTGGACTAGATTTTACTCTGAATTTTTTTATACATGATGCAACATATCCCAGTAGTCTTAAGGTAGATTAGTTTTTCGCATATACTTGCATCTTGTCTTGTGACTTTTTTTTATTTGTTTTAAAAATGATTATATCAGGAGTTTGGAAAAAAACTGTCGTGTGTATCTTGGGTTGAATTTGTTTACCGCAAGTTGAAAGAACAGCTTATTATTGCTGTTTTGTAGTTTGGACAAATTATTTATGTTGTTTATTTACTTCAGAATTTGTTATTTAATCGTGGAGGAACGTAGAGTAGAAAAGGAATCACACTTTAGAAGCATTGGATAGTTATGGACGGGGAACTCAGGATTAAACATTTATTGAACTTGAAACATTTAAGAGTTGCTCATGTATTTTCTTTCACTTTTTAGCTGTGTTACATGGGCTTTTCTAGTTTGTCTAAAGCACCCCATGTCCACCATATATGACAACTGTAAGGTTGTGGGATGTGTCTGACACCTGAACTCTTGGATCATCTATGTTTTTTTTAACATTGTTTGAAGAAGAAAGTCACATTTGCTAATAAAGGATTATTTTTCAACATTGGGACAGAATTAGGAATTAGTATATCGTGAATGGGTAGGAGTAGCACCGATAAAAGACAAGTTGAGAGAGAATAGATTGAGATAGTTTGGTCATATACAGCGGAGACCAGTGTTTTTAAAGGCGAAAGCGCAAGGCGAGGCGTTTTACTCTCATTGAGGCGAGGCGTAAGCCTCGAGGCGTTGAGGCGTAAGCCTTTTGAATTTTGATTTTTTTAATTTTTATAAAATACAAAATTAATTAAATATAGCATAAAAAGAGAAAAAAATAAGAATTACCAAACAAAATTCTTAAAGGCCATTCTAAGCATATAACCAAAATTAATTAATAATTTCAAGTATTATAAGTGCTTTCTAAGTCATTCTCATTAATATTATAATAAAAAAATAACTTAAGTGATAGTCAAAATAACTTAAATTTCAATTGTTCAATAAACAAAATTACTTAAAACTCTAATACTCTATAAACAAAGCAATAAATAAATAATAGGTCACTCTAAGTCATCCTCATTAATATTGTCATCATCTTCGTCTGCTATATCTATAATGGGATAGGTTCCATCATCTATTCCACCAACTTCTTCCAACTCCATATCTTCATCCACAAGGGTGCATCTTGCTGCCTTGCCTTTTCCTCTATCATTTCCTATACAAGAAATATGATTTAAAATTAATTAAATAGGCACATACAATAATATGTATGCAACTAGTCCATAATTATTTAACAACTTACTTGAACCTTCACCAACTTTTCTTTTCTTTGCATTCGAAGATGAGTCAACATTAATCGTAGTCGTAGTTGATCGATTCTCCACACTTCTATCATATGTAGTGATAGGCACAGTCCTAATTGCTTCAGCATCGAATAATTCTTCTTCATCAAGCCAAGAAGCATCAAGGGAGAGGACAGGATCTTCTTTTTCAGCAATCCATTCATCATCCGAATCAATTTCATCAATTAGTATTGGATCGATGTTTTGTCTTCTTCTGATACTCCTCTCTCTTAGTTTAGTGTTGTACTTCACATAGACCAAAGCATTCAAACGTTTGTGCTCAAGCCTATTCCTCTTTTTTGTATGAATCTAATATAATAATATAAGAAACGAAATAAGAAACATGAATATTTTATTTTATGCATAAGAAAGTTTAGGAAAGAAAGATATATTACTGACTCAAAGGTGCCCCAATTCCTCTCACATCCCGAAGCACTACAAGTTAGACTAAGTATTCGAATAGCAAATTTTGTTAACTCTGGTGTTTTGCTCCCAAAACGAATCCACCAATCAGCTACATAATTTGAAAAATGCACAAATAATTTCAATCTCGTATTTTAATTTTATAGAATGTAATTGGAAAATTATTTTCATATTAGTTTCTTACCGGGAGAGCGTATCGCTCTGGAATCAATTGCAACACGACTTCCGAATTCCCCTTTTGCTTGATCATAATAGTCCAATTGGATATCAGCCTTGAGACGCTCATCATAACTCAACATTCTATCCATGCACTGATACAATCCTTGCCTCACCTCCTCAACATTGGAGAAGGAATCTCGATAGCGCAGCTGAGGGTTTAGATAATAACCCGCAGCATGTAAAGGTCTATGAAGTTGTGGTGTCCACCTTGCATCTATCTTATTCCAAATTGGTCCGTACTTCCTAACATTTCCTCCACAATTGAAAGCAATCTTTTCTTTAGCCACATCCATCAACTCATAAATGTAACCCATAGCAGCCCTCTCCTCTGAATCAACTTCTCGCAAAACACTAACCAAAGGTATTGTGCTTTTGATACAAAAAGCAACATTAGGCCAAAATTTTGGATCAAACAACACAGTTGCACGAGCCTTTACCCCTTCAACCTTTCTTGCCCAACTACTAGAAGCCCACTTTTCTGAAGAAAACATAGCTTGGAGTGGTTGCTTTTGTTTGTAAAGACTTTGGAGAGTAAGATAAGCAGTGGCAAACCGTGTTACTGCTGGACGGAGTAGTTCACTGTTCTTTGTAAATGATCTCATCGTTGAAAGAACCCAACAATGTCCATATATAAACTTGACCACTTGCCTAGCTAACGAGAGAGTTTGGTCACAGACTTTCAATTTTCCAATGTCCTCTAACATTAAATCAATACAATGTGCAGCACATGGAGTCCAATACAACTTCTTCCTCTTCTCCATAAGTCTTGACCCGGCATTGACATAGTTTGAAGCATTATCAGTAATAACTTGAACAACATTATCTTCCCCAATTTCATCTACGACACTATCAAGATAGTTAAACATCAACTTCCCATTTTTTATAGTATCAGATGCATCAATTGATTTTAAAAACCAAGTTCCAGCAGGGCTATTCACAAGAAAATTAATAAGAACTCTACTTTTCCCATCTGTCCAACCATCAGACATAATTGAGCATCCATATTGTTTCCATGCTTTCTTATGTTCCTCCATCATGACATTTATATCCTCTACTTCTGTTTTAAGAATCCAAGTCCTCAATTCATGCATAGAAGGGGGTTTGAAACCAGGTCCATAATTTGCAATTCCATCAACTGCAGCTACCCGATACGGATCATTCACTAAATTAAATGGAAGAGCTTTACAATATATAAAACGCCCAATCTTTCGACATACATCTTTTCTTTCTTCTTGTTTCCATTTGGAGTTCAGTGTAGATTGTCGTGCTTGAGAACTAGCAAATTTATCCATTGGACCTCTCGGTTTTGGTGGTTGTGTCATACTACCAGTATCGCCTTCAATAGATTGAGAAGCACCACTCTCGCCCTTTGCTCCAGCACCCATCCCAATTTCATATAGCATCTCATTACGGGCACTTTTTTGCTCAAAGAAATTTTTTAATGCTTGTTGACATTCCAACTTTACATCTTCAAGAACTTTTAAACACGGTTTAATGCCTTTATGCGTACCAGCTAGATGATTTTTAAATCGACTTACAGTACCACTACAAGTTTGATCGCAAAATTTGCATCTAAAATATTTTTCTCCATCAACTTCTTTTACATACTTCCAGACAAAATCTTTTCTTTGGCCTTTGTGTTCAGTCATCTTTTTTTTTTTTTATCCCCACCAACTTATCAACTACAAAAATAAACAAATAAAAACAAAAATTATGAGAAGAGAAGCTCAGTTAAAAAAATAAACTAATAATAAATTAAAATTTATAAAATAATAATAATAATAATAAAAAAAAATTAAACGAGAAGAAGCTTAACAATAATATTAAATAATAATATATTAGAATTACATTGATAATAAATTAATTACACTGATAATAAATTAATGAGGGAGGAGTTTAGTTTATAATATATTAGATAATAAATTAGATACACTGATAATAAATTGTCATGTTGGATACACTGATAATAATATATTAGATACACTGATAATAAATTGTCATGTTGGAGGAGCTCAGTTTATAAAATAATAATAATATATTAGATAAGGGGTGATCACAGTTTATATAATAATAATATATTAGTAAGTGGAGATCTATTATAATAATATATTAGTAAGTGGAGATCTCAGTTTATATAATAATAATATATTAGATAAGTGGAGATATTTGTGTGCCCACTGTGGACTACTCCGTCCCACATACAGAGAAGAGAAGCATCAGTTATTGATAAAAAAATACGTAGAGAGGTAGAGCGATGCAAACAAAAACGAGAGAGAGAGACGATGCAGACAAAAGAACGAGAGAAAGACGATGCCCAGAGAGACGATGCAAACAGAGCTGAACGAGAGAGAGAGACTCGACTCAACGAGAGAGAGAGAGACAGACTTCGTACCTGGAAAACCCTAATTCGTTGGAGAAGACTGATTCGAACTTGCTGGACTCTGATTTGAAGAATATGGACTCTGATTCGAACTTACAAGGTATTTATACTTTCTTCTCGAGCAATTTCTGTTTCAATCGAAGTCTTTTTCGAATTTTGATTTTTGAAATTGAACTCCTCAAAAGGCTTGCGCCTCACTGTCCGAAGCGTGAAAATCGTATAAAGCGTTTCAGATGCTTACGTCTCTGTCTTTGATACGTACGCATAGCTGGTGTGTCGCCCAAAGGATAACGCATCTGTGCGTTTTCCATACGCCTCGCCTCAAGTCGCGTCTCAAGTCGCGCATCATATACGCATTTGAAAACATTGGCGGAGACCAATAGAAGTAGCAGTGAAGAGATGTGATATAGTGGACGGTAGATAGAAGTGTTAGGGGAAGTGACAGACCTAAATTGACGTGGATGAGTGTAATAAATAGAGATATGAATCTTTTTAATTTGACTAACTAGATGGCTGTTGATAGAGTTGAGTGGAGAAGAAAGATTCATGTAGCCGACCCTATTTGATGGGACTTGAGGTTCGGTTCGGTTTGGTTTGGTTTTGGGATAGAAACTCACATGGATGAGGTTTAGAAATCATATATTTTCTTTGTTTTTATTTAATTTAAAGTACATTTATACATATTTTATAACATATTATTTAAGGGTTGTTTGGGATGTCCTAAATAAATGTACTTTTTGACTTTTTGGACCAAAAAATTGAGGAAAAAAATATGATTGTTTGGGTTAACTTTTTGATTTTTTATGGAAAAATGTGTATTAAAAAATTATATAAATTAGTGTGTAGGGAAAAATTAGAATTAGGAGTTGTGCAGCTGTAATTTTTTACTTTTGGTGAATAGTTATAACTTTTTAGCTTTTTGAGTAATTTTTTGGCTTTTTGACTTTTTTGAGAATTGTCAAACTTGGCCTTAATAATATTATGGAACAAGCCTGAGACCCTTCAACATGACATCACATTTGCTAATGAAAAAATATTTTATGACATTGGGATAGAAACTCACATGAACAAGGGATAGAAACTGTCTGTTATGTGTTTCTGTACCCATATTCAACCTCTTTGTTAAGGTCTAGGTCATCACTATTTTGCTGGAACCATGGATTATTTGTTAGGATTGTTGCAACCTGATCTTGATTGTTTTGGTATGCTGCCAATATCTGCTGCTAGATTTTAATGCAATTACTGTATATTGGTATTTGATGAAACAAAAATGAGATAATGAATAATCCTCAAGCCTAGTGCCATATTTCTGTCTAATTCAAAGTCAATAAATTATCATTGGCACCTGTTACTATCATTTGATTAGCTGAATTATTTTGTATGCTTTATGAATTCTCCGAAGAGATGTTTGTGGTCAATACCCACATCGTCCCATAACAAAGTCATTTAGCAGATTTAATGCTGAGATTAGTCTGGTTTATTTTTGGCACAGGTGGTAAGAAAGGTGGTGGTCACACAGCAACTCCCCACCCTTCAAAACAGGTTGGGAAAACTAATGCCACCGCTAATAGCAACAAGTCCAATGAGAAGTCCCCAAAGTCTGAGGCTAAAGTTTCTTGCAAATCCTGTAGCAAGTATGTTCATGATCGGAAAGCTTGTTTGCTCACTCTATTTTGAATAACCAAGACTGACATTAATGTCCCTTTTTTAACAGGACATTCAACTCGGACAATGCCCTACAATCTCATACAAAGGCCAAGCATGATGGCAAATAGGAAATTTATTTTTGGTTGAGAGTATGATGTGAAGACGGGGGAGGGCTTTGTGCTTTGTGTTGGTAGGATTTTCTGCACAGGACAAAACTATTGGTTGGTCTTGTCTTTTATGATATTATCTGTCAATGTTTTACAATCTGGTAGAACCGTAAATTACTGAATACTATTTCTCTTTTCCCAGTTTTGTAAGTTTTGGAAGTTCTATGAAATGATGTTACCATGGATTATAGTCACCAGTTATCTATCATATGAGTGTTCTGTTATGTTTCATATTGTTTTTGATTTCTGGTTGAAATATTGTTTTTTTTATTTTTTTGTATGTGTTAATTTTTGCCCCAATGCACATATAGCTGCTGCATCTTGGAAATTATTTACTTGGTCTTTGCTTTTGAGAGGCAAAAATAATATATATATATTATGGATATGTATTTTATGTTAATAAAATGTGGTGTATTGTCTTAGGAAACATAGAAAGGGGGTGCTTGGGAAGAGAGTTGGGTGAAAATAACATACTGAAAGATAACATAGACTAAAATAATTAATAAGATAAAATGTCACATTTAATTTATAATTTTTTTTTTTTGAGTACAGAACAACATAAAAATGGCCAAAACGACGTCGTTTTGACTATTTGAGCCACTTTTGAGTCACAAAATTTGAGTTACGAGACATTTTTCATCTCCTATATAGGTGTACACATGTGGATTTGTGTGGAGCATTACTCATGTGAAAGGTTTAGGAAAACATTTGATAAATTATTTAGAATTTCTCGCATTACTCAGTAATTCATTAAAATAATTAACTTTTCAAACAAGCCAAAAAATGAACTAAAAAATGAGAGAAATCATAAAAGTGGTCTGCAAGTATCTAGCAGGTTTTCTAAATACAGAAAGTTGAAGAAAATTATGAAGAATAAGAACTTTTCAGTTTTGGTTATCTTTAAACGATTTGTTTCTTTTCAAGTAACAAGAATTCATGATGTTTCAAAACTCAAAAGTTCAGAATTCTAACAATGTTGTTATCTCGTTATTTTTTATAGGTTTTTTGTCTTGAGAAATTATTCAATGCTGTTTGAGCAAGTTTATCTCTACTTTATGTTGAAGTTTTAAAAGTCTATGTAATCAAGATAGTTTATAAATTACATAATTTAATGGTTCTAGTTTAAAAATAAAATAAAATAAAATAAAAATATCATATAATTTTTAAACCAAATATGAAACATTAAGGTGCGGTTTAATAACGTTTACAGTTTATTGTCTTTAGTTTAAAGAAAACGTTAAACTTGTTTATGCTTGTTTTGGGTAAAAATGAAAACAAAAAATGTATTTGGTACATGAGTGTTTCAAAATTTTGTTTTGAAAACAAGTGAAAAGATGTGGTTATCGTCAGTTGGAGATAGTAATCAAAAGTGATTGTTAGCTGTGGGAGGTAGTGGTTAAAAGTGGTTGATTGTTGTGAAAAGTGGTGGTCAAAAGTGATTGCTGCTGGTTGGAGATGTTGGTTGGTTAGCTGCCTATGATGATAGTTGATGATGACTTTTAATAAAAGGTGGTGGTGGTCAAAAGTAGTTACTATCGATGTGAGATAATTGGTGGAGATAACATGTGATTAGCGGTTAAGACGGGTGGTTGACAAAGGAGGTCATTGGTAATGGTAGCCGGTAGCAATGAGGAATGACCCAATAAATGATGATTGAAAAGAGTAGGAGAAAAAAGAAGAAATAAAAAAAAAAAAATAAACAAAAAAGTGAAACAAACCTTTTGTGTTTACAAAATCTAATAAATTCTGGAAATTTTTTTACAACTGTTTGAAAATAAAAATAGAAACCAAGGAAGTTTTTGTTTATAATTTAAAAAATTCTCCAAATATAAGCAGAGAACTATAAATATAAACGTTACTCAACAAATTCTAAACTTAAACATTTTTTTTAATAATTGATGAAAAAAAATTGATGACAAAATAAAAAAAATAAATTCAAATAAAATATTACATCAAATCTCATAATCATTTCACTTTTTCTTTCATAAACATCACATCAAACCATAAAAAAATCTAACTATCTTCCTAAACATAAAAAAAAATTTCTCTAATAATATTCTACAATTAAAAAAAATTATAAAAAAATCTACTTCCCAAACACTCACATAAACACACCAAATTACTGTGCATATCGGTGGAAACTTGCATATGAAAAACAAAGTAAATGCACATTTTAAATTAGATATACTTGCATGAAATATATGTTTGGGGTGTTTTAAATAAGTGTATTTTTTGTCTTTTTAAACTAAAAAGTTAAAGTTGAAAATATGAATGTTTGGGTTAACTTTTTGACTTTTTATAAAAAAATGTGTAATAAAAAATTGTAAAAATTAGTTTGTAGGGAAAAATTAAAATTGAGAGTTGTGCAGTCGTAATTGTTGACTTTTGATGAATAGTGATAACTTTTTAACTTTTTGAATAACTTTTTAACTTTTTAACTTTTTGAAATGTTTCCAAACTTGAACTAAGTCTCGTATATTTACATATATATTTATCTGTGGAGTGAATTGCAAAGGAGAGCAAGGGACTAAACCATGGACACTCCATAGATCATACTCCTTCTCTTCAAGAGCATACTCCTTCCGCTCTTCATGCTCTTCATAAGATATGTACGGTTTATGAC
The DNA here is from genome assembly GCA_022316695.1 of Camellia oleifera. Classification (NCBI taxonomy): domain Eukaryota; kingdom Viridiplantae; phylum Streptophyta; class Magnoliopsida; order Ericales; family Theaceae; genus Camellia; species Camellia oleifera. The sequence continues at coordinate 67,683,129 of CM039312.1, read as the reverse complement.
CAGGGACGGGGCGAGATGTAGCATGACTAATTTTTTTTAAAAAAATATCATCACATTAAGTGGGTATAAAATTTTGTATAAATTCTATATTCGTAATTTTTTTCTTTATATTATTTGGTTAACTCAACAAAATCAATTTATTTATTATTATTATTATTATTATTATTATTATTATTATTATTATTGTTTTGTGTACATTGGAGACAAAAAAATAAAAATTTACTTGTGGCATGAATAAAACCCTTAACCTCTTAATATAATTAAATTAGTCCTCATGTTATAGTTGATTCATTAGAATAAGAGTGAAATGAAATGGAATTATTCGTTAACCTCTATTTGAAATGACAATTCACTTATAATGATGAATGATAATTTTATTTGTAATGTATTTTATTAATATTTTTAATAAATCAAATGTACAAATCAACATTCTAATAATCATTCCATTATACCTTCATTTCATTAAATAAAAAAACTACCCAATTATAAACAAAATGTTTATAAAATGTCAAGATATAAAATGGGCCTTGATTTCAACTGTATAGTAGTTTCGGGGCCATATACTCAATTGTTTCTCATGAGTGGAGGGCCCCCGGCTCCTCATGTCTTGCGGTAGTTCCATCACTGGTTACGGCTAGGGTTTTTGAAAGAGCAAATAGGTTGAAAAGAGTATTAACTTGAATATTTCCTTTTTAAAATCTATAAATCATGCTTTTTGAAAATCATAAATAAAGAAATAATTATCAATTTTAAATAAGGGCAAAAAGCACTTAACCCTATGTGATTTTGGGCAATTTCAGATGACTTCCCTGATAGTTGAAAATATGCAGATGCCTCCCCTCTGATTTTTGTTATGCCCCCAAATTATTAACATATTAATTCATCAATAATTCTCAATTCTCAATCATTATGAATCCTTTACAATCATGTGTACATTCAAGACATTTATTTTAGAGATGTAAAGGCTCTGCATACATTTGTACATTCATAACTTCTAAGACAATAATTTATAGCACGTAACAAGGATTCAACAGAAATTAAAACACAAAATAATGCCTCTACGGGCTACACGTTCCGAGGTTTAAGCCGGGTTATAGATCAATGGTTTTTTAACTCATACAAATATAACCCTTGGTTTATCAAAATAAAACAACAAGAGACAAGAGTCTCGTGCTCCCAAAACAATTCTCCACTAGGGGTGAGCACAAAGCCTAGTAAGAAATTCTTAATAAAATATATACATTTTACACCGTCTCATGAGATGGATGCACATGTTATGCCATGCTCAAAATAGTTTAGCCTAGTAAGAAATTCTTAACAAACTATCACTACAAGAAATTGCACTTTTGGCGACTACTTTTGGCGACGACGTCAATTTTTCATAGCTAAAAGTATATTTTTGGCAACACAGTGATGAATTTCGTTGGTAAAAGTAGTCCTTTAGCGACGCAATTTACTACCGTCGCTAAAAAGCCATAACATTCACTAAGCGCCAAAATTATTGGTTGGCGCCAAAATTTCAAAAAGTTTAGCTACGAGGCTTATTTTTTAGCAACACAATGAGCGTTGTTATTAGTGTGCTTACTTTTGGCAACGACAAGTTGGCGTGGGCAAAGAGTTAAACATTTAGCAACGATAACGCTATTCGTTGGTAAAAGTTTTGCTAGTAAAATGAAGTGATTTAGTGGTTTGTGTTTTTATTATAACTTTTGAAAGAGTTTTAAATATTCTAGTTAAAATTAAAGTGATCATTGAATTAGATCACAAAATGAACCCATCAAACCCAATTATATTCTTAAGTTCAGATGGCTAATTTGAGATAATTTAAACTTTTTCAAAGAACGTGGTTAGATTATCAATTTCAATATATTTGGTTTTATTTTCAGAAACTAGTTTCAAATTTTCTTTTTCTAGAAAACTAAAAAAAAATTTTGGATGAAAAAATAAAAAAATAAAAATTATTTTTGAATAATTTTATCTTTTTGGAGGTCATAAAGAATTTTTAAAAATATTAAACATTTCACGACGCATAAAAAGTCAGTCATTAAAAATTACACTTTTCACAATGCACAAAAAATCAGCCGTTTAAAATATTACACTTTTCACAATATGTAATTTATGTCATGAAAGGTATAACCAAAAAAAAAAAATAAAAATAACACAAAAATAAAAATTTGGGGAGCCAAACACCAAAAAAAAAATAAAAAATAAAATAAAAAATCAAAGCCCGTTCATTCTCACACCCAATTCATTCTCACACCCAACCCTGTTCTCTCTGTCTCTCGCAGTGGCGACAACACCAACGTGTGCAGTTCCCCCTCCGGTAACAACACCAGTGTAGGCAGTACCTCCTTCGACGTCTAGGTAACCCTCCTCTTCTCATATCCTCTCATTGTCTTCTATCGTTCTCACAGACGCTCACAATCTCTCTCTCGTAGACCGGCATTTACAGATCTCCCAACCCTCTCACTCTCTCGTAGACGTATATTGAGGTCGAAGATAATCTAGAAGGATTTGGATCTTCCAGAGTTTGATCGGCCTCCGGTGGGACATTCGTTGGTTGAGAAAGTCATCATCTCGGAAATACGATGAAATGGGTTACATTGTTTAAAGATTTCAAAGAAAAAGTCGGTCTTTCTCAGCCTCATTCCTCTTCTTTTTCATCTTCCTCGTCTTTTAACCAAGACAACAATGTTACTTCAACCACGCAAGACTCATCTGCAGCTTCATCGTCTTCAAGGTTTGTTTTATCATACTATCTAATTATTAATGGGTTTTATGTTCTTTTGTAATGCCCTAAATTCAATTTTACTGAATGATTTTTACTGGGTTTTGTATAGTAGTGATTAGTTGTTGTTGGGAGATGTTTGAATCTGTAAGTGTTTGATTAGTTTACTCACTGATTAGAACAAAGCTATCAACTGAAAAGTGTTAGGGGTTTCTAATAGATGAAAAGGCATGAAAAGGGGGAATAAAGCGAAAATGTGGGTGTTTGGGTTTCCAACTTTAATTATCCACTAAAGTTAGTAAGGACTTTTAATTAACTTGAGTTTATAAATTTCATTATCAAGTAGTGGTTTCTTATTAAGTAAAAATTCGTGATTCATGAAGTAGTGGTTTCTAATTATGAAATATTGGTTCATTTTAATTATGATTCTGTGGGTGGTTTCCATTCTATTGTGTTAATTGGGACATTGGTTCAGTCTTTTATCTGTTTCGTTATTGTTATTATTTTTGGCGAATTTCTGTTGTTAATGTAGTTGTTATTGAGGACCTGCGTGTTACCATCCTGAGAAAAGCAAGCGTTCTTTGCGGTCATTTGGATTTGACAATATCTCTATTGAACATGTATTTTGGAACCATTTTTGGTTTCCTTTTGTTTTGATTAGCCCCATACTTGAAAAATGCCTTTGCATGATTAAGAAAGCAAAAGGTATAGGTGTGAATGGGCTAAGATGAGGTGCCCATCCTCTTAGAGCACCCAACTAGACTTGAGGCACATGCATATGAATTTTTCTAGTCTTATAAACGTTTCCAAGCCTGAGCCCTCATAAGTAGTCTAACTAAGCTGGTTTGTGACTTTTGGGCTTAAGACAAAGTTGTATTCCAATTTCCGTCCAATTATGCAAGTTTGAACCTTTATAATGTAACTTATTGTAGGCACTTGACAACCTACCACATGTCCATTAACATTTGACACGACATTGCCACGTGTACACATCACCACATGTCAGCCTCATGATACACATATTTGTTTACACTAGATGAGCCCTTGGTGTCACCACTCATTGAACAACTTGATGAGCAATAATTTAGTGTGCGCTTTAATCCCTTATACTTCTAAGTTGTGACGACGAGGCACTTCTAGGATTCTAGAGTCATGTAACACCTTGGTCTCTTAGCCTAGCCTGGGAACAAGGCTAAGAGACGAAAGCTCATCACAACATTTCCTTGCGCCTGGGTTTACCTATTTTAGGTCCATCAAATTGAAACTTCACTGCTTCTCTCTCTCTCTCTCTCTCTCTCTCTCTGGACTGTTTTGTTTCTCACCCAATCACATCTAGAGCCTCCAGGCCTTTGACTTGCTTTGTCATCTTTCCACTGAACCTACACTGTACTGTACTAACCATATTTAGAAATCATTATTCAGTGGTTATGGTACATTCCATGAAATTAGACACTCTTATTTATCTTCCTAGTGTTGTAATATCATAATGCATGAAAAACATGCTCCTTGGTACCACCTGAGAAACCTATTACGAATTATTTTTCAGTTTGTGCTTTGAGGTGGAATGACTGCAATTTAATGTACTTTTACCAGACTACCAGTGCCTTGAATTAATTGGAATCTTGAAGTATTACTATTACCTTCTGCGTGCAGATATGGCATAGCAACATGCCACACAATAAGTTAGCTAACAGGAAAGGCCATCAATGACGGATTAAAAAGGAAGGCCCATACTTCATTTTTCCTGGTGGTGGCACAATGTTCCCAGAAACTTAAACAGTATATTTCCATAGCTGGTGGAGTTCTAAGTACAGCTCTTGATATGGGATGTGGGGTAGTGATCTTTTGTTTCGTTGAGCTCTAATTGATTCTTGATCCTTTTTTAGACATTTAATTCAATGCCCTTACAAGTTGCTAGTTTTGGTGGATACCTCTTGGTTGAAGACATTTTAACCCTCTCCTTTGCTCCAAAAGATTCACACAAAGCACAAATACAATTTGCATTAGAATGAGGAATACCAGCATTTGTTGCCATGCCTGGTACTCGCCAACTTCCATTTTCCGCTTCCTCATTTGACTTGGTGCACTGCTCTCGATGTTTGATCCCTTTTACAACACATAGTGAGATCTCTGTAACTCGTGTGCCTCTCACATTGTACACTTCATTTATTGCTTCGGTTCTTATTATAAATAATGTCATACTTTGCAGATGCAACATATTTGATCGAAGTTGGTAGGTTACTTCGCCCAGGAGGGTACATAGTCATTTCTGGCCCCCCTATATAGTAGCCTAAACAAGATAAGGAATGGGCAGATCCCAGGCAGTGGCTAGAGCGTTGTGTTATGAGCTGATTGCTGTAGACGGGAACACTGTCATCTGGAAAAAGCCTAATGGGGATTAATGTCTCCCAAATCAAAATGAATTTGGGCTTGAATTGTGTGATGAATCTGATGACCCAAATCGTGCATGGTAGTTGTCCTTTCAAGGCCTGCGTTCTTCTTTCTTTTTTTTGATCTCTCCATTTATTTTCTTTTTAGTTTACTAATAGAATGCTGGTTCATGGAAACACCGTTATTTTGTTCCTTTTTTGATTATATGTTGTAGCTGCTTTAAAAGGATTTAAATGATTGTGGTCTTAGTTTCTAATCTCAGCATTGTAGCACTGATCAACAATATTGACTAAAGCTCATCTAAAGAACTTGTTGGATTTGGAATCTGAGCTCAAGTCTTTTACAGGTACTTCAAGTTAAAGAAATGTGTTAGCAGGAAATTTTAAACTTGGTGTTGTAGGCTCATACCTTAGTAAATCTAAATCATTTATGTAAAATTCTAAATATTTTCTAGGTCTTTGTGTCTGGGATTGTAGTATTGTTGTACTTGGGAAAAGTACATACTCATAATTTTTGTTAAATTTTTTAGGAGAAATTACCCAACAGTGGGATTTTCAAAAAAATTATTACATATGCATGAAAAACTTTATAAATTTAATTATTAATATGTTTCCTCATTCTCACACATGTTGGGTATGGATCCACTAGTTCATTGGTTTACAGCAGCTGCGACCCACATTGAGACGAAGCACCTCTTTTCTCTTCAACTCTTCCTTCACAGCTGTTGTTGATTCCTTCACCTCAGGTTCTTCTTTTTTCTCATGTTTTTTTTTTTCCCCCTTCTATAGATTTGCATTTTTATTTGATTTGTTCATTAGCAGGTGATTTGATTTATTTATTTATTTATTTTTTTTTTTTTAAGATAAGAAACTCCTTATTTGTTATCTGTTGTGTGCTTGTTGTGGCTATTGTTATATTTGTTGTATATTGATTTGAAGTTGTGGGTATTGTTATAGGGCATGTTATGGTTTGTTTTTGGATTGTGCTTACTTCTAATTGGGTAAGGGTGCTTACTTCTAATTGGGTAAGGGTTCATGATCATTGTTATCTTTAGGATCACAATATTATTTTCTTAATAACTTCTATCAAGTCATTTAGTTTTGATTTTTTTACATCTTAACATCAAGTAGTATTGTGTGTCAGTATGGCCTCTGTTTGTGGTGGATGCTTAGCCTTGCAAGATGCTAGTGTCCTAGTGAAGCGCTCTTTTGCTGATATAGCAATGGGTTTGGTTTTGGACACTAAGGAATTTGGGGAGGATGGAACCCCACTTATTATTTATGACATAACTGGATCTGAAGATGCATCTGTGGATATGGATTTTAAGGTATTGCCTTTTGAATTTCTTTTATATTTACCATTACAATATGTTCAGTTGGTTTTCAATTTAATTTTCTTGTTACATGTGAAAAAATCTCGAGAAGCTACACAAGTAGAAGTATGCCATAATGCAGAATCCGAAGGCATGGTAAATAATTAGATTAGTGATTTTAATGGTGCAGGTTACTGGAAATGAAGATCGTATAACTGCGTTTCAAATGGACATAAAGGTCATACATCACTTACATTTCAGTAGTATGAGTTCCTTTAATATGAGTAATGTGTGTGTGCACTCTCATCTTCTTGTCTTTCTTTTCTCCAAAATGACTGTGTTGTTTTCACTGAAGATAGTTTACTGTTTTGTGTTTCTTGGCCACTTGTCTGCTATTTCATGACTTCCACAATGACTTTCATGGTTTCATTGAAGGCAGCTTACTGTTTAGTGTTTCTTGGCCATCTGTCAGATATACAATGGGTAACTACACTCAACTTAACACATTCTTCAATGACAGGTAGTAGGAATTACTTTGCCAATTATGAAGGAGGCGCTCCTACAAGCAAAAGATGGTTGAACGCACATTCTTGGTAAAATACATCAGCACCATAATTTATGATCAACATTCATGGGGACAACCTTGTTTGTATAACACTTGGCTGATGCTTGCTGGGCTGCTACAGCTGCAATGTTGCTACAGCTACAATGTTGATCAACATTCAAGTCTTTTGCTTTACTGAAACCGCTATTAACGAATATATCAAGTCTTTTGTTTTAACTAATAATGTTTATATATCAATGGATTTTATGTGTTTCAGCATGCGTAGTGGTATTTTTAGGTTATTGGGTTAAATCATCTGAAAGAAAATTAGGGTTAAGTAAGAAGAGAACAAGGAAGAAGAAGAGCAGAGAAATAAGTTTAGGGCTTTATCATCTGCTCTGCACCTCAGAATGTATTTATGTTAGTGCGATATGAGATTACAAAACTACCTTTAAAATAATATGAAAAACTAACAACTCTAACAATCTAGTTTAGATCAACTATACTTGCAGACCAGTTTATATATTGGCTGTTTATCCTTGTGCCCTGTAAGTTCACTCTATATGCATTTTTTTTTTTAAAATTTTCAAATATCTATATGTGCACTCCTATTGTCCCAGTTCTGCACTCACAGTATGCCCAATCAATAGACAACTAGTTAGGAGTGGCAATTTTCCAGCTGACATGCCAACCTGCTCAATGCCTACTAATTTTAAGGGCTAATGTCAGCGTTTTGGACCCATTTAAAATATGAAATTGGTTCAGCTTAGCCTTTTTCGAAGAACTTATTTTATTTTTTTTCTTCTCATTCATCTTACTGCTGATAATTAGCCTCCTGCAAAGTTCAGGTTTTGCTGAACCCTGCATATTATTCTTCAAATGCCTTTTATAAAAGTCCATAACATCTACAGCCTTCATTAATTAATAATTTTGTGAATTATTTTAAAATGTTATAATTAATTATTACACCAATATATGATATATTACAATAAATATTTAGTTTTACAAATTTAAAGTCTGTTTCAAAATTTCAAAAGAAATGGGCTAGAATCTAGATGGCTTGGTTGGGTTTGATGTGAATTTAATGAGATTGGGTTTGGAGTCCTCATGACCCATTTATTAGATGCTCCAGATTTTGCTCACGGGGGTGTCTGGGCTTGCCCCTGTCTAATTTCTAAGTACATGTAGTACCACGTCCAGATATATGAGCTAATTATAGGGCCAAAGCTCTACGGGTAGCTTTGAGAGGGAGTGAGGAATGAAACATTTAATTATTGGTTTACTCCTTAAAAGAAAGATAATCCAGGTTTTGATATGTCTTGAGCAGGGAGGGATTCATATATTTATCATTTTGCATTTAAAACTGACCTTGCGCTCGCACAATTTTCTTAGGTGCTCAGAGCAACAGTTCGCTGCCACCACCACCCTGGGAAGCTCAGTCAGCAGACAATAGCCAACTAGAAGTCAGTCAATATCCTCAGCCAATGCAGCAGGTTACTCAGGTGGCTGTCACACATGCCTAGCCAATGCCAAGTGGCATGCATCAAGGATCTCAACCAGGTGGTTTGTATATTCAGCCAACAACTGCTGGCCATCTCTCATCATTCAATAATCAAGGTATTCAGAGCAATCAGATGGCAGGGATTCATCCTCAGCAAATCCCGGGAGGGCAAATGGGTATGTATCCGCAGCAAACACAATCTGGGCAAATGGCTTATATGAATCCTCAACAGATGTATAGCAACCAAATGGCCAGATATGGATATGGTTACGATGGCAATGTTGGATGGAAGCCATTTTTGGATTACATCCTCGTCTCAAAGGGATCGTTGATGCTTTCTTCAGTAATAATTACTCAGATTGGTTTTGTTGCTCTTCAAGCTGTTTCAAGTTATTGGCTAGCTTTCGGCATTCAAATTCCTAAAATTGGTAGTGGCATCTTAATTGGAGTATACACTACAATTTCGACAATAAGTACCCTCTTTGTATGTCTAAGGTCTTTATCTGCTGCTCTTCTAGGATTAAAAGCTTCGAAGGCTTTCTTTTCAGATTTCACTAATTCTATTTTGAATGCTCCTATGCTCTTCTTTGATTCCACCCCAGTTGGACGAATTTTGACCCGGGTAAGATTTTATTCTTCTTCAATCAATTCTAAAGTAACCATAGTATTTATGTATCGTAGTGAAGTGTAATGTATTGCATAGCTAGTTACTGATATGCACTTTTATATACATTCTTGTCATATGTAGGCTTCATCAGATTTATGTGTGGTGGATTTCGACATACCTTTCTCATTTGCCTTTGTGGTTGCTCCTTTAATTGAATCGGTAGCAATCATTGGCATTATGGCGTCAGTCACGTGGCAAGTTCTCTTTGTAGCATTTTTTGTTACAGTGGCTTCAAAATATGTTCAGGTGAGCTTCATTTTCCAACTTAATAGTAATATTTTTCTTATTTTCATTGATGAAAGGAAAATTTTAATTAAGAAAATTCTTTATTGACTCAAGGGATATTATCAAGCCTCTGCAAGGGAACTAATGAGAATCAATGGAACAACAAAAGCACCTATAATGAATTATGCAGCCGAGACCTCACTTGGAGTGGTAACTATAAGAGCATTTAACATGGCAAACAGGTTCTTCCAAAACTACCTAAAGCTTGTAGACAATGATGCAAAACTTTTCTTTTACTCCAATGCAACCATGGAGTGGTTAATTTTGAGAGTAGAAGCACTTCAAAATCTGACTTTATTCACTGCTATTTTTCTCTTGGTTTTACTTCCCAAGGGTTATGTTGATCCAGGTATATCCATGGCTCAGCGGAATAATTCATTTATTGCTTAGAAATTTTCTTTTAGATTCTTAAAACATGTCTTTTTTGCAGGGCTTGTTGGACTTTCTCTTTCTTATGCTTTGGCTTTGACAAGCACCCAAGTGTTCATGATTCGATGGTATAGCAGCTTGGCTAATTATATTATTTCAGTGGAACGAATCAAACAGTTCATGCACATACCTCCAGAGCCTCCAGCAATTGTGGAAGATAGAAGGCCACCATCTTCATGGCCTTCTAAAGGGAGGATAGACTTACAGGATCTAAAGGTAATGGAACTTATTATTAATCCCACTACATATGGAAGGTAAAGATAATCAATTTTACCACTTCATCACACTCCTTATAGTATATGATGAAGTCACATGGCGGTTATCTATTTTCATAATGTAAAAGCAATCTTATGTTAGTAAACATATGACAAATCAAATTAATTCTTGATTGCAGGCTCTAGAAAAGTGTCAACTCAAGACTACCATCAACAGTCTTCCAAGTTTGCTAGATTCTTCTGGTGAATTGAACTCCGAAACATGGAAGCAACTTCATTGAAATGCATATTATGATGCAATTTAAAACATGAAAGATTTAGATAAAGTCATTATTCAGTGAAGTTGCACTCCATAGTCCATACATAACCTTATATTTATAAACAAAGCATAAATTTTGTTCTTTCTTCTTGTTCCAACAGTGAGTGATGAAGGCGAAAATTGAAGCGTGGGGCAACGCCAACTCTTCTGTCTCGGAAGAGTCCTGCTAAGAAGAAACAAATTTCTAGTTTTGGATGAAGCAACAGCTTCAATTGATTCTACCACTGATGCCATTCTACAAAGGATAATTAGGGAAGAATTCTCAAATTGCACAGTGATAACTGTAGCTCATAGAGTTCCAACTGTCATAGACAGTGACATGGTCATGGTCCTTTCTTTTGGTATGCTTCTATTCCACCCAACAACTTTTGAGTATTATCTTCTTATTTTTAAATGTTTTGGTAAACACCCCTTGCTCCAATAAAAAAAGATCAATTATAATAATTTGAGGATAATTTTATGATACACTGTTTGAAAAATTTTAGGTAAAACTTTCACTAAAAACCCAAAAAAAAAAAATAAAATAAAATAAAACTTAAAAAGTCTAAAAAATTGGCTTATTTTTGTCTTTTGTATACTTTGTAAAAATGTTTTCCACTTTTTTTTTTTCAAAATTTTTTTTTTCTAGGATTGTTTAGTCCATATGAACCTTTTATTTTTATTTTTATTTTTTAAAATTAAAAACTGACTTAAAGGTGAAAAGAATTAACTAAAGACAAAAATAAATCAATTTATATGTACTGTGTAAGTCTTCCATTGTGTTGAATTGGGTTTTAGCACTTGTTTCATTGGGTAAGATCTAATTTTTTTTAATGGCATTGTTAAGATATTATAGACTGATGGGTTTAACTTCAAATTCAAATTGCGTGATTGTTGTAAATGTAACAGGTCATCAAAGAAGAGAGTAAGTGCTGTTGCCATAAGCAATGATGGTCTGTTTGTTTGTTTTGCTGACAAATTTGGGGTTGTTTGGGTTGTGGATTTGGATGGATTACATGGAAATCAAGCTTCACCCAGTAAGAAGAAGGCAATGCCAATTCTTGCCCACTACTGTAGCATCATTACTAGCCTGGTTTGTCGTTTGTTATCTTTGTATCTTTTCTCTTCTTCATTGCTCTGTTCTATATATAGGCATTTGTTAATGCCTACCTATTTCCATCATAATTATATCAAAAAACAGATCATAACATTAATAATACATCTAAGACTTGGCAATGCAGATTTATGCTTAGCAATTATGGGTAATTTGTTTCAGTATATTATCATAGACATTTCTACCATTCAAAGTTTTTTAATTTTTTTTATTTTATTGAATCAGTGGTCATTCGGTCAGCAACAAAATGCGCAGTTTCTCGACCAGAGAATGTATGGGCTCTCAGTGAGGGATGATGGTGCATTGAGGAATCCTTACCAGCAGCAGTCTACTCCATCCTATGTGCCGCCTGGAAAGCCCTCAAAGCCAGAGGATAAGCTGTTTGGAGACCTTGTTGACATTGCAAAATTTAAGCCAACAAAAACTACTTAAGTGTTCTGATACCTTGTAATTTCTCTGCTTCATATGTACTGCAGACATGAGGAGAGATGTGCAGGAGATATTCAAGATGACTCCTCATTAAATTCAAGTTATGATGTTTTCTGCAACACTCAGCAAGGAAATCCGTCCTGTTTGCAAGAAATTTATGCAAGATGTAATGTCCCATGACCAGTTCTACTTGAATTTAGAAGAGTCCGTTTCCATAAATGTCAGCTTTCTGCTGGCGATAAATAGTTAGGAATGCAGTGGTTGCAGGCTTGCAGCCTTCTATGCTTTCAGTTTTGCATTTTGTTTATGCCCATTATTCAATATTTATTGTGCTTTTGCTGCATTGGTTTGTTATATTTTCTCATTCTTTCATCATAGACAATGTTTGTAAATATTTTGAATGCAGGTACGAAAGAGACCACTTAATAAAAAGGAAACAGCAAAGAAAGAGGAAGACATAATTACCATAGACCGGAATTCTAATTCGCTCACTGTTCACGAAACAAAACTCAAGGTGAGCTTCTTGTGGTTTCCTTTTGTTTCAATGACTGTTAAGATTGTTTATATTGGATGGGATCCTAGCCTTATTTAAGCTTGCCTGTGCTTGCTTTTGATGTTATGTTTGTTGTTACTTTTGTTGCTACATTTGCATTAATCAGTGATCACATAGTTATATTTCTTTGTTATTATTTGATTAACTGTAAAAAAACATGGTGTCCTGTATTGATGAGGGAAGTTATGCCATTCTTAAGGTTTATCAATGTGTGGTTTGAAATGTAAGGTTGAACTTGATGGTGAAATGCAAATACGAGATTACTGAATTTATGGTTTAGTATCTATTTCTAGATGGCAGTTCCTTCATACGTGGTTTTTCATATTTTGTGACATAGAGATGTGCAAGAAATACATGAAATTGTTGATGTTCGAAGAGTTTTACTTGTGCATGGATGCTAAGTATATTTGTAAACGAGAAAGCATAGCAATGAGACGAAAGGGAGCAGAGCTGATGCGCATTTATACAGTAGCTGACCCTAACAAATTGGGACACAGGATTTGGAAACAGTCAAACAATGTGTTCATTGAACTTGCATATCTGCGTTTCGATGAAATTAGATGTGAAACCTCGTTGTATATGAGGAGCAAACAAGTGTGTGCTGGTGAACATCATTTGATGGAATATAGAACCATTTAAATTGCTCAAGCCGTGTTCAAACTGGAATCAAAGAGGAAGAAGTCTTCAAGTGATCGGACTAATATAATGTATTTTAGCTCTTGCCTCATCTATTGCCATCTTGAAATTTGACAGCAACAACTAAATGGCAATTCAATTACTGCCTATTTTTGTTCAGCTTGGTACTGTTTATATGGCATAAATTTATGATTGGAAGTGGCGTATGGAGTGTTTCTTCAACTGGAGCCTAATTACCGCCTTTTGCAGGTTGACCTGACTGAATATGTTGAGAAACATGAATTTCTTTTTAATGCTGTGATGAGCGAGGATATTTCTAATGATGAAGTAAGTGAATAACAAGACTTGGTTCCTACCCATTTGAAATATCTCTTTCATGATTTTATGGTATCTGTTATTTTGTTGCTCTAGATTTACTTAGAGACTGTAGAGCCTATAGTCCCGATAATTTTTCAGCGAACAAAAGCTACCTGCTTTGCATATGGACAAACAGGCAAGTGGCTTCACAATCCTTTTATTTTGTTTTGGTACTACTAACAGCATCTTTATAACCTTTTGTACCCAACTTTTTGATCAGTAACTTCACTTAGATTCCACTAAGGCTTGGACGTCTGTGATATGCTTTAAAAATTGATGTAATTGATTTGATATGCTTATTACTGGACAAATCAGAATTAGAAATGGACTTTCATGTATTTTTATATTCATCAAGTAGTTTGACAGAATATTTCCAGAGAATGGCAGCATGTGTAATTTTCTAGCAGTTTATTTGCATTTGTCTGAAGTTTGATCCCATAATTCAAAGACTTTGTCGCTGGCTTCTTGTTTGGTTCTCTGCTATATTTATAATGATTAGATATGCTTCTTTCCTATTTGTTTGGAACATTTTTAAGTTTTCAATCTGTCTAGGTTAAACACAAATATATAGAACAGTGTTTCATTATACTGGCTAAGTATGCATCACTCTAACACAATGCTGTTTGGACATGCTTTTAATTATATGCAAACCTCTATCTTAGTTTTGTTCTTATCTCTTGGTATCGTTTCTTTTCTACGTTTTTTAGGTGGATATATTTTTCTAAATTATTTTTCAAATTACTGTCATTGATAAGCTTGTTTTAATAATGAGTTTGTTTCAGGTAGTGGAAAGACTTATACTGTGCAACCACTGCCCCTTAAGGCATCCCAAGATATTTTCAGATTAATGAACCACACTTATCGGAATCAAGGATTTCAATTGTTTGTCAGTTTCTTTGAGATTTATGGAGGGAAAGTTTCTGATCTCCTTAATGACCGGAAGTGAGTTTCTCAGCTTCTAACCTGTATTTGGTTAGAAGAAAGTTCAATTCCCTAACCTTGAAACTCTTATTTGCAGAAAGCTTTGCATGAGGGAGGATGGGAAACAGCAGGTCTGCATTGTTGGTTTGCAAGAATACAGTGTCAAATGTAGAGACGATCAAGGAGTTAATTGAGAGAGGAAATGCTACAAGGAGTACTGGAACGACTGGTGCGAATGAGGAATCCTCTCGATCACATGCTATACTTCAACTCGCCATCAAGAGACCGGTCGACTGGTGTGAATGTGAATGAGGAATCCTGAATCCATGTTTCGTGTACTATCTGGAATGTATTTGCCAGGCAAACAGGATAGGATTTCAGGATCTGCAAGGGTAAGCCACTCGGTAATTATGTTGGACACTCTTAAGTACTCTCTTATTTCAGGATCTATTGATGGTTTGCTGGTCTGCTGCTGCTGCTGCTGTTGCTGCCGGTGTGCTGCTGCAGAATTTTGCTGGGCTGTTGCTGCTGCAATGTTGCTGTGAAGCGGGTTGCTACTAGATGCTGGTCTGTTGCAAATTTGGGTTGTTGTTAGTTTCATGATTTCATTTTGTTATCTGCTAAAAGTGTATTTGAGTATTTTAGTGAGTTTACCCTTTTAGGTTTTATACAACGCTTCCAAAAGCATATTTTTCTGCAGTGTTTTTTTGCCTACACATCAACTTTAGGTGATTTAATATCAATGTTATTAGTTTATAATGGTAGTGCCTGAGGGATGCCTCTTGTAAATATGTAAATCTTATAAAAAAATATATGATTTTCAATTTTTTTTGCCGTTACAAATTTGTCGTTGCCAAAAAGTAAAGCTTTCTCGACAAACAACTTGTCGGTAAATGTGTAGCCAAAAGTTTATTTTTACCCATTCATATTGTGTTGCTAAAAGTGTATTTTTTGCCAATGTCAATTTGTCGTTGCCAAAACTAAAGCTTTATCAACAACCAATCGTTAGCAAATGGCAACATTTACCGACGTAAATGTGTCGCTAAAAGTTACTTTTGCCCACTCATATTGTGTTGGTAAAAGTGTATTTTTTGCCAATGCCAATTTTTCGTTGCCAAAAGTAAAGTTTTAGCGACAAACAAATCGTCGGCAAATGGCAACATTTACCGACGTAAATGTGTCGCCAAAAGTTTACTTTTGCCGACGCATATGTTGTTGGTAAAAGTATATTTTTTGCCCATGCAAATTTGTGTCGCGAAAAGTGCCACAAAATCATCATATTTGAATGACTTTTACCAACGCAAGGTAAATTGCCGACGATGGATGAAGTTTTTAGCGACGGCTATGTTCGTCGCTAAAAGTATTACTTTTACCAACGCAATGATAATTTCGTCGGCAAAAACTTTTGCCAACTCACTTTTGCCTACGGGTTGCCCACGTAGCTTTGTGTGTCGGCAAAACTCTTTGCCAACGAATTTTCCCTTTTAGCAACATATTTTGTTGCGTTGCGAAAAATGCAATTTCTTGTAGTGTATATACATTTTATACAGTCTCATGAGATGGATGCACATGTTATGCTATGCTCAAAATAGTTTTTCTCTTATGCACAATGCTCATTCTAAAATATAATCAATCCAATGATTTTCATATCAACAAGGAGTGGTAAATATGACTCAGGCAAATCTCCAGGGCTAGTGTCTGCAAGTAGACGTATCAAGTACTATAAAATCCTACTGGGCTTGGGCACTAGCATGCGCATGTTTTTTGGTTTTACACCAAGAACACTCAGGCCAACTTAATTCTCAAACTATATCCCCTAACCGAATTTCCCACCGTATTTACCCTAAAGGTTTAATAACGACATTTGTTCCACAAAACTATTTCCGTTTCAAAAGTGATATCAACAATACCAGTTTAAAAGAAAACAATGAACATGAAATGAAATGCCAATGCAATATATATCTATATTTATGCCTTTACTTTCTCAAATTTTCTCAATTTTTTCTCATTTCATCCGCACAATCTTCCATTGTGATCAAGTTCCATATATCTACTCAATATATATATACAATATATATTCCAAGAGATAGATAAAAACACATCACCAAATACATTTCTTTTTTCTTTAAATCAAACAAATGTCAACATGATAATCATCATTTCCAATTTTTATCTTTTCAAGATAAATATAGCAATATACTATTCACTATTTTCTCAATATTAATTTCTCTCTTACAAGGAAATGGTGAATTATTGAGATATTAAAATAAATATATGATTTCAAGACAATTTATCTCAACACATCACCAAATCTCAACTTGTTGAGATAGATTGTCGAGATAAATTGTTGAGATAGATAAAAACACATCACCAAATTGTTGAGATAGACAAATTGTTGAGATAGATAAAAACACATATTGTTGAGAAAGATAAAAACACATCACCAAATCAATTTCTTCATCATTTTTAAAAAATGGATCTCAACAATTTATGATTTCAAAAACTCTCAACTTTTCTCCAAATTTCCAAAATCTAGGTTTTTTACAAAAGAAAAATAGAGTTTCTCTTTTTGAAATATTTTACGCAATTAGAAACCCCAATTATCACACTTGTATTTTTCATCGATACAATATTTTTCTCAACTTCCTCAAGTCTAGGGTTTCATAAAATTAGAGTTTCCACATTTTTGAAAAGAGTTTTGCTCATAAAACTCCCAAAACATTCCCATAGTTCATAAATTAAAAGATTTGGTAAAAGATTTAAGAAAACCCTCTTTGAACAAAACACAATATCATAAAAAAAATAAAAATCAAACCTTAAGTCAATGCACTCCAACAACATCAAAACTACCATAGACTTGCAAAAAATATATACAACTCAAAGAGAATCCCTACCTCAAGCTCTAGGAAGAAGATGAGAAAATCGATCTCCATCGCACAAGATGAAGCTCTTGATAAGCTCTCCAAACTTTCCCAAAGAACTAGAGTCAAAATCACTATGGATTGGGAGTAATCAAAGAAAGAGTAAGTTTTGGTGAGATTGAGTAGAGAGAAGGAGGAGAAAAGATGAGTATAGAGAGAGAAGTAAGGGAAAAGTGAGAGAGAGAGGGGATTAGGTTTTATAAAAAGTGGCTCAAATTTCGAAATTGAAATAGACATTTCCGTACGTGTGGGTCCCTGGCTACACATGCTGTGCCCATTTTGCATGTGCGGGACCTTTGGTCGCACGTGCGGTACCTTTGGTTGCACGTGCGGCACTCTCCCCACATGTGCTTTAATTCCAGAATGCAACCCAAGAAACTAAGCCTTCACCGCAAGTGTGGCCCTCATCTCCACACGTGCGGCTCCATCCCTGCATGTGTGGTTTCGTTTATCAAGTAGGTTTAAAAAACTTAACAAGATATTTCTCCACCTCGACTTTGCCTCCGCAATTGAAACAAGAAATGTTTGAACCCAAAGTAAGTTAAGGTGACCACACAAGAAGATTTTTGAAAAATGGCGAACTCACATGGCCAACAAAGCCTCAGATTGAGATCAAAACTCTAGATGTAGCGATTAAACGAGGATAAGAGAGGAAGGAAATCAGGTTATGTACCCAGGACATCATAGTTTTGAACTAATTTGCAATTGTCACGCCGTTAATGTTTATTTTCAAAAAACTAGTTTTATCCTTACACACACTGATACACTCACCCCCTTCCCCACACGTCACACACATGCACTTTCTTTCTCTCCTCTCTCTCTCTCTCTCTCTCTCTCTCTACACACATATTATATCATATCACTCACCTCACTTTTTAATTAAAAAACAAAACAAAATTTATTCAATTTTATTTTAATAAGATACATATAATTTTTAATACATAAATTCAATTTTCATAAAATTAATATTATTTAAAAAAAATATCAAAAAAATCTTTAAAATAAGATTAATATTTAACATATTTGATAAAAATTTAAATTAATAATTCAATAAATATATAAAAAAGCTTACATAAACAAAATAATTTGTATGATTTGAAATTAATGTAAATAACAATTATTTAGAATTATTTTTTGAACATAAAAATATTATTTTTTATTTACTAAAAAAACATAAAGACTAATAAAAAAATATTAACTCAAATTATACAAAATTAATAATAATAATAATATTCAAACTACACAAATGTTAACTTAAATTGTATAAATAAAAAATACTAATAAACCATACAGATAATAATAATTAAATCACACAAATATTATTTTATACTTTTATTAACTCAAATCATACAATAAAAATAATACAACTTAATACCAAAAATAAATTTCACTAAAAATAACCAAAAAAATAGTCACATATATTTTAGCATTAAAAATAATTTCAAAAAATTATGTCATGAGAAATCCAATTCATCATATTTGATTCAATTTTGTCTTTTATTTTTCTAAAAAAAAATAAAATTAATTTGTTAAAGAAAAAATCATTTTTCTTATGATTCTATAATAAAAATTCTAAAAACCCTCGAAATAGTGATTTGTGATTACGATCAAATTTAAAACAACGAATAACAATCTTAATCAAAAAATCAACAACAAATTGGTACAACGATTTAACGTGAAAAAAATTCTAAAGACTCTTCCAATTGTGATAAAAAAATCACGGGTCAAAACCATAAAAATGATCCACTAAGAAGACAAAAATGAATTATACACGGGAACTCTTAATTACCTAATGAATTCACGATCGAATTGAACGGAACTCGATGTACCTCTTCCACTACCGTCTTTACCTCTAAATTGCTTTGCCCAATATTGAATCCACAACGTCAATGATGAATCCATGACGATGAGCCATTCTGAAATCTACTAAAACTTTAGGCCCAAGTTTCTCAGAATTCACTAATGAACACCTTTCTTTTTTGGTGAATGAAAAAACAAAACCAAACTCTATGTTTGTCAATATATAATTCGTTGATCAATCGATCACATGTTATATATCAGGGAAACTCATATATAAATACCCTCTAATATAGAACACTTTTTTTTTTTTTTCATCTCTAAGAATTTGAACGGGTTAAATCCTAAAAATAGCAAACGACACATTTTATACTAATTAAAGCCGCGAACACCGCTTAAGCACTCACTTTACCAGCTTGAACAGTGTGACTAAAGACGATATTCACATATAGACCAACCGCTCGAACACAATATCTACCGTTTGAGCAGTAAAACTTATTTCCCATAAGTTGAGAATATAGACAGAGATACTAGATGAACCATTTCATCACTTAAGAGCACAAAAGACCGCTTGAGCGGTTAATCAACTTTGAATTTTTTCTTGGCTCCGGGGGTGTTGCCCCTCGACCCCGCCTAGGGCGTTACCCTGTGAACTCTTGCGAGTTGACCATAAGGCTTGAGCCCCATACTTAGTCAGTGAAGTAGCAAATAAGGAATGCTCAAAACAAGATAGGGAATGTCAGCACAAACTCCTCTACTCAAGCACAATTAGGATTGGATTTGCATCTAAACTCTCATAACTTACAGATACAATAGAGCGAATAAAAATACAACTGAGTAAATTTTTGTCTAACGAGATTGCCAATTATAAAAACTTAACCCAATTGTATAATAAAGTTTAATAAAATATAATCAATTGTTTCCCCTCTAATATTTTTTGTAGAAGACATTTCAATATTCATAACAAATTGTATAATAAAGTTTAAAGAAAATTAACCATTAAAATTAAAAGATAAAAAAGACACTACAGACTGGAAGACAAATTAAACAAATAAATATTTGATTAAATAAAAAATAAATAAGAGATAAAAATATAATAGGAAAAAAAATAAAATGTATGATAAAGTTTAATAAAATATAATCAAGTATTTCCCCTCTAATGTTGCTTGTAGAAGGCATTTCAATATTCCTAAAAAATTGTATAATTAAATTTAAAGAAAATTAAACAATAGAATTAAAAAATGAAAAGGATAATATAGAGTGGCAGACAAATTAAACAAATATATAATAAAAAATAACATAAATAATAGATAAAAATATAATTAAAAAATAAACAAATTAAAAAAAGAAATAAAAATAAAGAGCGAGAGGGTACTAATTGTTCCATAATGATTTCACTTTTCACTTTTCCCTCCAATATGGGTGGAGTATAACATCATTTCATAGTATTGTCTTATGTAGTGAGGGGTAAGGTCATTTTGATCTTTTGGTCAAACCATTTTTGGAGAGAGTTGTCAAATGAATCAATATATGTAAATGTGTCGCTTGCAGCCCATTTGTCATTTGATTGGATGGAAAATATAATAGTTGCAGATCAGTCCAAAATCATAGGAGAGGTGTCTGTATATTTCCAAACCTCAGGGGGCCATCTACAACAACCCAAAATTGTAATGCTCCAAAATAATAATTACAACAATCTATCTCATGATATTCATTAGAAACATCACATGCGAAATAATAACTTTTATTCATATTCTTTTACCGTACAAAAGATGACATATGCGAATATACATTTATAAATCCTAAATCCTAAATCCTAAATCTATAGTATATGCTACATATGAATAATTTGAAGTAAAAGGTCATACAGATAAGTTAATGCCGTAATGGCTATATTTTTCTAAGATAATACTTGGTTACAACAAAAGTGAGTTATACTTAATATAGTTAAAGCCCAAGGCATGTACAAAAGAATTACAACAAGAAATAAAAAATGAGCCTTCAGTTATATGGTCCTCCCAAGCTAAATCCTTGGTGGAAGTATATCATTAGCACCTGAAAGTTGTTTTTCACATAGGGTGAGCCAAAACCCGATAGAGATGTTTTAACATAATGTATGAATCTTAACGAAGTCATAAGGTGAATGCATGTGTATGCCATTTGTCAAACGTTTTACATTTCCATCTTAAAACAATGCAATGCCAAGGACTATATATCAATTCATGAGAAATATCATTTTATAATAAAAAATATGACAGTGGACACAAAACAGTAGGAATGTCTAGGCACGTGTCTGCCAGTAGGATGTGCAAGTACTACCAAAATCATTTTATTGGTACTAACCGGAAGTATTAGCACCTAACTGCGTGGATTTCTGGACTTTCACCAAGACATAGGCTAACATAATAGCTACAACCACACCCTCTAATCAGATTTAACAAGATATTCACCAATTTTTCTCAAATTCAATACATTTTCAATGTTAAGTATGAAACAATACTCAATGCAAGATGTATAAATAATTAGTTTCGATTTACGTAATCCTAATGAAATTTCTACAATAATCAAAGTTATCCTCCACCGATAACCGTAGATATTTCTATACAATAGATAATTTATAACAAAAGATATAATCTTATCATTTTCAAATGGAAGTGATACTATATATGAAACTGTACTTTCATCACCAACAGATACAATCATTACATCTTTTTCCTTTTCTTCCATAAACCAAATATATTATTTTGAACTAAAGCCTCATTTACTTTCAAAATCATATTTAAGTAAAGAATTCTAATAGTTTAACATATCTCAATCACAAACACATTTTAACAACCTTTCTTAAGCGCTTCATTTGAAAACCCTTCTTTTACATTTGAAAATCAAATCTTTGGTTTAACCCAAAATTCTCAAAACACTAAATCCTTTTAATGAACAAATAACTAGGATAAAAATCATATCAAATGTTGAAGAAATCCCTACCTCAAGATTAGAAGAGGAAAGAAGCAAGGGTGAAGCTTTGACGGAGCCGAAAACGATATCTTCTCTAATTAAAACGAAGCTTTTGACAAGTTCTACCTTTTTCTCTAAGGAGCAATGATAGAGAAATCAACAAATGATGGAGTATTTGAAATTTTAAGCAAGAACTAGAGAGAGAGAGAGTGAAGAAATTAGAGTTTGAGAGATTTTAGAGAGAAAGGGAGAGAGAGAGAGAGAGAGAGAGAGAGAAAAGTGATTAAAAAATCATTTTTCCTGAACTGATATACGTACAGACCGTTCAAGCGACTAAAACACCGCTTGAACGTTAGATACAATAAGTGATACCGCTCAATCGACCAAAACAACGCTCAAGCGCGTAATGACCCTTTAAGAAGTTCAGACCTGTAAAAGACCGTGCGCCTGAGCGCAGATATCCTACTTCTAGAAATTTTGTAGATCTGTAAAAATGCTAGGAGATTCCAAAGACTGCTCGAGCGATCAAAACACCGCTTGAGGGAATAAAAAAAAAAACTGGTCAGCAACACTTTTGAAAAATTAACCCCCAACTTGTTCCAAACACAACAATACTCCCAAATAACCAAACTCAACTAGGAACAAGATGAAAATGACATGAACAACGATTAAGGATATGGATTCTCGGATTCAAAAGGAAGAAATAGGTCGGGTCTAAACCGGAACCATTATAAAAACCATAGGGATTAAGTGCTTTTTACCCTTTAAATAATTCACTAAACAGATTAACCAATAGTTTTAATCTTCTTTTATAAATTAAAAAAATCAACAATTTTGTGGGTTTGGAGCACCCAAAAGGTGCCTCAGTAGAATGACCCTTTTGCTCTATATATGTATAGACAGTGGCGGAGCCAGAAATTTAATATAGGGAGGGCACCTGGATCTACAGAAAGGTCTACTAAATTGATTTCTATACAACTTTGTTTTGTGGAAGAATAATTATCATCTTCTTCTTAAGGAAGAGATGATTCCAACTTTGATTTTCTTTTGAAATATTTTTCCATGACTGTTTGAAAAAAATAAAAATTCATAATCAAAATCACAAATCCCCCACAAGTCACTGTAAATTAATATTTTTAATTTTAGCACAAATCAAGTTCCTAATTTTAGCACAAACAACAACAAACCAAAATCCATAATTTTAATATAAATCAAAATCCATAATTTTAATATAAATCACCACCAATTGAGATTCATAATTTTAGCATATCAAAATCTCTTATTTTAACATAAATAATAACAAATAAAAAAAAAATTACAAATTAAAACTTAACAAATAACTATAAATTAATACTCATAATTTTTATTTAAAAATAAATAAATAAATAAATAAAGTTACCTATAAACAATGAAAAGAAGATACCAAAATTGTAGTGTAGTCTTAAATCTGTGTTGTGTGATCCTAATCTGCTGAATCGCGAGTCAGTAAATTACAAAGCAACAAAGGGAGATAAAGAAGACAAAGAAAATATAAAAATACTTAACAAGTACTGTGAATAAATAAAAAAATAAAGAATTTCATACACTTTTAAGGTTTTAGAGTTTTAGCCTTGCCGTAATTAAAATTGTGTGCACTCACTAAAAATAAATAAATTGTGTGTCAGTGTTTGATTGGGATTGTAATTTACAAAAAATAAAAATAAAAAAATAAAAAACAAAAAAACGTGGACCCCTTGTGTGGTGTTAGTGTGTTTTGAAATGCATTTCAGAGGACTATGTAGCAGAGGCGCACTGTGTAAACAAGACCAAACCCCAAAAAAAAAAAAAAAAAATTGAAAAGTCAGGGGGGCACGTGACCCCCTCGACCCAACGTGGCTCCGCCACTGTGTATAGATTAAGCTTAATTAGGGACTTTCAAAATTTATTTGAGAGATTTGGCAAGATTGCTTAAACAATGTAACAAATTGAAAGAATTGCACAATACGAGTCCCAATAGATAAGCAAGAGGAATTAATTATATATATCATCCATTAGCTTCAATAATATTCATTTATCACTACTGTCATTGAGTTCTCTAAGGCCTAAATCATCCACCATAGAGATTATCTATAGTGTAAGGGAAAAAAAACCTTTGAAAACATTCAGAAACTTCAGTAAAATCCACATAGGGCATGTACTCGGAATTAATGTTTAGGCATAAACATCACATCAAACTGCAACAGCTAAGGCCTTCGCTGATTTGGGGAGTGTTAGCCGGCGAAGGTACTGGTGCTAGCGGAAACCCATGACCCGGTGGCTCCTGCAAGGGTTGATACCGACTCCTCGGTTGAGGACGGTCCCCGTAGCCCCCATAATGGAGATGCCTATCGTCTCCATAGAAAGTGTGCCCTCCATAACCACCTCTGTGGCAGCCACTGCTTTGTCCTCGCCAACCATAATAACTATCATCTCCATTGTAACCACTTCTTCCATATTCATGATAATCTCTGTATTCGGGTATATAGAGGTTGCTAGAACATTGTCCAAACTGCCACCAGCAAAGCTCAGCACGGTTTCCCGCTTTCGCAAGAATCTTCAGGAGTAAGCTCGGATCGACCGTGCCTGACACTTCTATTCTTCCATCTTCATCCATTCTGAAATTATTCAGTCCTACCACCACAAAAATAAATAAATAAATAAAATAAAATAAAAGTAATTGATATCAAACTAACATAAACATTCATGAAATCTTACCACCTTGGATATTGCTCAGAACTGTAGACACAATCTTTTGCCATCCGATGGTGCGGACATTCACTCTCAGAATACAAGTCTGCAGATGACATTTTTATGTGCAATAAGATTCATGTAAAAAAAAGAACAAGTAATTAGAAAATGTAGATAAAGACGTATATATGTATATAGTGATTGAAACACAACCGTGAATGGATAGTTTTCCTCTTTCACGGGGCGGAGATCGGCGGCCATTGATAACAACTTCTTAGTGACTTAATGGAAGAAGAGGATGAAGAAGAAGTGTAGCTAATAAAGATGGGTTAAAAGAAAAATGGCATTTATGGATCATTTTTACTATGTGTATAGAATTCCATTGCAGAACATTAATAAATAATAAATTAGGGAAGTTTAAAGGTAAAAAATCCAAGAAAGAAACTGCATAAATGGACATATCATAGATTTGAAGAAATAAAGTTGGTGGTTTCGGAAATAATGCTTTGATAATTTCCACAGTTCTATAAATGCAAAGAGGTTTCCTTAATTTTTACATATCTTTCTTTCTTGCTATATAGTAGTATATATGTAATCTTCTTCCGTATGATCCTCCTCGATTTCTTATTGAAATATGAAGCAAATCTTTCTATAAAGTCTCCGTGCAGTTATCAATATCCAATTACCTTCCTTTTGGAATTCAGATCCTCTGTGACTAAATTATAAAGTTAAAGAGCAATGCTATATGAAACAAAATGATGATGTTGACAAAAATTGGTTTGGGCAAATGAGGCGCTCTCCTATATGTTACAATGATCATTCTAGAAATAACAAATGATTCATACCACCAAAAAAAAAAAAGATTACTACTAGTACTAATGTATTGGAAATATTGATAAAAAGAAAAGAAAAGGCATAGACAGTAGGCGGGACACACTGTCACATCATTAGTGGTGCTATTAGAGTATCAATTTTAGTGCTCTCAACCATTTTTCTTCTAGAAATGTAAGGATAGAAATGATTTTCAACAATGCTACATACCACTAAATTCCTACCACTAACACCACCACTAATGATGTGGAAAAAAAAAAAAAAGACACAAAATATATGTGACAGTGGGTGGGACCCACTGCCACATAATTAGAGCAATCACTAATTAGTGGTCTGCATCATTTTTCAATGATTTTAGATCCTTCCTATATTTTTTCAAATGTCTTACTTTAGAATATATAAGAATAGTGTACACACTTCTAGTTATTTTATTTTTTCAATTTTTTTTCCTAAAATTATATACAACGTTCAACCAATCTCTTAATTGTTCTAGAGAATTATAGGTTGTGTTTGGTAAGGCTCTGAAAAACTGATTCTACCCGTTGGTTTGAGTGTAGTGTTTGGTTAGCGCTTTCAAAAATTGATTTCACACACACTTTTCAAAACACGTCTACGTGGTCAACCCCCAGACGTCCAGCCGGTTGACTGGAATAGTGTTCGGGTTTTATTTTTTATTTTAAATAAAAAATATTTTTGAATTTTTTAAAAAAAATTTAATGAGCTTTGAATAAAATTTTGGATTGTGTATTTAGTTATGAGTTGTAAATTTTTGAATCAAACTATCATATGTCAAATTATTCATTGTAAACTCAATTCAAATTTTTTTTCAAAACTCATAATTAAACAAATTTTTCATACTCAAATCATAATTCCAAAACTCACAAATTCAAAATACAACTCTATTCTCAAATTATAATTTAAAAGTCTACCAAATGTTATCCTAGATTCTTCCATTAGCCTTAAATTTTGTAGCCTTTCCCTAGAAACTTTTGGCGGGACGTGACAATGGACTAACTTGCTATTGTTATAATTGGATTAAATGTTAAATCTAGCGTAAAAACCAAGTTCGAGGTTGATTTTTATGCTAATATTTCTTGACCCAAGTCTATTTTTGAGAAATTGTCTTTTAAATCATAGAACATTGTTATTGAAGACAAAAAAATTAGATCCAATTTTCAAAATCAGTGATGTTGTAATCAATTAGGATATTAAAAGTAATACTTTCTCTCATATCTTCTTTAATTATCAATTAATCATATCACTTATACATCATTAGATCTATAAAATACGTCTAAAAAATAGACTTGTGTATCATTTTTCTAAATTATAATTTGCCAAGTTGTAACAAGTACAGAGTGTTGTAACAAATACTTGTGTGTCATTTTTCTAAATTATAATTTGCCAAGTTGTAACAAGTACGGAGTGTTATAACTGAGTTAAACATTAAGGGTTAGTTTGGCATGTATTAAATAAATTAAAAATTCAAAAAGTCACTATCTTATTTAAGTCACATCATCTTATTTAAATCACATTACCTCTCTAACACATCACATCAAACCTAACCCAAATCCAACTCAAACCCATCAATAAGTCAAAAAGTGCATTTTTTTAGGACATTCCAAACCAACACTAAATATATCATAGAAATCGAGTTAGGGTTGACTGTTATGTCAATATTTTTTGGACCAAGTTTAATTATTGTAAGATTGTCTTGTTAATGCTCAACTCATGAGATATTTGGGGTTAGTTTAGCAACTTTAAAAAAAATTAAAAAGTCAAAAAGTTATTTAAAAAATTAAAAAATTATCACTATTCACTAAAAAAATATTAAAAAATTAATATACAAATATTAATACATATAAAGGAGATGGCCCAAAATTGGTACTGACGTGATGTAGAACTCGGTGACAAAGACAAAAAAAAAAAAAAAAATTTATGTGTATATTTACATAATTGGATGGTAAAGTTGGGCCCGTGGAGGCCCATCATGGGTCTCGTTTTTCTAATCTAAACCGTTAATATGTAGAACTCGTCTAGTACTATATACCTGTAAAAAATCACGTCTGTCGGATATCGTTAACTACATGATCAAATTAGTTTTGTATAAAAATGGATGGTGTTATAGTTAACAGTTAACAAAAAAAAACTAACACGATCAGATAGCTATCGATATCCAATCAATGTGATTTTTTAGAAACACGTAGTACTTGACGAGTTCTACACATTGAACGGTTTCGATTAGAAAAACGGGACCCGTGTTGGGCCCCCACGGGCCAAACAACACCATCCAATCAAAGCCCGAGAATGAGACAATATTTTCTCATCTACTCACCCGGCAGACTCCATTGCCAATCCGTACGGCCTCCTACCCTATCTTCTCCTACACATTTATTTATACAATTTTTTTCATAAAAAGTCAAAAAATTAACCCAAACATTTATATTTTTTTCCTCAACTTTTTAGTATAAAAAGATAAAAAATACACCTATTTAGAACACCCAAAGGACATAGAAAACTAGCACCAAATTTAGAGCAAACTCCAACTCTTTTGGCAAAGTTATTTGTTAGCTCACTACAATATAAAAAAGTTAAATTTTAACTGTATCATCTTAATGGACTTGTCAAAGCAAACTCCAACACTTTCGGCTAAGTTATTTTTTAGCTCACTACATTATAAAAAAAAAAGTTAGATTTGAACTGTATCATTCTAATGATGAATTGTCATATTTTTGACACAACTAAATTTTACGTTGCTATTTTTCAATTAATTTCTACATCATTGATTTGAATGACTATCATATTTTTGATTTCTTATTTTTTTGAAGATGGTTAAATTGTAATTATTGGAGTAAATTAACTTTTGCAATTACAATTTTTTATTATTTTTGTAATTTATAGTTTGTAATTTTTGTAATTTTGTAAGTTTTGATTTATGATAGGGAACTCTAGTATTAAAAAAAAATACTCAAATTATTAAGATAAAAAATATGATCGACAAAAAATGATCTTTCTTTTAGATTTTTTGGAAATAGATTTGGCTCACATTGGAGTGAGGTTTTGTAAGGTCGAGCCATATTTTGGCTAGCTTTTGGCCAAATTTTTGGGAATGGCAACAAGACAAGTTTGTCATTTCCTACACCCTCCCTATATAATAATGGGGGCAAGGTAAATTGGGGCTAGAGGATGGCGGGTTGGGCAGGAGTGGATTGATTTTGTGACTTTAAAAATAAAAAATTAGTAAAAATTAGAGACAATTTATAATTAATAAAAGTTAAAAGAGATAAAGATGATAAACAAATAAGTCGAAATGAATATTAAATGTAATATTTTAATCTTATTAAGTTAAAATAAATAAATTATATATATATATATATTTAATTAAGAAAAAACACTGCAAGACTGGAAGCAAAAGTTATCCCTACCCTACTACTTTATTGGGGCAGGGAAAATATGGAAGGGGGGAGGCCTGGGAAAATTGCATCACTATTTGGAGTTGATATATATATATACTAGGAAACTAATTGTCGATAAGGTGGTTTGCCCGAGAGGTTAAGGGGGAAGACTTAAGATCTTCTGCACATAAGTGCGCGTGGGTTCGAACCCCACAGCCACCACTGTTATGTTCTTTTAATTTTTTTTCTCCAGGGCCTTGCTTAACAAATTACCTTTTTTATTTATAAATCAGCAATTTAATTAATAATTTTAAATGATATTAAGAATATATTTCAATTAATAATTTTGCTTGAGTAGTTTGAAATTTCATTTTTCTATTAATTTTGTTAAATAAAAATTATGACAAAGAGATATTTGTAATTTTTAAACTGTAACGAGCAATCCATATTTTAAGAAAATTTCAATGGGTGTATTTATAATTTACTCAAATTAATATGAAATTAGATTATATGTAAAACACATGATATACTTGTTGAATTTTTAAGATAATCTATCTATCTCTATACTATATATATAAACCAAATGTAGTTGTTATGTTAAAAGTTTTCAAATTTTTCATTCCTAAATTCTCATAATTTTGCAAAAAAAAAAAAAATTTACATTCTCCCTCCATCTCCCTTCTTAGTTTTTAGGTCTTCTCACTGTCTTCTATATAAAATAAAAAATTCATCCATATTCATCGCCCACAATTCACTCAACAAGCCCATAAATATCACATGTCAGATCTCTCACTCCATCATGTTACTAAAAAAAAAAAAAAGAAATCCCACAACTCCCACAACTCTCACTGCCTATATATATATATATATTATAAATATCCAACATCTATCACATTATTAAATAAATAAACCAACAATTTCCACAACTCTCATTACCACATTCCACTCATGCATATCCATCACTACAATTCACTCAATCATATATGTCTATTCCTAATTTCCTATAAGTTCTAAAATTTTAAAAGATTATGTGACATTTTCTTTTGTTCACATTCCAACCCAGTCCCTTCATCATTTCATCTATTTTTAATATAAATTTTTTAAAATATTTTTTTTTCATGTTTATCTAATTTTTATCTTTACATTTGAATTTGATTCTTCTATTCTTAGTTTTATTTAATACTTGATTTTTTTTCAGTAAATTTATATAATTTCTATCTTTAGATTTGAACTAAATTTGTTATCTTAATATTATATTTATCTTCATAATTAAATATTGATTCCGTATAAAGAAAATTCAGTCCTAACAAAAACGGAACTATACCTACTTCACTACCTAAAATTTAGGCCAAACTATCTCATATTTTCTTCCTTTACATCGTACTTCATTTTAGTTTCAAATTTTGAAACTTCCATTTATGCATAATCTCTCTACATCTCTACATTTTAATCAA
The DNA here is from genome assembly GCA_022316695.1 of Camellia oleifera. NCBI lineage: Eukaryota > Viridiplantae > Streptophyta > Magnoliopsida > Ericales > Theaceae > Camellia > Camellia oleifera. The sequence goes on along the minus strand of CM039312.1, from coordinate 67,652,696 downwards.
ATACTTTCTTATTCTCTTTTATCACATTTATCACTATGCTGTTATCTTTTTATGAGTCTTTCGCCTTTTTTTTTTTTTTTTTTTTTAATTCAACCCTTACTCTTCCCTTTGTCTATGTTTACAGGTTCCGTCAATGCTCTTTTTTCTTTTTCAAAATTTTTACGCTAATTGTATTTTTCTATAAATTATGGTAAAGGTATTCTTGTTCTTTTTTCTTTTCTTCTTTCAAGATTGTTATGCTAATTGTTTTTTTAAGGAACATGATATTTCATTGTCAACTTTAAAGAGCAACGCACTTTTTAATCATGAAAACACATTCACTGTGACCAATTGTGGCATTCAAAAACTAACATCACATTACGCCTGTACAATGTGGTTATCATAAACAGTATTAGGGAAGACGTTATATTCATGAGCAATGGTAGAGAATCACAAAAAGTGTGGCTCAAATGGCTCAAAATTGCCAAAACGACACAAAACGATATCGTTTTAACAGTTTTGAGCCATTTGAACCACATTTTTTATGGCCCTCAAACATTTTTCTATATTCATATTCTCAATAAGCAACACCAACATCACATGATTTGACTATCGGGGATGCAGACCGGTGCAGGCTGTCACGACTGGTGCTATGATTCGATTGTTGCTTTTGTTAGAAGATTGGTCTATTGGTGGACTACTGCTCGATCGAGTCACTGCGTGTGCTTTACGGTCGTCGACATGGTCATACGACAATTGTTTCTTTTAACTCAGCAACCACTCTTTTCAGCCATGTTATTTCCGTATCTTTCGACATAATGACGCTGTCAAAACCAATAAACAGATTTGCAGCTTGTGCACCGAGCATGCGTTCCATTGATGCGACTCTCACTTCTAACTCACATACACATTCGGACTTCATTCGAGATTGGGTCTCCAACTCTGTAATTCTGTGCAGAGCCTTCGTTAGTTCCTCCTCCGCATCCACTGATTCATTACCATTAACGTCACCCATAGCTATGCTCAACAGGTCAAGAAGGTCGGGGAAGAGATTCGACTACCTTCTCCGACGACCAACATGTTGGGAACATGCTTATCATTTCTTGCAATAATTCGGTACGGGGTCTCTTAGTGTCGATAGTTGGTTCAATGTCAACATGGTCACCATTGGCTCCGCAACATCCACATCATGCTCGCCGTTGCTTTTCCCATCCCACATGGATTCTGGCTCAACCTCCAACGTATCCCCCACATTTTGTTCTGCGACATTTTCAACCATTGTCGCGGTCAAGTAATAACATTCAATAATCGTTCCCAAGAGTTTGCTACACCTCACCTGCAACAAAAACAACCGACGTTACCCACTTAATAAGATAAACTTCTAATGTGTTCACGTCGGCACATGAATTACGACAAATCTCAAGGAAATCTTCTTCCGTTAAGTCCAACTCTTTTATCTTGTTAATTAGCATGTGAACAATCAGACTCCCATGTTGGCCGATGACATCAAATTCCCCGATATGATGTAAAATTACACCAATAAAACAACCCGACCAACAATGCCACAGAAAATGGAAAGTAGCACCAACAAAAATGGGACTATGGTACACCATTCAGGTGCAATGCATTCCCATTAATACGACAACGCATTCAATGTGTCTAGTTAAGGACGTTAGAGGCAAATGTAAATAGACCAGGCCGAAAATATGGTTACATCATACAGTATCACTTGTGTAAGTTAGATTCATATTACCAATTTAGAAACATCAACGTCACAAGTGGTGGAGGGGAAGAGGGAACATTTTAAGAGCTATGTTAGCATTTGGTATGTCAATTGCGTCAACTCGGTCACATGATAACACTACTATACTCTCGCCGACAACATCATTTAGATATGTTTCAAACCTATAACAATAACTCAATGCATACCCACGAGATACACATTTGCATGGGGCAGTTAACAATTTTTATAATGTTACATTTACAATATCAATATTCACATGATGACACTCACATGTGTCCAATCTCGCATGTCAAAATGCCGCATTGACACATAGAACAAAAAAATACATGCTAATATGTTTAGGCGTCACAGTAACAACAACATCCCAACGACAATCATACATGACCCAAATTCGGATTACCTTTTAACCCCACAATATCAGCCAAATCAACGTCACAGGAACACATGAATACCAAACATGACACTAACATCAGATACATACAAACGGGAAAACACAATAGCATAGCACAACACACATGAATCCTTGTGTTACATTACACATTGAAATAGAAAACATCAAACATTCATACCTTCACATCTCATTCTCATGAGTTTACAACACCGACACCGATAGCAACTACTCAATGATATAGGGTTTGTATCACCAACTTTAGAGTGTGAAATCGGCAGCCTATACTGACAATATCGCATTCAACTAAATGTTTGCACCAATTCCTCAAGGTTGTTCGAATCACTGTCGCAATTGATGTAAGGTTTCAACAAATTTGTGTTTGTATCCCCAATGTTGAATGTGGAAATCGGTGATTAAGTGCGAAAAATCCTCATTTTCCAATTACATTTACATTAGAATCACACCGAAGATGAACAATGTCATAGTTGGTTCCACAATTTTTCCATGTTCGTAGTGTGAGATTTGGTTGTGAATGAGGGAAAAGTTTTAAAAAAAAAAAAAAAAAAAGGAAGAGGAAGAGAAGGGGTGATTCTATTTACACACCTCAATTACTCTTAATTCACACCATTATTCATGATTTTTTAATTACAATTTTGTCCTTCAATTAAATATTCAAATTGCCCTCATCTCTATTCCATCTGCTTCATCCACAAACCCTAACCTAACCTGCTGCCACCGCTGTTGCCATAGCAGCCCCTTGCCTTCGGTTGCCTCTTCTCCACAGCTTTCCTCTCTACTTTCCGCTCTCAAACAGCTTCCTAGACGCCGTCGTCCTAACTTCAACATCACTACACACCACTGTCGCCGCCGCCATCACCATCAACCCTTGTCATCGTAACTACTACCAACCTTTCTCCTCAAGCCTGTTGCACCTTCTCCAGCTCCGTCATCCACTCCTCCGCTCTTGTACGCCCTATCTTGCCATCGCAAACAATCTCACTCCCCCTTTTTCCATTGTGAACAACTCCACCACCTACCTCCACCATCGCGATCCATCTCCCCTACCTCTCCATCGCGACTCAGCTCTCTTGCATCTTAGTCTCCTCCACCGCAGGGAGAGAGAGAGAAAGAGAGAGAGAGAGAGAGAGAGTATAGCGACCCCGGTCTTTTCCCATTTGATTATTGTATTCGGACTTGGGTTTCGTAGATTCTGTCATTGTATAATTGTTGTTGTCCTTTAAATCCCCATTCTTAAGTTATGGGTTGTGTTGGGCAGGTTTGTTATAGGTTGGTTGGGTCCGGAAACCTAGTGTTGCTGTTTAGTTTTTGGGTTGGTCGCTCGAGCGAGGGTTTGGTCGCTCGAGCGAGGGTTGAGTTTTGTCTCTGGTGGCTCGAGCCAAGGTTTCTTCGCTCGAGCGAGCAATTGCGTCTAGTATAGACCTGAGAGCAGTGTTTCTTCGCTCGAGCGAGCGAGGTGTATGTTTTCGAGTTCTTCGCTCGAGCGAGCATGCTGTCGCTCGAGCATGCTTCTGGGTTAGAGACCTGAAGCATTGCATTCTTAGCTCGAGCGAGCTTTTCTTCGCTCGAGCGAGTCTTTCTTGTGTCTGGTCGCTCGAGCAAGCCTGTCCAGTTTAAATAGACAGCAGCGGGAATTTAATCAATTTTTCATCCTCTTTTTGATTCCAAACCCTAATTCCGAGTTCTCTCTCTTTCTCCCAACTCACATTTTCTCTTAAGTTTGACCTATTTAGAGTGCGTTTCTACCCTAGTTGCTTTATTAAAAAGGTAGTGTGGGTCGAGGGCTTTAGTTTAATCTGAACAATCTTGGAGTTGGAGCACTTTGAGTTTGGGTCATCATCTTCGTCTTCTCTTTTTGGGTTATTTCTTCGAGGTAGGGATTTTCTACTCCAATTTATGAGTTTTGCTCTAAGTTTTGGTATTTTGATATGTTAGGGGTATTTTGGTAATTTTGGGAAAAACCCTAATTGTTTAAATAAATTGAATTGTATATTTAATTTAAGGAACATTGGGAAATTAGTTAAATTCATGAAATTGAGGAATTTATTGATTAAATGGGATAGTTGGTTAATTTAAATCACTCGTTTATCGAATTGTTGATTTATTTATTTCCAATCTAGAGATAACTGTTTTGGGCTATTGGTGGAGGATAGTCATGATTGTTGTAGACATTACATGTGGATTAGGGATAACTGAAACTAATTACATTGGTTAAGTCATTAATTTTGACTGTTGAATTAATACAGACATTATGTGTATTGATTGTTTGTTGTATATGTTATGTGCTTACATACATGTATTGGTTGAGCATTGCATATGCATATTGTGTGGGAGGACGGTTTAGGGGAAGATATGGGATGGACCTCTAAACTGGATTTTGTTTGGGAGGAGATAGAGGATGGACTCCATTAGCATCACTTTTATGTGTGCTTATTTATATTGAAGTGTTTTATTGATACAGTACTAAAATGTGTGTCATACTGGAAGTATGAAGTGTTTTGATGTGATCTTGAGTCTCATTTATTATGTTGAGATTGGAAGTAATGTACTGTGATATACAAATTCACTGTTATAGTTTGGCCAGGTTCTGAGCCATATTGGTAAAAAGGAAAAGTTGAATAACTAATGGAAAGTGAAACTGATAATTTGTATTATCCATCTATTGAATGCTATTGCTTTATTCAATGCTTATATTTGGTTTAGTATATTTCTACTGGGCTGTGGCTCACCCTATATGGGAACATCATTTTCAGGTCCAGGTGATTCACTACCTCCAAGGACTTAGCTTGGAAGGATTTGGACAATGAAGCCTTGTCTTTAGTTATTTGTTTTTATTTGAATTACATGTAAACATTCAAGCCTAGGGCTTTATTTGTTTTTGAGTTAGAACTCATGTTTTTGTGTCCAAGTGTTGGCTTGGCAGGATGTAATTTATTTTGGATGTTATATGTAATGACTTTATTTAGGATACTCTGATGAATGAATTATGGTTTATTTTCTTAAGTAATGCATCGTATTATTGTGTATGTTATGGGTTATATTTTGAGGGCGTGACAGAGAGAGAGAGAGAGCCCTAGGCTTTTCAGATCTAGACAATGAAGAAGAAAAGAAAGATAGAAGATGGCCCAAAGAGGGGTGATAGAAAGGGAAGGGTGGAGGTCAGTGGCTGACGGTTGGCGATGGGTAAAGGTTTGGATTTGGGTTAGGGTTAGGGTTAGGGTTAGGGTTAGGGTTAGTTGGGGAAGAAGAGGGTAATTTGGTATTATTTAAAAATTAGTGGTATGTATTGAGAAAAAATTAAAAGCTTTAATTTATGTATAGTGTGAACTGAGTAAATGATGTGTATTGAAAGAATTTGTGGTGTGTAAATAGAGTCCCCCGAGGAGAAAGCATATAATACGAATTGTCCAAATATGTAATTTTACACGTTTATCCTTTCTTCACAAAATATCATGGGAAATTCTATTTCCACATATTACATTGTCTCTGTGCACATTTGTTCTCACTCCACACATTTAGTAATTTGATTCTTAGACATTTATCTCAGTCCACACACTCCACATTTTAAATATATCCATTTAATAAAAAATATGTGCACACTTTCATATTAGGGGAAATATTATTTCCACACACCTACTTACTTCACTGCACATCATTTCTTAGTGCACACACTTATTAATTTAGTTATTAATTATTCTTCTCATTCTATACACTTGATATTCCAATTATACCCTAACTCATATCATTGTACACACTACCTGAACCTCCATTCCACACATCTTTATCCATTTTGGTTGAAAGTCCTTTTTTCACATACCTGATGTGTCAAAATAACCCATTAACAACTCTATAAAAAAACAATGAAGACCTATTGACAATTCCATTAGAGGCAACGCATTGTTCACAAATAAACCCTAGATGCATCGGATACGGCCCGAATACTGGGACAACGCACTCGTCACTCCTACCGATGTATCTATTATCGCATGCGGAAAATGTCTCGTAGCTCAAATTTTGTGGCTCAAAAGTGGCTCAAATGACCAAAACGACGTCATTTTGGCCATTTTTATGTTGTTCTGTACTCAAAACGATGTCGTTTTGGCCATTTAAGCCACTTTTGAGCCATAAAATTTGAGCTACATAGCATTGTCGTATCGCATGCAATCTAGTTCTGATATGTAGTAGTAGTATTCTACAACTTTCTAGAAGCAATTAAGGATTCCTCTAAACCCAATCAATCAACAGTGTTTTACTTCATAATAGAGAAAAAGAGTGAAACTTTATGTGTTGCTCTTCTACTTCGAAGTTGTCCCCAATTCAATCTGTTAGTGCTTTTAAATTGAAACAACACTGTATTTGCATTACGAGTTCCATGAACGATTACACAAAATTACTACGAAGTTCAAAAAAATAGAGAGAAAATTATAATTATTTCTTAGTGCATACATTTATTTTGGCTTTTTTTTTTTTTTTTTTTTTTTTTCTAGTGTTTAGTTTTTTTTACTCAAAAAATGTGTATTGAGATTTTTTTTAAAAAAAAAAAAAGAAGAAGATGTGTATAGAGAAAATTTAAATATAATATTAAAAGTGTGTTTTGATGTCTATTATGGTCATTTTATTTTAGAATATAATTGTAATTATTTTAATATTTCATTAAGTGTGTGCGCTGAGGTAAATACGTGTGTGGAAATAAAATTTCCCAAATATCATGCATGTTAATGTATGCCCTCTTGGTTATTTCCACTAAATTGAGACTTTTGAGCTTATAAAATAAAAAAAAGAGGACTAAAAAGTTAATAAGATCACGATTTGAGATTTATTAGCCCTCTTGGTTATTATTATGACTCACTGTGAATTATAAAATCCTGTGCATAGCACATGTTATCAGTGGAGGAGCCAAGAAACTAAATCAGGAGGGGTACTTATTAATTACAACTTTAATTTTTTTTTTCATAACCAATAATAAGAAGATAATAATAATTTTTGAATTAATATTAAGTACAAAAAAAAAATTAAATAAATTGTTACAAAAGTATTTCACATAAAATTTTATAATTAATTTCTAGTAAAATCGAAAAGAAAGTATTGCGTGTAACTAGTGTATTATGGACAATGTAAAAAAGTTATATATTTAAGTAGTAAAATAAATTATATAATGGTAAGATAAATTAAATTTTTACCAAATTTGAGTAAAAAATTCATACAATAGTGATATCACGTCATTATTGCTATATGATATCATCAACCAATAGTAAAACAACATATAAAGAGTGAACTACATATGCAAATATAACTAATACTAGTAATTTTTACATATATATAGTGAGATTAATTATATTTGCATATCAATAATGATGGATATTACCTTTATATTGAGATTTTTTTCACAAAATTTTCATACATACAAATATAATTTGTTATAATCACTTCATTTTCAATAAAATAATCACTATTGTTTTATAAATTTAAAAATGCCCTTGACATTTTATTCTAAATATTATTTTTGTTTAATACCCTAATTTGGTGATTTTCAATAAAACAATCACTTAATACCCTTATTTTTGTTTAATATCATTTTCAATAAAACAATCATTTAATATCCTTATTTGGTGATTTTATTTAATTTTGTCTCCTTTTTCGTAGTGGTAAAATGCAATTGAAATGACTTAGATAACATCATTTATTATCTAAAAATTCAAGTGTTTTATACATGATTTGATTTTTTTTGTAAAACCTTAATAGAATAGTAAAAAAAGAGTTAACTGTAGTAAAATAATATTTGGTGGAGGTTAACTGTTGAGTTTTTTAAGTTGGCAAAATAATTACTGTAATTTATCCCAAAAAGCAAAACTAGAAAACATAGAAGAATGCGTCTGCCGGGAGTCGAACCCGGGTCTATTGCTTGGAAGGCAATTATCCTAACCGTTGGACTACAAACGCTTGTTGATGGATTATTTTAATAAATAACTTTTGATTTTTGTTTTGGGGTCAAGAATGTTGTACAGGAAAATGTTTCAAAATTAAAAGAAAGAAACAAAAAGGTAACAAAAATGATTTATTTTCTTGTTAACGAGAAAGTTTATACACAAAAATAGTATTTGACAGCAAATATTTCCCTCAAAAAAATAATTATGATAAACACTTAGGGTATGTTTGGTTTGTGTTTTTAGAGTAGTTTTTGAGATAAAAAGTACAAAAACTTGTTTGGTTTGCCTTTTTTCAGAAATGATTTTAGAAAATTGTTTTGGAGAGAGAGTTTTAAAAAAAGTGATTGATTTGATGTGTATGAGAGAGAAAGTGATTTTGAAAAGTAGGTAATCAAACAAAATTTTGAGATTTTTTTTGAAAAAATTTGTTTGGTTTGATTACTTTTGAAATTTCTTTGTAGAAAATTTTTCTCAAAAATTTTTCTGAAAAATAAACCAAACAAGGCCTTATATTTTCATGCAACAACTGAACACACCTCTAAAAGCCAGTCCAAGCCTAGGAAGTCACTGATGTTGTGGGCTGAATGGATCCCTTGGCCCAGTAACACAAATGAATATCAGAAATGTTCCTCTTTCTTTTTGGGTACCCCAAAAAAAACAAAGGTTGACCAAAGGATGTTGGCAGCCTAAATCATGTTGACTTCTGTTTTTTTCCTCATAATTTGAATACCTAAGTTCACAAATTTTGAATATTCATCTAACAAATCTTTGCACACTCACCTTACAATCCATGCATAATATTGATGAACTCAGAGAGTAATACACTTATCAAAAACTCTTCAAATTTAGAAAAGCATTCATAAAATGAAATGTATGATATGTATTTAAAAATTAATGTTTTGTAGGCTATAACGAAAATACATCCACTCCACATTTTATTTTCTATATATTACAGTAGATTAAAAAAAAAACTATCTTTAATGTAAAAAATTACTTGAAATCTTTTGGTAAATATAAGTTATGTTGAATTAGGGCACAATATATATATATATATATATTTTTCAAGTTCTATAAAGATTAGGAATGACTTATCAAGACTAATTGTCGAACAATATGTATCTAATATTTTGGAAAGCATGTTATAAATTAATTTTTTGACTTTTTTTGAAAAAATGTGTAAAAAATAGACATGTGATATGACTCAAAAAAACAAAAAAAAAAAAAAAAAATTTAACTTTTAACCAAGTTCTCAAAACATGTCCATATATATAAGCAAACTTCGTATTTACACTAGTAAATAACTTTTTCCCTCATTGAATATATACTGAAGACTCCATTTTAAAAGTTCGCTTAAACCTAAAATATACTTACAACCGGCAATGTGGGTAGGCATGCCACAAAGCCAATTCTAGTTAGAGACAAGCTCTGCAAGCAGTGGTAGAGTCAAGAAATTAAATTAGAGGGGACACTTATTAATTATAAGATTGAAAATTTTTACAAAAATATTTCACATAAATTTTTACAATTGACTTCAAGAAAGATAAATATATATATATATTATTTGTAATTAGTATATTATGAATAATATATATATATATATATAAGGTCATAGATATAAGTTTTAAAATAAATTATATAATGATAAAATAATTTTTTATACAAAATTTTAGTAAAAATTTAATATAATAGTAATATCACGTCATCATTGACATATGATATTACCAACTAATAGTAAAAAAACACATAGAAGATAAACCTCACATACTAAATGTAACTAATAATTCAATTAATTTCATATCTTCATTGAGATTAATTATAATTGTATGTCAATAATGATAGACATCACCATTGTATTGAAATTTTCATAGATAATAATATGACTTATCGTAATATCTTTATTCTCAATAAATAAAAAAAAAAACCATTATTATTCTCATAATTTTAAAAATGTAATTGATATTTCACTCTAAATAATATTCTATAACTTTTTATATATAAAATATTTTCTTTATGTTTGTAACAATGTTTTGAAAACCGGACCGGTGAGCGAACTGGAAAGGGACTGGGTGGATGGGTCACCGGTTCAACCGTCGGGTCAAAGCGGTCGAACCGTAACATCATAATTAATATATATAATTAAAAATATAATTATAAATTATAAATAAATATATATATATATAAATACTCAAATAAAAATAAAAATTGTTGTATAGTATTTATTAATAATATTTAATAAAGTCATAATTGATTATAAAAAAAAAAAAAGGTCACTTATTTTAAATAAATTAAATTTTTTAAACATTCCCTCTAAACAAATTGATTGAATGCTAGGTTTAATTTTAAAGGGAAATGAAATTTTCAACTCTTCCTCCAATCAATATGTTTCAAATAATTTGATTGAATCCTACAAAGAATTTTGTAGGTTCTCTTTGAAAAATCTTTTCCTATAAATAGGAATAGACTTTCATAATCTCCTCAAATTTCCAATGAGACTTTTCTTTATGAGAGGAGATTCTTGAAGTAAGAATTTTTAGTCAAAATTTTGAAATATATTTATATATATATAAGAAAGAAAGAAAGAAAGAAAATAATTTAACAAAATATAAAAAATCAACGGTCCAACCCGCCAAACCCGGTCCAGGTCATCGGTTTTTCCGGTTCGACCGCCAGGTCCGGCGATTTTTCATTTCTAGGCCGATTTTACTCCTAGCCCGGTTTTAGAGAATTGTCCGGACCGGACAAAAGCCCGGTTCCCAGTACGACCCGCCGGTCCAATCCGGATTCCAAAAACATTAGTTTGTAAAATATATATATTCCAAAACTCAAGAGGCACGTGACCCCTCAACCTACTGGGGCTCTGCCACTGTCTGCAAGGCTTATTTTATTTTTATTTTTATTGTTCCACCTACAATTCAAGCTGCAATAATGTTACATACCACTAATTTGGTATCTCTAACCCACCACTAATGAGGTGGAAAAGAGCAAAAAAAAAAAGAAAAAAAAAAAAACAAGGCACAACAAATGATGTGGCAGTGGGTGGGACCCACTGCCACATCATTAGTGATAGCACTAATTAGTGCTCTCAAGCATTATTATTCAAGCTGTGATGTTAATTGTCTCTCCTCTCTGGCCTCCACAGTTTTGACATGGTCCATGTGTTTCACAATATATATATATATATATACAATCAAATTAAACATGTTTAACATTTGTTTGTACCTTTGGTAGTGTCCCTGCATAATAAAATGAGTTTCACTACTAGATTGATTAGACCAATCATGCAAGGTTTGGGCTAGCTTGCCATGAGAGAGAAAATAATAACATGCATGTGTTTGCAGCAAGGCCATGTGATCACAGCAAGAATTTATCAAAAATTTTCTCATAAAAAAGCAAGTACTTCATTCATTTCCAAGTCCATCCAAATGATTCACCCAAAAAAGTCCATCCAAATGGGCCATGAGTTTTGAGAAAACTATTGGCTGATCCATATGTACCACCATCAGGGTTGAAGCCACAATTTTTGTGCAATTGGGACAATCTTAGATCCAAGATTTAAAAAAAAAGAAAAAATAACAAATCCTAAATACCTAAATATACATGGCCAGTGTTGGAAATTCCTATGGGAGGAAAGTAAAATTTTAGTGGGGTAAATAAATTAAAAATAAATAAAAGAATTACAGATAAAAATGATACTTCTCAAAAATTCAATGGGGCTAATCAAAAAAAAAATAAAAAATTAATGTCATAGGGTAAAATTAATATTTAAATAAAATTTAGTAGGCTAATATTTTTTAATTAAAAATTTTGAAATCATGTATTAAATTTTAATTTTTCAAATTGCAAATGAAGTCATTGCCTGCACTTAGGCATAGATCATGTGGTGTTAGAAAATTACAAACTAGTGGAAAGTGGGATAAATAATTAGAGAAAGATGAGAATCTTTGTAGAATGTAACTTTTACAATATTTTTTTAATTCAGAAAAGATTTGCATCATTATATATGTATAATTAATTTTGATCAAAAACTCTGAAAAGTGGATCCACGCAAGAAAGAGGTGAAGCCCTGTTTAACTTATGCTACATGGTGTTTTGAATAAATAATTTCTTGGAGTTTTGGGATAATTTTACTCAAATTTAAGGATTTAGATTGTCACCATGAAATGAAGATTTGCATTCCATGACCAGTGGTTGTCACTTATTCACATTATAAACTCTTTATTTCTAATTAAAAAATCATTAAGCAAAGTTATAACACTTAAAATGAAAATCCACATTCTAGATTTTACTGATATTTTCAAATTTTTAAAAGAAAAAATAACTTTCATAAATAATCCATACATGACATTGGAAGCTGAGAAATTAGGTTTGAGAAAGAAAGAGTAAAAAATAGTTTTTTTTTTTTTTAATATTTTAAATTTTTTTGTAAGGGTTTCAATGATCAGTATCAGTAGAGAATATCATGCGAGAGATGCCATTATTGCCAAGGGCAGCCCCAATAATGCAGAGCCAGAGCCATTAAATGGGCCCTCAAAAGAAAATTTTCCAAAATAATGGGGAATGGGCAAAGGGAGGTAACATATGATGATGATGATGTGTCAATGCTAGTTTTGTTTGGAGGGTTCTGAGGGTAAATTGATGAAAACAAATACTACTACTAGTTTCCAAGGCCTTGCTCAAGACAGCAAGGTACATAATATAATGACCTCTCAACTAATGCCAACAAATATATATATATATATTGTTAGTTTTGAAATTATAAATTTTATTCACCAACCAACCCATTAGGTCACATGTTACCAACTACATATAATTAGAAGTGAGGTCATAGCTAGCTCTTGTCTTTTGGTGCTTGATAATTTGTCCAGAAAATTCATGGGTCAAATTTATTTTAGATGTATATAATCATTATTGAAGAGTTATACATAGTTTTGGAGTAAAATTCTAGAGTTCAATTTTGAGTGCTTAACTTTTCTTATTTAACTCATTAGACCAACTATGAATAGAAAATTTTTGTGTTCAAACTTTCGCTGACAATACTCTGGCTTAATTGATACTGGTAATTTTGAGTAGAATATGATATTTAAAGTAACTGTGCCTTTGACGAATTACACTAATAGTTCTTATAGTTTGGGACTTGTGTTACTTTGATTTCTGACTTTTTAATTGTGACACATTTGACCCTGAATTTTGAATCTTGTTCCAAATAAAGAAATTTGAAAATATTATTGCTCAATTTCAAGAGTAAAGTCGTCAATTCAATAAAATATAAATCAATTTGACAAAAATAAATGTCAAAAAAATATTTTTTAATTTTTAAAAATAATTTCTATCCATTAATGATAAAATTATATAAAATTGACAAATTTTTAGGCATTTATTTATTTTATTTTATTACCAAATTAATTTTTATTATGTGTTTGGATGATAGTCATGTAATTGATAGTTGTTTTTACTTTCATTAAATTAGTTTTTATTTTTTCAAAAGTCAAACATGGCAACAACTTTGATATCATTATTAAATCAATCCATTAAATCAAAAAAATCTAAAACTAATATTTTATATATTAAATATATCGATTACACATTAAAAGTCTAACAACCACCTATTACATGGTCATTATCCAAACACGTAATCAAAATTAATTTAGTAAAATAGAAAAAATGCTCGAGACCCCCATTTTTTGAAGACTCTCACAATCCCCTTTGGATCTCCATCATTGATGTATATATGGAACCCACTCATGTATGTGTAGGGCCCACATCATCAATGGAGATCCAAAGGGGGTTGTGAAGATCTCCAAAAAATGAGATTCTCAATCATTGTTGGGTAAAATAAATAAATAAAATGTCTAAAAAATTCATCAATTTTACATAATTTTTATCTTTGGTGAGTAGAAATTATTTTTAAATTCAAAAATATTTTTTTGACATTTATTTCTGTCAAATTAGTTTATATTTTATCAAATTGATGATTTTACCCTTGAAATTGAATAATTATATCTTCAATTGTCTTTATTTAAAACAAATTTTAAAATTCATAATCAAATGTGTCACAATTAAAAAATCAAGACTAAAGTGATATAAACTCCAAACTATAAGGATTATTAAGATAATTCACCTAACAAAAAATAGAAAAAATTAATTATAAATTCTTGGTGGTGCAAGTAAAATTTATGACTTGAAATACAACTTTCATTTGCACCAACTTGTATCCGTATGAATTTGTAATTAATTATTATTTTTTAAAACTGATTTGTAATTCAAAAAGAAAATAAAAAAATCTAATGTCCAATTCTCATATCTTTTGTGTGGACCAGGTTTGGGAATTTTGAGAGATCTTCCATTCATCATCAGGTGCCACGCATCCAAGCCTCCACATTATATGAGAGAGAGAGAGAGGAGGCATGGCATGTGAAAGTTATCAATGGTGCTACACCAACAAATTGATATATCAATTAATATATTAATATATATTATAATAATATAATTTTAAAATTATAAATTTTACTTATTATATAAATTATAAAAATTTAAAATTATTAAAATTATATTAAATTATTTATTAATACACTAATTAATGTATCAATTAAAATGCATAACTTTATTCCAAAGTTATTGGTGGAAGAGACAAATTTCAAGAAAATCTTTGGGGTACTTACTAATTAGTTCTGTTAACTAGACTTATTTACCTATAGGTCCTAACTAATAAATTTAAGACTATAAAAATAAGAGAGTGATAAATTTATCACTAAAAATTTATTCATAAAATAAAGAGACTGATAAATTTATCACTATAAAATTATTCATAAAAAAAAGACTGATAAATTTATCTTTATCACTTAATAAATTATATCAAATAGGACTTAATGGGTAATAAGTCTCCAAAGTATGACGTATTGAGTAATAAGTCTCCAAAGTAAGACCTATTGGTAGTTTACCCAAAATCTTTCTTAGATACACTCTTTTAAGAGAAATATTAAAAATTCAAAAACTCATGAGATTAGTGAAATATATAACCATAATACATCATATTTCTTGTGAATTAGGAGATTTCTCACAGGGATAATCAGATTTTTACAGATTCTGTGGCGTGCTAAGTATTTTATTTTTGGAGAACTTATGTGTAAGTCCTAATAAATAAATTTATTATCTAATAAGTCCTATGATAATTAATGATATTTAAAATTATTAAAAAATATCATTAATTATTAATTTTCAACGACAATTTAAAATTTTTATCATAAAAAAATATCACTAATTATAAGTTTCAGCGACAGTTTAAAAAAATTGTCACAAAAAACGTCCCTAATTTTTTACTTTCAGCAATAATTTGAAAATTGTCACAGAAAAACGTCACTAATTGTAAGTTTTAGCCATAATTTATAAAAATCATGACAAAAAAGAATTATTAATTGTCAATTTTTAGCGACATGCAAAAAATTGTCACAAAAAATTATTTTTAGCGACGATTTTATTAAGACTTATTTTGAATAAGATTTTATGGGAATTAAGTCAAATTATTAGAATCTATTAATAGTTTATCCTTTATTTTTTACAAAGGAGAAGGATCTCCTCGGGTCCAAAATGCAGATTGGATGACGTTGTTTTGACTCGTGGGGCCACCACAAGCCCCATTTCGATAATTCAAACTGTTCATTTTGTCAATTACTTCATGTATTTCATCAACAACAAAAATTAAGTCGATTCAATGATTGTAACTAGTTCAATTTATTGGATTTGTCATTAAAAAATGTATGATTTATTTCTTTTGTCATCCTTTTTTTTTGTGTATGAAAAATACCGTATATTGAATTAGTTATAGTTGTCGAATCAATTTAATTTTTTTTATAGATGAAATACACGAAGTATTCAACAAAATAAACTGTTTAGATTATCGAAACATAGACTGTGGTGGGCTTCACGGGCTGGAACAATGCCCTTCAATCCAGATTTTAGATTGGAGCGGAACCTCCTCTTTTTACAAAATGAATTCTAAGTTTATATGAAAAAGAGAATTATATGTTAGATAGTATGGCAATAAACATTTTAAAAATCCTTATGAATATGAATTATATATATTGAAGTTAACGTAGTTGGTGTCTCTTGTTTGTATTCTTGGGTGGTTGCATCTTTTAGAAGCTTTCAATATTTTTCTGTATTAAATTAAATTAAAAAATTGATGTCATTTTATTTGTCTGTGGTAAGGAAGAAAAGTGAATCATACAAAATTTGTCTTATGTAGTGAAGTTGCATTCAGCTAAAGTTATTGATAATTCATAAATAATACATATAAGGATTTCATGATACTGATTTGAGCCACCATTTAAGCACGAATATTAAGAAGGATATCTCATAAACAAATTGGTGTTAAAATAGACATGATATCGATTTGATTCAGGTCTACAGTTTAGATTTGGGATAGTCTAGTTTAGTTTGGTTTATTGAATTTATTTTTGCATATTTTTTTGATAATTCGAACTATTCATATTTTAGAGTTTCTTGAATACATTATCTCTATAAAAATCACGTCGATCGGATAACAGATACTATATATTCAGATCACTTTTATCTAAAAAAATAAACGATCAAAAAATTAACGATTCATAAAAAAGTGATCCGAATACATAACATTCATTGTCTGATCGATGTAAATTTTTACAAGAATAATGTACCCAACAAATTTTAAAATATGAACGATTCAGATTATCAAAAAGAAATCTAAAAATAGGCTCAATGAGCTAGAGTGACCCTTCAATTCAGATGATAAATTGAAGGCAAGCCACTGCCTTAACGTATCTGCATGTATTATAAAATTGCAGTTTTTTTTGGTCTCAAATATCACATACCTACTCTACCATATGTACTTATTAGCCCAAAAAAAAACAGATGGTATTTTCATGGTTAAATTGCAAATATATTTTTTAAAATTTATTTAAAATATAAATTGTTTTATATGATTTGTCAGAAATATTCTTTTGTCAGAATTTTTTGTCAGAATTGTCTTAAATTACAAATACTCTTTTGTCATAATTTGTTTATTTAACAAAATTAACTGAAAAAATAAAATTCGTAACTACCCTCCTATAAAATTACATGAATTATTAATTGAAATAAATTTCTGACATCATTAAAGACTATTAGTTGACTTGATGATTTATTAATAAATGGATTGTTTATTATGAAATTAAAAACTTCCAAAGGGTGGAATGTAATTTCTAAAATTATAGGAAGCAATTGCATTTTAAACAAACTTCAAGGGTGTATTTGTAATTTATCCTATTTTCTTTCTCTTTTGCTGAAACATAATTTTTTTTTTTTTTTTTTGGTTATGTATTTGTAAGTTGCCCTATTTTCTTTCTCTTTTGTTGAAACATAATTTTTGTTTTTGGTTATTTAAGGTATTTTGAGCCAGTTTGAGTAGCAAAATAAATGATATTTTCTTTCTCTTTTTCTCAAACATAATTTTTATTTTTTTGGGGTTATTTAGGGTATTTGGGGTTAGATTGTATGCATCAAATTTAATTTTTACAGTCCGAATAAGTCTCTCAAAGAAAGTTTAAGTCTTGCGATCTATGACCTTCAAAGTTTTTACTAGCAAAGAGAGCCGAAGGTGAGATATTAGAGGAAACAAACTCTCAAAGTCTTAAGCCTCATTCACCCTTATCAAGCCCTTGAAATTATTTTTTCTTCATTCTCTCTCACTCTTCTCTCTCTTTTCTCAGCAAATGCAAACTAAAAAAAAGGAGAATTTTCAATTCACCGGAAGTTTTTGAAAAATAATAACAAACAAATGGTAAATTCTTGTAAATGGTAAATTCTATAAATATTGATATTCAAAATCATAAATGTACGGGAAAGAAATACACCTTTTCGTATAATCCTGTTGATCAAGTCTGCGTTCCTCCGTACGACGTCGTTCCACCACCTGAAAATACCAATCGTGAGCTAGCCGGCGGGTGTGTGCCGGAAACCTCTCCGATGCCTAAGTCAGTAAGCAAGACAAGTAGGCAAAAGCTCAATGTATTCAGGGAGCAAAAGTTGCATTACCTCTTCAAAGGTGATATTGGTGAGCTTATATAGGTTTCGCGTGGCACAGTCCTGGTAGGACTCTTACTCCTCCATGTGTAGAGTCCTTCTAGGATTACTCCTCCTAGCGTAGAGTCCTCCTAGGATTCAAACTCTGGGAAGATAATGCTTATCCTCTAACACCCTCCTCACTGCTTAAGCCAAGTGAGATGGCTTTGCTATGGCCGAACTTCTTTACAACCGAAGTAACATCTCCATATTAGACACCTACCACCTCTCCTACCTCGGTTTTCCATGCTTGGACCGAGCTCATCATAAAGAGCCGAACTATCTTCAAACCAAAGTCCCTTCATGGACTTGGTACACCTCGGTTATCATGTGTCTCAACCGAACTACCAACATCATACTTCCAAACCGGAGTAAAAGTAAACCTCAAGCAACCGGGCTAACAACCGGTTTAACTCAGAAGCTATTTCTCCAAACCGGGGTAACCCCCCAACAGGGCCATTTTACTTCGGCCATTTTTACCTCGGCCCATAACGGCCGAAAACCCAGCTCGGCCCAATTTGCATATAAATTGCCCTCTCAATTGCCCCTTAATTCCATCTGCAAAGCATAATTGGGATTACCTGCCTACGAACTGAGCTAAAATTTTCAGCTTATCCAGCCGAGCTACTTCCCTTTAGCTACTCCGGCCGAGCCGAAAACTTCTTTAGCTTCTCTAGCCGAGCCAGGCTTTGGCCGAGCTAAGCACGTCCGGTCAAATGTCTCTTCAGTCACAGCAACTGAAGCGCTCCATATTCCAATGACACGTGGCAAACCCCTATTGGCTATTTGCAGCTGTCGCGTCGTCCTCGTGTTTCGCAACTTTTGAACAGTTCCCGCCTTCTGGCCTTTTACACAAAACACATTCATCATTTTTGGCCCCTCACTTTGCACTATTCATCTTCTCTGCCCTCTCTCTCTTGCTCTATTGTTCTTCATTCTCGCGTCTCAAGAGCTGGTGCCCTCTATTGCTGTGGCTTCATCTGCTTCTACTTCCAGCCTCTCTCCCTTCCTGGTAAGCTTTTTCTAATCTGCTTCTTTTTCCTACTGTTTTTGTTTTCGCTTTTATTCCACAGTTGTTCATACCATATGTTTTTGCAAAACACCTTGTTTTTCTTCCACCGCACGTGTACCTTCTGAAGAACTTCACAAGAACACTTTGAATATACTGATTTAGCTAGTAGAATACCTTTTTGATCTTTGTACATGTTTCGACCGAACTATCATACTGTTCTTGCTATATAAAAATCTAGGCAGACTGAAACCGAACTAGAACTTGGAGCATACCACAGTAGTTTCATAAGGCCAACAACCGAAGTGAAAAACCCACCGCACTAGCCACTCATGAGCACATAACCGAGCTAAAACTTCAGGGGCCAAGCCAGCATTCAGAGTTCCCAAACCGAACTCAGAAAGCTGCCCCTTGACGTTCAGTCGGAATAACGAAACCAAATAGTAAAACCGAGCTAACCGAATGCCCTGTCAAACCGAGATATCATGATCCTTTGAAAACCGATGTAGATAACATAGCACCCTGTAGAGCCGAAATAAGATTAGCCTTTTCTTGCTTTGTTTCTGTAGCACGGTCCTCGATCTGTGCTTAACAGCTTGTCTTTTCACTTTGCAGACTTAGGTTGCCAGGCACTTCCCTGCGCCCAGCCGAGCTACTGAACACACTTTTCCAACTGGAATAATTTATCTATAACTTATACAATAAAATGGGGAAGTATAGATTCCTTGTAGAAACCCCAGGTGGTCTGGCCGAATTCCGAAAGGACCACCATATACCAGACGACGTACACCTAACCCTGGCCGACCGAGATGTCGACCCATGGAATAACGAGGGCTTTGTCCCCTTTACCATTCAGTCCATAGTAGAGACCGGACTACGATTCCCAGTCCAGCCATTAATTTGTGAATACCTCAGGCAAACCAGACTTTGCCCAACCTAACTCTCCACCAACACCTATCGCATAATAATGGGCATAGACGCCCTAAACCGGAAACACGGTCTGAACCTCGGTTTAGCCGAACTATTTCACCAATATTCAATAGGATCTAAAAATGAAGGCTGGTGCTATTACCTGAGAATCCGCCGAGGTCGAGAAAAAATAGTAAAACACACACCAGACAAAGACCTAAATGACGACGATTTCTTTTGGGTCTCTGGAAACTTTGAAGACCTTGAGGCTCAAATTCCTGGCCGAAGAATAAACTGGAAAATGGGACAACCCGGTATACACACTTCGGTCGCCTTTATCACTTTTCCTTCTATTTCGGTGATTCGCTACGAACCGAACTAACAGTTGTTTTCTTTTTGCAGATTTAGCTTATCTTCACTCCCAGTACAACTACCCAAACCTCGATCTTCTACGCACCGCACTAAGAGTAAGGGAGAGAAGTTGGGCCAAACTCCTTGATTTCGAACCGACCTACCACTATTCCGGTCGCCGAAAAGCAAGGGTAACAGACTTCCTCCTTGAAGACCCACCAGAACCAGACCCAACTTTACCCGAGATAAACTTAGTGCCGCTCACAGCCGAACAAGAGATGGCGAAGAAGAACAAATTGAAAGCCATGCTCACCTCAACCACCAGGGCCGAAGTGCCTCCAACTCATCCAACCACAGCAGCCGTGGTAGCTCTTCCCTCACAACAGCCATCCTCCTCACGCCGAGCTAAACGCGTCCGGACTGCCGAGACCGAGCAGCGCTTGGTTGATGAGGTTGACCCCATCCTACCACCGAGCCCCGAACTCAACCTTCAACCGGAATCATCTGACCGAGCTGTGCCGAACAACAAATGGGCTCCACCCTTCGTCTTCAACAACCGAGATATCGACGAAGATGACTCTGTTGTGGCTGACAAGGATCACCTACTGGCCTTCAACCTGGCCAGGGGTGTTTGTCTTCCAAAAGACATGGAGCACCACAGTAAGCAGCTAAATACCGAGCTGAAGGCCATCCGGTCGTCCACCAAGTCAATGATTTTGGTAAGCAGTACTGTTGTTTTCTTTGATCAGTCTAATTTCTTCCAACTCTTATCTCGGCTGACAGGGAACTCCTCTTTTGCAGGCCATTCAGAAGAACACCATTGCTCATAAGCAAATAATGGAACTTCGCAAAACCACAAGGCACGCAATAAGGGATGCCGAAGCCAGGACGGCCGAGCTGGCACTGTCGAGGCAGAGGTCGGCCGAACTAGAGGCCGAAGTAGCTCACCTGACTGGGCTGGTTACCTCGGCTGAGGGTGACAAACAGCGCGCCGTGACCGAGGTGAAAGACAAATATTTATGGGAGATGGCGGAGCTTGAAAATAAGAAGAACGCCGAAATATCGGAGTTGGAGAAAAAGGTTAAGGACGCTTCCAAAGAGGGCTTCAAGGAAGCCGAAGTTGGCTACTCTCTGCAGTGCGAGGCTGCCAAAGAATTGTTCTTCAAGTGCGGCTGGAGAGGTGCGGTTGAGAAGGTCGGTTGTGGACCTGAAACCGAGGTCTACAACGCTCCTGAGCACTTTATTCCGGTCTCACTGCAAGAGTATGCCGATGATCTCCAAAAACAATTTCTCGGTTCGTCCGATGATGATGACGATGATGAGGAAGAAGAAGCAACTGGGACTTCGGCCATACAGGAGCGAGCCAATCAATCAGCTCGGTTGGAGACAGTGGTTGAAAATGTAGCGCCCGAGCTCCCAACCGAGACTATTCCAACTGCAAATACCGGAGTAAATACTGAGCTCGGGGCCGATCTGGATGCCGAGATAGATGACCTGTTTGATTGAACTTGTACTTTTTTCTTTCTTTTGTGTCTAAACTTTTGTAACCGGGCTATGGCCCCACAGTTGTACTTCCTTCATTTGAATGAAAAATCCCCAACTCTGGTTTCGGTTTGTGAATATCTGCTTGTAATGAATTTTCCACACCTTTATTTGTCTGACTGTGATCTTGGTTAATTATCTAACTCACTAGCCAACCACTCTTCAGCCGATATAACATACTTCGGCTGAAGAGTACAAAGAGTTGGTTTAATCCAGCCAACCACTCTTCAGCCGATATAACATACTTCGGCTGAAGAGTACAAAGAGTTGGTTTAATCCAGCCAACCACTCTTCAGCCGATATAACATACTTCGGCTGAAGAGTACAAAGAGTTGGTTTAATCCAGCCAACCACTCTTCAGCCGATATAACATACTTCGGCTGAAGAGTACAAAGAGTTGGTTTAATCCAGCCAACCACTCTTCAACCATACCCATACTTCGGCTGAAGAGTACAAAGAGTTGGTTTAATCCAGCCAACCACTCTTCAGCCGATATAACATACTTCGGCTGAAGAGTACAAAGAGTTGGTTTAATCCAGCCAACCACTCTTCAGCCGATATAACTTACTTCGGCTGAAGAGTACCAAGAGTTGGTTTAATCCAGCCAACCACTCTTCAGCCATGCCCATACTTCGGCTGAAGAGTACAGAGTGTTGGTTTAATCCAGCCAACCACTCTTCAGCCATGCCCATACTTCGGCTGAAGAGTACAGAGTGTTGGTTTAATCCAGCCAACCTCTAGGTTGGTTTTTCCAGCCAACCTAGAATGTAGTGTTTGGTTATTCCGACCAAACGTCCTGCAGCCTGGATCCTTATCCTGGGCTTAGGAAGTGTCATAGTTGGTTTAATCCGGCCGACTATGGTTACAATGCTATTAGCTTACAAAAAGTTACTTTCTACTAGAAACAAATATGCTAGAAAAGAATCGATTTGTTTTTATTGAAAGTAAAAAATTACACATTCTTGAAAGAAAAAAGCTAAAAATAAAATAACTTAAGATTGGCCGTGTTCCATGGCCTGGGAATTGCTTTGCCGTCCTCGTCTTCCAAGTGGTATGCCCCTTTGCTTGCTAATCCGACCACTTTGTAAGGACCTTCCCAGTTAGGCCCTAACTTGCCATCTCCTGGGACCAATGTGTTGCCCATAACTTTGCGTAGTACCCAATCGCCGATCTTGAACTGCCTCGGATGTACTGTTTTGTTGTATTTCCTAGATAATTCTTGCTGGTAGGAGGTGATGTGAACTAATGCCTTTTCTCTTCTTTCTTCTGCCAAGTCAAGTTCTAACGTGATGGCTTCCCCATTCAGGTCTGGATCAAAATTTTCGCTCCGAATTGTAGGAAGGCCAACTTCTAATGGGATGACCGCTTCCATGCCATATGCTAAGGAGAATGGTGTTTCTCCTGTTGATCGTTGTGGTGTGGTGCGATAAGCCCATAAAACATGAGGGAGCTCTTCTGCCCACTTGCCTTTGGCTTTTTCCAGCCTTTTCTTCAATCCGTCCAAGACTACTTTGTTTGACGCCTCTGCCTGACCATTTGCTTGGGGATATGCTGGTGTGGAGTTGTAGAACTCTATCTTGTACTCTTCACAAAAGCTTCTGAAAATTCTGCCATCAAACTGAGTGCCGTTGTCTGAAATCAGTGCTTTTGGTATGCCAAAGCGAGTAATGATGTTCTGCCAGACAAACTTCTTCACACCTTTTTCCTTGATTGACGCCAAGGCTTCTGCTTCCACCCACTTTGTGAAGTAGTCTGTTGCCGCAAGAAAGAACTTCCTGTTGCCTGGTGCTGTTGGAAGTGGTCCCACTATGTCTAAGCCCCACATTGCGAAAGGCCACGGACTAGTGAGAGGTAGGAGTTCTCTGGCAGGTTGATGTATTTGATGTGCAAACTTCTGACACTTTTCGCATTTTTTGACATACTTCTCCGAATCCGCTTGCATGTATGGCCACCAATACCCTTGTGAAATAGCTCGGTATGCCAATGATCTTCCTCCTTGATGGCTGCCACAAACCCCTTCGTGTATTTCAAACAAGAATGCTTCTACCTTGCTGGGGTGGACACATTTTAAGTAAGGTCCTGAGAACGACTTCTTGTATAATGCCAAGGATGGAGAGAGCCAAAATCGTTGCGACTTTGCTCTTATTCTGTTGGCTTCTTTCTTTTCTGCTGGTAAAGTGCCGTCTTTCAGGAACAGTATGATGGGATCCATCCAAGAAGGACCTAACTCCGCACAACATACCTCTTCAGCTTCTGGATCTTCAATACTTGGTCTAGGCAGGTAGTCGATCAATAGTGGATGAGGGATGGAGGTATCTGCCATTGATGCGAAGCCGGCAAGTTCGTCTGCTCTGCTGTTCTCCTCCCTGCCAATCTGTTCTATTCTGACGACTTCAAACTTCTTGATCTCTGTCCTGACTAAGTCTTGGTACTTAGCCATTCTTTCATCCTTTGCTTAATAATCGCCAGAAATTTGATTTACCACCAATTGTGAGTCGCTGTAGACCATTAGTTCGGTGGCCTTCATGTAGGCTGCTGATTTGAGCCCTGCAAGAAGCGCTTCATACTCCGCTTCATTATTCGATGCTGGGAAGCCGAGATTGATAGCTTGTTCCACGACCAGGCCGTCTGGAGAGATGAGGACTATGCCAAGTCCTGCGCCATGTCGGTTAGATGCTCCATCCACAAAGAGCTTCCACATCTCCCCAACAAACAACTTCCAGCATGTGGAGGGATCAGATGATGTTGCGGGGTATGGAATGTCGTTGGGGCTTTCTTCATGATCCATGGTTGCGGTCTGCCCCTTGTCTTCCGATGGGACCAAGTCATTGGTTGTAGGCGAGTTCTGACTTGGTGTAGCAAGGTCTGCTTTCTCCTTGCATTCTCTACTATGGTCTGCCTCGGGTTCCGGCTGAGTAACCTGTACTAGGGGTTGCGCTATTCCGGCGTCAATCTCCATCCCTAATTTGGTTGTGTCAGTCAGGTCGATTGGGCAGACTTGGTGTCTTCCAGGAGTGAACTCTGCGACGAAGTCTGCCAAAGATTGGGCCTTTACTACGGTCATGGGTTGGAACTTCACATCATATTGTCCCAACTCCACTGCCCACTTCAAAATCCGCCCAGAAAAGTTTGCCCTCTCAAACAAAGCTTTTAGTGGAAAAGCTGTGAGGACGACAATAGTGTGGGCGTGAAAGTAGTGCGCCAATTTCCTGGAGGCCATCATTAAGGCCAGTGCTAACTTCTCTAGAGACAAGTACCTTGTTTCGGCTCCCAGCAATGTCTTGCTGACATAGAAGATAGGTAGATGTTGGATTCCTTCTGCTCGAACCAACACTGCACTTACCGCGTGCTGAGAGACTGCTAGGTAGAGGAAGAGTTCTTCTCCAGGTACTGGGGTGACAAGTAGTGGTGGAGAAGACAGGTATTCCTTCAAACTCTCCAGAGCTCGGTCGCATTCTTCGTCCCACTCAAACTTAGCTTTTAATGACTGAAAGAATGGACGCAATCTGTCTGAAGACCGGCTGATGAATCGGTTAAGTGCTGCTGCCATGCCGGTGAGGTGCTGCACTTCTTTCACTGAGTTAGGCCTCTCTAACTCTTGAATTGCTTTGATTTGGGAGGGGTCTGCCTCGATACCCCGATTGGTCACCAGGAAACCCAGAAACTTGCCAGACCCTACACCGAATGCGCACTTAGAAGCGTTAAGGCGCAGTTTGCGTTGCTTCAGGATCTGGAACATCTCATCTAGGTCCCTTAGATGGTCATCCGCATCCTTGCTTTTGACCACCATGTCATCGATGTAAGCCTCCATTGTTCTGCCTAACAATGGCTCAAACATCTTGGTGACCATTCTCTGAAACGTCGCCCCTGCGTTCTTTAGGCCAAAGGGCATGACCTTGTAACAATATAGTCCTCTTGGAGTGGTGAAGGACGTTACTTCCTGATCTGGTTCGTGCATGGCTATCTGATGGTAGCCTCTGTATGCGTCAAGGAAGCTAAGCCTGCTGTGCCCTGCTGTTAGGTCCACCAATTGATCTATCCTTGGTAGGGGGAAACTGTCCTTTGGGCACGCTTTGTTGACCGTCTTGTAGTCGACGCAGACGCGCCACTTGCCATTCTTCTTTGGCACTACGACGGTGTTGGAGATCCATCTTGGATAATGGACCTCTCTGATTACCCCTGCTTCTAACAAGTTACCCACCTCTTCTGCCACTATCTCGGCGTGGTGGAGTGCCGATCTGCGTGTGCGTTGAATGACCGATCTAGCAGAAGGGTGGACATTGAGTTGATGGCAGATGAAGTTGGGATCAATGCCTGGCATGTCGTATGGGGTCCAGGCAAACACTTCGATGTTGGAGGTCAAAAATTCCAAGACTTCCAATCTCTCAGTGCTGGACAACAACGATCCAAGTAAGAAGAACTTTTCCGGGTTCTTCTCATCTATTCTGACTTCTACCAAGTCCTCCACTGCTTTTTGATCAGCCGCTTTGCCAACATCCGCGAATAGTTCATTACTCTCCGGTTCTTCAACCGAATGAACATATCCTTTGGCAGCGCGGCTGCCATTCGTTGCGACGAAACACTGCTTGGACATAATCTGGTCCCTATATACTTCTTCAATTACTCCGGTGTCGTTGGGAAACCGCATCACTTGGTGGTAAGAGGATGCCACCGAGCGCATGGTGTGCAACCATGTTCTGCCTAAGATGATGTTGTAGGTGGAGGGGACCTTCAGCACCCAGAACTCCACTTGCTTCGTCACACTTCCCGCCCTGACTGGAAGGATGATTTTGCCGACTGGCCACTCCGGCATAGAATTGAATCCAATCAAAGGGGAGACGGCAGGGGCTAAGTCCTTGTCTTGCAGCTTGAGTTGCTTGAAAGTTTCATAGTACATGATTTCACACGAACTGCCTTGGTCAATCAGAATCCGCTTGACGTCAAAATCCTTGACTCGGAGAGTGACGACCAAGGCATCATTATGTGGGCAATATATTCTGTCCAAGTCTTTATCCGAAAAGGACATGATGTTTGCGGCTTCTGTCCTCCCCTTTTTGACGACTGGTTGGGCACTTAGCACCTCTCTCAAGTGCTCTGCCTTTTTGATTGAACCTCTGAGCTCGCATACTCACTCTGGTTCAAAGACTCCATGGATCACGTTGATGATGCCTTGTGGCGGGGCGTCGATCGGCATCCCGTTGGGTTTGTTGTGATCTTGGGGGGCTGGCTGCGCCCCTCCCTCTATGTATTTATCCAGGTGGCCTGCCGCCACCAATTCTTCCAGATGTTGCCTCAACGGCGTGCAGTTCTCAGTTCGGTGCCCCTTTTCCTTGTGGAAGGTGCATCTGGATCTGTCATCATAGTCCTTCTGGGCCTCGCCTAACTTGGCAGGCCACTTGACGAAAGGCTCGTCTCGAATCTCGCTAAGTATACGGTAGATCGGTTTCTTGAACACCGTGGTTATGGCAGTTCGGACTCTCAACCATCTCTTGTCCTGGTCTTCATCATCGTCTCGCCTGCCCCGTCCGTTTTGGTTTCGGCGACCTACCGTATTGACCTTTGCTGAGGTCTTCTTTTCTGGTGTCATGGTCGCGCCTATAGCGGTCCCGGGTTTACCCCTTGTTGTATAGTGGTCCGGACATGTGTCCGTGGATGTCGGTAATTGAGTATTGTCTTATTTACGTCCTTTCTTGCTTTGTTTTTGAGTTACAGGATGTGTTGGGCAGGTTTGTCACAGGTTGGTTAAGCTTTAGAACCAAGTCTAGTTGCCCAGGTTTTAACTGGTCCGCTCGAGCGGACATGTTTACGCTCGAGCGGATGGGTTGTTGTTGCTTGTACGCTCGAGCGGAGGTTTTGGCGCTCGAGCGGAGAATGCACCCTTTCAGTATTTCGTGCACCTGCAAAACTTCTGCAAGTGTGGTTTCTGCGCTCGAGCGGGTCTTTGTGCGCTCGAGCGCATAGTATGTTTTTGGTGAGAGTTCTGGGAGGGGGAGACCTGCGCTCGAGCGGGCTGGGATCTACGCTCGAGCGGATGAACTTTGTGTCTGTGTCTTGGAGCTCGAGCGGACAATGTTGCGCTCGAGCGGAACCTATTTTATGTGTCTTTACGCTCGAGCGGAGAGCCTTACGCTCGAGCGGACCTGTCGTATAACTGAGTGGGACTGGGCATTTTAAATCACTTTTTGACTTATCTTCTTCTTTCTTACTTTACCAAAACACCATTTTCAGAGCTTCTCACTCAAAAACCATAACTTCTCTCTAAGTATTGATCTAGTTAGAGTGTGTTGTTCACCTTTTGTCTTCACAAAAAGGGTGTTGATCGTCGAGAGCGTCATTTTGATCCGAATAGTTTGGTGTTTGGAGCATTTTGGTTTTGGGTCTTTCTTCTTTGGAGCTCATCTTTTGAGGTAGGGATATCCTACTCCTTTTTATAGATTTTGTCTTTGAATTTTAGCACTTTGATATGTTGGTAGTTGTTGTGAAATTTTGGGAAACTTTGGGCCATTGTGTAATTTTACAAAAGTTGGGGTTTTGTCTATAATAAACCTAGAAGCATGTTTGGTATAGAAACATGGAATTAATGTTGAAACATTAGTGAAATTGGAACCTAAGGGTGGTAATGTTAATTATGGAAATGTCCTAATTACATTGATTAATTAATTTGAACAATTAATTGTGGAAAATGAGGAATTGAGATAGAATTGGGTCATGGGTTATGACGATGGAAAGAATACATTGATTTTATGTATTGATATGTGATGTGTATAATTGTTGTATATATATGCATTGTGTTGTGCTGGAGGAGATAGGGGATGTACTCCGCGGTTTAGGGGAAGATAGGGGATGGACCTCTAAACCGGATGTTACTGGGAGGAGATAGGGGATGAACTCCGTAGATAGAGCATGTATGCTTATCTAGAAAATATTGGCAGAGCATGTATGCTTGTCATGGAAAGTGTGAATATATCTGTTTTGTTTATATTTGTTGAAGTGATGAAAGAATGTAAAAGAGTTGGCCATCTATCAATTGTTAGTCTTTTAGTCATTATTTATAACTGGTTTAGTATATTTCTACTGGGCTGTGGCTCACCCTATATGGGAACATCATTTTCAGGAACTGGTAGCATGCCACCTCCAAGGACTTAGCTTGGAAGGCTAGTGGCGGATGGACTTTTGTTTGTCTTTCCTTTTGCAGTGTTACATGTAAATTCAAGCCTAGGGCTTAATGTGTAAATGAGCTAGCACTCTATTTTCTTGTAACCAAGTGTTAACTTGGAAAGCTGTAAGCCCTTAGGGCATTTGCTTTTGTTGTTAACATGTAATACGTTTTGTAATAGAACCCTGTTGAATGAAAGAACGTGGATCTTTTATATATCATAGCATGTCAATATTGTTGGGTTAAATGTCATTATTTCCAGGGCATTACAACTTGGTATCAGAGCATACCGGGTTCGAATACTTTGGGTACGTGGGAAGTGATTAGGATCACAATGGGTTTGTCTCGCTTGATAGAGACTTAGGTGTACGGTTATATGTTTATGTGATAACATGCTTATGTGATTGTTTGGGTATGGGATTTAGTTTCTAGGATGTTGATTGGGTCTTTGGGTTTCTGGGAGTCTTGTTGGAAAGGCACTTGATCAATGCTGTTTCTAACCGGTACTCTAGTAACGCCTTGGGACTATCATCATCCGGAAATGAAATTCGTAAGTGCTATATGTGTTTATGTGCTTACGTGGAATGAATTACAGTTATCCATGCATTAGGACGTGAGTGTTTAGTTTTGGCACGTTTATAAATGTGCTAACGTTCTGTGTTACCTTTATTAGGATGTCAGGACGAGCAAGAGGTGGTAGGCGTGGTAGGCCTAGGAGGCAGGAAGTGCCATTACCGGATGAGGTTCCGACAGTTCAGGAAGGGGTTGGTCAGGCCAATGTGGCCGAGCCAGTGGGTCAGCAGGCCATGGGTGCCTTGGCCCGAGAGATAGCAGGGGCCTTAGGTATTCTCAGAGCAGGAAATCAGGCAACTGAGGCAGGACCTTCTTTCTTGAAGAGGGAGTTCTTCCGGTCTAACCCGGAGGAGTTTGTTGGGGATCCTAAGGAGCCATTGAAGGCAGACGAGTGGCTAGAACAAATGAGTAAAACATTCGATATGCTAGGCATTGAGGACGGAGCATTGAAAGTGACCTTGGCATCCTTCCAGCTGAAGGGAGATGCGGGTCAATGGTGGAAGTATGAGAAAGTTCGTGCGGGTGGTACTTGGACGGCGTTTGTGAATGCCTTCCAGGAGAGGTTTTTATCCGCAGTGGCTAGAGAGAGACTAAGGGATCAGTTTACCAAGCTTAAGCAGGAGGGTTTGTCTGTGGCCGAGTTTGAGGCTACATTTACTAGCTTGTCCAGGTTTGCACCTGAACTAGTGGCGACAGAGGAGCGCCGTTGCTACGAGTTTGAGCGGAAGTTGAGGTGGGACCTCAAGTTGAAAGTTGGTGGACCTTACATTCGAGAGTACAGGCATTTGGTGGATGCTGCAGCTCATATGGAGCTGATGATGCAGGAGGGAGAAGAGGAGAAACATGGGGGCTCCAAGAGGGGCCAAGAGGGACAGGGTGATGGCAGGAGGCAGAGGGGTTATAACCCTCAGCCGTCCCAGGGTGGTTTGGCCAGGTCGACTTTCCCAGTACCGAGTGCAGGCTCCGGGAGGGGCAGTCAGGGAGAGTTCACCTGTTTCAAGTGTGGCCAGCCGGGTCACAAGGCTTCTGTTTGCCCACTGAAGGGCGGGGGTCAGAGAGCTGCTTCTTCGTCAGCCAGACCACAGAGTCAGAGTTCGGGCAGGGGGCAGCCCGTATCGTGTTACCAGTGTGGACAGCCCGGGCACATGAAGAGGTATTGCCCACGGTTGAGTGCCACTTCAGGAGCGTCTGGTTCTAGACAGACGCAGGGATTTCAGCCAGCTCAGTCTGTGCAGGCCTCGAGGGCCAATCCAGGGGCTTCGTCGTCCCAGTCAGTACAACAGTCCTATGCTCCGAGAGGCGAGCAGGTAGATCAGGGGCCTACAGGGCGCGTGTATGCTGTTACCGCGCAGGACCTAGTACCGGCTCCATCAGTAGTGAGAGGTACCTTTTTGTTTTGCAATTCGGTTGCTAGAGTGTTGATTGACACGGGTGCATCTCATTCTTTTGTATCTGCTGCATTTGCATCTGTGTTGGAACTGGAGTTAGCACTTTTAGCATCTCCTATTTGCGTTGTGTCACCTATTGGGGGTGAGTTAATTTTGAGGCACGGATGTAGAGGCTGTGATATAGAGGTCGACGATCATCGACTTCCTTTTCCATTTGTAGTTATGCCCATGAAGGGCTTTGATGTTATTTTGGGTATGGACTGGTTATCGTCATACCGGGCGGTTATTGATTGCTACCGCCAGAGGGTTACCTGTTGTACAGTGAACGGGGAGTTTTTCCACTTTTTAGGAGACCGGGTTGGTAGTATTGTGCCACAGGGGTGCGGTCCGCGAAGGCGGAATGAGCTTAGTAGTTTACTTGCTAGTTTTGAGAATGGTGAGTGTGATGAGACCCAGATTGAGTTGCCGAGGGTAGTTTGTGAATACGCAGATGTCTTTCCCGAGGATCTTATTGATTTGCCACCCCACCGAGAGACAGAGTTCTCTATTGATTTAGTGCCCGGCACGGCGCCGATTTCTATGGCACCTTATCGTTTTGCACCGGCAGAGTTGATTGAGTTGAAAGTTCAGCTCCAAGAATTGCTAGATAAGGGCTTTGTTCGCCCTAGTGTATCGCCGTGGGGAGCACCGGCCCTCTTTGCTAAAAAGAAAGACGGTGCCTTGAGGTTGTGTATCGACTACCGGAAGTTGAATCGGGCTACAGTTAAGAATAAGTACCCGATGCCCCGTATAGATGACTTGTTTGACCAGTTGAAGGGTTCCCGTTGTTTCTCTAAGATAGACTTGAGATCGGGTTACCACCAGTTGAGGGTCAGAGAGGAGGATATTCCGAAGACGGCATTCCGTACGCGGTATGGCCATTATGAGTTTCTGGTGATGCCATTTGGGCTTACCAACGCACCGGCAGTCTTTATGGACTTGATGAACCGGATCTTCCGGGAATTCTTGGATCGTTTTGTGGTCGTTTTTGTGGATGATATTCTTATCTATTCACCCTCAGAGCAAGAGCACGAGGAACACTTGAGAGTGGTACTTGAATTGCTTAGAGCCCATAGGCTGTATGCCAAGTTTGGGAAGTGCGAGTTCTGGCTAAGAGAAGTCAAATTCTTAGGCCATGTAGTTTCTGGGGAAGGGGTGTCTGTTGATACATCCAAGATTGAGGCAGTGCAAGACTGGGCACAGCCTAGGAATGTGTTTGAGATTCGCAGTTTTCTGGGATTAGCTGGGTATTACCGTCGGTTTGTGAAAGATTTCTCCAGGTTAGCTTCGCCGTTGACTAGGTTGACTCGCCAGGGAGTCAAATTTGTATGGAGTGAGACTTGTGAAAAGTCGTTTCAGGAGTTGAAGGTTAGATTGACCACCGCTCCAGTCTTGATTATTCCGGAGAGAGGGTTGGGTTATGCAGTCTATTGTGATGCCTCACGAGAGGGTTTGGGTTGTGTGTTGATGCAGGGAGGGAAAGTAGTAGCCTATGGCTCACGTCAGTTAAAAATACACGAGAAGAATTACCCTACACACGACCTAGAGTTGGCGGCTGTGATCTTTGCCTTGAAAATCTGGAGGCACTACCTTTATGGTGAGAAATTCGAGGTGTTCTCGGATCATAAAAGTCTGAAGTATC
Organism: Camellia oleifera; assembly: GCA_022316695.1. NCBI lineage: Eukaryota > Viridiplantae > Streptophyta > Magnoliopsida > Ericales > Theaceae > Camellia > Camellia oleifera. Next base: position 67,619,954 of record CM039312.1, on the reverse strand, counting down.
TGTTTTCACAGAAAGACTTGAACTTGAGGCAGAGGAGGTGGATGGAGTTTATAGAAGATTACGACTTCGAGTTGCATTATCACCCAGGGAAGGCCAATGTTGTGGCCGATGCCCTTAGCAGAAAATCCGTTAGTAATGTAGCTTGTATAGCTATCCGGGAGTGGGGGATGTTGGGGGCAATTGGAGAATTTGATTTGCTTCTGGGCGAATCCGCTGAAGCTGCGGCCTTGTTTTCTGTTGTTGCGCAACCTACACTAGTGACTAGAGTGTTAGAGGCACAGAGAGGTGACCTTGAGGTGGAATCACTCCGAGAGAGGATCTCCAATGGGAAGGTTGAGAAGGGTTTGACGGTGTATCCCGACCTGAGTGTGAGATACCGAGGCCGTTTGTTTGTACCGGAGGCTTGCCGAGAGGAGGTACTCCGAGAGTTTCATCATTCACGCCTTGCGGTGCATCCGGGAGGTACTAAGATGTATCGGGATTTGGGTCGTCAGTTTTGGTGGCGGGGTCTGAAGAGAGATGTGGCAGTCTTCGTGTCTAAGTGCCTTACTTGTCAGCAAGTGAAGGCCGAGCATCAGAGGCCAGCGGGTTTGTTACAACCCTTGCCTATTGCCGAGTGGAAGTGGGAGCATGTCACCATGGACTTCGTTGTAGGTCTTCCGAAGACTCAGCGGGGTAGTGACACTATTTGGGTGGTTGTAGACCGGTTGACCAAGTCGGCGCATTTCATTCCAATGCGCGTGAGAGATTCCGTAGATCATCTTGCCGACTTGTATGTTCGGGACATAGTAAGGTTGCACGGGGTCCCAGTGACGATTGTCTCAGATAGAGATCCTCGTTTTACTGCTAGGTTGTGGCAGAGTTTGCAGAGTGCTTTAGGTACTAAGTTGACCTTTAGTACAGCTTATCATCCTCAGACTGACGGGCAGTCCGAGCGTACCATTCAGATCCTTGAGGATATGCTTCGGGGTTGTGTCCTTGATTTCAGTGGGACATGGGAGAGGCACTTACCGCTGGTGGAGTTTGCCTACAATAACAGTTTTCAGTCTAGTATCGGTATGGCACCATTTGAGGCCTTGTATGGCCGACCTTGTAGGTCTCCAGTTTGTTGGGCGGAGGTGGGCGACACACCTTTGTTGGGTCCGGAGTTGGTTAGGGAGACGACGGAGAAAGTTGAGCTTATCCGTAGGAGGCTTGTTACAGCCCAGAGTCGTCAGAAGTCCTATGCTGACCGTAGGAGGAGACCGTTGGAGTTTGAGGTGGGTGATCACGTCTTTTTGAAGATATCACCTAGGCGGGGTTTGTTGAGATTTGGGAAGAGTGGGAAGTTATCCCCTCGGTTTATTGGTCCTTTTGAGATCCTTGAGCGGATTGGCGAGGTTGCTTATCGTTTAGCTTTGCCGCCACAGTTGGCCGGAGTTCATGACGTGTTTCATGTAAGTATGCTTCGGAAGTATGAGCCGGATCCATCACACGTGTTGGATTGGACCGACTTAGAGGTAGATGAGGATGCCTCGTATGAGGAGAGACCGGTTCAGGTCTTGGATAGGCGGGATCAAGTCCTGCGTGGTAAGACCATCCCTTTGGTTAAGGTTTTGTGGAAACATCACGGAGTGGAGGAGGCCACTTGGGAACGTGAGTTGGGAGTCCGTGAGAAGTATCCAGACTTATTTGTTGATGTGTAATCAAGTGTTGCAATTTTGTAATTGTAATGAACTTTAAGAACATTTGAAATGTCTTAAGTTGTAAAACATGGTGTATGTTTTGGTTAATGTAAATGTTGTAGAACTTGCCTTGTTATGGGAGTTGATTATAATAGTGCATATGTTGGCCATATTATAGAAATTGAATTGTATCATGATTATTGCTTATGATATGAATTGTAAACCATCTATGTGGGAAATGGTTGAAATGGAAGGAAAATGCATGTGGAAATGTATATATTGTTAAATGCCTCTTGATGAGAGATGGAATGACCGGTAATGGGTCGAATTGTGTAATGTTGTGATATAACATTGTTTAAAGGAGAGGAAAACTTGCCTTTCAAAACTTGTTTTAATTTCGGGGACGAAATTCCTTAAGGGGGGGAGGTTATAGCGGTCCCGGGTTTACCCCTTGTTGTATAGTGGTCCGGACATGTGTCCGTGGATGTCGGTAATTGAGTATTGTCTTATTTACGTCCTTTCTTGCTTTGTTTTTGAGTTACAGGATGTGTTGGGCAGGTTTGTCACAGGTTGGTTAAGCTTTAGAACCAAGTCTAGTTGCCCAGGTTTTAACTGGTCCGCTCGAGCGGACATGTTTGCGCTCGAGCAGATGGGTTGTTGTTGCTTGTACGCTCGAGCGGAGGTTTTGGCGCTCGAGCGGAGAATGCACCCTTTCAGTATTTCGTGCACCTGCAAAACTTCTGCAAGTGTGGTTTCTGCGCTCGAGCGGGTCTTTGTGCGCTCGAGCGCATAGTATGTTTTTGGTGAGAGTTCTGGGAGGGGGAGACCTGCGCTCGAGCGGGCTGGGATCTACGCTCGAGCGGACGAACTTTGTGTCTGTGTCTTGGAGCTCGAGCGGACAATGTTGCGCTCGAGCGGAACCTATTTTATGTGTCTTTACGCTCGAGCGGAGAGCCTTACGCTCGAGCGGACCTGTCGTATAACTGAGTGGGACTGGGCATTTTAAATCACTTTTTGACTTATCTTCTTCTTTCTTACTTTACCAAAACACCATTTTCAGAGCTTCTCACTCAAAAACCATAACTTCTCTCTAAGTATTGATCTAGTTAGAGTGTGTTGTTCACCTTTTGTCTTCACAAAAAGGGTGTTGATCGTCGAGAGCGTCATTTTGATCCGAATAGTTTGGTGTTTGGAGCATTTTGGTTTTGGGTCTTTCTTCTTTGGAGCTCATCTTTTGAGGTAGGGATATCCTACTCCTTTTTATAGATTTTGTCTTTGAATTTTAGCACTTTGATATGTTGGTAGTTGTTGTGAAATTTTGGGAAACTTTGGGCCATTGTGTAATTTTACAAAAGTTGGGGTTTTGTCTATAATAAACCTAGAAGCATGTTTGGTATAGAAACATGGAATTAATGTTGAAACATTAGTGAAATTGGAACCTAAGGGTGGTAATGTTAATTATGGAAATGTCCTAATTACATTGATTAATTAATTTGAACAATTAATTGTGGAAAATGAGGAATTGAGATAGAATTGGGTCATGGGTTATGACGATGGAAAGAATACATTGATTTTATGTATTGATATGTGATGTGTATAATTGTTGTATATATATGCATTGTGTTGTGCTGGAGGAGATAGGGGATGTACTCCGCGGTTTAGGGGAAGATAGGGGATGGACCTCTAAACCGGATGTTACTGGGAGGAGATAGGGGATGAACTCCGTAGATAGAGCATGTATGCTTATCTAGAAAATATTGGCAGAGCATGTATGCTTGTCATGGAAAGTGTGAATATATCTGTTTTGTTTATATTTGTTGAAGTGATGAAAGAATGTAAAAGAGTTGGCCATCTATCAATTGTTAGTCTTTTAGTCATTATTTATAACTGGTTTAGTATATTTCTACTGGGCTGTGGCTCACCCTATATGGGAACATCATTTTCAGGAACTGGTAGCATGCCACCTCCAAGGACTTAGCTTGGAAGGCTAGTGGCGGATGGACTTTTGTTTGTCTTTCCTTTTGCAGTGTTACATGTAAATTCAAGCCTAGGGCTTAATGTGTAAATGAGCTAGCACTCTATTTTCTTGTAACCAAGTGTTAACTTGGAAAGCTGTAAGCCCTTAGGGCATTTGCTTTTGTTGTTAACATGTAATACGTTTTGTAATAGAACCCTGTTGAATGAAAGAACGTGGATCTTTTATATATCATAGCATGTCAATATTGTTGGGTTAAATGTCATTATTTCCAGGGCATTACAGCGCCAGTCTTTGCTTTGGCACGAGCGCCATCCTCTTCTACCCTGATGTGCTGATGCACTCTCTCCATCAGGGCTTCCATAGTGAGGAGTGGTGTCATGGTGATAGAGTCCCTCAGTCTGTTCCCGACTGGAAGGCCTCTTTTGTACTGCGCAATGGCGAGGTTGGTTGGGCAGTCCCCAATCTGGTTGAATGTCTCCCAGTAGCGACTGTTGTATGACCTCAGAGTCTCCTTATCGCCCATGTCGATGGAGAGTAGCTGGTCGATCTCCACCGGGGTCTTTGTGTTCGTTCTGAACCGGGTTACAAACGCCTCTGCCAATTGCGCCCAGGAGGCTATGCTGTCCTCTGGAAGCTTCTCAAACCAAGTCAAGCCTAGGTCGCCGAGGCTTGAAGGGAATAGGATACACATCAACGCCTCATTCCGCCGGTATACAGCCATAACCTGGCGAAAGTGGCTCAAGTGGGTGTAAGGGTCCGTCTTTCCTTCATATGTCGTGAATTTGGGTTGTAGGAAGCCTGACGGAAGGGGCGCGTTCTCAATCTCTGGGACGAATGGTGAGGTCTGCAGCCTTGCCAATGCCTTATCCGCTGGTTCGTATGCCAAGTGCGGCCTTGGCATTCCAACCTCGACGCTTCCATGCGTCCGAGGAGCCAATCGCTGCAAGGCAGGAACCCTGTGGGGATCACGCGCCCTAGCGTCCTCCTTCCATCGTGCCTTTTCTTCCAACATGGACCTTAGGTCGGACGACCTAGGTAATTCCGTCTGTCTGGACCTCGTATGATGCGTATGTGAGGGCCAATAGGTACTCCCCTCAGTGTATGACCTCTCAGGCCTCGTCCTCTCAGACCTGGAGTGACGAGTCCTGGAAGATACGGATCGCGTGTCGCCTGTCCTGAGGCTTCTGTCCTCTGGTTGAGAGGGTGTAGAATTCCTACCACGACCCTCTAAGTGGCGAGGGGGCGTCTTCTTGTTGCGCCCCTCTCCTGTCGCCACTTCTTTTCCTTTTATCTGGCACTTCAGAGACTCCATGTCCGCCGCCATCTTACGGATCAGTTCGTCTTGCTCTCTGACGCGATCCTCCAGAATTTGAGGATCAACTCTGCGCCTTTGTCTTTCTGGGCTTTGCGAACAAGAGGGATGAGGGCTGCTATTCCTCCTTCGTCCCCTCGCATCCCTCCTGGAATTCTGCCTTTGAGGTTCCAGGTTCGCCATGGGAGGGACCAAAGGTAGGCCTTCGCGCCTTGCACCTCCTTCTGGAGTTTGTCCGTCAATGGCGGACTGAGGCAGTTCTTCGTTGTTCGCCATTGATGTTCGAGAAAAACTTGATCAAGAGGTTGTTCTTGCTATAATTCCCACAGACGGCGCCAATTGTACGGGAAAGAAATACACCTTCTCGTATAATCCTGTTGATCAAGTCTGCGTTCCTCCGTACGACGTCGTTCCACCACCTGAAAATACCAATCGTGAGCTAGCCGGCGGGTGTGTGCCGGAAACCTCTCCGATGCCTAAGTCAGTAAGCAAGACAAGTAGGCAAAAGCTCAATGTATTCAGGGAGCAAAAGTTGCATTACCTCTTCAAAGGTGATATTGGTGAGCTTATATAGGTTTCGCGTGGCACAGTCCTGGTAGGACTCTTACTCCTCCATGTGTAGAGTCCTTCTAGGATTACTCCTCCTAGCGTAGAGTCCTCCTAGGATTCAAACTCTGGGAAGATAATGCTTATCCTCTAACACCCTCCTCACTGCTTAAGCCAAGTGAGATGGCTTTGCTATGGCCGAACTTCTTTACAACCGAAGTAACATCTCCATATTAGATACCTACCACCTCTCCTACCTCGGTTTTCCATGCTTGGACCGAGCTCATCATAAAGAGCCGAACTATCTTCAAACCAAAGTCCCTTCATGGACTTGGTACACCTCGGTTATCATGTGTCTCAACCGAACTACCAACATCATACTTCCAAACCGGAGTAAAAGTAAACCTCAAGCAACCGGGCTAACAACCGGTTTAACTCAGAAGCTATTTCTCCAAACCGGGGTAACCCCCCAACAGGGCCATTTTACTTCGGCCATTTTTACCTCGGCCCATAACGGCCGAAAACCCAGCTCGGCCCAATTTGCATATAAATTGCCCTCTCAATAAATATATTTCATGAATCACTAATAAGCTTTTGAAATTACCATTGAATATGGTAATTTCTCCAAAAAAGAATAGTTAATGAGCGTGGCTGCTAAATTAAAAAACCACACTTTTTTCCTTATATTTTGCTTGATAAAATATTTTGTAGTGTTGGAGACAGTTTTTTTTTTTTTTTTTTTAACGGGTAAGTGGTACTCGAGATTAACTTATGTACACTTCGACTAATCTTCTCTTTGGTCTGGTCAAAGGGAATAGTCTATCCACGCCGCGACTAGGGAATTCCCAAGTTCTTTTTTTTTTTGTAGATACTGGCCCTAAAAGTTGAACCTTGAACAATTATGTAGAGAGTATATCCACTAACCATTTAGAACAACCCTCAAGGTTAGACACAAAGCTATTAATATTGTACAATATATCTTTTTGTCATCGGTAAGACATTTGTCAGTATCAGTACATTTCGAATAACACAAATGATTAGACTTAGAGTATGTTTGAGAATATATTAAATCATTACAAAAAGTAAACTCTTCTCTTTACTTTTTTTATATGTCTTTTCTTATATGTCTTTTTGTAAAAAATTTAAAAATAACTAAATTAGAGATGTTATATTATCTATATATACAAATAATACTTTAAGAGATAAAATTTAGGGCAAATTACAAACACCCCTCTCGAGATTTGGTGAAAATACAAACTTTCCCCTACGGTTTGAGAAATTACATCCTGCCCCCTGAGGGTCAAATTCTCATAACAAATTAGGGGAAATTAGGGGAGAATTTGTATGAAAATAAAAACCTCAGGAGATAATTTGTTATGAAAATATAAACCTCGAGGGGCGGGATGTAATTTCTCAAACCTCAGGGGAGAATCTGTATTTTCACCAAACCTCGAGGGGGGTGTTTGAAATTTGCCCAAAAATGTAAAAATCATAACCAATAAATATTAGTAAATATTTTTTTTAGGAAATATTAAATAACATTAACAAAGGAAATAAGCGTAGTGTTGCTACATACAAAGAAACTAGCAGACCTAGCAAAATAGAAACAATCCCGCTACATACACCCAGTGACGTGGCGACACCTAGTGACGTGGCGACACCCAGTGACGTGGCGATGAGGTGGTAGCTGATGTGTAATCTCAGCTGAAAAAAAAAAATAATGAGGAAAAAAGGGGGAATTTCTGTCTGTCTTCGTCTTCCCTCGTATCTCCTCATCTCTCGTTGCCATCGTCGTCTATCCTCGTCTGTCTTCCCTCGCCTATCCTCACCTCTTGCCGCCATCCTCCTCCTCCACCATAGTTGGCCGGAATTTCTGCAAAAACCAGTGGCTAGAAGGATTGAAATTCTCCGTATGGGTTGTGGAAGTGGGTCTCAGACGTTAACTCAGTTCTTCATTAGAAGAATGTGAAATTTCCTTGTCCTCCACCATATCAGATTACGAGCTCTCATCTATCCTCAGAATTCCTGTGATTTTGCTCTGTCTGGTTTTGCTCTGCTGTCTCTGTCCATCAATCTGGTTTATGAGGTAAAAATTAAATTTCATATGCTAAGGTAAAAAATCAATTTCATATGCTCTGCTATGAAATATATTCTGTAAATGTGCTCTGCTATGAAACTATAATCAATCTGTGGACAAATTAGGTAAATGTGTTAACTGTGGACAAATCTGATAACTGATCTGACTAACTTGGCTACACTAGATTGATATAGTGAAACATGAAATATGAAATCTGGGCATTTTATATACAGTTGATAATTAAATCTGGGCATTTTAGCTCCATAATTTGAAATATGATAAAGTTCCATAATCTGGGCATTTTATATACAGTTGATAAATTTTTTTCTGTAATCTGTGTTTTTTTTGAAATTTGAATCTGTAATCTCTTAGTTGTTTTATATTTTCAGGAATTCTGAATCTGTTATTATAATTAAATTAAATCTGAACAACATGTCTGCAACTTGAGAACTCTAGCTGACTGGATTTTGGGTTTTCTTAGAAAGTTAAACAATGTGTTGTCTAATTGAAGCTCCTCAAAGGGGTGGAAAATTTTGGTGCTTTGGCTCCAAGATATTTCAATGTAGGCAAGAAAAATAATTGGGGTAATCATGCATATTTTAACTCTTCAAATAATTTCTTAATGAATATGTAGATGGTTTTGTCTTTCTATCTGATTCCTATGATCTATTTTCCTTTCCTAAGACTCAAATCAGTTGTTAAAATTTCATGTAATTCTGTTAAGGTTTTTCTTCAACTTCTAGGAACTGTTATGAACTAATTTCCTGATCGACTAAAGTTTAACTGCAAGTCACAGATTTACATAAAATCTGAAACATGAAGTTTAGCTCCATAATCTGTAATGATATTTGTTTAATTGTTATTTCAGTACGCAAAGTGGAGAAATGGAGGTTGATTCAAATGTTGAAGGTGAGAATCCTTTAATAAATGAGGGCGAACACGTTGAAGAACCTAAAAAGGGTATGTGTTTTAGCTCAAGGGAAGAGGTGTACACATTTTATGGCAATATGCTAAGCATGTCGGATTTGCTATAGCTCATAGAGCACAACATATTGGAGATGATGGGAAATTGATAAACTTTGCAATTGAATGTTCTCGAGCGGGGCAGAGAAGAAAGACATCAGAAGTCAACCCTCTGAAGCCATGTTTGTCTACAAAAATTGGTTGCACAGCAAGGGTATGAGGTAGTATACAAAAGGATGGGAGATATAAACTAACCACAGTTAACCTTGAGCATAATCATGATTTGATTCCCACCGACTCACGTCATTTTCCAATGAATAAGAAAATTCTTACTCCTGTGAAGAGAAGATTAAAAATTAATGATGAAGCAGGGATTGGGGTGTCTAAGAACTTTCATTCAATGGTTGTCGAAGCAGGGGGATACGAGTCATTGACCTTTGACGAGCGAGATGCAAGAAATTACATTGAGAGAGCTAGAAGGTTGAGGCTTGGGGAAGGTGATGCCGAATCACTTCAAAGTTATTTTATGAGAATGCAAGCACATAGTGAGAGATTCTTTTATGTGATTGATGTTGACGAGGAGTTTCGCACACTGCTGGAAATTAAGTTTTTAGAGGCGTTTAAAAAACGCCGCTATAAGTACCAGAAACGTCGCTAATTCTTTTTGTGACGTTTAGTACCAAACGCCGACGACGTGGCCGTCGCTATAAGTTTATGGCGTTTGGAAAACGTCGCTGTATTAGTATAGGCGGCGTTTCTAAAAACGCCGCCAAATGTCCTACCCTAACAATACTATGACGTCACTATGATTTTAGCGACGTTTTTAAAACGCCTTCATAGGTTTTTTTAATTTTAAAAATTCGACCAATATAGTGGCATTTTAAAAACGCCGTCTTATTTTTCTTTTTTTTTTATTTTGAAATTATACTAATTTTATGTGATTGAACTAAATAACATTAATATGAAATAATAACTCCCATTCAAATAACAAATATAGCATTAATTCACTTTCCCATTCAATTTAATATAGCATTAATTTTCCCACAAAATAACATATCCAAAAATTGAATTCACAATTGTCAATCAAAAAATTACTACCTTATATACAAAGCCACAAAATAACATTACCCTCCTCTCTCTCTCACCACTCCCCCATTTAATACAAAAAATAAGAAGTGAACCAAAACACCCACTGTCAGATCCGAGGAAAAAAAGAAAAAATAAGAGAAATAAAAAACTAAAGGATTTTAATACAAAAAATCCTGAAAAAATTGCTGGCCCTTTGGCAACTAATTCAGAAGTTGTGGTTGGATCCGATGACAATTTGGTAAACAACTTCTTCCCTTGCTCAACAAGGTCCTCATGCTTCACAGCTCCAGAAGCAACAATTACCTAGAATATGACTTTTGGGGAGACAGAAGAAAAAATATCATTTTCTCAAATGTCGATCCTACTAATCAATTTACAAATCACTGGTCAGAATAGAGCACTATAGACCTAAATTTTAAATGAACCTCAAACAAACAAGAAGAAAGGAACATACAGTCTGAGGGTACATAATTGATAGTTTTTACCAAGAATGAATATCAACCTATGAAGTAAAATCATAGAATGGTTTATTTCATTCAAACAAGTGTCGAGAAGGAAAGATAAAATAAAATCAGTCAATCACTGTCACTAGCATTCAATATGAGCTATTGATGGCATTCAGTTAAAAGATTTTCTTTAGCAGTCACAATATTAATTCTTCAAATCTGTAGAGAGGGCCAAAAAAAATTCAGATTGAATATGATATGTAAACTAGAAGAAAGGAACATACAGTCTGTATTGGTTCCGCAAGCACCTCCCATGACTCATTCAAGTCTTCAAACAAAGAAGCCTCATTAACCTATGGCAAAATTAGTTCAACAAAAAAGTCAAATAATAAAAGGGAAGTAAACAATGGCAAGGGCAATGGAGCATGCTGCCTGATAAAAGTCAAATAGCAAATGCTAATTTCATCATATCAATAATATCAGAGTAATAATGTGTGACATAATATTTTCATATGAAAACAACCTATAATAAGCAGATAATTACTACTACACCTTTACCGTTGACAAGATGAAAAGTAGTTAGTAATTATGCAGCAATGTTTTTCAATTTAACTTTTTACCTGCAGCTTTGATATTCCCTGTAATGCACTTCTGTACGCAAGAAGAGAATGTCCTAAACCTTCACCCATATTCCTCAGAACTGTTGAATCAGTTAAGTCACGCTGCACATAACGTACAAAAATAAATATTCACTTCCAAAACAGAAAGCATGTCTCACTCTATCACCACCACTAAAATTAGATGAGAAAAATTCTAACAACTAGCAAAATCTGGAGCAGTGGTTCAAATGTTCTGTAAATTTCATTAAAAAATATCCCTAAATAATCATTCTATTTTTAAAAAATATTATTAAACCAGTGGTTCAAATTATCACATTGATAATCTGGAGCAGCAACTAACCTACAACACATGGTTAAATTATGAAAGCATTTGCTAAAAACAATAAGGAGAAAGGACTGGATGTAAAAAATTGGAAAGAGAGTCCACTAATGAGTAACTAATAGATAATAAAGACTACCGACTTCTCTAGCTTTGATACATAGAGCAGCCGCGGTAGTGGATGGTTGGTCTCTACAAGTCAACAAAGAACAGAGAGCATATCAAAAGGAGCCATTAAAATGTGGTTGCAGATTGCTAACTTAACACGTGTAGATAAAATTTCTAGGAATTATTCTGGCCTGCAAAAAATTATAGAGAAATCTAATAAAAACTGAAGTGAGAAGAAATTTCGAGCATGGAACACACCTGAGTCACATAGGGATTGAAACTTAATCCAAGAGATTTCACAAACTCCTGCAATTTGAGGCCACTTAATTTCAGGGTATGCAACGAGATGTGCATTGTAATTTCCAACAGCACCAGCAAACTTCCCCATTATCTCAACTTGAGAAATATCCAGCCTTTCCCTGCTTAGTCTGACAGCAAAAATTGCAATTTCCTTTCCAAGGGTGGTAGGTGAAGCCGGCTACAAAATAATAAACCAAATGAGTGATCTATTGATGACTCTATTAGCTCTAAAACCATTGTTCAAACACAATTGCATGCACCACCATATGCCAGGCAGGTTAAGTATACAACTTTACTCAACAAAGCATATATCCCAACAATTTGAGTTGAAGTAAATAAACCATTTTCCTCCAATCAGTTGTAATTTGTCCATCAACTCCACTTCTTCCTTTTAGTCATCATATTTAGTTATTTTTAAGTGATTATGCATATTCTCGATGATCCAATGTATGAAGGGTACTAATCAGATGGAGCAGTCTCTCTCTCATGAATTGCAGTGCAACATCTATATATCTATTATTTTTTAAAATAAAAAATTCATCTACCTGCCCATGAGTGCGAGACAACATGGGAACATGAGCACTAGCTTTAGCCATGTCACAAACTGCCTTAATTAACTCATCCATGACAGGAAATATGATAGTGTTCAAACCCTGCATGATGGAACAAAAATAAACAGTAATGTTATTCAGTTCAGATTAGCCCCAAAATGTACTGATTTCAATGTAAAAACAACAAGCATATCTGGATTTTACTCTTTAAGTCAGAACTAAAAATATAAAAAAAATAGAAACACCAAGGTCGCAGAAATTCTCACAGCATTGTGTTCATCAGTATCGGTACTAAATACATAGAATATTGGTGCTAAAACCTTGTTCATGCCTTGGACGTAACGGATTTCAGGGTTTAGTTTTGCAAACAGAAGAAGAATATTTCTCATTGCTTCCTGTAGATAGAAATAAAGCAGCCAACATATCCAGTCAATGAGAATCTTTATATTAGCTCAAGATATGGGAAAAGAGACTAGATTCTGTCCAATCTGGTATCCATGTGGCCGATTTGCTGATCAAAACTACTCATTTCTAGGCTTATGTGTGGATTATCTATGAAAAAAATTAGTTTGATCCAATAAATATAGCAGCATAATTGCATCCTATTTGTCTTGTAGTCAGTTATGAAAATCATACTTATCGTCCATTTCTTTGACAACAAATATGATGAAATCATGAGGCTGCGATTATGAATCAGTCTGATTTTTTTCTGTAAATGATCTACATAAATGAACAACGTATGGACTGGACGGTCCAGTCCAGTCATGACAAGGTTACCCTTGTAGGGACTTCTGACTTTGGCATAACATACAATCTTAACAGAATTCACTTCCACAAAAAAAATAAAAAAAAATAAAAATAAAAAATAAAATAAAATACCCGGTTTTTCCTACTCAATGATGATTCCCCAGAGAAGAATTTCATATCTGGGTGCGTGCGTTGCAAGTCACGATCAATCTGCTCTGCAATCTCTGTGAACTGGAAACAAAATGCATCTGTTACCAGGAGCATCTGTCTAGTACAACACAAGAATTTCAACTGGGCACCTAAAGATGGAGAAGATCTTTACCTGAAAGAATTGGTGCCAAACACTAGCCTTACCAAGGTTCAGAGGATGATCTTCATTAGAAATGTCTTGTCGCTCAAGCGGCCCATCAACATCACCGTCAGCACACTGCCGGTTAGAATTCAACACTTCACCGTTTAGAAAATAAATAAAAGAAAATAAAGAAGAGTAAGAAGGATAGGAAAAAAAAAAGGGGGGGAAAAAAAGAAAGTCACAGCACTAATTAAAAATCCATGATCAAAAGGAAGAGAAAAATATCGTGGAATTACCTTAACACTGTCTCATATACCACTGCATAGGTTCGATGTAGGCGTTCTTGGATAGAATTATACTCTAACTGAAGCTCCCTGGTATCTTTTAATATCCGCTCTATGTCTGCATCTTGTTTCCGGATGTTCTTAGTGATCTCTGTGATCCGCTGAATATAAGATCTCCTAGATGCAAGTTTGGGCTGATTCTCAAGATCTGCCGACAGTTTAGAACGTTCCCCGTCCCTATGGCATGACAAGACACCGATATACTAAAGATGTGAAGCCTAATTCAAACTACAAAGATACACAGTAAGCCAAAAGAGAGCATATTGTCTCCCACAGTGATGCAGCGTGGCTTGGCCATGCAATTCTTGGAACAAGTGAATAAGCACGTGAAGAAACAAGGCAAGCAGCACGTGCTCAGAATTGTGCAAAATTTGGTGGAGATGTACCTTTTTTTAGTTTCAGATAGGACAGCTTCTATTTCCAGCTCAATGTCTTTCAATTTGTTCAGCTTTTCCAGAGACTCAGGTTTTGTTGCATATATAGCCTCCTTGAGGCTTCTCTTTTTCTCTTTCAAGGACTTTCTGAGAGTATCCCTGCAATACACAATAGGTGAAGTCAACACGTTAGCCACAACCCATGCATGACTAAAATAGGAACCAGATTAATGCCTTTTCTGGGTATAATGTGATTAAATTTTGATGAAATGAAGAGAACAGAAAAAATCATACCATTGTGTCTCAAGTTCCATAAGATGACCCCTTCTAGAATCTACTTGCTCATTGAGCTGTGTAATGTGAAAGTCAGCATTATGTTGGTCATCAAATGCCATTTCTACAACTGATTTCAACAACTCATGCTCTTCTTCTTGATGTTGTGCTTCTACGGTCTTTGCACTTGTTTCCTCCACAAGCACTTTCTCCTGACTTCGTAATTTTCCAATCTTGTATCTTATCTGTATTAAGTTTAAGATCCCAACAAACAATCAATACACACAAAATTCCATCTTGGGCTGGCCCACACATCGGGTAGCATTTCATCAGCTTACTAAGAGCCATGCTAGTCTAGTCAAGTATCTTTACAAATTACACAGTTCAAATATATACCTCAGACGACTGCTTGCTTAGAGAAATTAGTTTCTGCTCAATCTCTGAAACATGTTTATCATCCATTTGACTTGCAGATTCTTCATATGACTTCCCAAGTCTTTTCGTTAACTCATTGTCATCTTGTACACTTGTTGTATCCTCGCTGGAATCTTGCATGCCAGATCTGGATATCTCAGGAATAGCTTCCGTGTCAATCTTTTGTTGCAATGGATGACTCTCGAGAAAGCCACTGACAAAGGCATCTTCAGAGTTCAGCCTCAGATCCTCTAATCTGGTTCTAACTCCATCACCACTCAGATCTACCCTATGATTATCAGCCTTCTTGGTCAATTCCTCAGAAGGAACGGCTTTGAAGTCATTTTCCTTTGTTGTTGTACTAGCAATGATATCCCTTTTCTCAGCAACTTCCCCAACTTCTTTTGGTAATTCAGACAGCTTCTTAACTAAGAACCTCACCAACTTATACAAGTCCTCTTCAGATGGATACAGGAACTGCCGTAAGCAACACACATATTCTGTAACTAAGAATAATTTGAGAATAATAAGAATAACCATATCTAAATTTCCAGTAGTAGGCTATACTCAAATGTGAGAATCTGAAAAAAGTTCCATAAGCATATCTCACCTTGAGCTATGTCCTCTCACCTCACCCAACATTCTGTCAGGTGCTCGTGCACTGTTCATGTCTGTGCATGATTGCATGATCCATCAGAATAAGCTACATAATAAGTGCAATAGTCAGCTAATGACGACTGCCCACCTGCGAAGCTAAACTGGTTCGTAGAAGATCAAATGGATATGATCCAACCGTTGCTGCACATCCTGCTAATGCTCCACTAATATAAGAAAGATACGGACTTAAATGAATGTGATCCTCTGCATCACAAAAAACAGCAACCAGGATATGGCATGTAAGAGACCAATACTAGAAAGATCAGGCCTAATAATGTGCATATGCCTAGTGTTAACTGAAGTTTTGACATTTAACATTGCACAATCAAACAGCTTATATCAGAATTTATAAGATTAGTACCACAAACAAACACAGACAATCCCCTTTGCCATGCTTCTACGATAATAAAATAGAAGCACGATGCCTAGAATCGCATTAGGCATTGCTATGGAAAATTCATCATGTAGTCATTTGGTCCCATCCCAGTGACCAAAACTACACAATACATTTAGAACACAGCCATCCATGACAAATGAGAATAATTCCTTAAATAGTTAAACAACCAAAAGCCACTTTTCAAGCTCAAATCATTAGAGATCCAATTGTATGTAGTTAATCAGAATAATAACATCAAATACAGGCAATTGCATTTAGCTGAAAATAATAATAATTAGCTGAGGAATATAGCTCCTGTTTGGAAAGTGAAAAAAAGATTGTATGTGGTAACATCTAATTATCCAAAGGAATAGATTGCCAAAGAGTGCAATATAGTTGTATCTTTGACGATGTTGTTTGAGTTGTTTAACAAACCTGTCTTGGAAGAACCAGCTGCAAATGTCTTCAATTTGTGCAACACAGTAAATTGTATGGCAGTATATGGCATAACCATGAGGAGTGCTGGGACATTGCCACGCCAAAAACCCTGTAATGAGCCATCAACATGAATAAAATGTGGCAAAAATACAAGGCATTGCCAAAATACACCAAATCTGATTTTCTTATAAAAGACAGCCCAGCCAAACTTGCAAAGATATTATTGTCCACCAGAGAGCAGAATTGAAATCAATAGAGGATAAACCTAAAACAGCCTTCTTAAAGCTTTATATCTTCTCAGCGGAATATGCTATTTTCCTATATTGGCTAATACAAGTATTAATACCCAAAAACAATTCTCTTCACGCAGAGACCCAAAGGAAACCAACAATATACATATATATATATATATATATTGTTGTCAAAAATATAAGATACAAAATTGTAGTTTTATCAAAAGTACAGCACAAGCCCTATTGTTCTACACCTATGCAGATGTAACTCAAAAGCTAGTTATTGGGTTCAGTTTAATCTAAAATTAATATCATGAATATCATCCTTCAGCAATTGGAGATGGAAAATTAACCAACCTAAACCTAGCATCACAGACTTATGTGTAGTGCTAACAGAAAACATTATTACCAGTCTACAAATGAAGGTTAAATACCGTAATCCTTCCTCTCTAAAGATGAAACTGGTAGTTTCTTGTTTGCAATTTCAATAACCAAATCGAGAGAGACGGGAAGGAAGAGCATGAGAGAGAGAGACAGAAATCAATACCTAGCTGGTGCAGATGGTGGTCGCGGTGGAGCCTCGAAATCGAGAGAGAGAACTTCAAAATCGAAATCGCTCTGAGATGAAATCTCTGAGACCGATCTGAATCTCAAAGATGAATCTCTGAGAAATCAAGCACAGCCTCTCTCTTCGCAATCTCCCAGTCCCTGCCCCCCCTCTTCTCTCATAAAACTATGATTACCGGCTAGATCTAGAGAGAGAGAGACGGTGAAGCTTCGAAATCGAGAGAGAGATCTTCAAAATCGAAATCACTCTGAGATGAAATCGAAATCGCTCTGAATCTCAAAATGAACCTGCATGAATCTGAATCTCAAAGAAAATCGCTCTCGAGGGTTTAGAAGCAATTGGGGGTGAGCAAGAGAGAGGCGAGATTTGAAGGCGTGAGAATGAGAGGGTTGAGAGAAAAAGAGAGAGAGATGTGTGCGTATAATATCTCAGATTCAAAATAAGGGTTTCAACAAAGAGGGAGAGTGGAGGCGTGTGAGGCTAACCGATTTGGAGGCGTTTAAAAGCGACTCCTATTATAAAACGGTGTCGTTTTATTTCAAAGAATAGGTGGCGTTTATAAAACGTCGCTAAATATCAATAAAAGTGACGTTCTAAAAAACGTCTTTAAAAAAACGCCACCGTATCCCATTTTTCCTGTAGTGGCATTAGAAACTTGTTTTGGGCTGATGCAAGGAGTCGGGCGACTTATGAAGCATTTGGAGATGTCGTTTCATTTGACACAACTTATTTAACGAACAAATATGACATGCCATTTGCTCCATTTGTCGGAGTTAATCACCATGGTCAGTCCATTTTGCTTGGTTGTGGATTGTTGTCTAGTGAAGACACTAACACATTTGTTTGGCTATTCAAGTCATGGTTAAGTTGCATGTCAAATCATCCGCCAAAAGCTATCATAACTGATCAATGTAGAGCTATGCAAAATGCTATAGAAATTGTGTTTCCAGAAGCTCGACATCGGTGGTGCTTATGGCATATCATGAAGAAAATTTCGGAGAAGTTGAAAGGATATGCTAAATATGAAGCCATAAAGTTGGCTATGCAAAATGCAGTTTATGACAGTTTGACAAGAGCTGAATTTGAGAGTAAATGGGAAGAGATGCTTGCAACATTCAATCTTTATGATAATGAGTGGTTGGGGGTACTATATCATGAGCGGAATCGATGGGTACCTGTTTATGTTAAAGACATTTTTTGGGCTGGCATGTCAACTACACAACGAAGTGAAAGTATGAATGCGTTTTTTGATGGATATGTAAATCCAAAAACTACATTGAAGCAATTCGTTGAACAATATGACAATGCCTTGAGAAATAAGGTAGAGAAAGAGAAGAAAGCAGACTTCAAGTCTCGACACAAATTGTTTGATTGCCTAACTATATACGGGTTTGAGAAACAATTTCAGCAAGCCTACACTAATGCGAAATTCAAAGAAGTTCAAGGAGAGATGAAGAGATTAGTTTACTGTCAGGCAGTGATTGTGAAAGAGGAGGGATCAATTTGTACATATAATGTCCAAGAAGCGATGGTTGTTTCTGAGAAGATGAAATGTGGACTTTGTTGTCTATTTTAATTTAACTGAATGTGAAGTTCAATGCATATGTCGGTTGTTTGAGTTTAGAGGCATTATGTGCGCTCACTCACTTGCTGTGCTTGTCAGAAGATGCATAAATGAGGTGCCAAGTAAATACATTTTGCCCCGGTGGAGAAAAGATGTGGATAGAGAATATGCATGCATCAAAACCACATATACCGGCTTTGGGAATGATTTCAATGCAAGTACCTATGAGAGGATGAACAAAAAATTGATTGCCATTGTTCAACTTGCTGGTAACTCTGAAGGCAAAACTAGAATTGTAGACCTTGGGTTGGATGAAATCAAGGAGAGAGTCATGAAAGAAGAATCCGGTTATGGGAGTAATTTACCATGTTCAACAAGAAGTCCGATTCACACCGGTTCTACACAAGGAGGTAGTAGGAGGAAGGTGATTAGTCCTTTGGTTGCTAGGCGAAGAGGTCGTCCAGTTACGAAACGGAAGGTTGCCAAAGTAAATCAAATTGTTAATCGGTTCAAGGCAATAGCAAAAAAACAAAGAAAAGCAAAGGTAAAACGTGTATTCAAATGTTTTTTTTGACAAAGTATAGTGAAGTATGTAAAAGAAATTCATACATTTGAATATGTAATTATTCTTCAAAACATGCAGGCTGCTAAGTTGCTCTGATTTGAACCTGAAGTTCAAGCTCAAGCTCAAACACCATATTATCCTTATATGGTTGGCACAGAAAATAGTATGTATGCACCGGTACGTGTTCCAAAGAGGCCTTCATGTACTTTTACAAAGTGTATTCGAAAGAGTACTTCATGTACTTTTGCATCTTTCTATTGTTCTAACATGTACTTTTTGCAATGAATTGTCATAGGTGGCCCATGGTATTGGAGGCACATCACTTACTCCATCGGACTTCATAAGTGGCACACAGGAAGTTTGATGAGTGCTCCAACTCAGATTTATGGTTCTGCATCGGGAAACTTAGATATTACAGACTTGTTTGACTAGTTTCTATGTATTCCAACTGTTTGTTTTTGAGATTGGAAATTATGTAGTTTCTACGTATTCACTACTTCATGTACTTTGATGTTGAGAAGACTGAATATTATGTAGTCTACTATTATGAGTTTCAAAGTTTGTTATTTAATATACAGTGTTTATTTAGCATGTTCAATTTACCATGTTCAATAGTTTACCTGTATTCAACAATAGTTACCTTGTATTCAACAGTTTCCTGTATTTAACAATGTCCATTCAATGAGTAATGAAGAAAGTGTACAAATTTGAACAAGCCATTTTCCATTCCACTAACAACAAAAGAGGTACAATAAGTAGGTTTCAATACACAACAAAACATGACTTCCTCCAAAACATCACAAAAGTATGAAGTCTACGTCAACAAGTTCAAGGAGACATGTACTTCTACTTATTACATATTCATAAGTTTAAAGGCACCAATTACAAACAACACGAACAACATATATATCAACTTCTGCATCTTTGCGATCTGCATTCGAAGTTGTTCCGTCAGCTATATTTGTTGTTCAGTTATAGCTTGAAGTCGTTCGGTCATCACTTGTTCGCCAACAATTGGGACTTCGTTTGTTTGAATTTGATGACCTCCATATTTTGGATTCGTAGGTAAACACCATCCGATAAAACCACAAACATTACAATAGGAGAATAACTTATTCTTGTTTAGCTCGGTTTGTGGTAATTTGATGGTGGCTTGTTTGTTACATGTACGACAAATTCTGTTCACGTATGTCAACCAACCTGAGCTACTGCCACTAACACTTGAAGTTGACATCTGCAAAGAGGGACAAATAGCAATTAAAAATAGAAGATGAATGCTGAAGATGAATGATCTTATATATTCAATTACAAATAGAAGATGAATATCACTTAAAACATAAATTTGAAATATATATATTCAAATGATGATGAATGCTGAGGTCACTAATGCTACTTGTCTTATTCCTCCCTTGTTTTGAAATTTGCCCATCTGATCTGTTGGTCTGCTCCTTGGTTTAATGACTTGTATTCAGTTACTGGTTGTGGGTTTCTGGGTTGGTCTGTTCTGTTGGTTTCTCTGATCTGTTGGTCTGCTCTCTGGTTTAGGCTCAAGTCTTTGTGCTGTGTTGTGGTTCAATGGTTCACTGGTGTGTGTTAAGGTTGGTTTTGGTGCCTACCAGTATTTCAGTGGTGTGGGTTATGGTCTACCATTGAAGCAATATTAGAGTGTATGGTAAAGGCTTTGGTGCATGACTCTGTGCAGTGCAACTGTATGGGGAGAAAGTATGCTGCTGATCTAGGGTGTTGCTATAAGATTGGGTCTAAAATGTGGATCAAGGCTGTGGTTTCTCTGTTAATGATCTTGTGTGTAATTAGCATCATGTGTATTGCTGCATTGGGAAAGCCCTGTGGTCTAATGCATGACTCTGTGGCTTAGAGGCATGCTAATTAGCATCATGTGTATTGCTGTTTGCTGTAGCTTAGAGGCATGCTAATTAGCAAATTTTTGGGTTGCAGATTTTTGGGTTTTAGTACTCTGATTTCTCTCATATGTATGTATATGTATCATCAATGAATTTATGTATATATATATATAAGACACTTCAATAGTACTTGACTTAGCAGAATATGTATATGTATCATGTGTATATGTACCTGACTTAGCAAAATCTGATATACAAATTCATATACATATGAATCATATACAGAAATTTAACCATATACAGATGACTTTTAGCAAAATATACAGGTACATATACATATGAATCTGAGTATGAATCATATACATATGAAAGTCATCTGTACATATACATATGAATCTGAAAGTCATCTGTAAATGTAATATGTATATGTATCATCTATGATTTAGCAAAATATGTATATGTATCATATGTATCATCTATGTATATAAAAAATCTGATAAAAGTCATCTGTATATGAATCTGATAAAAATCTGATATAAGACACTTTATATGTATATGTATCATCTATGAATTTAGAGTTCTGACCAAAAGTTAAACAATTAGAGCACCTTCACCAATTATGCACCTTCAGAAGCTGAAGGAAATTTCTGAGCTTCTGTTGTGAGCTCACAACCGAAGCTATCATTTCTTTTTTTGAAGCTCACAACATATATACCTTCAAGAGTTGAAGGAAATGAAGCTATCACAACAGAAGCTATCATTTTAGAAATTTCCTTCAGCCCTTGTCAACAGAAGCTCACAACAGAAGCTATCACCTTCACCAATTATGCACCTTCAGAACCTTCACGAAATTGATTTAATGAAGAAATTATGCACTGGAGAAATTGAACCAATTGATTAAACATTTCGTTGGGGAATTTCATCGAACACGTTTAAGGCAATGAAAGAGTCCAACTGAAATGGCCACAATTCGTAAATGAAAATGCCACAATTCCCAAATCAAAAGGAAATTTCACAGATAATAGATAGAAAATTCACAGATAATAAATTAAATTTCACAAATTTTCCAAATGCCACAATTCATCGAACAGGAAATAGATAGATAGATAGTGATGTGTATACGCAGATATACATACAACGATGATATATACATATATATAGGAAATAGATATATACATATATATATATACGCAGATATACATTGATCAGTTATACATACAGTTCAAGTGAAGGGAAGGAGAGACAGAGAGATTCGCGAGTGAAGGGAGAGAACGAGCTGTTGGTGTCGGAGTGAGGTGAAGGACTGGTCGTCGGCGTCGGAGTGGGACTGGTCGCCGGCGTCGGAGTGGGAGGGTACCGTTGTTTGAGGGGGGAGGGGGGAAAATTTCAAATGAAATGGGAACCTGTTTGTTTGGTCTTACACCCAGTCACGTGACTATCACGTGAGGTGCCACCTCACTGGGTGTCACTGGGGGTCGGGGAAACTGGGTGTATGAGGCATTTTTGAAATAGAAAAAGCAACTATTCTTTTATTTTTTTACTTATTTTTATTTTTAGTTAAAGTCTGGAGACACATTAATTTGGCACATTGTCAACTACTTCTACATATAAAACATTTTTTATACTTTACCACTTCTTCTTTCTTCTTTTTTGTTTTTTTTAATACTGTTCAAAACCAATAAATACAACTCGCCTGTCATTAAAATTTCGGGAATTATGATGTGGGATTCAATAAAAATATTTATAAAAGAGTAAAAAGAATTATGATTTTAATTATTAATATTTATCACTTTTTATAAATATATATATATATATATTTTTTGGCTGATTCCACTGATGTGTAATTCTCCTTTAAAATCTATACTATATATTAAGTAAAAGAGAATTTTTAACCCCAAGCCTTGTGGGAGCTCTAATCTCTCAATCTAAATTTTCTGATTTTTTGATTTAAAAAAAAAAAACTTAGCATTTATTAACTTCTTCCAACTCCTAAGTCTTACTCTCATAATAACACTTTAATGCATTAAGAACAATCTTAAAAAAAATTCTTTGAAATCCAACACATTTCTTGAAAAATCTTAACACATATGATTATTATTTCTCATAATAACAATTTAATGCATTAAGAACAAACATAAAAAAAATTTATTGAAAAGTCCAACACATATGATTATTATCAAAATATTAAACTTTAATATAATATAATAAAAAAAAGACATTTAATTCATTAAAAAGTCCAACACATATGATTATTATCAAAATATCAAACTTAAATATAATATAAAAAAGGAAAAAAAATAAGTATTAAGAACAAGTACAAAAAAAATTTATTAAAAAGTCCAACACATATGATTATTATCAAAATATTAAACTTTAATATAATATAAAAAAGAAAAAAAATAAGACATTTAATAAAAACATTTAAAAATCACAATTCACATAGAGCTCCAATCTCCTAACCTTAATTTTCTAAATTTTTTATTTAAAAAAAAAACTCAGCATTTATTGATTTGGTCAAAATCTCCCGATCAGCATTTATTAACTTTTTTTCAATCCACATGTCTTTCCACATTTCTGCATTTATTGATTTGGTCAAAATCCCCAATCAACATTTAAAATCTCCTCATACAAAAAATTATAGATACAACTCGTGCATAGTTACTGCAGTAGCCTTTTTAATTTCTCATATACACCATGATTAGTGATAAGATTGTTAAATTAATTTTATAAAAAATCTTGTAAAACATAATTTATATATTAAAAAAATTTAAAACAAATATAAATATCTATAATTATTCCGTGTATAGCACGGGTGATAGGCTAGTATATACTATATATTAAGCAAAAGGGGATTTTTAACCCCAAGGCTTGTGGGAGCTCTAATCTCCTAATCCTAATTTTTTAATTTTTTGATTTAAAAAAAAAAAAACCTCAGCATTTATTGACTTCTCCCAACCCAACTTCAGCATTTATTGACTTTTCCCAACCTACAATCCCTTTTGACTTCTCCCATAATTATTGCAACATCCTTTTCAATTTCTCCCATAAACTATGGTTACACACAAAAATAAAAAATAAAAAAGATAAGAATTTAGCTATAGATCTCAAAAAGATATAACATCGAATTATGATTTAATAATATAATTATGTATTTTTTTTATGTATATCTATCAAAATTTTAAAGCACTTAATGGGACAAATTAATTAATTTTTCAAAATTATTGATTTTTAATTTACAAAATAGATTAAAAAAACTATTGACTGATTTATTTATTTAATAACAAAAATATTTCATAATCTCTCTTTCCTAATCTCTCTCACAAATTTTAAAAAAAAAAATATTAAAATTTACATTCATTTTCTCTTCCCCAAAAAATTAGATAGGAGCTCCAATCTCCTAAACCTAATTTTCTAATTTTTTGATTTAAAAAAAAAAAACCTCAGCATTTATTGACTTTTCCTAACCTACAATCCCTTTTGACTTCTCCCATAATTATTGCAATACCCTTTTCAATTTCTCTCATACACTATGATTACACACAAAAATTTAAAAAAAAAAAAAGATAAGAATTTAGCTATAGATCTCAAAAAGATATAACATCTAAATTTGAATTGCGATTTAATAATATAATTATGCATTTTTTTTATGTATATCTATCAAAATTTTAAATTACTTAATGGGACAAATTAATCAATTTTTCAAAATTATTGATTTTTAATTTACAAAATAGATTAAAAAAAACTATTGACTGATTTATTTATTTAATAACAAAAATATTTCATAATCTCTCTCTCCTAATCTCTCTCACAAATTTTCAAAAAAAAAATATTAAAATTTGCATTCATTTTCTCTTCTCCAAAAAATTAGATAGGAGCTCCAATCTCTTAATCCTAATTTTCTAATTTTTTGATTTAAAAAAAAAAATCTCAGTATTTATTGACTTCTCCCAACCCAACCTCAGCATTTATTGACTTTTTCCAACCCACAATCCCTTTTGACTTCTCCCATAATTATTGCAATACCTTTTTTAATTTCTCCCATACACTATGGTTACACACAAAAAATTTTTTAAAAAAAAAGATAAAAATTTAGCTATAGATCTCAAAAAGATAACATCTAAATTTGAATTGTGATTTAATAATATAATTATGCATTTTTTTTATGTATATCTATCAAAATTTTAAATTACTTAATGGGACAAATTAATCAAATTTTCAAAATTATTGATTTTTAATTTACAAAATAGATTAAAAAAAACTATTGACTGATTTATTTATTTAATAACAAAAATATTTCATAATCTCTCTCTCCTAATCTCTCTCACAAATTTTTAAAAAAAATATTAAGACTTGCATTCATTTTCTCTTCTCTAAAAAATCAGATAATATTTTCTATTAAAGTTGTAGATATTTACCTATATTTTATATATTATATTATAACATAACAAAAAAAACTAAAAAAAAATCTTTGAAGTTTATATCTAAATAAATTTTAAATCAATAAAACTTATATGTCTATCACATATCTAACTCACATCATAACTTACCTAAATAATAACAATTAAAAACAAATGGAAATCACAAATAAATTAAATTAAAAAAAAAATACTCATAACTTCATCTTAAATAAATTGAAAAAAAAAATAGCTGAATAGAAACCACACAAAAATAAAAATAAAAATAAAAAGATATATCTATCTATCTATCTATATCTATACTATATATTAAGTAAAATGGAGTTTTTAACCCCTAAGGCCTATGAAAGCTTCAATATCCCAATCTGAATTTTTTTAATTTTTTATTTTAAAAAAAAACTCAGCATTTATTGATTTGGTCAAAATCTCCTGATTAGCATTTATTAACTTTTTTCAATCCACATATATTTCCACATGCCTGCAATTATGAATTTGGTCAAAATTTTCTGATCAACATTTAAAATCTCCTTATACAAATAATTATAGATACAATTCGTGTATAGTTACTGCAGTACCTTTTTCAACTTCTTCCATACACTATAATTAGTGATAAGAAAAAAATCTTTAAAAATATAATTTATATATTAAAAAAATTTAAAATAAATATAAATATTTATAATTATCCCGTACATAGCACAAGTGATAGGCTAGTTCCTTATATTCCAAAGGCAAAGTTTAAAGAAATTGGAGGTTAGATGCATCCATGAAAATGACTTCACCAAGAGGAGACAGTGGGTTGTCCCAAACAAACATGACATTAATTTCCTTTCATGTTAAATGAAAAGATACATTATTGCAATCAGTTTTTTTTTTTTTTTTTTTTTTTTTTTTTTTTTTTTTTTCGGCTAGCTACATTATTGCAACCTAACACGTACTTTAACATTAAAAGAATGCCAACAAATTGATACGTTTTACAGGTGAAGATCATAATAAGTACCATGTGGACCATATGAGGGCATAAAACATTTTTTCTGTGACATTTGAATGGTAGGCAATAGAGGGGCCTTTTGGCAACCAGTTAAAACGTCTATTTTTTTAGTTTTTTAGCATTTTTATACATAGGGCTCTTTCGAGATTAGAGCAAAACGCCATATTTTGTGACTGAATAAAACACAAAGTTGTGTTTTTTTGCTCATTTAGAAAGTGGCAAAAGTAGGTTGAAAAATTACATAATTACCCTTAACGTTTATATTTTGTGGATTCAAGTAAAATGTAATTTTTTTTAGTTTAGTAAGATTATTTTAGTCATTTTAGTATGATGTGACACTATAAATAAATATTTAATTCAAAAAAAAAAAGTAATTTTTTATCAACTTTTCAAATCACTTCCAAAAAATTTGGTTAAAAGCAAAAAAATTACTTTTTACCATCTTTTCAAAATATCTCATAGAAGTTAGTTTTTTGAGTAAAAAAAAAAATCAATTTTTTTAGTTAAAGAAGTCGTCAAAAAATTAAAAAAGTTAAAAATTTAATTTTTTATTAATTTTTTAAAACACCACAAAATAGTGACATTTTTATATAATGATGAGTAGTACTGAGTTCATTTTGCTAGAGAAGTTTGACTTTTTGTACTATATCGATTTGGAAGTTGGTCTAACTACTTTGAGCGCCCCTTGTTTTCTGGTTATTTTTTTTAAATTAGGGCACATCTCAACTTGCTTTGGAAGTTTCCATAATGAGTAAAAAGTAATTCAGTGAAATATTTTTATATTAACAGGCCAATTGTCGTTGTCTTTCAAGGTTAATAAATTAAAGGGGGAAAAAAAACAAAGAGTGAAGGAAAAGATTGGCCCTCCCAAAGCTAGCAAGAAACATTTTAATGATAAATTATTAATAAGTTTTAATTGTTAAATTTAATTTTTATTAAGTCTTATTAAAAATAAGTCTTAGTAAAATTATCGCTAAAAATAATTTTTTTGTGATAATTTTTTATATACGTCGCTAAAAATTAATAATTAGTGACTTTTTTTGTCATGATTTTTATAAATTGTCACTAAAATTTATAATTTGTAACCTTTTTTTATAACAAATTTTTCTTATAGGACCTATTAAATAATAAGTCCACTTATTAGGATCTACACGTAAGTATCCCTATATCTTAAGGGTTAATTACATCAAAGTTGTCTCAGTTATTAGGCCCCACTTGTTTTTTATACTAGCAGTCGACTCCAGATTAGTAGTGATGCACAGTAAAATTAGCTTATATTTGTTTTGGTTTTTGAACTTTGGTTTTATAGTCCCTTCGGTTTAGGATAAGTCTTGGGCAACGAATTAGTAGTTTGGGTTGAGAGATGGTATTAACAAAGTAATCCGTTCGGATTGGGTGTTACCGGACGTCTGCCTAGAAGTCTAGCCTGTCAACAGCAATTTTTTTTTTTTTTTTTAAAAACTTGTGGGCATTTTTTCTAAAACATTAATGTTTAGGTGCCGTTTGGTAACACTTACGTTTTCAGTTTTGTGTTTATATTTACAAAAATTTTAAAAACTCAAATAAAAACTTGTTTGGTAAAATTTTTGATTTGTAAATTATTGGTCTCAGTTTATAAATTTGGCCATAAAATGAAAACACAAAAAATGTGTTTCCGTTTTGAGTTTTGAGTTTTTTTTTTTTTTACCACCTAACACTTGCCACCACCCGCCACCATTTTCTACCACCGTCTTCCGCCACCACCCTCCACCACTACCTGCCACCACCACTCACCACCCACCTGCCACCACCCGCCACCACCACCCACCAGCCACCACCCACTCGCCACCACCACCCACCCCACGCCGCCACCACCACCACCACCCACCACCCCCCACTACCATCCATCGCCCGCCACCACCACCCGCCACCTACTTGTCACCACCACTCACCATCCACCTGCCACCACCATCCACCACCTGCTACCCACCCGCCACCACCACCCCCACCCACCATCCACTACTACCACCATCACCCACCACCCACTCACCTATCACCACCACCACCACTACCACCCACTCGCTACCACCTACCACCCGCCACTCTCACCCACCCACCCACCCACCACCACCACCACCACCATCAGTACCATTACTCGCAACCACCAGCTATCCGTCACCCACTTGCCACTATCACCCGCCACTACCACCACCACCACTCACTCGCTACCACCCACCACCCGTCACCGTAACCCACCATCACCACCCACCACTACCCGCCATCTGCCACCCACCTACCACAACTACCACCACCACCTACTCGCTACCACCCGCCACCGTCACCCACCCACCACCACCACTACCACCAGCTACCTACCCGCCACTACCACCCACCACCATTCGCCATCCGCCACTTACCTGCCACCACCACCCGCTATCCGCCACCCCCCCACTTGCTACCACCACTACCACCACCACCCACTCGCTACCACCCGCCATCGTCACCAACCCACCTACCACCACCACCACCACCACCACTAGCCACCACCCACTACTACTCGTCATCCGCTACCCACCTGCCACCACCACCCCGCCACCACCACCACCACTATCACCACCCGCCACTGTCACCCACCACCACCCACCCGCCACCACCCACCACCACTCGCCATCAACCACCCATTTACCACCACCACCTACCACCACCCGCCATCTGCCACCCATCTACCACCACCACCCACTCGCTACCACTCACCAACCGCCACTGTCACCCATCCACCCACCCGCCGCCACCACCACCACCACCACCACCATCACCCATCCGCCACCACCCACCACCCACCATCACCACTTTCCACTACCGTCTACGACCGCCACTTGCCATCACTTGCCATTTCTCACTCTTTTTTATATTTTTAAAATTTTTTAAACATTTTGTTAATTACCAAACGCATTTATAGTTTATGTTTTTCTAAAAATAAACAAAAAATAAACAAAAATCAGTTTATAAATTTTTTGTAAATATAAACTGAAAACGTAAACGTTACCAAACACACACTTAATGTTTTGTATTTTTTATTAAGTAAAAATCATAATTTTATTTATTTTATATAAAAATAATTTAACAATCTCCACACTAACAACTATTATAAAAACAAACACAATTTTATAATCCCCTCACTATTAATCTCTTTACTAACAATTCAATTATTATCAATCCTCTCTATTTTACCTCTGAAAACAAACGAGGCCATAGTGTATTTATAAACTCAAACATTTTGAAACCTTTACCTATCCCCTCTATTCTATCTCTGAAAATAAACGGGTCTCAGTATATTTATAAACTCAAACATTTTGAAACCTTTAAGTACAAAAAAAAAATTGTACAAAAGGCCCATTTTGTAGAAATGAAAATGGTGTGTTTTTATAACTGATGAGAAAGTCTTAATGCAAAAACTTTTATTTGTCAATAATTAACGAAATCTTAATGCAATAACATTTTACTAACTTCATATTTATATTATAATATTCCTATAAAAAAATACTGATGAGAAAGTCTTAATGCAATTACTTTATTTGTCAATAATTAATGAAATCACTACAAGAAAATGCAGCATTGGCGACTAAAATAATTATTTTCGTCGCTAAAAGTCGTACAAATGGCGACTAAAATCAGTTTTGTCGCCAAACGTCAGCACTTTTGCCGACTAAAGCAGTTTGGTCGCCGAAAATAGGACTTTTACCGACTAAAGGTCAGTTTAGTCGCCGAATATATCACTTTTAGCGACTGAAAAACATTTAGTAGCTAAAAGGCACGGTTTTTGGCGACTAAAATCATTTAGTAGCCAAAAGTGATGGTTTTGGCGACTAAAAAACAGTTTAGTCGCCCATTACAAGTGTTTTGCCGACTAAAATGCATTTTAGTCGCCCAAAGTTGAGGTTTTGGCGACAAAAGTTCTGTTTAGTCGCCAAATGTGTAATCCTTAGGCGGGACTCATTTGTTTTAGCGACAGAAACACAAATTAGTAGCCAAAAATTGGAGAATTGGCGACTAAAATTGAGATTTAGTCGCCAAAAGTGCTACCCAATTTTTTTTGTAAATATTTTATTTTTTTACATGAAATATATTAAATAAAATAATTTATCTTTATATATACAATTTTTATATATACCAGTGAATATAGTATATAAATAATAAATGTTGCATTAATAATCATGAGATGTGTGAGTGGCATAGTGGGGACAGGTGTTGCTGAAGGTACAGGGGCGTGTTTGGCTGTGACGTCCCAGGTTCGAGCCCTGGGAGCTCCAGCATAGGCAAATTTTTTTTTTTTGAAAAACTAGTATTGGCGACGAATACATTTTGGTCGCCGAAAGATAAATAAAAAAAAAAAAATTAGTATTGGCGACTAAAGTTTAGTCACTAAAAGTAGAATTTCCCAAAATGGAATGGAATATTGGCGACTAATTATTTAGTCGCCAAAGACATATGTATTGCCGACTAACAAATGTTTAGTCGCCAAAGCTTTTCGCGACAATTTTTCGGCGACCACAGCGGCGACTAAAGATTTTAGTCGGGGAAAGTGAAAAAATTAGTATTGGCGACTAAAAATGGGGCTTTTGGCGACTAAAACTTTAGTCGCCGAAAGTGTTTTTTCTTGTAGTGAATCTTAATGCAATAACATTTTATTAACTTCATATTTATATTATAATATTCCTATAAAAAAATCACATAAATCTATATTATAATATGCTTGATCAATGACGTTCCATCATCTGTCTAGATAGCTGCATGACCACATGATATTTTACATCTTGCTCCCACATAGCATTTAAACTAGAGTATAATTATGAGCACATCCTTTATGTTCATTGAAATTTGAGTGCAAATAAAAGTGAAAGATTGAGACCCATATAATAACAACTTCTATTACAAGTAACACAAATAGATCATTTTTAATCCTCCCTATAAGTTCATCTTTTTATCTTTTTATTTATTTTTTTTTGAGTTACATTAATTAATATATTCTATTTACCTTTTTATACATTTTTTTATAAAAATTCAAAAAGTGCACTTATTTAGAACATCTCAAACCACTCCTACGGTCTCTTTCGGAATGAATAAAAATAATTAATTTATTAATTTATTTAAGTCATATTATTTTTTTACTTTTTTATACGTAGTTTTATAATTAGTGAAAAAAATCAACTTATAAGTCATACTAACGTAGGGGTGTTTTGGGAACTTCTAAAATTTTTTTTTTTGACTTTTTAGCTTTTTTACTCAAAAAAAGTCACAAAAAGTCAATTTTTTTAACACAAAAGCTAAAAAGGCACAAAATTAAAAAAATTAACTTTTTATCAACTTTTTAAAACACCACCTAATTAATCATTTTTCTGACAAAGATACCCTAAATTTATAAAGTGTAATCGCATATATTCCCCCATGACTTGCCAAAAAGTAGGTGCTTTGGTAGAACATAATTAATCAATGTCACAGCCATAAAACACAACTAGGACAAGGCATGAAAAGTAACCATCAAGATGTCCCCTTAATTTCTTAGTCCTTAAAAATATTTGTAAAGATATGGATTAGATAGTGATTATGATGTCAGTACACTTGGCTTGTTTACATTAATCTATATATATATATATAAATTATTAGGAAGAAAATTTTTATTGTAAAATCGATAACATATCGGATTGATTTGATATAATGATATCCCAAGATCTCAAAAATAGATAAAAACTTGCGTAGAAGGAAGGATTCAAACTTCTATAGAGGAGAAAAAAAAAGGCCCTCATAAGGGCGGAAAACAAACTTTCAGGAAGGATTATTACATCAACAAAGAATCCTAATTAATCCATAATTAATTATGAATAATGTTATATAAATTAATAAATCTCATAAACTTTTTTTTTTCACTTATTGATGTGACACTAATCATATTATTGAAATAATTTTTGTTTTAATTTTTAAAATTTTATTTATATATAACACATCAGTTAATAAAAAAATTTAATTTTTTATTAATTTACATAATGTTAGACTAATTTATTTTAATGATTTATTTAATTATGTTTTAATTTATTTGAAAGAAAAAAATAGAATTCAAAATTTATTTTGATGATTTATTTAATTATATTTTAATTTATTTAAAAAAAAAAATAGAATCCAAAATTTATTTTGTCCCATTATTTCTCACATAAACTTTTATCCTAAATATTGTTTAAATGTATTTAATATTTGCTTAAATCAGTAGTTGATTTCAACCTAAAAATAACGTCCAAACCAGAGGTTCAAACAGCCCAAAATAAAGGTTCAAACAGTCCAGCACAGTAGCAGGCCAAAAGATTCAAGTGGAAGATATTCAAATTTGTAATGATGGAGTGGAAGATATATTCAAATTAATAATGATGGAGTGAAAGATATCCAAATGAATACAACGGCTATAAACGGTTATAAGTTTCATTATATATACTAAAGCCTCTAATGTAAACAAGTTACAAAAAAAATCAAAAAATATTCTTTGATCTATAATCACTCACATCTATTCTCTGAAAAATTCTCTGAAAATTTTGTTTACATCCTCTTTCAGAAATTATATACTGAGACGTATAGCTTTAAACCCATCTTTCCTATGTGACGTTTGCAGAAAAATCAAAGTTTCATTTTTATATCTATCTTTGAGAGATAATTCTTGTAACTTTCTGTGAAAGCGAAAACACATTCTTTTCAATTTTGTAAGACAGTACACTCAGTGTTCTTGACTTAGAAAGTCTATGTAAAATTTGTGGAGGATTGTTCCATCTGTGAAAAGATTACTAGCACCCTGTGAAGCTAGAGTATAGTGAAAAATCTCAAGTGAAGCTTGAGGAGTGGACGTAGGTCGAGTTGAAACCGAACCACTATAAATTTGTTTGCCTCTCTCTCCCTTATCTTTTTATTTTATTTACATTGCTGTAGCTATATTTCATATTTTCACTATGTTAAAATTATTAACTGACATAGTTGTTAGAACACTTGTTTTAATTATTTTTATTTCATTAACTATATTTATCTATTGTGCTAGTCATAATTTTTATTAGGGTATTATTATTTTTATTTGTAAAAATCTAATTCACCCCCCCTTTTAGATTGTCTTTTAGATAACAATTGGTATTAGAGTCTAGACTCTTATTTTAAATTTAACCATCTGAGAGTTTCGATCTATGGCAACCTTAGTTGAAGGACAAGCCACAAATAGGCTACCATTATTTGATGGAAACAACTATAATCATTGGAAGGATATAATGACCCTATACCTACAAGTCACCGATTATGCCATGTGGATTATTGTCACCAAAGGTCCAAAAATTCCTATCAAATTAGTAGACAATATTAGTGTACCTAAAACTGAAGATGAATGTAATGAGAGGGATCATAAATTATTACAAGCCAATGCTAAAGCCAAGCTCATTCTTGTTTGTGGATTAGACTCTAAGGAGTATAATAGAATTTCAAGTTGTGATTTGGCAAAAGAAATTTGGGATAAACTTGAGGTAATGTATAAAAGTACAAACCAAGTGAAGGAATCTCGTATTGATATGCTTGTTCATAGTTATGAATTGTTTAAAATGAATTCTGATGAATCTATTTCAAGTATGTTTACTAGATTTACTGAAATTGTAAACTCTTTGAAATCTCTTGGCAAAACTTATACTAACAGTGAGTTGGTGAGAAAAATTCTTAGGTGTTTACCAAAGAATTGGAAAGCAAAGGTCACGGTCATTATAAAAGCCAAAAATTTCTTCATACTTGGATTGGATGAGCTTATGAGTTTCCTTATGACTCATGAGATCACCATGAAAAGACATGAGGATGTTGAAAACAAAAAGAAAAGTGGAATTGCATTCAAAGCCTCATCAAATAAAGAAGAACATGAAAACTCCAGTAAGGATGAAAGCTATGTCATGTTTAGTAGAAATCTGAAAAATCACTTCAAGAAAAACAATTATGAAGGAAGAAAACCTTTCAAGAAATAGTACAACAAAGATAACAAGAAAGAGCCTATTATTTGCTATGAGTGCAAAAATCCTAGACATATGAAGATAGATTGTCCAAAATTAAAGAATCATGGAAAAGACTACGAAAAGGCCATGATAGCAGCTTGGGGAGAAAGTGAAGATGAAAGCTCAAGTGATGAAATTGAAAATGAAGTAGCCAACTTATGTCTCATGGCTCTTGAAAATGAAGACTCTACTAGAGACTTCTTAAAAAGACTTCTTATGACCTTTGGCATGATAGAAAACCCAACATTAGTCACTTGCATGTTTTTGGTTGTAAATGTTTTGTGCATAATAATGGTAAGGATAACTTAGGTAAATTTGATTCAAAATCTGATGAAGCAATTTTTCTTAGCTATTCCTTAACTAGCAAAGCTTATCTTGTTTTCAATAAAAGAACTCTTGTTGTGGAAGAATCTATACATGTGGCGTTTGATGAAACTAACATCTCTGTTCAAAAGCAAATTGTTAGTGATAATATCGATTTGGAACCAAATGTGGAAGATTCAAGTATCTACCAAGAAGAGAACCAACCATGTAAGTTGAACTAAGAGATTGAACAACTTATTCTCCCACTTCAAGAAGAAGAAAGAAACAATGATGATTTGCCAAGAGAATGGAAGTTTGTTCATAATCACCCTAAAGATTTAATCCTAGGTGACCCTACAAAAGGTATTGAAACTCGCTCTTTACTTAGAAACATTTGTAGTAACTTGGCTTTTCTCTCACAGATTGAGCCTAAAAACTTTCAAGAAGCCGAATTTGATGAACATTGGATGATAGCTATGCATGAAGAGCTTAACCAATTTGAAAGAAACAAAGTGTGGGAACTTGTGTCAAGACCTAAAGATCATACCATTATCGGTACCAAATGGATCTTTCGAAACAAGCTTGATGAATTCGACACAATTATACGAAACAAAGCTAGACTTGTTGCACAAGGATGCAATCAAGAATAAGGTATTGATTTCGATGAAACATTTGCTCCGATTGCTAGATTAGAAGCCATTCGCATGTTACTTACATTTGCATATTTTAGAGATTTCAAACTTTATCAAATGGATGTAAAAAGTGTCTTTCTTAATAGTTTTATAAATAAGAAAGTTTATGTTAAACAATTCCCAGGTTTTGAAGGTTATGCTTTTCCAAATCATGTTTTTAAACTATCAAAAGCTTTATATAATTTGAAACAAACATCTCGTGCATGGTATGAACGATTAAGTAAATTTTTGATTGAAAATAATTTTTCTAGAGAAACGATTCACACAACACTTTTTGTTAAAATAAAAAATGATAATTTACTTACTATGCAAATATATGTGGATGACATTATATTTGGTGCTACTAATGAAACTTTATGTAAGGAATTTGCTAAGTGTATGCAAGGTGAGTTTGAGATGAGCATGATGGGGGAGTTAAATTATTTCCTTGGGTTTCAAATTAAACAATGTAAGGAATGAATTTTTATCAACCAAGTTATGTACACAAAAGAACTACTCAAAAAGTTTGGTATGTATGACTCAAAAATAGTTGAAACACCTATGAGCACATCCATTAATCTAGATAAGGATGAAAAAGGTAAGTCCATTGATCAAACAAAATATCGAGGTATGATCGGTTCACTTCTTTATTTAACTGCAAATAGACTCGATATTATGTTTAGTGTTTGTATGTATGCTAGATATCAATCAAATCCTAATAAATCACATCTCAGTGCTGTTAAAAGAATTTTTAAATATTTTGTTGGCACTCAAAATTTGGGATTGTTTTATCCTAGAAGTGTTGCATTTGATTTAGTTGGTTACTCGGATACCGACTTTTCCGGATGCAAACTTGATAGAAAAAACACTAGTGGCACTTGTCACTTTTAACTCATTAGTATTTTGGTTTAGCAAAAAGTAAAATTCTGTTACTTTATCAACGGTCGAAACTGAATATATAGCTTCCGGAAGTTGTTGTGCCTAAATACTTTGGATGAAACAACAATTGGAGGACTTTGATTTGCATTATGATCATATCCCTATTAAATGTGATAATACTAGTGTCATCAATTTAAGAAAAAATTCAGTTCAACACTCACGAACAAAACATATTAAAATTCGACATTATTTTTTAAGACATCATGTTCAAAAAAGGGATATTGTACTTGAATTTGTAAACACCGACAAACAATTTGCGGATATTTTCACAAAACCCCTAAGTGCGGATCGTTTCAATTTTATTCGTGGCGAGCTTGGAATGTCGATTTCTACTTAAAAAGTTTTGTTATGACTGTGAAACTTGAATTTTTGTTAAAATGATATATGTGTATTGCTACACTGATATGGAAACATTTATATCAGTTGAATGCTCTCAAGTCCTTCATATATTTATTCTCCTTGACAATTTGCTATTCTTAACTGTGTAATTTTTTTTGGGTTCTGCATCTTGAGATAAAATTAAGGAAAAATTACTCATAAGTCCCATATTGAAAAATGTTACTCCATCTAGTCCTGAGTGTTTTTTTATAAACCATTTAGTCTTTTTTTTACATCATAACATTATTATCAAAACAACATTAAACATCACAACATCATCATCAAAAAAATTTTATATGATGATGTTTGATCAAAAACAATTGTTATGAAATTTGAAATTTATTGGTGCTTTTCCCTAAATTTAATATTCATAGATAATTCAATGGACAGGACAAATGGTCGTCTTCGATCACCAATCCATGTTTAACCCATTCGTTTTCTTCTACACACAGGACAAACATGTCTGTAATATACACCTTCGAAATGAACTGGGTTGGGTTGGAAAGTTTTCAAATCATTTTTATAAACAACTTATCAGACAAAATCTTCATATCAACATTATCATCAAAAAAATTGTTATGATGTCAAGGAATTCATAGTTGAAACCGCCCCATCATTGTTCGAATCGTTGTGTGATGATTTTGATGATGGCTTTCGAGAAAGCTTACCCAGAATCTGCCTAATCATATCCACAAAACCCTAACCCTATCCCCAAAATTTTCCACCTTGAAATGCCTCAGAACACAAACCATGGAGATACAAGTCTACAGCAAAACAATAACCTTAATCACAATATCATACCTGACACCAAAATCACGATTCAGTACGATCCCCATTTCGCCCAAACCCACTTCACTCAAACATCAAACATCATCGTCAAAAAAATTGTTATGATGATGTTTGATCAAAAAAAAAATTATTTAATCGTTATTTTGATGTTTGATGTTTGATGTTATTTTAATCGTTATTTTAATGTTTAATCATTATTTTTAAAATTGTTTAATCGTTATTTTGATGTTGTTTTGATGATGATGTTATGATGTTTGATGTTATTTTGATGATGATGTTTGATGTTATTTCGATGATGTTACTCATAAATCTGATGTTTGATGTTTGATGTATAATGTTTGATGTCTGATGAATTATCATAATGTTTAATGGTTCAGAATCTGTGTTTGATGTTTGATGAATAATCCTAATGTTTAGTGGTTGATGTTTGATGAATAATCCTGACGTTGCAATGTTTGATGTTGGATGAATAATGTTTGATGTTTGAAAAGAAGGGAAATCATAAAAAGACCTATAGTAAGCTTCTTGGAAAATAGGACTTATTAGTCCAACAAAAAACCTTTAGGACTAAATAGGTTAACATTCCTAAATTTGGGATTTATTAGTGCTTTTCCCTAAAATTAACTTTGCATACATTAATTTTTTTTTAAACCCTTATAGTATTTTTTTTGCATTACCATTTCAGTAACACCAACGTTCCATTAAGTTTAATTTCTGCCGGTATTATTTTATTTTTTCATTTTGCTATTAGGCTTAATTTCTTTTATTTTTATTTTTTTCTCATTATTATTTTTTGTTTGGGCTTAATTTTTTTATTTTTTTCTGCTTTTTAATTTCATTTTTCAGTACTTAAACATAAAAACAAAAACAAATCAAAATACAAATATTTACATAAAAAAAACCCTTCATTTTTTTTACAGCCATACGCCGTTCAAAATAAATATATTTACATTAAAAAAAAAACCCTTTATTTTTTTTTATGGCCATACGCCGATTTTACTTACTCGCCTCTTCCATCATTTTCTCCCTCTTTTTCTCACCTTGGGAAGCCCTTGAAGGCCCTACCCCCTTGCTTTCGTCGAGAGCGAGACTCTCCGTTGACTATCAAAGGCCAAGAACGACGTTGCTCAAAATCAGGCCATGGAGGTTGTCTTCCGTTTAAGCTCTTTATTTTCGGCCTTCAGTGCGCAAATCTTTGCTTGCGCATCCTTGTATATGCGTTGGAGCAGCGAGAGTTGGGCGTTGACCTGGTGGAGCTCATTCGTCTTGTTCTGTAGTCGGTGTGCCAATTTTGTGACTGCAGTCACCGTCTCCATACAAGATGTCAGTGTGAAATTATTGGCTTCAATATCTGATTAAGCTGCTATTATTTGCTCAATCGACATCATAGGAAGGTTGGAAAGAGTAAGAGCCGGGGCACTCGGCCCAGCAACGCTTACGGGATCATTTAGGTCTAGAAAGAGAATAAGGGGACGGGACGAGGCCATGAAGTAGAAAAGAGAGATGTAATCGATAGGAGGGTCGTTTTTGGTAGACTTTCTGCTCTGCTCAGTCTCTCTGTTCTATCTCTCTCACGTAGAAGAAGAAAGGAATGGAAGCGAATGAGAAAGCAAAAGGAGAAGAGAGTGATTACGAAGAAGACAGAGGAGAAGAAGACAAGAGGGAGAGAGAGTCGAGGCTGTTGATTGCCCCGTTTCACTTTTGTCGGTCGGCTGACGTAAAAGCAATGACGCGTGTCCGACACGATTTTCGATGGAAAAGAGAGAGGCGCACGAATCGTATATATATTTGTATCTATGTTTTGAATTGAATAGATGCCATTTATCACAATCATTTTCCTTCTCCTCCTCCTCCAGTTTCTGATCCATGATTTCCTTTTGATAATGTTACAGGGGGAGAAAATTATATGATGTTATGTATTATAGTATTATTTTGTTATGATGTTATGTATTATGGTATTATTTTCAAATTATAATATTATTTGAAAACTAATCTGATGATTATGTTTTTATAGTTTGATATTTTAGTCTCATATCATGTCTCTAATTAAAGCTTTATTACACATGTGTTAACCTATGTATTTAGAAATGAATTCAGAAAGCATGACTTGAGGGGGAGCTTTTCTTACTTCAAAATTAAATTAAAACATCATTGTATGCCATCATAAAAAAGGGAGAGATTGTTAAATTAATTTATTTTGATGATTTATTTAATTATATTTTAATTTATTTGAAAGAGAAAAATAGAATCCAAAATTTATTTTGATGATTTATTTAATTATTTTGTAATTTATTTGAAAAAGAAAAATATAACCCAAAATTTATTTTGATGATTTATTTAATTATTTTGTAATTTATTTGAAAAAGAAAAATATAACCCAAAATTTATTTTGATGATTTATTTAATTATGTTTTAATTTATTTGAAAGAGAAAAATAGAATCCAAAATTTATTTTGATGATTTATTTAATTATATTTTAATTTATTTGAAAAAAAAATAGAATCCAAAATTTATTTTGATAATTTATTTAATTATGTTTTAATTTATTTGAAAGAGAAAAATAGAATCTAAAATTTATTTTGATGATTTATTTAATTATGTTTTAATTTATTTGAAAAAGAAAAATATAATCCAAAATTTATTTTGATGATTTATTTAATTATGAATAGAATCCAAAATTTATTTTGATAATTTGTTTAATTATGTTTTAATTTATTCGAAAGAGAAAAATAAAATCAAAATTTATTTTGTCCCACTATTTCTCACATAAATTTTTATCCTAAATATTGTTTGAATGTATTTAATATTTGCTTAAATTAAGAGTTCATTTCAACCAAAAAATAATACCTAAACCAGAGGTTCAAACAGTCCAAAACAAAGGTTCAAATAGTCCAACACAGCAGCAGGCCAAAAGGTTCAAGTGAAAGATATTCAAATTTGTAATGATAGAGTGAAAGATATTCAAGTTAGTAATGATGGAGTGGAAGATATTCAAATGAATACAACGGCTATAAACGGCTATAAGTTTCATTATATATACCAAAGCGTCTAATGTAAACAAGTTAAAAAAAAAAGAAAAGAAAATATTCTTTGATCCATAATCACTCATATCTATTCTCTGAAAAATTCTGAGAAGTGTTCTTCAATTTTTATTTACATTCTATTTCAGAAATTATATACTGAGACGTATATCTTTAAACCATCTTTCCTATGTGAGATTTACAGAAAAACCAGAGCTTCATTTTTATATGTATCTTTGAGAGGTAATTCTTGTAACTTTCTGTGAAAGTAAAAACACATT
The DNA here is from genome assembly GCA_022316695.1 of Camellia oleifera. Classification (NCBI taxonomy): domain Eukaryota; kingdom Viridiplantae; phylum Streptophyta; class Magnoliopsida; order Ericales; family Theaceae; genus Camellia; species Camellia oleifera. The sequence continues at coordinate 67,579,460 of CM039312.1, read as the reverse complement.
CTTTTCAATTTTGTAAGAGTGTAGTACACTTAGTGTTCTTGACTTAGAAAGTCTGTGCAAAATCTGTGGAGGATTGCTCCATCTGTAAAAATGTTGCTAGTACCCTATGAAGCTAGAGTATAGTGAAAAATCTCAAGTAAAGCTTGAGGAGTAGACATAGGCCAAGTTGAAGCTGAATCACTATAAATTTGTTTGTCTCTCTCTCCCTTATCTCTTTACTTTATTTAAATTGTCATAATTATATTTTACATTTTTACTGTGTTAAAATCATTAATTGACATAGTTGTTAGAACACTTATTTTAATTATTTTTATTTCATTAACTATATTTATTTATTGTGCTAATCATAATTTTTATTAAAATATTATTTTTTTTATTTATAAAAATCTAATTTATCCCTTCTCGTAAGTTGTCTTTTGAGTAACACATAACATTTTAAAAACAAAAAATTATGCCAATGAGTCTTACTGAAGAGCTCTTTTTGCCTCCAAACAAACTCAACAATTAGATCTAATGCATGTGACTAATCATTTAAGGCATGCCTAGCTAGTATATACTTTTCCTTGGTGTAATGTACAAGCCATTGACATATGGTGTCCACCACATATATTACAAATTGTTAATTTTTTTTCTTCTTAGGTGGGTGAATGATTATAGATCTAGGATTGTACAGCTTGCTAAAGAAAAATGATATTGACAAAAAAATTGATGAAAGAATCAATCGTTGGGCATCACAAGTTTAAATCATATGTTTGTTTGGTGATCGGTTCTCCACGCATGGTGGCATTCCCAAGTTTGAATAATTTTGAGTTACTTACCAATAAGTCTCATATATAAAATTAAAACAAAATATTTACATTAATTAGTCTTACATATTTTTAATTGTTACCGAAAAATCCTTTTTTTTAGATTAAATTTTTTTTTTTAAAAATGCTACTACATTTCATCACCGCCGAAATATTCAACATCACTAAAAAGTCGCCGGAGTATCGCCGGAGTATTCTAAACATCACTGGAAGTCGCCAGAATGTCCAAAATGTTTGTTACATCAATAACATTATTGGAAACTCATCGAAATGTTCAGAATATTGCCAGAAATAATAAAAAATTAAAAATTAAAAAAAAAAGAGAAAATATGCTAAATATTGATAAACTGAAAAAAAAAAATAAAAAAATAACAACAATGGAAAAAAAGTATATATTATTTTTCAATTTTTGTAAAGTTTAAACAAATAATCTTCAATATCGATCAAACTGAAAAAGTAGGCTTTAAAATTGTAAAATGTTACAGTTTTAAAGTATAATTCTACTAAGCATTTATCCTTATTAATCAAATTAGAAAACATGTTATGAAACTGTAAAATTTTACAATTCTAAAGAATGTTATGAAACTGTAAAATTTTACAATTTTAAAGCATGATTTATTTGAGCACCAAAAAAATTGAAACTGTAAAAGTCTATAGTTTTCATCACCTGTAACTAAAAGTTAAAAACAACTTGTTCAGAATTTGAAAATTTTCTTCATTAAAACAGAAAAAGAGAAGTGTGTGGCAGAGAAAATATAAAAAAAATTTGACAAATCAAAGAAAAGAAACAAATATAGAGAGAATATTGTACTCCGACAACTATTTTGATTTAGATCCAGTCAGATCTCATATAGATTTACTTATATTTAATGCAGATCTGAGCAGATTTACATCAAATCTGAGTAGATCTACTCACCTTCTTCAATGAAAACTCGTCTCTTTCGCTGTCGGTGATGTTGAAGTTAGGAGCCAATGATCAGTGGTTGCTAGTGAACTCCAAGCAATAGTGGTTGTCGATCGTCGGTGACTATATATTAAAAAGAGAAAGAGAAAAAGTAAGAAGTAGTTGTCGATTATCAAAAATCAAGGAGAGAGAGAGAGAGAGAGAGAGAGAGAGAGAGAGAGAGAGAGAGAGAGAGAGAGGGGAATGAATTCATAGGATGAATGAAGAAAAAAAAAGGTAGTGGACTTTTAAGAGTCTTCAAAAGGTTGTGGACTAAATAGACTTATCCTCTTTTAAATAGAACTTCTAGGTAATTTGCCCAATAATTTTTATGGTGTAAAAAAGAAAATAAAAAAAAATTAAAATTAAAAAGAATTTTCTAATGTTTCTTAAAAGGTGAGTAGTTTTTAATTTTTTTTTTTATATGAAAAATAGTTCATTATACAAGTTTTTTTTTTGCTAATTACATTGACACCCTTGAGGTTTTTGTTTAATACAGATCTCCACTTACATTTAAAAAATTACACTTATACCTATATCAGATTAAAATGACATATTTATCCTTTAGCCTTTATACATATAAAATAATAAATAATGCAGATATTTTGTTCATTCCATTTCAAGGGAAATAACAATCATCTTATTTGGTTTAACTCACATAAAAAACGATTTTTTTTTTAAAAATTGTGTTTTTTTTATTTTTACTAAATTTTTAAATGTTTTAAGCAATTTTTTATTTTTTAGATACACCTAATCTAGATATACTTTAGAAGTACAATATTTTGTGATTTTTTTTTTTTTAAATTCACCAAATACAAAAAGCAAAAACAAAAACAAAAACAAAAACCAAAACAAAAGCAAAAACAAAAATATAAAAATTCAATACATTATCTTATTTTGTTGTATTCAATGGATTTTTTTTAAAAGTTTTTTGTACAAATTTTGTACTTTTTAAATATATTTAGATTAAATTAATCTAATCAAGATATAATGATGGAAATAAAAATGAAAACAATTATATTAATATATAAAAATTTATAGAAAAAAATATCATAAAATTGTTGTGATAGTGATATTATTGTAAATATAAATTATATTTATGGGTGTTTTGTTTTAAAGTAAAATGTTACCATTAAGTTATATAATTGTGTTTGAAATTTCTATATAAAATTTATATTTGTATATCATCGCTCAATAAGAATATGTATTCAGATAGAATTTAATGATAAAAAGTTGTAGAATGTAGTTATGATAATAAGAAGAAAAAATGGTAGGAAAAAAGGCAAAATGATTATTTAGAAAAATTTAAGGCATGACAACAATTTAAGGAACAATTTGTAATGGGATTACAATTCTCGGGGAGAGAAATGTAATTTTTTAAATGTGAGAGGGACATCTATATTAAACAAAAACTTCAAGGGTGTTAGTGTAATTTACTTTTTTTTTTGGTGTGTGTGTGTGTGTGTGTGTGTGTGTGTGTGTGTTTCTCATAAAATGAAAACAAAACCATCTTAGAGAAAGCACAAACAGGAAAATAATTGAAACTATCAAATACCCTCCATTCAATTAATTTTTTTCCCTTTTCTCTAATACAATCGTCCATGACCAAATAAACAAATAAAGACTCTGCAAACTGACAAAAACTTAGCTTACAAGGTTGGCCCTTTGCCATTAGCTTATTCCCTCTCCAAGCTCTAAAATAAAAATTTTAAAAAGACCAAAAAAAAAAAAAAAACTAACAAATTAGATACTCAACAAGATAGAAAGAAATACAAAGTCTCACAATTACAAAGCAATCTATTTCAATAAAAACAACACACTGACTTCTCTAATCTTATATGCAGTTTCTTCTGCTTCTATCTTTTCATGTTCATATATGTGTTCACACACCATTCTGTTCTCTCTTTTTTTGTTTTTGTTTTTGTTTTTGGTGTTTCCGGAGACACAAACAGCTAGAATTTTCTGCTCAACACGATTAATACCTCGACTATGTGTTTTTTTATGAGCTGAAATGGGAATAAATGCAATCAAGTGTCGATAACAGAAGGCACTAGTAAGGAATCTGAGTGTGCCGCCACCACTAAGTTGGGACAATGGTGCCAATGTAGCCGAATCCCATGATAGTAAAGGTTATGGTTTGGAGGAATAGGTAAATGAAGTAGTTGTTCTTCCCATACAGAAAGTCATAGCATCCACTGAAGAAGAGGAACGCTGCGAATCCCAACTCCAACATATGAATTCTGTAAATTTTTAACCACAAATCATTAAAAATTTAATTAATGTGTAAAAGTAATACATACAAACCATTCATGTTATAAAGTAGAAAATGCATACTTTAGATGCTAATAGGTGACTTCACAATCCTACCAAAGAAGTGAATTTCTAAATGTTTCTATAATATAACAAATGTGGGCAAGCTTGCACACATTTGCATATAAATTGAGAAATTTTCAAGTATTTTTCACCTGTCTCCGATCTTGAATATGGGCTTTCTTGGTCCTTTCGTGTTTGCTTTGTTTTTCATCATATCTCCAAGTTTTTCAGTGACAACCCATTCATTAACTCTCCCCGCTTCTAACAGACCAATTAAGGTTGCCTTTGTCCGGTGCAGAGACATCACATTCTCAAACAGAATCCAGTAAAACAACAGATGAACAGACCTACAATTTCAGAATTGTGTTATTTTAGCTATTCCTTCAGCTAGAAATCATGTCTTGTCCAAATAACAATGCTAATAATAGTAATAATTAGTTTGAAAAGTAGAATAGACCTTGGAGTTCCAACTGAATTCAAAATGGTGATGATACAAGGGATGTAAATGGCTCCCCATTTAGGAACTTCGACTTCAGGTACCAAAATGGTCAATGGAAGTACGACACAGTAGAACATGAAGGTGACCATATGAGCTATGACCTTTCGGACAAAGAAGAAGCTATAGATCACATACACCTTCTTAAAGAGTGTTACTTTCTGCAGCAATGGGTAGAATGAAAGATTGGTTAAAAAATTAGTCCAATTGTTACAAAGCCAACACCTATCTTGTTTTTTACGACGGATTGTTTTTGAAAACAGACTGACCTTGTTTCTAACAATTTCCATCACCATTTTCCGGAACAAATTTGCAGGACCGCAGGACCATCTGTGCTGCTGGAAACGGAAGGCTTTGAAAGTACTAGGAAGTTCACTTTTCACCTATTGTATAACAAATAACAATATGCATTAATGTATTGTGACTCTTATAAATAGAAAAAAGGGGACATAACAATCATCGGACATAGTACTCTGCTAATTTTGAATTTATTGTCACTTTTAAATTACTTATATTGTAACATTTCTTTACAATCAAAAAAAAGTGAGAGCCATGAAATGAATTGGGGATAATCTTCAATTATTTATTATTAAAATATGCTAATAAATAGAAACTAAATAAATACCTGCAAGTCACCAAGGTAAACAAATTTCCATCCCTTGAGACTGGCTCGGACAGCAAGATCCATGTCCTCAACTGTTGTTCGGTCCTTCCACCCACCTGCTTCATTGATTGCAGCAATTCTCCATACACCGGCAGTCCCTGCAGTACTATCTCATTAATTCATTGTAAAATGTAAACAAATTAAATTGACAGTAACCTTTAATTACTCAAAAAGCTAGCAGGCCTTGTATTCTTTTGAATATTAGTAACTTCTACAATGAAAAGGGATAAAAACAAAACTCAAATATGAAATTTTCTTGTAGATTTATACTAATTATCGCACAGTTTTACAAGTCATATTCCAAATTTGTTTGGTAAAGTATATTTTTAATTGATCGAGGTTCTTAAATTTGAGTGTCAAATTCTCAGCTGAAAGATGTTGTCAACATATGACAACATCTTTCCCAACAGTTCTCAGGGTATGTGTCAATTTGTTTTGCAAATTTTGCTTTACGTTTTGTAATTTTCTTTTTCTCATTTTGAAATTTCAGGAAAAAACTTGCCAAGATGTTCAATCTAATTTCAACAACACTTATCCATCAGTTCCAATCACTTTAACATACCACATTTGTGTATAGATAGGATTTATATGTATTGGTATATGACTTTGTAGTTTGGCAACTTTTATCAGTTTAAGCATTTGCCAAAAAAGAGTCAAGACCAAAATAGCTTTGGAAAGTTTGTATATATGTGCATTGCTTGATTCTTGGAAAAGTGTCTTAACTAATAATTAAGGTCATGTGTGGATCTAGCATTTGAGTAGGGATTTATAAAGAGAAAGGAAATGAAGAGGAAGAGGAAAGTGATAGAAATACAAGCTAATTTTTTTGTCACTTTTTCCTTGTCTTTCATTTCCTTCAACAAATTCCTGATCAAATTCAAAATCCAAACACAACTTAAGTTGTGTTGGATATTGGAATTGTGGAAGAAAAGAAAAAAAAGAAAAAAGAATGAAGAAGTGACGAAAAAGAAAAAGAGAGCTTATAATCCATACAAGTTTTCCTTTCTTTTTCTTTTTTCACCACAAATTTGTGTATAAATTCAAAATTCAAATACAGAAAAAAGTGTAGTGCATTTTACCATTGAAACCAAAGAAGGCATGAGTGGCTGATCCAACTTCTTGCTCGACCGTGAAATGATAGTCCAATGACATCTCTTGCATTCTTGTCATCAAGCACTCATCTGCATTTACTGTAAAAACAAAAACCGCCCAAAAATAAATAAATAAAAATCAAAAAATGAAAAAACAACTTTAGAATTGCCTTTACATAATGCAAGCAAATCCAAATTCCAAAATACTTTTTTTAAATATTTATAAATTAGGACATCATTTTCACGCAAAGAATATTAAAGCTAAATGGACATATCAGTGTCAATTCGTTTTTTTTTAGCACTTGGGTAAAAATTTAGCATAATATATACTACGAGCATATTTGTCTTGAGGATAAAAGAAGAAAATTAGATTAATTATTTGTACGACCCATTCGTACGAAATAGTATATCTCATCACAATGAGACGTTATCAAAAATATAACAAAATACACAATAATGTTATCCAATATCATCATTTCCTAACATAGGATCCTTGACAACCCTTTCTCATTTTGTGGGGTCTATTATCTCATCACATATTTTAAGATTAATCATATTTTTCATCATCTACTATACTAACAATGTTAGATGATACACCAATCTAATTGAAAAATTATTTTATTTATTTTCCTAATAAATAAAATTGTTCAATATGAAAGGTAAAAAAAATTTAGGGTTACATTTTCTCATTGTATCTTAAAATAAAAAATTGGAATTAAAATCAAGCACAAAACCTGACAAGAGAACTGTATAATATATGAGGATAGGGGACATTGCATGTGTTGCCACAATAAAGGCAGAGAGAGCATTGTACCTCCCAATGTCAGCCCCCATCACATGTCTTTATGTCAACCATCTTCACCCACCCCCTCTTCTCTTCTCACCTCTTTTGGTATTAACATCTGAATAGTTTATATTTTTTTATTTTTTAACTTTTTATAAAAAAAAAATATGTAAAAAAATAGAAAAGTGATCTCTTATCTCTAAATTCGCACTAAAATGGTTGTACAAATGTTTTTTTTTAATCTTAAATTTAGAAATTATTTACAGAGAAATTAAAACGAATTTGTAAAAAATATATATATTTATTATATATTAATATAATTGATAAGTTGTTTTTTATAATTACATAATAGTATTAAACACCATCATCTTACATAGCGGGTCGGTTTGTTATAATTTCTAACAATTTTGAAAATTAATAATAAAAAAATCAAAAGTTAAAAGTATATTTCTTCTTATTACTCAATATTTTTTTACATTTTTTTTTAAAAAATTATTTCTAAAATTCTAAGATTAAAAAAAGAAAAGAAAAGAAAAAAGCAAAGTACTACAGAGCACCTCCCTCAAATTGGCCACTTACATCACCCTGCCATTGCTACAACAAAGCAATCTCTCAATAATTTTTGCACAAGGCTCAAAATCTGCTGTGGCCCGTACCTACACTACTTCTCCTGCAACTGCTGAGTTGTCAACCCACTATTAGATTCTCAAAATCCCCCAATCACATAACAAGCCGTGCCTACTCTTTGTTTCTTTTAAAAAGTGGGTTATATCTCTCACAAAAAAAATTATTTATAAACAATTTATAAATAGTTTTTAATTAAAGAGTTGAGTATAACTATCTTCTCAAAATAGTTATCACGTGGCTCAAACCCAACAACTCGCCACGTCATCAGAACATACTTGAATTTACCAAACTGTCCTTGTGCATGCAATTAATGCCGACTTTCTCTCTCTAGTGTCGGTGGCGGTGCGAGTTGGGGGTCCACTAAGTAACATGTGTGGTACTGCCTACCCTACTAACCGTTTTATACCAGCACGTGGACGTACGTGGACACAGTCAAATGACAATTTTACCCTCAAACTTCTTTATATTCTTTATCGTAGTTTTTTTTTTGACCTTTTTCTTGTAATAATAATAATTTGTTTTGTCTGTTTGTTCTTGTCTGAACGAAATGACAAACCTACCCCGGATATCTAGCACTTCCATCCCCGTCAATCATGGGTAGTTCTGGACAATGGCTAGGGGCAATAAATAAATAAATAATAAAATAGATTAAGAAATTAATAAAATAAAATATCACATCCAAACTATAATCATTTTATTTTTACTCTCACAAAAATAAAAAAATGTAAAAAATTCATCCCAAACGAGATTTTTTAGAATTCATTTGGGATGTTGATTAATTTTTTGACTTTTTAAAGTGTTTTAAGAAAATGGTGAAAAGCTATTTTTTGATTTTTTTTTTGCTTTTTTTGTGAGGGGGGAAAAAGCCAAAAACAGTAAAAAAAAAACAGTTTTTAATCATCTTTCCAAAACACCTCAAAATAGGCCTTTAGTTTGGGGCTAAATAGCCTCGTTTGAAATGGATTTTTTGAATTTTTTAACTTTTGTAATAGAAAAAATAAAATGATTATGATTTTGATATAACATTTTATCTTATTCACTTTTTAGTCTTTTTTTTTTTATGACTATTTTAACCAAAAAATTCTAAACTTTTTCTTTCCAAACAAGGACTTAACCTCAAACATAACCAACAAAATTAAAAAACCAACCGACGTTCCAAACGAATCCTACATCATTTTGAATACACTGACATATACATATATATATATATACACTATATTTTATTTACAGTAATTAATAAAAGTCACATTCTTTTTTAAATAGCCACTGAAATTGGTAATATTAAGGCACAATTAGTGGCATCTTTTTAGCAATCCAATATTAGAATTTTTTTTTTTTTTGGGGGGGGGGGGGGGTTTTGTTTGTTGTATGTAGTGGGAGGAGCTGGCGTAGGTGTATTATGATGTATGTGGGGGTACAACAAGTGATCCTACGGCTACAAAACAATCCAATTGTCGTAATCAGACGGCCACCATTCAACCGGTCCCAGTCCGTGATTAATGGGCTTTGGCAGGACTCCCGCGCAGTCTGCAACAAACCCCGCCGACAACAACCAACCACGTCAAACAAGTAATTTACTTCTAATTTTCTTCTTCTTCTTTTCCTTTACTTCTAATTTTCCAAAGTATATAATTTAATTTTCATTTTGGTTTCTAAACTTTAATTTTTATCAATATGGCCCAATTAAAAGTCCACTTAGGCCCGTTTGGAAATTAATTATTTTAATTAATCTTTTTTATAAAAAAAAAATACAAAAAATAAAAAAATATTATGATAATTTATAATGACTTTTTGACTACAAATAAGACCTTAGTTTTGTTTTGTTTTTTTTTATAAAAATTTTAAGCATTAGGTAATACACCTTTTCAATTTCAACCTTTAAGTATTGGAAAAAAACTATGGTATATATCTTATAATTATAAAAGAAAATGATATAATTTTATAATTTCTAAGTCATAGCTAAAAAAAAAGTCAAACACAAATGAGGTATAATTAAAAATTTAAAATAATAACATAATTAAAGAAAAAATTAATTATAATTAAAGAAGAAAATAATGTAACTAATGATGCATATGATAAGGAGTATGTATAATAGAATTCTCTGTAAATATTATATTTATTGAAAAATGTTTGAGGGCCACAAAATTAGTAGCTCAAATGGCTTGAAACTGTCAAAACGACGTCGTTTTGGCTTGTTTTGCACCCAAAATGACGTCGTTTTGACAGTTTCGAGCCATTTGAGCCACTGAATTTCGGGTCACCAACCATTGCTGATATTTATTTCGCGTTGACCCTTTTGTTTGGTGTGATAACCTTTTAGGGCTCTTTCGAGAAGTAGAATAATAGTCAAAAGTTAACTTTTAATTCATTTTGAATCACACATCTCTCACATTTTTGACACATTTTTTTTGAATTTTTTATAAAAAAAAATCAAAAATCAAAAATCAATTTTTAATCATTTTTCTAAAATAACCCTTAATTAGTTCAAGCTAAAGTTGGAAAAACTTAAGATTAACGGCTAAAGTAAGAAATGGGCAAACTTGAAAGGTACAAAATACAAACTAAGATAAAATAATACTCTAAATCTATTCATAAAAAGATAAAATAAATTAAAAAAAAATTTTTTTTACTAACTTCCAAAACACCGCATATACATCTACGTATGCGTACCCATTTACATGTGTAGTAGTTGCATAACTACTAAAATGACATTGACCCTAGAATAGACCACCGACAGTTTTTGACGGTAAGCATTATGAAAATTATGGGTGTCATTAATGTTGTAGTGTGGGGTAATTAAGGCGTCAACAAGAGAGCTTAATCATTGTTAATCAAGGATAAATAAGACTATGTTTGGCATAGGTTACTTTAATCATTTTAGTCATAAAAAGACAAAATAAACTAACAAATCAATAAGATAAAATATCACAATAATTATCTAATTTTTTCTTTCACAAAAATTAAAAAAACCTATTCCAAATGAGAACGCACAATAAAATCTTATTTATTAACGTTCGTTTGGATTTTATTTTGGTGGTACTATATATACCAATTATATACTAATCAGTGTACTAACATTAGTTATGACATTGTGGTGTTTTGGGAAGTTGGTAAAAAGTTGACTTTTTGGCTTTTTTAGCTTATTTTGTCTTTTTGTGAGAAAGTTTTGTGAGAGGTGATGTGACTGTTTTATTTTTTGTGGGAAAGTTTGTGAGAGGTGATGTGACTCAAAATTGGTAAAAAGCTAGAAGCTGGCTTTTTACCAGCTTCCCAAAATGGCCCATTATTATTGACTCCACTCATTAATCACATTACAAATTTTAAAAATTTCTTAAATTATGTCATATCATTAATTAATCCACTAGTTAATCTATCAATGGTACATATAGCATTATTCATTTTATTTTATTTATGCAATCAATTTCTGTGTTGGTAATAGAATGGACGGGGGATTCAATTGAACTTACCAAACCTCCAACGAGCTTGAACAAGGGCAATCTCAGGGTTGAGGGCGAGGAAGGGGATTGCTCGCCGGAGAAAGTCTGGTTCCGGTCGAAAATCAGCGTCGAAAATGGCGACATATTCACAGTGTTTGACATAATCTCTCTTCAATCCTTCCTTGAGAGCACCAGCTTTGTAGCCTCCCCTGGTTTCTCTGATTTGGTATACTATGTTCACTCCCTTGCTAGCCCATCTTTGGCACTCTTTCTCCACCATATCCTACAACATTAAATGTGTTCTTTTTTGTTAAATTTCAATACCCAGATGAGAAATTCAAGAATGTGAGTAATCAGTGATTGTGGGTTTGGTATGTCAATAATGGGTTTTCAATTATGGGTAATGGAGTAGTTGAGTATGACCCTGTTGTTCTTTGATCTTGGATTATATGGCATGCAATGATATATTCATTTTTGGTTTTGGAGATTGAGATGAAACAAATTGGGCAAATTCACACAATTTATGAGAATAAAACAGAAAAAGTAAAAGTGAAGCTATTAAAAGTGTTATTCTAGCCATGAATATTAACAAACTTCTATTATCTCTAAGGCATTGTTTGGCAAGTTAACATTTTAGCTAAAAAGTCAAAAAGTTACTAAAAAAGTCAAAAAGTCTATAACTTATACCAAAAAGTCAAAGATTTCATTTTCTCTCTACTTTTTGCACATCTTTTCGTAAAAAATCAAAAAGCAGCTTGCTTGGTTGCTGTTTTCAGAAAACAGTTTTCAAAAAATTCTACTTTCTTATTTTTCATGTTTTTTTGTTTTTACTGAATTTTTTTAATATTTTAAACAATTTTTTTACTTTTTAGACACACCTAACATAAATACACCTAAAAAGTAAAAAAATTGTAAAAAAAATCTTTTAAAAATTCACTAAATACCAAAAATACAAAAAAAATACAAGAATTCAGTACATTTTTTGTATTTTTATGTATTTATTAATTTTTTAAAATATTTTTTCACAAATTTTTTACTTTTTAGATACATCTAACTAAGGTGCATCTAAAAAAGTAAAAAAAATATTTAAAATTTAAAAAATATTCACTAAAAACAAAAGAATACGAAAACCAAAAAACTCAGTTTTCAAAAAATTTAATCCAGAAAACTCAAACCAAACACAGTGATTAGTTTTTTATACCTCATATTTTAGCCAAAAAGTCAAAAAGTTACTAAAATAGCTTGTTCCCAAACGAGGCCTAAAGAACATCATTGACACTGACATTTTAAAGTCATACCCACCTGCATTTTGGAGCGATTATGGTGTGAAAGTGGTTAAATGACAAAATTAACAGAAACATCAGATCTGAAAATGATTGAATTAGGAAGCAGAGTGATGCAATGGTGAAACTTAGATCAAGAACTGAGAAATTTGAGATTTGGGTTTTGGTAAACAAGAGGAAATGCTACAACTGAAGTGAATTTCATGAAAAAGGAAATTTTAGTAAAGGCCTGTTTGGATGGGTAGGTTAGATTTTTGGAGTACCTTGACTGCAGGGTCTGTAGAGTCATCAAGTACTTGAATCACAATCCGATCCGACGGCCATGATAAGTTACAGGCTGCCCCAATAGAGATCTTGTAAACCTGTCCAAACACACCCCAAATATTAGCTTTTACTCATATACCCAGGAACCAAGATTTAAGAAAATCAACAATGCCAAATCAAACACTTCATAACAAGAACAAGGAGAGAGAGAGAGAGAGAGACCTCTCTTTCATTGTACATTGGGATTTGAATAAGGACAACAGGGAAAGCAGAATTGCCGATTTCCAAGTCTTCACGAAATGGCTCCCAATTGTATCGCTTGTCGGGTTTTTTCCAGAAGAGCTTGACGAGTATGATAACAATACCCATGTAAAGCCTCTCTACGAAAAGCATGAGTGACATAGTCAAGCATATATACACAGCGAGCTGGAGCACAGGGACAATCAATGGTGCTTTGATTAGTTCCCAAATCAACCCAATTTGCCCCGCTATGTCATCTCTCGCCCCCTGAAATGTCTCTGGTATCAGAGCCTTCGCTGTTATATCCGCCATTTTTCTAAATCAAAAACAGAGCACTCAAAACAGGGCACTTTTCAAAAAAAAAAAAAAAAACAAACCAATCAGATCTACTCTCCCTCTCTCTATATATAAAACTATGTATATGTCTGTATGGGCTATTGAACCCAGTACAGATCTCTCGATCTCTTGCTCTTGCTCTGTTTCTCTCTGTGTCTCTCACAGTAGACTATGCTCTGTTTCGAGGTCTTCTCTCTCACAGTTTTTGCCCAACCTTGACTACTGTTTCTGTCTATCAAAGTAGAAGAGAGACAGAGCAATGTTGTGGCATTGTGAAAAAGAGAGGGAGAAGGAGAGAGAGAGAGAGAGAGAGAGAGTGTGCGAGGTGTGGAGAGAAAGCAGAGCAAGTAACGGAGAGAGAGAAGCGGGGTGTTTTATAGTCCAGTATTTGGCCTTGGTTTGGATTTTAACACCGACTCTCCCCCTCTCTCTCTCTCTCTCTCTCTCTCTCTCTCTCTCTCTCTCTCATTTGCTTTTTCTTTTCTTGATTTTAAAAAATATTTAGATATATTTAGAATGGGCCACAAAACTAATGGCTTAAATGATATAAAATTGTCAAAACGATATCGTTTTGGGCGTAAAACGAGTCAAAACGACGTCGCTTTAGTAGTTTTGAGTCATTTGAGCCACTGATTTTATGACTCTCAAATATTTTTCATTTATGATACTTATATCTCATTTGACAATTATCTATTTTAATTAAATTAATTATAAACTATTACATCACTCTCTTTATTTTTTTATACATCCTTTCATAAAAAAATTAAAAAATTACTAAAATAGTCTATTTCTAAACAAGACCTTAATTATGTAAAAAATTAAAAATTACTAAAATAGTACGTTTCCAAACGAGACTTTAATTTATTATTCTTAAAATTCATGATGTGTCTCATAAATATTAAATTTTAATTGAGTAAATATTTTATCTTATATAGTCTAATCTTAATACTATTTCATTAGAATTATAAATTAGAATAAGGTAACATTGTTATTTATTTATTTTGCCTTTTGTTGTGGTTTAATACGAGTGGTTTGTGATCTGTTTTAGTTTTTATATAAAGCTTTGAAGCTTTAACTGTAGCAAGTTTCTAACTACAAGCATAGAATATTGGCCTTTTTGTGCAAGAGAGGAGCTGTAGAAATTGCGTGTGTCGGTGGATTGCCGGAAACTTCCGTCAGATCACGGCGAATGTGTCAGATACCGGCGAATATTCCGATGTTGGTCAGCCAAGGGTACAATTCCCTGAGGTCATTACAAGGGGAAAATGGGACCACAATTCAATCAAAACTATGCCATGTCATGACTGATGAGGATTTACCAATTTCCAACACGAACTCACGAATTGGAAAGTGATTTTTTTTTTATTGAGAATTGTTATGTATCTCAAATATTTTATTAAATTTTTTATATGGATCACACAAATTCATATATGGATGGATCCTATACTGTGAGAGGTTTGATAAAATATTTGGTAAAATATTTAGAGTTCCTAACCTAACTTTTCACTTCAATATAAGGTGAAAAAACATCAATTATGTTAGGAATTTCAAATAAATTATCAATTTTTTTTTATCAAATCTCTCATATGGGTGTAAGATTCCACGTGATTTGTGTGAGTCCCATACCCATGTGAGAGATTTGGTAAAAAATTTGATAATTTATTTAGGATCTATAATATTTTTCAAAAAAATTAGGGTATTGTTATTTAAGATAAAAAAAATTAGAGTCAATTTTTAAAGTTAGTGATATGATAATCAATTAGGATATTAAAGGTAACAATTTTTCATTTTTCCTCTAATCATCAACTAATCATATTATTTCTACATCATTTCGTTTGGAAAATTGGTCTACAAAGTGGATTCATATATCATTTTCTAAAAAATTAATATATTTGAAAATTATTTCTGTTTAAAAAGTAGAGTGAATGAAAAAGAATATTTAATTTTTTAGATATAATCAGGACTTGTTTGAAAAGTGAATTTTTTTAGTTCCTTTTTTTTTTTTTTTGGAATAAATTATTAGAAAGTCTCATATGGTAATCAGTTACTCCAATTAGTCCTATGGATTTTTTAATATATTGATAGGTCTTATTTGTTTTGATAACCTTCTTGTTGGCTACATAATTTGTACAAGCTAATTACAACTCGACGCGTGACAGAATAAGAGTAATACAGGAAGATTATTCAAAGTCTTCGATCCTGATTGTACATGTGGCAATTAGTATTGGTTATTGCGAGATCTGATTAGCAGTGGATCAACAAAGAGATACAAGGTGATGTGGCTTCAACGGTTATTCACATTTAAATTCAAATTTAGGAAGGAAGCCTAACTGCAAGTGATAGTACAATAGAGTTAATTATAAGACAACATGATCAGCGATCATAGAGGAGCAGTTCGACGGTTGGGAATACAGTTCGATGATCATCCTTGAGAAGTATAAATAGCAGAGAAGGCCTAGAAAAAAACTCCTAGACTCAGATCCAAAAAACCAGTTTTGTTCTACTTATTTTCCTTCCTAGTTTTACATTTCCAGTATTACATTTCCTGTTCTTTACATTCTTGTACTTTAAATTCTTGCACTGCACTTCGTTCATAGGAGTAGTTTCAAGTAGTAGATTGTTGCTATGAACCTCTACGAGACTGATTTTGGATCATTGTAAGTTTTTCATTTTTATGAAATGTTTCAATTGTTCTTCATTTAATTGTTATCTTGCTTAATTCTCCTAAATCAAGCCACCAGTAAAAGTCCTCTTCATTGAAGCTGAAAAAACTAAAACAGAATCGTCTGATAATTGGTTGGCAATTAATTTTCTGTAAGGACTAATTGATCCTTGTTGGTACACTCGCAATTACAAAAATAACCTTTGAAAGCCAAAAAGCCAACATATATTTTTGGCACGCCCAGTGAGACTAATTGAAATGGCTAGACGTAGGAAACAATGAGAAAATGAATGCTTGGAAGAAGGCGTGAAAGGAGAGGTAGAGATACCTAGTCCAGAGGATAATGTGATAACACATCTTGTGGAAACTCTCATTTTATCAGAACCCATGGTTGAACAGACCAGCACTTCAGAACAAGTACCACATGTTCATAATATTGGATGAGACCAAGAAATTAGACCATCCACTGTTCCATCTACTGAGCCAATAAATCCATAGGGTGGCCTAGTAGATGCCATGGTACAACAGTTAATGAACACGATGGAAAGGTGGGCAACATCCTTTTTGGATCGAATGAATAACCACCAACCAACAAATGCAAGACACATAGAGGAAGTTTCAAATGTCCCTCAGCAAAGATTGGCTAGAGATAAATAGCCTATGCAAGTTAATGGACATTCTAATGGTTAAACTAGTAATCAAAATTATGAAAGACCATCACCTCACTCTTGGTACGAACCTATTTCGATGCCTATAGCAGGTCAAAATGCCTTAGTGCTCAATAGTGAAGCCATGCAAATTGGTGGATTTGGTCCAGTACAAGAAAATGGCATAAGAATGGCTCCAAACCCAATGTTCGAAGCCATACCTGGCACGAGAGGGTTCACTAATCCCTTATTCAAATTTATACCCGGGAGGTTGGAAGGTTTTCCTACAAATAGAAGAGACACAACACCGATTCTAGCACCTTTTGCAGGTCCTTTCGCAGGACAGGCTCAAAGGGGTTACCTACACCCCCAACAGCAACCTACACCACAGGGACAACCAATCCCAAATATACCACCTTATGGACCAAGAGGACCACAAGCACAAGTTTGCCCACCAAACCCTGTGTTTGTTCCTCCAGTACTGGTTCAGTAGGCACAAAATATGGTCCTTAGGGACCAAATTGCTGATATTGTTAGAGAGATGTGTGGACCGATGGCTCGGGGGTTCCAGACTCCTGTGTATAGGAAACCACACCCAGAATGGGTCGACAGGGTACATGAATACCCAAGAGGTTTCAGGATACCAGATTTTGCCCTTTTTTATGGGAATGGAAATTAATCAACAATGGAACACATTGCTAAGTTTGTTGCTCAATGCGGTGAATTTAATAATAATGACCATATGAAGTTAAGGTTATTCCCAAATTCTTTAACTAGGGGAACATTTGTATGGTATATTAACCTTACACCTAGCTCTATCCAAATTTAGCAACAAATAGAAGAGGCATTTCATGCCCAATTCTTTTAATCAGAGCCAGAGGTTTCCATGGCAGACTTGGCAAGATTGAGTTAAAGGCCTGATGAAAAGGCTACTCAGTTTATTGCCAGATTTAAAAGGGCTCGAAATAAATGTAGAGTCATCCTGCCAGAGCCAGAATTCGTGAGATTGGCTCAAAATGGCTTAGAGTTTAGGCTTCGAAAGAAGTTTAATTCAACAGAGTTCAGAGACTTAGTCGAACTCACTTATAAGGTGTCTAGGTACGAAGCATTACTAGAGGAGGAACAAGATCGAAATAATGTATCGTACAAGACATATTATAGAGATCCTAATTATGAGATCGATGCAGCAAAGATTATGGGAAAAGAACCTGTGATCTGTGAAGCATTAATTTATAAGGATACAACAATTGACCAATAATTTAAAAAGAAAGACCTTCATAAGAAATACTCTTTCGATTTAACTAGGGTAGATGACATTTTTGATCATTTACTTGCAGCCAACTTCCTTAAGTTACCAAAAGGAGTCAAAATTCCATCTCCAGATGAACTTAAAGGAAATATATATTGTAAATGACATAATTCTTGGTCTCACTCGACTAAAAACAGTATTGTTTTTCGAGACAGGATCCAAGAACAAATTCGGAAAGGAAGTCTAAAATTCCCAACTAAAGCAGAAAAGGCCATGGGGATCGACAGTAATCCATTTCCAGAAGTTGGAGAAAGTGCAGCTAATGTTGTTGTACCAGACTTCCAGAATTTATCTCTGCAGGAATTGGAAGAGGTCAATGTACAAATGCATGTTGCCAGCCAGGCTACTGTTAAGAAAGACACTAGAAGTCTACCAGTTGTTGGACAAGGCTCTACAAGTCAGGGAAAAGACTCTGATGAAGAAACACTGGATGATGATTCCTTGGAGGCAGCAGTTATCCAAAGAATGTGTCTCAGGTGTAGGTTGAGCTATAAGTGACTGAAAGGACTCCCGATTGATAGGAAACAATACTACAGGGATGTGCAGAAATGTCCTAAACCAACCAGTGCTCATAACAAAAGGCCATACCCAACTAGTGTTAGGCAGCAGCCATTAATGGTTGAGCCAACAGCTGATAGAATGCATTCTAAAGACAAACGGCCTTTATATGAGTCCAGGCCACCTAATTATTACAGAATGGAGAGCAGTCATTCTGAAAAGAGGTCGGAGAGGGCCTCAATTTATGGGATCAAAGCCAGAGATTGGCTCCCTAGACCAGTATCACGTAGGACAGAAAGTGGCTACCTTCATCAAAGGTCTGAGTTAGGCCCAAAACATGAAATCAGGACCAAGCAGTGGCCTTCACAGCCAGCTTCGAAGGAGGAAAGAAACAGTTTAATAGCTGAGTCAGTAAGTTCGTGGGTACTTGGAGTTCCAGATTGGTTTGTGATGCAGAACAAACCTGGGGAAGTGTCCACCCAGAGAGATGTTGTTGAAAACCAAGGTAGGATGGTCAAACCTCCTTTAGTGGCTCCAAACAATTGGGTATTGCTTAAACACCCAAAAACAAAGGAACTAGATATGGTCCTCGTAATTTCTAGATCACAAAGAAGGAAGATTCAGCATAGGTACACTCAGTACCAGAAAGACTTGAAAGAAAGGGGAGAAAGCTTTTCATTGGTCCAGACAGAAGGAAAAAAGAATCTAAAGTCAGACCATACTCCAAAACTAACTCTATAAGACAAAATGGGTTGTAGCAGAGAACAATTGGCCAAAGTTCACTCTGAACTAAAAGTTAGAGAGAAGTCCAGTCTAGTAGGATTGGAGAAGGCTTTGATGGAGAATGATAGTGAGACAGAATAAGAAGTTGGCATAGGCCAAAAGAAAGAAATGGTTGAGGAAGAAATGTTCGAAACCTTCATGGCTGAACAGACATTTTTGATTGAAAAGCCAGTCAAAAAAGACCATTCGAAGGAGTTTGTTAGTAATGAAGTACTAGAATGCAGCATGGAAGATGCTTCTGAAGTAACTGAACAAGGTGGCCAAGAGGAGAAACAGGTACGACCAACCATCCAATTTGGCTCGTTTCCTCCAGTATCAGTAAATATGGTACACATACTACCGCATGAATTCCAGGCTGAAGATGAGAACCAAGAGGGTCAAGAAATTGACTCAATTCCAGTCTCTAGTGAAGACTCACAAGTGAGTATGGTGCAAGATGAATCCGAAATGGCTACCCCAATGGAAACTGAATATGAGAGTGAAGAAGAAGTAAGTATCAACCTCTCATATCCTTTTGAATATCCCTCGAACTCTATGACACAGCATGTCAAGTCTTTGTATATCAAAGCCTTCTTTGATGGGATACAATTGAACCGAGTCTTGGTGGATAATGGGGCAGTGGTGAACTTACTACCGAAATCTTCCTTGAAGAAACTAGGGAAAAGGAACCCCAGGTTAATCCCAACTAGCACAACCATTGCTGGTTTCGCTGGAGACAAATAGATGGCTCAAGGAATTCTGTCCATCAACCTGAGTGTGGGAACCAAGGACTGCATGACGGCATTCTTCGTTATCGACAGCAATGCTAAGTACAATGCTTTACTTGGTAGAGATTGGATTCACACTAACAAGTGTGTGTCTTCCTCTTTGCATCAGAAAATAATGATGGCCTTGGGCAATGGAGAGATAGAGGAAATTAATGCAGATCCTCAACCCTTCATAGCCTGTGCAGACTTTGCAGAGGCGAAATTGTATATTGAGGGAGTGATACCACTCAGTATACTGAGGAAACCTGATGGCTCAACCGAAGTGACGGCTGATGAGGAAGTGACACACTTAAAGCACTTAGTTTAGGAAAGTGCTGATGAAGAGGTTGTCGTTAAGGATGACAATGATGCCTAGTTGTAGACAAAGAGATGAAGCACAGAAAGCCAAGTCTTTGGCTCTAATTAAGTTCTCAATATTGGATGTAAAATCAATAGTCTAGAAAGTGCAAAAGCAAGAAAAAGAAGCCATGATAATTGGCTGTAAGCAGAAGCAGCAACAGGCTAGAGTTTTGGCCCTTGATAAATATTGTGCATTGGATATTAAAACAAAAGTCCAGGAGATACAGGAAGAAGAAACCTTATGGACAGACTTTGTCTATGAAGAGGAGGGTAAAGATGTTGAATTAAGGAACCTGGGAGCAGAGCAAAGCAAGAAGATTTCTCCGAAGGCAGAAGGAATCAAAGAAGAAGCTTCAGTAAGTTCTCAGACACAAGACCCCTTAGAAGAAGTAAATTTATGGGAAGGTTCTATACAACAGCTCACCTATATAAGTGTTTGTTTGAATGCTCTGGACAGAGACCAGTTGTTGGTTGTTCTGAGAAAATATAAAGATTGTTTTGCATGGTCTTATAATGAATTACCAGGATTGGATAGGTCATTAGTGGAACATAGGCTCCCTATGAGGCCTGATTCAAGCCATACAAGCAAAAATCAAGAAGAATGAGTCCAGAAGTGGTTCAGAAAGTTAAGGAGGAAATTCTTAAACTACTCAAGGCGGGCTTTATTAGGACGGCTAGGTATGTTGAATGGCTATCCAATATTATGCCTGTAGTTAAGAAGAATGATAAAATGAGGTAGGAATGGCAACGGGGCGGAGGCGGGGATCACCCTCCCCGTCCCCGATCCCCGAAGGCACAAAAGTCCCCGTTCCTGTCCCCGTCCCCGTCCCTGATCCCCGGGGGGGAACCAATCACCCTCCCCACCCCCGCCCCCTAACGGGGATCGGGGATCCCCGACCCCGAAAAATCCCCGTACAAAAGCAGCGTCCAAATCAAACAACAACCACCCCCAACAAATCAACAACCACAACAACACAACAGATGAACCCAAAAAAAAAAAATGATGAACCAAAAACAATAGATGAACAAACAATAACCCAATACAACATATTTATATATATAACTTAAAAAAAAAAAATTCATCAACAAGGTCGAGAGAGATAGAGGGCTTCTGCAGCTTCATCAACAAAAACAACAGATCGGTAGCTTCAGATCGAACCATGGTCTGTCCAGATCGAACCAACCACGATCCCGTGAGTGAGGGAGAGAGACGATGGCGATATGATCCGTGGAAGAGGAGGATCCCGTAAGTGAGGGAGAGAGAGACGATGGCGATGTGATCCGTGGAGGAGGATGAGGGGAGCAGTGGGAGTATTGGTGGAGGAGGTGGCGGTGAGGTCAGAGATGGTGAAGAAGTCAGAGACGATAGAGAGGAAGAGAGACGTGAGGAATGGAGAGGGAGAGAGAGAGAGAGAGAGTAGATCTACATACATAATGAATGAGAGAGAGAATAGGTGGAGATAAGATCAAAAAAGTATTATCTAATGAATAAAAAAGTATTATCTAATGAATAAAAGAATCGAGGATATAATATATAATATATATATATAAGAATTGGGGATATAATATATATGATATATATATCATTCGGGGGGATAAGCGGGCCGGGGCTCGGGTCCGGGGCCGGGGCGGGCCGGGACTGAAACATGTATCCCCGTCCCCGGCCCGAATATCATCGGGGATTTTTTTTTTTATCACCATCCCCGGCCCGTCGGGGGTATTTTTCGGGGAATAACCGTTATATTCAGGGTCGGGGGTCGGGTCCCCATCGGGCCGGTTTTAGATTGTCATTCCTAAAATGAGGGTATGCATTGATTTCAGAAACTTAAATCTAGCAACTCCGAAAGATGAGTATCCTATGCCCATAGTGGATTTGTTGGTAGACAGTTCAGCAGAGCATCAAATTTTATCAATGATGGATGGGCACTCTGGTTATAACCAAATCTGCATTGCAGAGGAGGATGTCCACAAGACGGCATTCAGATGTCCTGGGAATATTTGCACCTTCGAATGGGTTAAAATGCCATTTGACCTGAAGAATGCTGGGGCTACATATCAGAGGGCTATGAACACTATCTTTCATGACCTCATTGGAGGGTATTTAGAGTGTTATATTGATGATATTATAGTTAAATCCCAATCCATGGAGGAGCATCTGTTTCACTTAGAAGCAGCTTTTGAAAGAATGAGAAAGTTCAAGTTGAAACTCAATCCTCTTAAATGTGCTTTTGGCGTATCATTTGGAAACTTCTTGGGCTATGTAGTACACAAGAAAAAAATACAGATTGACCAGAATAAAACCAAGGCTATCATTAAAGCCAGACCTCCATCAAGTAAGAAAGAATTACAAAAGTTCCTTGGATAGGTTAATTTTTTTCGAAGATTCATTTTTAACACTGCAGGGAAAACTAAAGTATTTTCTTCCTTATTAAGGCTAAAAGATGAAAAGAAATTTGTGTGGACAGCAGAGCATCAAATTACTTTCAAATGAATCAAAGCCTACTTGGCCAACCCTCCAATGCTGATGCCACCAAAGGGTGAGAAGCCCTTGAAGTTATACATAGCTGCAGTAGAGGATTCATTGGGAGCTTTCTTAGCCCAAGACAATGAAGAAGGCAATGAGCAAGCTGTTTATTACCTTAGTAGGCTTTTAAATTCTTGTGAATGTAAATACTCAGCTGTAGAAAAGCTGTGCCTTACATTGTATTTTGTTGCAATGAAATTAAGATACTATCTTTTGCTTACAACTATCTTGGTAATTGCAACCACATATTTGGTTAAGTATATGTTAGCTGGACCTATGTTGAGGGGAAGAATTGGCAAATGAATACTAGCCTTATCAGAATTTCATTTAGAATATGTTCCCCAAAAGGCAGTAAAAGGACAAATTTTAGCTAATTTTTTGGTAGACCATCCATCTCAAACAGAAAGCCAAGAAATAATGGAACTTGGTATGGCTAGTGTTGAGCCATGGCAAATGTGGTTCGATGGATCAAAAACCAATGGCCTAATTGGAATTGGTATAGTGATTAAGCCATCACAAGGAGTAGAAACCACACATGGTTTTAGAGTGGATGAAGTTACTTGTTCTAATAATCAAGCTGAATATGACGCCTTAATAGTGGGACTGAAAATTCTTATTGGATTACAAGTTCATGCAGTTAACATATTTAGAGATTCTCAATTGATGGTTAACCAAATAAAAGGAATTTTCAAATGTCAAAATATAAGCATGTTGCCATACTATGTTGTTACATTACATCTGCTTTCTCAATTTCAATTAGCAAATGTAACTCATGTCCCAAGATTCTTGAATAATAGAGCTAATGATGTGGCTCAGAAGGCTTCGAATTTCAAGAGAAGGGATAATGCTCAAAGGGACATAAGCCAAACAACATATCAGAAATTAATGCTACCCTTGAATAAAAGGAATGTGGTTCTGGAAGTCAACCATAATGACTTACAAGAACAAGATTAGAGGCATCCAATAATGCAGTACTTGGCTGGCCCATCTTCGAAGGCCAGCAGGAAAATTAAATTGTAATTTATGCAATACATGATATATGGTAATGCTCTCTACAAAAGAGGGGGAGATGGTTTATTGCTGGAATGTTTAGGCCCAAAAGAAGCATTAACAGCTATGGCTGAGGTTCATGAAGGCATCTGTGGTGCTCATCAGCCTGGGGTGAAAATGAGATGGTTGCTTCGAAGGCATTCCTACTATTGGCCAACTATCCTTAAAGGCTGCATAGAATATGCAAAAGGTTGCCAGGTATGTCAAAAGCATGGCACAATAAGGCATGTGCCCATAACTAACCTGCATATAATAGTGAAGGCTTGGCCATTTAGAGGATGGGCCATGAATATGATAAGAAAAATACACCCACTTTCTTCGAAGCATCATTGTTTCATTTTAATGGCCACTGATTACTTCACTAAGTGGGTCGAAGCTAAGCCATACAAGGCTGTAGACCAGACTGAGGTCATTGGATTCATTAAAGATTTAATCCATAGATTTGGTATCCCACAAACTATAACTGTTGATAATGGGACTGTATTTGATGGGAAGATGGTAAAGTCTTTTGTGGCAGAGTTTGGAATTAGCTTTGTTAATTTCACCCCCTATTATGGACAAGCCAATGGTCAAGCTGAATCATCTAATAAGTCCTTGAAAAAAGGAATGCAAAAGGTTGTGGAAGACAATCATAGGGATTGGCATAACTTATTGTTGGATGTATTATGGGCTTATAGAACTTCCCCAAGGTCAAGTACATGAGTCACTCCTTATGCCTTAGTATATGGGCATGATACAGTGTTACCTGTGGAAATTAATGTCAAGTCATTAAGGGTAAGATGCCAAGACCAGTTAGATCCTGAGCAATACCATCAGAGTATGTGCTTGGAATTAGAAAGCATAGATGAAGTTAGAATTTTGGCATTAAATAGCATTCTTTTTCAAAAGAAGAAAGTAGCCAAAAACTATAATAAAAAAGTCAAATACATTGGCTTTGATGAAGGTAATTTGGTATGGAAGACAATACTCCCAATAGGGATTAAAAGCCATAAGTTTGGCAAATAGTCATCTAATTGGGAAGGACCATATCAAATTTATAGAGTCCTGCCTTTTGGAGCATACCATTTGAGATATTTGAATGGATACATACATCTCAAAAAGATTAATAGTAGATATTTTAGGCCTTATTTTCCAACCATTTGGGAAACACAAGGAATAAAATAAACACTAAGTACAAGAACACGAGAATACTCAAATGATAAATAAGAATTTGTTTTTCGTAAAGAGTTGAATACATTCTGCTATAAATTGACCCAGAAATCATTACAATGTCTCAGTTGTTCTTTTACAATGGATGTTCTATTTTTAAATGATGAGAACAACTGGATGGCTGTGGTCATTTCCTGCTTTCGGTCAACCAGTCCTTGGTTGGTGATCTGCAGTTTGGTGTCAGTTCGGATTAAGGCCTGGTTCACTGCAGATAACTCCTCCTCAAGTCGAGCTTTCTTCTCCAGTAGTTGAGTTCGAAAGTGGGAAACAGAAGAATGTTGTTCCTTTAGTTCTGATACTTTAGTATGTACTGTGGAAACAAAGCTCTGATCTTTAACCAATTTCTTCTCTGCAGCCTTGGTAGCATGACAAATGTTGATATAGAAGTCAATAGTGGCTGCTGCCTGAGATAAATGACTTGAGACAGTCATGCCAGACTGCTTGACAATCTTGCAGCACTGAAGGAAGCCATTTCTTATTATAGGTCTCTCTAAGGCCTCGAAGGGAATCCTCGAAAAAGATGTCAATAGCTCTAAGCAGTTATCCAAGTCTATCAGAGATGAAGAAGGCTTACTACTGGAGGAAGAGCTCCAAAAAATTTCTAGCAAGGAATCAGCCAAAACTAATGGCTCAGTCTCGTCATTAGCTATTAGAAAGGTAGAAGGCAGGTTGAAGAGACTAGCTAGTCTTGCTTCAAAAATGTCTACCTCATCTGTGGACATAAAGGGGGCAGAAAGGGCTTTGGTGGAAGGCACAAAGGATTGCATAGGGATAGGAGAAATGGGTGGAGCATCTTCAGCAGTCTCTATGGTTCTAGCCACCAATAAATCAAGGGAAGAAGGGCTGGAACTAGGCAAAGGTAATAAACTACGAGTTAGAGAGCTACCAGCACCCTCTATAGGGGAATCAGCTACCATCAAAGAGAAGGTAATAGCTGGAACTTCCTTAGGAGGAGAAGAAAGAGCAAGGCTCGAAAGAGAATTAGATTGAGATAAATCAAAAGACAAGTAAGGAAGATATGGAATTAAGCCGAAAGTGATGCAGGAATACTTGGCCTTAGGAGGGGTATAGAAAATATAGGGCCTGGAAGTGGCAGAATTATTTGAATGGTCTCCACATCTTGAGTTTGTTCCACTTCAACTGAAACTGAGGGAGTCCTTATTAGAAGAATAGGTTCAGTAGTTGTTGCTGCAAAAAAAAAAAAAAGTACAAAGTAATGTCAAGTCTCAAATACCAAGAAATGGACAAGGGAAAAGAATAGACACATGAAAGAAGTTACTTGTTTCAGAAGTGGTAACAACAATGGAAGGGCTGCGAAGAGAATAGTGCTCAGCAATATGCTGCCTCCTTACAGTTTCTCTTTGGGTTGTATCAGCAGCAACAACTTCATCTCTTAAGAATTGCTGTTGTCGTCTCTTCTCAGCTCTCTCAAAAACAATTATGGCCTTAGAATGTTCCTGCTCTATTGCCTTGACAGCTGCCTCATGAATAGGGTCTTCGACCAAATCAAAAGGGGAGACAGTCATCTTCCTTCTCTTTTTTTCTCTGTATTGGTATTGCCTGCTCCTTCTCAATTTCTCTCTCTTCAATCTGGGATTCAGATTCCTCAGAAGTGAGTTCCTCTGCTACTGCTCTGGCAGTTGTCTCATGAGTGGGATCTTGAGCCAAATCAGAAGAAGATACAGTTGCTCTCTTTCTTCTTTGTAAGAGTGTTTCTTACTCTTGATCTTCTTCTTCTTCTTCTTCTTCTTCTTCTTCTTCTTCTTCTTCTTCTTCTTCTTCTGCTGATTGAACTTCAAGTGCTTCCTTTTCAGGATCAGGCAAGAGTTTCTTTTCTTCTTTGCTGTTTGCTCCGAGGAGCTGTAAAGCTTGGGTCTTCTGAGGAGAATCTCTCTGTGAAGCACCCGCACCACTTTCACAAAAGAAGAACTAAAGATAAAGCTAAGAAGCATTATAAAAAAGGAAAAAATGAGAAGAAATAAGGGTATATACCTTTCTTAGAAGCAACCCGAGTAACTTTAGGAGGAGTGGAAGCAGTAGAAGTAGACTGTGTGGTGGTAGGCACATGAACTGAAGTGGTAAGAACAGTGGAAGAAGTGGCAGCTCCAGTTCCTTTGGGCTTAGATTGGGGCACATCCAACACCATTAATAAGTTTTGAGGAGCAATGGCCAAGTATACTTCCATGTTGGTCATCCACCAGTTTTGGTACCTCTTCAATAGGTTACCTTGAGGAATGAAAGGGATATATTCAAAATCGATCAAGTCCTGTATAAACTTAGAAGTTGCCTCTTCTAGTCTGGACCTTCGAACATTTAAATCTCTGCTAGTAAGACTCAGATTGGTGTTACTGTAGAAAGGTATTGGGACCCCTTGTGAGAAGCCAAATTGTCTAGCAAATTGTGCAGGACAATAAGGCTCAATAATGCATTTGTAGGCTCTGGGGTTTATAGTCCCAATAAATAGCTCTCTAGGGATCAGAATAGAAGCTCATATATCTTTATGAGGAGGTGAAGCATAGAGCCTATCACTTAGAAAATTCTTCAACCAAGATGGGCCAATAGTAATGGGTTCGAATGGACGAAAGTTGTAAGAAGGAAGAGAAGCTGGAAGTTGGTGGAAGAAATAAAAGTAAAAAACAAAGGTAGAAGGATAAAGTGAAGCATTGGCTAGCCTCATGCCATGAGTAGGAAGGTTTAGCTCAAAAAATTTAAGGCACTTAGACTGTAACTCAGCAAAATAAGCAAAAAGTCAAAGCTGAAGTATTTAAAATGGACCTCCTTGATTGGCATCTAAGGGTTTCTCACAGAAAAAAGAACAAGCTCTATATACATGACCTAGAACATATGGGGCTAAGGCCACATTTTTCTGTAGGACAAGGGCTTTGGCAAGAGGGGCAAATTCAGGCATAATTCTTTGAGACGAAGTGCAAAAAAGGAATTTGCAAAGCCAATATAGTATGAAAGAAAAGAATTCCCTATCAGTTACAGGGCCTTCTCTTCTATTCTCAGCCTTGACAAAGTCACTGTAGGATGAGTTAAGAGAGGGGAGGGAAAAGGGGACTGGTGAGTCAGGATAATCTGGTCCAATGGGGGTACCAATGGGAGACAATCTAATAGATAGCAAATATCAAGAACAGTAGGGGCCATCATCCCACATCTGAATTGAAAAAAATTAAAAGCAGAATTTCAGAAGCAAAGGGCAGCAGGAATTAGGAAAGGGTTCTCTGAGATGGTAAACCTGGATAGTCGAAGGGCATCGAGAAGACAGAGCTCTTGAAGGTCCAAAGTCCTAGCAGGGACAACCCGATCATACCATTCTTGCCACTCCGGTCTCACCGTGGGCCAGCATCGGTGGGGACAGTTCATCCTCCAGGTTCCCCAGTCAAGACCACCTTTGTAAAGGAGATAGTGGTCTTCTAGACGTGGATATAATGCTGGAAGTTCAATAAGAATCTCCTTGAAGATAGGCCCAAGCACATAGTCTTGTTGCTCATGAGTCAAGGGATGAAGATGCGTCCATCGATGGCGCTTTTCTCATCGGCCTTATACTTTTCACATTCTGCCTTAATGATCCTTTTTAGGGTTACAGACGGGCTCGCGCGCTCTACAACTGGTACTTTCAATAAAGAAGAAGCCATTGATTGAAAGTTTTTTCAAAGGACGAAGTTGGGAAAGGTAGTAGAGAGTCAGTAGAGATAAAAGGTTTGTGTGTTAAACGAGCAAGTAATTTCAAAACACGAAATAAAAGGGTTTTAAAAACTTTTGTGTCTAGAAAATGTATCGCGTAATTCGTTAAGTATTAAAAGTACAGATACGAAAAGTTTCCTTCAATATTGATACTTTTGGAGGGAAAAACACATCCCAGATGTTGATATCAGTTTCGAAGTAAAATATTTGGCTTCAAAACCATATTTTGGCGCCAAAAGTCAAATAACAACGGCTTCGAAGCAAAAAAACCGACTTCGAAACACATTTCATACTTAAGGATGTAAGAACGCTCAAGTATTTGTTCACGTAATTCGTTAAGTACTAAAAGTACAAATACGAAGAGTTTCCTTCAATATTGATATTTTTGGAGGGAAAAAACATATCCCAAATGTTGATGCTAGCTTTGAAGTGAAATATTTGACTTCGAAATCAGATTTTGGTGCCAAAAGTCAAATAAAAAACGGCTTCAAAACAAAAAAGCCGACTTCAAAGCACATTCCATACCTAAGGATGTAAGAATGCTCAAGTATTTGTTTACTTCAAAGAGATTAAAGACCTGTTTTAGGTTTCTTAAATGAGAGTAATGTCCTTCGAAGCAAAACTTGAGACCCCTTAAGGATGGAAATTGGTGTTCGAAACATCAAAACCATTAGTTGGTTTATATATATACAGAAAGAGATTGTCTTTTCGAACTAAAACAGTGCAGCCCTCAAAAGGAGCTTCCATATTTTTGAAAGTATAGATTTTTGTTCGAAGGAAAGAAGGTCAATTTAAAATTGATTGATCATACTAACCATGACCATATGTTGGTTATGATTAAAATAAGCTTTAAAGGGTAAGATTGTTAAAATTTGACACACTGATTCTAAATGAAAATTAGCAAAAACTGTCAACTTTATTCCATAAATTGGAAAAGTTTATATTGGTTTTTTTAGTGTTTCATTTAAAACGATTAAGTCCAGATTCGAAGGATAAGATTGTCCAGTTCGAAACCTTAAATTTGCTTTTAAAGACAAATGGAGACAAGATGAAATAATGCCAAATAAAGAAAAGTCTTAGTTGTATTAAAACAAAAGCAATTACATTGAACGGCCCTCTTTGGGTACAAATTCAAGCTCATAAAAGTAGGGAATGGAATAAATAACAAGATTATGAAATTTGGTCCAACTATGATCAATGAATTTCTGTTCTTTCTTTATTCTATCATCTATTTCTTCCAAAATTGGCTGTATAAGTTGATGTGCTCTCACTTCATAAAAGAGCTCTTCAGCCTTTATTTCGAATGCTGTTTCTCTCAATCCTCGTTCTAACTCGTCTATATCTGAGTCATCCCAGTATGCAGAATCTTTATTCTTGAAGTTTTCGAATTCTTCAATGAAGTTCTCTGCTTCGTACTGGGCATGAACTCGAAAGGACGAGAGTTGGTCCAAAGATTGAGTGGTGGCTATAGAGGTCCGATGCTAGTGGAGAAGCAGTAGAAGTTGGTCCAAAAACATGTGAAGCTCTGCTTGGGCGAGGGGATTGAGGACATGACACTAAGTCAGAATATCACAAGCCCATCGAAGGTTCTTGAGAGGGACTTCGTCCTTAAGAACACTGAAAGACAAGTGAGAGAAGGTCGCAAACAGGAATTGGGCTTGCTTCTGCTTAGCTAGAGTAGGGGGAGGTGGAGGCTTGTAAGGTGAAAAGACCTTATTCGTGGAAAGGGCAAGCGTCAGTCTCTCTGTCCAGCAAGGAGTTGGTGGAGGAGAAGGTATGGAAGCCTCCACTTCAGGAGGAGGAGCAAGGGCAGAAGGAACAAGGGCATTAATATAATCGAGCCAGTCAAAAAAGCAAAGCTTCGCCTTCTGGGCTAAGAACGATGGATTATACCCTTGTGCCTCTTCGGGGCGTCGAGCAATGTGCACTATCTTTGTAGGCATGGAGGATGTGTACCATGCTACAAGCAGATTCTCCTCCAAACTGCGTCGACGATCGAGGGGCACGTAAGGATAAACCACCGAGCTTCGCGCATAGGAAGAGAACTCTAAAGAGTCAGTAAACTCGACAAAGTGATGGTTGATTCGCTCCTTTAAATCACAGGCCTCAGGTTTTGACCAGCTTGTCTAGCCAGAAGCCCCAAAGGAAGAAGAAGCTACAGCCTTATCCCATGTAGAGGGTTGTGAAGAAAAACTTCCCATGTCCATATTTGTGACTTTCTGAATCAAAGGATTGAGAGCAGTTTGTTCGTAGTCCAAGGGTGGGTCAGAAGAAGAACTTCCCATGTCCATATTTGTAAGTTTCTGAATCAAACGATTAAGGGCAATGTGTTCGTAGTCCAAGGGTTGATAATTTGCAAAGGCATCTATGACCTGAATATAGAAAGGTGGGTAAAGGTGGCTAATTAATGCATGGAGGTTCTTTCGAGGAGGAACAGTATCATCAGATGACTCTTCATATGCTTGATCAATGGAGGAGAAAATTGATTTGGCCATAGGAAATGTATCAGTCTGTTCGAATACTAAGGTGGTGGGAGTGTTCAAAAGATTAAAGGAGAGTTTAATGCAGATGATGAATGACAGTTGTATTTCTGGAAGAATGCAAAGCCCATGCACGTTCTAAGACGTGGATAAAAGACCCTGATCCACTAATATCACTAAGTATTGAGTATATTAGTACGGGGGGTAATGTTGGCTACATATTTTGTACAAGCCAATTACAATTTGACGCGTGGCAGAATAAGGGTAATACAGGAAGATTATTCAAAGTCTTCGATCCTGATCGTACACGTAACAGTTAGTATTAGTTATTGCGAGATCTGATTAGCAGTGGATCAACAAAGAGATGCAAGGTGATGTGGCTTCAACGGTTATTCACATTTAAATTCAAATTTAGGAGGGAAGCCTAACTGCAAGTGATGGTATAATAGAGCTAATTATAAGACAACATGATTAGCGATCATAGAGGAGCAGTTCGACGGTTGGGAATGCAGTTCGATGATCATCCTTGAGAAGTATAAATAGCAGAGAAGGCCTAGAAAAAGACTCCTAAACTCAGATCCAAAAAACCAGTCTTGTTCTACTTATTTTCCTTCCCAGTTTTACATTTCCAGTCTTACATTTCCTGTTCTTTACATTCTTGTACTTTAAATTCTTGCACTGCACTTCGTTCATAGGAGTAGTTTCAAATAGTAGATTGTTGTTGTGAACCTCTACGAGGCTGAGTTTGGATCATTGTAAGTTTTTCATTTTTATGAAATGCTTCAATTGTTCTTCATTTAATTGTTGTTTTGCTTAATTCTCCTAAATCAAGCCACTAGTAAAAATTCTCTTCATTGAGGCTGAAAGAACTAAAACACAATCGTCTGATAATTGATTAGCAATTAATTTTCTATAAGGACTAATTGATCTTTGCTGGCACGCTCGCAATTACAAAAATAACCTTCGAAAGCCAACAAGCCAACACTTCTGTAAGATCCTATTTTGAATTTTAGTATGATTTGACGGATGTTTTCACATTTTCTCATTGGGAAACGCCACCTTAAGAAAGTTAGATCCAATTTTTGAATCATATTTTCGTCACTCTAACGTAACACTTCAAACATCAATGTAACACCCTAGTGTAACACATTAAAAAATTTCTTAGTGTAACACTTTAATATAACACTCTAAAAAAACTTATTTGTGTACTTTTTTCAAATATAACTGTTGGCTTATTTTTCCTACGAAGGAAAATATTATAAATGCGAGCGTGCCAGCAAGGATTGAAAAATCCTTACAGATTAAATTCAAGCCAATATATCAAGCGATTGTGTTGACGGTTCTTTTGCCTCAACAAAGAGGACTTCAAAATTGCCAAAGTGTAGAGAAAAGAAAAATTAAAAGAAGAAAGGGAGATGGAGAAAGATGATTGAATGAACAATCAAAGTAATAATTACTTACCTCTACTCCTATGCTTCGAAATGAAAGTGCATGAAAATAAATGCTTCGAAATATAAATCTATGTTAAACTACTCCTAAGATAAGGAAAATGACAAGAAATATTGAAATCAACTGTCTTTGATTTAAGTTCTGGATCCTTTACAATGTAGCCATGAATGGCTATTTATAAGCAAATATTTGTAGGAAAAAACTTCCAGCAATAACTACCCAATAACCACCTAAAACTACCCACTTTTCCATCTTCATTCTTGTTCCACTCATCCACTTTGTCCTTCATATTCTCCATCATCTTTATAACTTCTTTTAACTTCCAAATGAATAAGAGAATGCCACGTGTCCTGCAATTATATAAATAATAAAAATTGCAGATTTATGGTGCTAACATTACCCTCCGCGGCCCTTAAAAATGATGTTTATTTGAATTTTTGAAGGGCCGAACCAAGTACATGATTAATCTAAGCAATAAAATGCTTCGAATAATACCAACAAAGTGCTTCGAATGATGTAATAGCACCAATGAAGTGCTTCGAATGAGTATGAAATTATGACTAGATGCCTCGAATGCTAGCTATTATGGACTAGTAACAAGCTTCGAAGGTGGGACAAAGGACCAAAATCATCTTTCGAAAGTTGAAAGTGCCGACAAAGGACAAATTACATCCTTGGAAATATTCGGCAAAGCTTCGAAGGTTCACAACCACCATTATTGTTTCTTCGAAGCTGTTAATGAAAGATGGAGTGCTTCGAAGCTTGCAAAATTATGGCAAAAGGGCCTTCGAAGCAACTTTTGGCCAACATTGTGGTTATTCAAATTTTGTATGTTCTGGTTCGTACATAATTAATGAAAATATTAATTTTGTGCTTCGAACCAATTATTAATTCTTCGAAGATACCAAAAACTGTTGTTCTTCGAACCAACTTATCATGCCAAAAATAGGCATTATTCGACAACTAATTAATTGTCATTTTACATATATTTGAAGAGATGTACACATTTCGAAAGTTTTCAAAGCTTTATACAGTTTCGAAGGTGAAGTAATCAACCTTCGAAATATCTCTTAATGTTTCGAATGTATCTTCAAATCTTTATACAGCTTCGAAGGTGAAGTAATCAACCTTTGAAACAACTCTTGATGCTTCGAATGTATCTTTGATGCTTTGATTGTGTACATACAAACAACTGGCCATCAATTTGAAAAGATAAGCCATTTTCAACCATTTATTTAAATACACAGGCTTTTTCTAGCCAAGTTCATGCATTTTAAATGGTCATCCCTTATTCTTAGTGTTTCGAACTCATAAGAACAATTTGTTAATTTTATTAGTCACATCATCAGAATTATATTTTGATGTGAACCACAAATCTAAAAAGGATTTTGAACACCAAAAGTCATGGTATAGTGTGACCATGAAAATTCATACTTTTTTACATTTTGAAAAATGTCAAAAATTTTGAATTCATGAACAGTGGCTTGTTCATTATTCTTGACCATGTTTGGTTTAAAAACATGACTTTCGCCGAATTGATTTTCATAATTCTTTGGCAAAATGGGTTATTTTTCCATGTTAGCCATTAATGGCTTATGAAAATCCCCCATAAGAATGTTATTTTCATGACTCGACTCTCTAAAAATTGGTTTTTGGACCCCCGGAGTCATGTATGAAACATCATTCTTAGCCAAATTTGGCTCAAAAATATGTTCTTTCGTTATGTTAATTTCATAATTTGGCTCTTTAAAAACGGACTCTTGAACCCCCCGAGCCACTGATGAAATCAACTCTTTGCTTTTGCTATTTTCAACCATGAAAAAATTCTGAAAAAATTCACTAATTCCGACCATTAAGGCCTCAGTTAAAGACTTGATAGTGAGAGTTGATAACTCATCATTCCATTGGCGAATTTCCATATCAAGTTGATGAATTTCTCCAATTAAATGGTGTCTTTTTTCTTCCACCAAATAATATTGTAATGGATGAAAGTTTATTTCATCAAGAAAATGGATCTCTTCTTGAAGATCCAAAATTTTTCTTTTATGCCAATATATTTCGAATTGACAAGTTCGAATGGCGAAATCCAAATTGTTTGTCATTTTTTACACTTGGCTGTCCCACTGGGCGTGCCAAAAAATGTTGGCTTATTTTTCCTACGAAGGAAAATATTATAAATGCGAGCGTGCCAGCAAGGATTGAAAAATCCTTACAGATTAAATTCAAGCCAATATATCAAGCGATTGTGTTGACGGTTCTTTTGCCTCAACAAAGAGGACTTCAAAATTGTCAAAGTGTAGAGAAAAGAAAAATTAAAAGAAGAAAGGGAGATGGAGAAAGATGATTGAGT
Source organism: Camellia oleifera (assembly GCA_022316695.1). Classification (NCBI taxonomy): domain Eukaryota; kingdom Viridiplantae; phylum Streptophyta; class Magnoliopsida; order Ericales; family Theaceae; genus Camellia; species Camellia oleifera. Next base: position 67,544,422 of record CM039312.1, on the reverse strand, counting down.
GAACAATCAAAGTAATAATTACTTACCTCTACTCCTATGCTTCGAAATGAAAGTGCATGAAAATAAATGCTTCGAAATATAAATCTATGTTAAACTACTCCTAAGATAAGGAAAATGACAAGAAATATTGAAATCAACTGTCTTTGATTTAAGTTCTGGATCCTTTACAATGTAGCCATGAATGACTATTTATAAGCAAATATTTGTAGGAAAAAACTTCCAGCAATAACTACCCAATAACCACCTAAAACTACCCACTTTTCTATCTTCATTCTTGTTCCACTCATCCACTTTGTCCTTCATATTCTCCATCATCTTTATAACTTCTTTTAACTTCCAAATGAATAAGAGAATGCCACGTGTCCTGCAATTATATAAATAATAAAAATTACAGATTTATGGTGCTAACAATAACACTTCAATAATATATTAAAAAATATAACACACTAAAAAATACCTTAGTGTACTTTTCTCAAACATAACACTTCAAAAAATAATAACAATTAAAGAGATTATAATAATAAATGAATCGTTACAAATCCAAAATTACTAAATTGATCCCCAAAAAAAATTATGGGATTAACTAGAACATCATTCCAACACTTTTTGTACGTTTTTCTCTAAACAATAAAAAATCATTTCCAAACCTATTTAATTCTTTTATTGTTAAATTTTTTAATAATTTTTTGATTAAAATAGTCAGTTGCTAAATGGTGCCTCAATTTATCACACGATACGATAATTGTGATAAATAAATAGATCATAGAAATATTGAATTTTGGGGGCATGGCATGATATAAACACGAACGGAAGATGACATGGAGCTTGGGGAGGCTGCTGTGAGCGGCCAATGGTGCCTTTTTCGGGTCTAATTCTGACAATTCAAACCGTTTATTTTTTAAAAAGTATCAAGTAAAATATACTTAAAAAAATTTAAGTTAATCAGACATCGATATCCCTTTCATCAAGTCATATTTGTATTCAGATTTATACTAAATTTAATTTTTTAGATACAAATATGTCTTGTGAAAAGGATACGGATATCCGATTAACTTGAATTTTTACAGATATGTTCTATTTAATATCTTTTAAAAGAGTGAACAGTTCTGATCGTCAGAATGAGGTTAAAAAAAGACTCAATTACAAAAAAACAAAAAAAATACGAGTTCAGTTAGTATTAAATCATGCGCAACAACCTTTTTAATTCCAAATAACATAACATAATATTACTTAAAAATAAATGAGTTGAGTCAGTATTAGTATTCTGACACGAACTCGAGATTATAATTAATAAGGTATGTTTTCCATTACTATATGTAGGGCCCAATGTGGTAAATTTAATTATTCATTTTGATCAAAGTAAAAAACTTATTTATTAACTTCTAAAGAAGGAAAAAAATTACTAAAAAAAAATTATGAGCATGGAGTATTAGATATTTAAAAAGATTGCATATATATAGTGTAGACTTTTTTTTTTTCTTATTATTACTTAAAAGCATATGATCTCAAGATTTTGCACCTTTTGGGGCAGCCATTCTATTGATTTTTCTTGTTGGATTTTAGTATCAATTTGTTATTGTTTTTGTATTTTCCATATTGTAATGCATTTTTTTTTTTACTATATCATTTTTTTTAATCTCGGCGATTGATTGCAGATCTTTAAATAAAGGGCTATCTTTGTTTTCTTCTTTCATTTACTTTTGGGAAGTATTGGTAGCTGATTAATTATTGCATATGAATTTTTGGATTAATATATGATAATAATATTCTAACACAATTCTCTAACAATCTAAAAATGTGCAAAAGGATATTACAAATAACAAAACAGTTAGGTGGAGGTGAAAAGAACTACCATTCGAAGCCGACTGTGTGGTGCACATCCGGGTCAAGTCGGGTCAGTTATTTGGGTGGTTCCTTCGAGGGTAAATTACTGATAGTTCTTACTTTTGGAACTTATTATTTATTATGTCCTATTAATAAATTTATCAAGCGATAAATTTATCAGTTTTTCTTATTTTTATGAATAAATTTATAGTGATAAATTTATCAGTCATGACTTATAAGTAAATAAGTGTAATTAATAGTACTGATTCCCTTTGTTTTTTGCACATCTATTTGTTATAAATTCGTCATATTTTAAATGTATATCAACATTGGAAAATGCTAGAGGTCCCAAAATTCTATCAAATATTTTACCAAATGTCTCATATAAATATAGACCTCACATTTATGTGGGACCTACCCCATATGAAACATTTGATAAAAATTTTAATATCCTTAGCATTACTCATCAACATTTTAGTCATCAAATTCATACATATTATATCCACAGTTTCTGTAGTTTGCATGAATTTTAATTTTAAAATTTTCACATTTAATCAATTTAGTCTAATTGGCAATAAATGAAAATTAATGAGTAAAATAATTCATTTACTCTCTTCAAGCTAATTGAGCCATTAATGTCATTTAAAATAATTTTTTTTTCTTTTAAAGGCATCATTCTATGCTCGATTTTTGTTTAGGAAAATGTTTGAGAGCTACAATTTTTGTGGCAATAATGATTCAAAACTATTAAAACGACGTCGTTTTGAGTGCAAAACATGTCAAAACGACGTCGTTTTGATAATTTTGAGCTACTGTAGTCATAAAAATTGTGACCCTCTAGCATTGTTGTTTTGTTTAATTCTTTAGAAATGTTATCAATTAAGCTAAATTGTGGCAATCAAAAATTTAAAAGATAAAATTAATACAACTAAAATTAAAAAATAAGTTGATAGAAGAGAAATGATCAGAGTACGACATACTGGCAATTTCATTTGACTGATTAGTGATTGAATTTTTATGAGATTAAAGTACACGTTAATTACAATCTTTCAACAAAACAAAACAAAAAAAAAGGTACACATTGATTACAATTTATTTAAAAGTGAATGATGAAAACAGTGATAAGTGCTATCTTTAAAATCTCTTATAAATAACAATTGAAAAATGCTTCGGACCTCCAGTGGGGGTCGACCCCCAGTGAGGTGGCGCTTCATGATTGGATAAAAAAAAAAACTGTTTTATTTATTTATTTTTTTTTTTAGAGTTTCAGCCAGTGAGGGTGCGACACCTCACTAGGGGTGCGACCCCCGCTGGGGGTCTGCAGCAAGGTTGATAACAATTATCCTCGTTAGATGAATTCTAGTATAGGTCTCACCTCCCATGTACGGTAGGAGTATTTTAGTATATAAATCATTAGATATCTATATAAGGTGGCCAAATCCCTACTCTAAGCAACAAACGCCTCAACTCATCCAAAAAAAACAAAACATAAAAGTGTGAAGAGGATATACAAGATTTATAGTCAATTCATTTTCTTGTCTCTATTATTGATAATGATAAAGCACTATTGTTGATTATTTCAATAAAAATTTAAATGGGTTTCATACTTCAAGTTTGCATTTTCATTTTCTTAACTAAGAAACTTCCACAAATTATAATCTTGAAAATTTCACAATATTCGATTACTTTTCAAGGTTTTGCTTCTAATAATTCCATATTTTATTGTATTTCATACTATTATTCTTCATAGATTTTCTCCAGTGGACCCAGTGACATTGTTAATTAAAGAATATTTCAACTTAAATATGAGGCTAAAATCAAATACATAAGTTACATAGTGTTATATTGCCATCAATATTATTGACTTCAGTTAAAGGACCATTTCATAAGTTAGTAATAATAAAAAAAAATCAATGCGTAGTTGATAACTATCATTTGTATGAGAAAAAATTCAAACTAGGTTGATGATGTGAGTGTATCGTGATAATGAGTTCATAAATAGTTCTCTACACCACAGATGTGTGATGATAAGTGTATGAATAGTTTTCTGCAATTACTAGTCGAAAGATAATATGGTAAGTAATTGAGGGCATCAATGAAAAGTCATTGGATTCATTCATTAGGTGACAATGATATCATTCATTTTTCCCTAATATTTGGAAAAAAAATTCTAACTTCTTCAGGTTTCATTTTACAGTTGTCCTCAACACAGCAGCCAGAAATATCTATCTATACTATATATTAAATAAAATGGAGTTTTTAATCCCTAAGGCTTGTAAGAGTTTCAATATCCCAATCTGAATTTTCTAAATTTTTTATTTTAAAAAAAAAAACTCAGCATTTATTAATTTGGTCAAAATCCCCTGATTAACATTTATTAACTTTTTTCAATCCACATGTCTTTTCACATGCCTGCATTTATTGATTTAGTCAAAATTTCCTGATCAACATTTAAAATCCCTCCATACAAATAATTATAGATACAATCCATGTATAGTTACTATAATACCCTTTTCAACTTCTCCCATACACTATGGTTAGTGATAAGATTGTTAAATTATTTTTACAAAAAATCTTAAAAAACATAATTTATATATTAAAAAAAATCTAAAACAAATATAAATATTTACAATTATTCCGTACATAGCATGAGTGATGGACTAGTTAATATATACGTCAAATCCAATATTTCTGAAAATTGAATTCCTCTATAATTAGATGCAATCTAGTAATAAAAACTTTTCATTTTTCCATATCATTTTGTAGCTATTAATATTTTCCTAAAAGATTCTATATACTTTTCAATTAAAAAATTAGAGATCTCAAATATTTTATCAAATATTTTACTAAATATCTCACATAAATGTGAGACCTATACCATGTGGATCCCATGTGAATCCTACACACATGTAAGATATTTGGTAAAATATTTGGGATCCCTGACATTATTCTTTTCAATTTATTTTCTTATTTTTTGGTTAGACTTTAAATTTTGTGTCTTGTTAACGTGTCCTAAAACATATGTTAAGAATGTAATTAATGAAGGTAACTATCTACATTCAAAAATGCTAGGGATCTTAAAAATTTTACCAAAATTTCTATCAAATGTCTCACATGGTGTGTGGGACCTACATGGTGTGAATCCCATATCCACGAGACATTTAGTAAAAATTTTAGTAGAACTTTTGTGGTTTGTTTCATTACTCATCTCCATTTGTATGGGGAATATGAAATACTAAGTAGAAATAAATATGGTGATTTTAAAAGGGGTGATTCTATTTACACACATCTAATACTTTCAGTATACATCATTAATAGATTAAATTTATATTCCAATAATATCTTCCAATGAAATGACCATTAAGGACAATATGAGATATGTTTTACCCATTCAAAAATTTCATATTTAAAAATACAAAATACTCTTCACACGCCATCATTAGTATAGGGTTTAGGGTTTTAACATATAAACATTATATTTGTTCATCATCTTCACCATTAACATACACTTATGATATCATTTATTGTCAATTAACTCACTTCATTCTCTTCTTCATTATACTTATTTTTCAAACTCAAAACATTATTGCCTTTAAAGATTTAAGGTTTAAGAATATTAAAATCAATTAGTTTTAAAGATTTGCACATTATAAATGACACTAAGATGGTTTGTTCTGATATAAATATTGAAAACGTTGATTTGAACATTGAAAATGTTGGTTTATGACTTAGTTTTTTGATTTTTTATTTATCTCGTTCATATGTTAGGAAAATAAGTTTGTTCGTCGTGTTTGGATAATCACAGTTCAACATTTATACAATGTTCACTTATTTATATTTGAATAAAACAACTTTGTTTAAATTATTAAGATTGACCAAATATTAAATATTCATACATAAAAAAATGAACATTTTAAGTTAGTTCGTTAAAATAAATTAAATTTTTACTCATTGTTAAGATATTAATTTTTAAACACATTAAATTTGTTCAACTCTGTACTTATGAATATGACTAATTTGATGAATTTGAAATGACAACGAAAGAGAAGAGTTCAAGATCGACAATGAAAATCAATATCAATGAAAATGGAGGCCGAATGAAACACTCTGTCTGTAATCTGAAATGACGAGACGACGTAATGAGACATGACGAGAGTTCAACACTAATTATGGAGATCAACACGAGTGAAAATGGAGGCTGAATGAAACATGCGCTAGCGATGGAGATCAAGACCGACGAAAATGGTCTCTATTATGAAGATTGTTAGGTTTTTATTGTCTATAGTAGTAAAGATGAAGAGTTTTTCGTGTGTGTGATGGTTTATATTCAAATAGTTAATGGTGTGTTAATATAGGATTAATAATAAAAAGTTAAGCTGTGAACTAATATATTTTTCACAAATTATTTTGTGTGTATACTAATTTATAGTGTGTATTAAGAATATTAGTAGTGTATAAATAGAATCATCATTTTAAAAAACTAGATACTTTTCTGCATTGGCACAAATACCCTCATTTTTAGAATAATGAAATTGACATATTTATAAGATTTAAATATTAATATGTAGTGTCAACTCAAATAAATAAAATCACCATAAAAATTAAAAAACATGTAAATTAAAATATTAATAAAAAAATGTTAATATTTCATTATAAATAAAAAATAAATTTATAAATCACATAAAGTAATAATATTTTCTTCATTTAAAAGCTCATTTAAGTCTAAACAATTTTTTGAAATGCATTGACGAATCTCACTTACAATTAAATTTTGATTTATTAATGTTATAATATCATAACCAACCCACCAAAAAAAAAAAAAAAAAAGAAAAAAGAAGGGAAAGTAACAAATAGATCCTATTTTGCTTTTAAGATTACTAACAAGTCTTTTCAAGTTTTAATTAACTAAGTCCTATTTATGATAAAAGGTTCCCAAAAGATTCATTACTTCATAATGGTGTGTCTTGTCCTAATTTTACCCTTCCTATAACATGAACAATAATTTTAACTTAATTAAAATTTAAAATTTTAATTTTAAAAACTTCAGCTTGTTTGGTTTCAGTTTTCAGAAAATATTTTTTAGAAAATTTTACTTTTTATTTTTCGTATTTTAATATTTTCAATGAATTTTTTTAATATTTTAAGCAATTTTTAAAATTTTTAGACACATTTAACATAAACACACTTAAAAAATATAATATTTATGAAAAAATCTTTAAAAAATACACTAAATACCGAAAAATACAAAAAATATGAAAATTTAGTACATTTTCGTATTTTTGTGTATTTATTAATTTTTTAAAATATTTTTTCACAAATATTTTACTATTTAGATATATCTAAGTAAAGTGCATCTGAAAAAGTAAAAAAATTACTTAAAATTTAAAAAATATTTACTAAACACAAAAAAACACGAAAAACAAAAAACTCAGTTTTCAAAAAAATGAATTCAGAAAACTAAAACCAAACACACTGATTAATCTTATACTTATAATATTGTTTATGAAAAATCATTTAATTTGAACAACTAAAAATAATTTAATTTTAAAATTTCTAATAAATTAAAATTATTTATGAAATTTTTTGTTGATATTTTAATGAAAAATATAAAATGAAAATAAAATATACTATAGCCAAATTAAATTATACTTATTAATGAATTTAGTTATATTTTCTTTATAAAATATATAAATAAATCACATATATGAATTTAACAAATACATGTGTAATGAGATTACTGATTATTGCAACATTAATTCTTTTAAGTGCAAATGTTGCAAAATTATTAATTTGGTTCATTTTAATTTTCTTTAATCAATTTTTTTTTTGAACTAAACAGTATTTTTTGAAATAATTTTTGTTAAAACATTTTTGCCTATTATATTTTTTTCAAAACATTTATAAAAAAATGAACAATAAAAAAAATATGTGTGTGTTTTTTAGAGCTTCCACTTAAACATTTGTTAAAGCACCAAAATAATAATAAAGTCCATGTATAATGGTTTAATTGAGCAGACTTGAAATTTAAAAATATTTTAGGATCAGGTTTAAGATGACTACATTAATCATTTATGTCGTGTTGGGTTAAGTTAACACATAATCTTTCGATGTAGTTCAACTCAATTTGACCCTAGCTCAATTAATGCACCTATACCGAATATATTTAATAGACAATTCACCTAATCAATATAGACTATAATAGTCTTTAACAAAATTTGACATTTTTTTAGCAATTAAATTTTAATAGTTAGTTTAAAATGATTGAACTATTTTTATTTTAATAGAAATTGCTTTCTAGAGTTCAAATATATACAATAAATTAAAAAATTCAAAATTTTCACTCCATGCATAGCACAGATTTGTTGCTAGTTGAGGAAAATACAAAAGGAGTATTTTAGTCTCCATGGAAAAAAAAAAAAAAAATCTTTAATCCTAACAACTTTAATAGATTTTGTTATTTTCTATACAAATAGGAGTAATTGTATTTTATTTAATGCTTTCTTAACACATAGCCTTAGGCCATGTTTATTTGGGTGCACATGAGTTTGGGATAGGACTAATAGTCTAATAAAATTATTAATCCGATGTTTGGTTAAACAATTAAAGTACGGACTAACAATCTATTCGGATACGATATCCCATATATGATGGATTATTCAATCCTGCAGAAGGGGGGTGAGATATAAATTGGAGGATTAAGCCAAAATCTGGACTATTAGTCCATTCCTATTATCCTAACTCAATCCAAACATAGGATAAGATATACAATCCAAAAGGATTTGTAATTTTAAGATTATTAATCATGAAAATGATAATCCAACCTAATTCAATCCGTCCAAACAAACATAGCCTTAAGGTACATATTAACAAAATTCTTAAATTCTACTCTTCTTTAATCTCACTCTCTCACACACAAACATTTTAACAATGCAGTTTCTCTCATTTTTTTTGGACAAAGATTTAGACCAAACAAAAAAACAAAGGTTTGTGTGTTTTATTTTATTTTTTTTAGTTCATTTTATGATGCAACCTTCATTTGGGGAAACTGTCTGGTATAGTTAGGAAACTTAAAGGACGTTTGTAAGTCTTTTAGTTCCTCATAAAATTAAAAATATAATTAGCAAGTCTCTTAAATGGACCAAAGAGAATAACAAATTATTTAATAGAATTAATTGTTATGTAAATTTAATTTTAAAGAAATCTAATATAATTATGTCAAATTTGTGAAGCCTATTGTATTTTTTCTAAAACTCAAGGTAGATTAGTATAATTTATCCTTAATTAATACGGGAAGGGTGGGTTGTTCGAGTCAATCTTCTTCTTCTTCTTTTTTGGAAATTTTAACCTACATATCCTTGAAAAGGGTCTATTATTTGCATTTATAATTATGCTATTTTCTTCTTTAATTATGATGAATTTTTTTCTTTAGTTATGATATTATTTTAGTAATGACTTATGAATTTTTTAGTTATGCCTCATGTTGTGTTTGGTTATAACATTTTTTTTTATAGTTATAACTCAGAAAAGTATGAAATTATGTCATTTGTTTCTTTAGTTATAAGGTGCATATGGTACACATTTTTTAAGAGGAGGTGTACAATAGTGTTTCCCCTTCTTTTTATTTGATAAGAAATTATTTACAAATTTTAAAATAATTATATCAAATTGAATAATTAACTAGGTTAAAAAAAAAAAAATCCAACAATACACAACATTTATAAGTCTAATACCAACAACCAATATAAAAAAGAGTTTCATCATGAAACAAATAAAAATAAACAACTTTTAAAAAAAAAAATCCTCAATAAAATGTATAATCAACTTTGATTTTGGATAAGGACTCTAATTATTAATTTTCAAATATGCGGAAGTATAGATGAAGGTTCCAATGAAATACATGGTCTAGAAGGATTGTTCCATCTCAAAAGAATGAGTCAAAGTCTTTAACCAACTTGTTGCCAACAACTGTCAATTGAGGGCTGTTTTTGAATTGTTAACATATTTAATGTTGCATTTGTTTTGGTTGAAAATATTTCACTAAATTTCTTATGTTTGATTTCAACCAAGTAAATATGGTTTTAATAGTTGTGATAGCGGTATTGTGAGTTGTAATATTGATGATAATGATGATGACATTGATAAGATTAGTATGTCATGTTAGGTTCGATAATTATTTTCACTTGGAAAATGAAAATCTGTCGTTGATCATGGATAGATTTTCTGCTAATGTATGTTTTCTATCGTATCAACTGTTAAAAATTATGACCGACTGAAGAGTGGTTGGCTGGATTAAACCAACTCTTTATACTCTTCAGCCGAAGTAAGTGTACGGCTGAAGAGTGATTGGCTGGATTAAATCAACACTTGTACTCTTTAGCCAAAGTAAGTTATATCGGCTAAAGAGTGGTTGGCTGGATTAAACCAACACTTGTACTCTTTAGCCGAAGTAAGTTATATCGGCTGAAGAGTGGTTGGCTGGATTAAAACCAACTCTTTGTACTCTTTAGCCGAAGTAAGTTATATCGGCTGAAAAGTGGTTGGCTGGATTTAACCAACTCTTTGTACTCTTCAGTCGAAGTAAGTACATGGCTGAAGAGTGGTTGGCTGGATTAAACCGACTATTTGTACTCTTCAGCTGAAGTAAGTTATATCGGCTGAAGAATGGTTGGCTGGATTAAACCAACTCTTTGTACTCTTCAGCCGAAGTAAGTTATATCGGCTGAAGAGTGGTTGGCTGGATTAAACCAATTCTTTGTACTCTACAGCCAAAGTATCTATATCGGCTGAAGAGTGGTTGACTAGTAAGTTAGATAGCTAAAACCGAGATCATAGTCGAGCAAATGAGTTCATGAAAAATTCATTACAAGTGCAAGCATACATACACAAAACCGGAATAAGAGTTAAAGAAGATTTTTTCATTGAAGAAACAAGCAAGTATAATTGGGGGGCCGTAGCCCGGTTACAAAGTTCAAAAACAAAAGAAAGAAAAAATCAACGAAGAAGTGCATCAAGTTCGGCATCAAATTCATCCCCAGCATTTATCTAGAGTCCGGTGTCGGCTGGGAGTCCGGTTTGAGGAGGAAGCTCGGTTTGGACAGTGGTGTCAATCGGCAGCACGGTATCAGCCGGTAGCTCATTAGTCAAGTCTTCAACTACTGGCTCTAACCGAGCTGCCTGATTGCTGGGTTGTTCGTTGACGGCCGGGGTCAGAGTTGGCTCCTCATCCTCTTCATCATCATCATCATCTTCTTCATCATCAGATCCCCCTAGAAACTGCCTTTGCAGATCGGCAGCATATTGAGAAAGTGAGGCCGGAATAGAACACGGCGGAGCGTCGTAGACATCGGTGTCAGGCGTACATCTAAGCCGCTCCACCGCACTCCTCCAGCCACATTGGAAGAATAACTCTTTAGCTACATTGCACTGAAGGGTGTAGGCGTCTTCTGCCTTCTTGAAGTCTCTTTTTTCGGCCTTCTTCATCTCCCCCTTTAGCTGGTTTATTTCGGCATCTTTTTTCTTCTCAATTGAAGCCAGGTGACGCAGGTACCTGTCCTTGGTCTCAATGGCGATCTTTTGTTTTTCGGCCTCGGCCGAATTAACCACTTCGGTCAGCCGACCGTTTTCAGTACGAAGCTCGCCCAGCTGTTTTTTGACTTCTTCTAGTTCGGCCGTTTTTTATTCGGCCTCAACCATGGCCTCCCTGGTGTTGCACCGAAGTTCCATGACCCTCCTGTGAGTGACTTGGTTTTTCTAGATGGCCTGTAAAGGAGGAGTAACGTTAGCCGGACTCAAAGTTGAAAGAAATTTACATAGAAAGAAGAAAGCTGTTTACCAGGATCATGGACTTCGTAGAGGACCGGATTGACTTCAGCTCGGTTTTAAGCTGTTTGTAATAGTGCTCCATGTCCTTCGGAAGGCACACACTTTTGGCCAGGTTGTAAGCCAACAAGTGGTCCTTCTCAGCAACGACCGAATCTTCAGCTGTGATATCTCGGTTGTCGAAGGAGAGGACAGGAGCCCATTTGGAAGAAGTGGCAGTTCAGTCAGATTGCTCCAGTCGGAGGCTTTGCTGGGGGCTTGGAGGAGAGCTTTGTGGCAGAATGGTCTCGTCCTCATCAGCAAGACGTGGCTCGGTTTGGGTAGTCCGAGCACGCTTGTTTCGGCGAGAAGTGGATGGTTGCTGGGATGGAAGGGCCACCACGGTTTTAGTGGCTTGGATGGTTGGTCGCACGTCGGTTGGAGTTATTGTGATCAGAAGGGCCTTTATCCTTTTCTTCTTTGCCATTTCTTGTTCAGTAGTAAGTGGCACAAGGACAATCTCGGGCAGGGATGGGTCCGGTTCCGGTGCTTCTTCAAGGAGAAAGTCAGTCACCCTCGCTTTTCGGCGACCGCTGTATCGGTAGGTCGGCTCGAAATTCAGGAGTTTTGCCCAACCTCTCTCCTTAACTCGTAGTGCGGCGCGCAGAACACCAAGGTTTGGGTAACCGTAGTTCGATAGTAGATGGGCTTTATCTGCAAGAAGAAGATAGTTGTTAGTCTGGTTCAGAATGAAAATCGAATTACAAAGACAAGAATGAATTGAGACCGAAGTATGTATACCGGGTTCCCCTTTTTTCCAATTTATTCTTCGGCCAGGAATCTGGGCTTCAAGGTCCTCAAAGTTCCCAGACACCCAGAAGAAGTCATCGTCATTCAGGTCTTTGTCCGGTGTATCCTTAATTATTTTTTCTCGGCCACGGCGTATTCTCAAGTAATAACACCAGCCTTCGTTCTTGGATCCTATAGAGTATTGGTGAAGTATCTCGGCCAAACCTAGGTGGAGACCGGTTTGGTGGTTCAGTGCGGCTATACCCATTATTATGCGGTATGTATTGGTGGACAGCTGGGTTGGGCATAGTCTGGTTTGCCTAAGGAATTCACATATTAAGGGTTGGACTGGGAATCTAAGTTCGGTTTCTATTATTGATTGAAGGGTGAAGGGGACGAAGCCTTCGTTGCCCCATGGGTCAATGTTTTGTTCGGCTAAGGTGAGGTTTACATCGGCTGGAATGTTGTAATCTTTTCTGAATTCGGCTAGGCCTCCTGGGGTTTCTACTAGGAACCTATATTTCCCCATTTATTGTATAATTTAAGAATAAATTATCTCGGTCGAAAAAGTGTGCTCAATAGCTCGGCTGAGCGCAGGGAAGTGCCTGGCAACCTAAGTCTGCAAAGTGGAAAACAAAGTGTTAAGCACAGATCGTTGACCGTGCTACAAAAAACAAAGCAAGAAAAGACAAGTCCTACTTCGGCTACGCAGGGTACTACACGATCTACCTCGGTTTCTGAAAGGTGCTTGTTATCTCGGTTCGGCAAAATGTTTGGTTATCTCGGTTCTGCTTATGGTTTTGTTATTCCGGTTAAGCATCAAGGGGCAGCTTTCTAAGTTTAGCTTAGAAACTGAGAAAGCTGGCTTAGCCCCCAAAGCTTAGCTCGGTCGAGGGCCAAGATTTTCTAGTTCGGCGCATTTTTATTTCGACTAAATCTGAATCCGTTGGTGGCCTATTGAAACTACTATTGTATGGTCAAGTGCTAGTACGGTTTCAGTTTTCCTATATCTTTATATATAAGCTAAAACCGTTTCCTAGTTCGGTTGCTTCGTGATTATGGATCAAAAATCAAATATTCTACAGGGTAGTGTATGTATTCATGTGTTCTTACGAAGTTCTTTCCAGAAACAAAGCTAAGCACGAAAAGTGTTTTGCAAAAAACACACAAAACAGATTATTATGGAACAAAACGAAAACAAGAAGAGATAGAAACAGGTTTTTGAAAGCTTACTAGAGGAAGAGGAAGAAGCTGGAGGTAGGAGCAAAGGCAGTAATGAAGAGCTCAAACGCAGCAACTCCAAGCTCAGAACAGAGGCACAGAGAGAGAGAGAAGATGAACAGAGTATGGCGTGATTCAAAAATGGGGAGTTCTTTTGGTGTAAAAGGAAAAGAGCGGGAACTGTTCAAAAAGTGTAGAGTACGAGGGCGGTACGACAGTTGGGATTGACCAATAAAAGGTTACCACGTGTCCCTAGGAGAAGAAGCGTTTCAGTTGCCGCAGTTGAAGAGATGTTTTTTGACCGAACGTGCGCAGTTCGGCTGGAGTGTAGCTCGGCTAGAAAAGCTAGTGTTTTGTCTCGGTTGGAAAGGCTAATGAGGTGTTTTTAGCTCGGCTAGAGAGGTTAAAACTCTAGCTCGGCTGATAAGCAGGCAATCCCTATCATGCTTTGCAGACGGAATTAAGGGGCAATTTGGAGGGTAATTTATATGTAAATTGGGCCGAGCAGGATGAAATGGGCCGAGCTGGGCCAAGCCAGGTAATGGGCCAGTTTTGGCCGCACTACGAAGGGCCGAGTAGAATGACCATATAAGTTACTCCGGTCTGGAGAGGTAATATTGGAGTCAGACTGGTCGCACAACCGTGATGGTTAGCGCGGTCGCATAAAGCCTTATTTGTACTTCGGTTGAGAAGTGTGTTGAGTGAAGTTCGGTCTTCAGCAGTGAGTTCGGTCGGGGCGCATGAAAACCGAGGTGTGCCAAGTCCTTGAGAGGACTTGGTTCTAAAGATAGTTCAGCTCAACTCTCTTATGGTTAGCTTGGTCTTAGTACGGGAAACCGAGGTAAGAGAAAGAGAAGTAAGTGCCTAACTAACGTGTACTTCGGTCATACTGGTAGTTCGGTTATGGTAAAACCATCTCACTTGGTTTAAGCAGTGAGGGGGGTGTTGAGAGAAGCATTATCTCTCAGGAGTGTGAATCCTTGGAGGACTCTGCATGGAGGAGTAAGAGTCCTATTAGAATTGTGCCACACGAAACCTATAAAAGCTCACCTATATCACCTTTGGAGAGGTAACGCAATTTTGCTTTCTGAATACACAGAGCTTTTGCCTATTTAACAATCTTTCTGACTTAGGCATCGGAGAGGTTTCCGGCACCCACCCGCCGACTAGCTCACGTTTGTGTTTTCAGGTGATAAAGCGACGTCGTACGGAGGAACGTAGACTTGATCAACAGGATTATACGAGAAGGTATATTTTTTTCCCGTACAATTGGCATCGTTTGTGGGAATTCAGACAAGAACAACCTCTTGATCAAGTTTTTTCTCTCAAACATCAATAGCGAACAACGAAGAGTTACTTCAGTCCGCCATCGACGGACAAACTCCAGATGGGGGTGCAAGGCGCGAAGGCCTACCCTTGGTCACTCCCATGGCGGACCTAGAGCCATAGAGACAAAATTCCAGGAGGGATGCGAGGGGACGAAGGCGGAATAACAGCCCTCATCCCTCTCGTTCGCAAAGCCCAGAAAGACAAAGGCGCAGGATTGATCCTCAAACTCTGGAGGATCGCATCAGACAACAAGACGAATTGATTCGTAAGATGGCGGCGGACATGGAGTCTCTAAAGCGCCAGGTGAAAGGAAAAGAAGTGGCGACAGGAGAGGGGCACAATAACAAGACGCCCCCTCGCCACTCAGAGGGTCGTAGTAGGAATTCTACACCCTCTCAAGCAGAGAACAGAAGTCTCAGGACAGGCGACACGCAATCCAGATCTTCTAGGACTCGTCACTCCAGGTCTGAGAGGTCATACACTGAGGGAAGCACATATTGGCCCTCACATACGCACCAGACAAGGTCTAGACAGACAGAATTACCCAGATCGTCCGACCTACGATCCGTGCTAGAAGAGAAGGCACGATGGAAGGAGGACGCCAGGGCGCGCGATCCACACAGGGTCCCTACCTTACAGAGGTTGGCTCCTCGGACGCATGGAAGCGTCGAGGTTGGAATGCCAATGCCGCGTCTGGCATACGAACCAACGGGCAAAGCATTGGCGAGGCTGCAGACCTCACCGTTTGTCCTAGCAATAGAAAACGCGCCCCTTCCGTCAGGCTTCCTACAGCCTAAATTCACAACGTATGAGGGGAAGACGGACCCCTACTCGCACTTGAGCCACTTTCGCCAGGTCATGGCTGTATACCGGCGGAACGAGGCCTTGATGTGCATCCTATTCCCTTCAAGCCTTGGCGACCTTGGCTTGACTTGGTTTGAAAAGCTTCCAGAGGGCAGCATAGCCTCCTGGGCGCAACTGGCGGAGGCGTTTGTAACGCGATTCAGAACAAACACGAAAACCCCGGTGGAGATCGACCAGTTACTCTCCATCGACATGGGCGATAAGGAGACCCTGAGGTCATACAACAGCCGCTACTGGGAGACATTCAACCAGATTGGGGACTGTCCCACCAATCTCGCCATTGCGCAATATAAAATAGGCCTTCCAGTCGGGAATAGACTGAGGGACTCTATCACCATGACACTGCCCTTAACCATGGAGGCCTTGATGGAGAGAGTGCATTAGCACATCAGGGTGGAAGAGGATGGTGCTCGTGCCAAAGAAAAATCTGGCGCGACCACAGCGCCAGAGAAGAAGACCTCAGCAAAGGTCAATACGGTAGATCGCCAAAACCGAAACAGACGAGGCAGGCGAGACAACGGCGAGGACCAGGACAAGAGATGGTTGAGAGTCCGCACTGCCATAACTACGATATTCAAGAAACCGATCTACCGTATACTTAGTGAGATTCGAGACGAGCCCTTCGTCAAGTGGCCAGCCAAGCTAAGCGAGGCCCAGAAAGACTATGATGACAGATCCAGGTGCACCTTCCACAAAGAAAAGGGGCACCGCACTGAGAATTGCACGCCATTAAGGCAACATCTGGAAGAGTTGGTGGCAACAGGCCACCTGGACAAATACATAGAGGGAGGGGCACAGCCAGCCCTCCAGGACCATAACAACCCCAATGGGATGCTGATCGACGCCCCGCCCCAAGGCGTCATCAACGTAATACATGGAGTCTTTGAACCTGAGCGTGTATGCGAGCTCAGAGGTTCAATCAAAAAAGCTGAGCACTTAAGAGAGGTGCTAAGTGCCCAACTAGTCGTCAAGAAGGAGAAGACAGAGGCCACAAATGTCATTTTTTTTCGGATAAAGACTTGGCAAGGATTTATTGCCCTCACAACGATGCCTTGGTCGTCACTCTCCGAGTCAAGGATTTTGACGTCAAGCGGATTCTGATTGACCAAGGTAGTTCATGTGAAATCATGTACTATGAAACCTTCAAACAACTAAAGTTGTAAGATAAAGACTTGGCGCCGGCCGTATCTCCCCTTATTGGATTCAATTCCATGCCAGAATGGCCTGTCGGCAAAATTATCCTCCCAGTCAAAGCAGGGAGTGTGACAAAACAAGTGGAGTTCTGGGTGTTGAAGGTCCCCTCCACCTATAACATTATCTTGGGCAGAACATGGCTGCATGCCATGGGCTCGGTGGCGTCCTCCTACCAGCAAGTGATGCGGTTCCCCAACGACACCGGAGTAATAGAAGAAGTTTATGGAGATCAGATCATGTCGAAGCAGTGCTTTGTCACAATGAACGGCAGCCGCGCTGCCAAAGGATATGTTCATTCGGTTGAAGAACCTGAGAGTAATGAACTATTCGCGGATGTCGGCAAAGCGGCTAGTCAGAAAGCGGTAGAGGACTTGGTGGAGGTCAGAATAGATGAAAAGAACCCGGATAAGTTCTTTCTGCTTGGTTCGTCGTTGTCCAGCACTGAGAGATTGGAAGTCTTGGAATTTCTGACCTCCAACATCGAAGTGTTCGCCTGGACCCCATACAACATGCCAGGCATTGATCCCAACTTCATCTGTCACCAACTCAACGTCCACCATTCTGCCAGACCGATCATTCAACGCACTCGCAGATCGGCGCTCCACCACGCCGAAATAGTGGCGGAAGAAGTAGGAAACCTATTAGAAGCAGGGGCAATCAGAGAGGTGCACTACCCAAGATGGATTTCCAACACCGTCGTAGTGCCAAAGAAGAATGGCAAGTGGCGTGTCTGCGTCGACTACAAAACGGTCAATAAGGCGTGCCCAAAAGATAGCTTTCCTCTACCAAGGATAGATCAACTGGTAGACCTAACGGCAGGGCACAACCGACTTAGCTTTCTGGATGCATACAGAGGCTACCACCAAATCGCCATGCATGAACCAGACCAGGAGGTCACATCCTTCACCACTCCAAGGGGACTCTACTGCTACAAACTCACGCCCTTCGGCCTAAAGAACGCAGGGGCGACGTTCCAGAGAATGGTCACCAAGATGTTTGAACCATTGTTAGGCAGAACAATAGAAGCTTACATCGACGACATGGTGGTCAAGAGCAAGGATGAGAATGACCATCTCAAGGACCTAGGTGAGATGTTCGAGATCCTAAAGAAGCATAAGTTACGCCTCAACGCGTCGAAGTGTGCGTTCGGAGTAGGATTTGGCAAATTCCTAGGCTTCTTGGTGACCAACCGAGGTATAGAAGCGGACCCTTCTCAAATCAAAGCAATACAGGATCTGGAGAGGCCAAACTCAGTGAAGGAAGTGCAGCATCTCACTGGCATGGCGGCTACGCTCAACCGGTTCATAAGCCGGTCATCAGACAAGCTACGACCATTCTTCCATGCACTGAAGGCTAAGTTTGAGTAGGACGAAGAATGCGACCACGCCCTGGAAAGCCTAAAAGAATACATGTCTTCTCCACCACTACTTGTAACCCCAATCCCTGGAGAAGAACTCTTCTTATACCTGGCGGTCTCGCAGCATGCAATTAGCGCAGTATTAGTCCGCGCAGAAGGAATCCAACATCTTCCTATCTACTATGTCAGCAAGACATTACTGGGCGCCGAAACAAGGTACTTGCCACTGGAGAAACTGGCATTGGCCTTGATGATGGCCTCAAGGAAGTTGTCGCATTACTTTCACGCCCACACCATAGTTGTTCTCACAGCCTTCCCATTAAAGGCTTTATTTGAAAGAGCAAACTTCTTTGGGCGAATTCTGAAGTGGGCAGTAGAGTTGGGACAATACGACATCAAGTTCCAACCCAGGACCGCAATAAAAGCACAAGCATTGGCAGATTTTGTCGCAGAATTCACACCAGGGAGTCATCACATCTGCCCTGTCGACCTAACTAGACAACCGAACTAGGGATGGAAGTTGACGTCGGAATAACGCAACCCCTAGTACTGGTTACTCAGTCAGACCCCAAGGCAGACCAGAGTAAAGAAAGGAAGGAAGAAACAAACCGTGCTACACCAAGTCAAGACTCACTGACAAATAAAGACTTGGTGCAAACAGAAAGCAAGGGGCAGACAGCAAGCATGGACTCTGAAGAAGCCACCAGCAACATGGAAGATCCCAAGGCATCATCTGATCGCTCCACTTGCTGGAAGTTGTTCGTTGGAGAGATGTGGAAGCTCTTCGTGGATGGAGCATCCAACCGACATGGAGCAGGACTTGGCATAGTTCTCATCTCTCCAGACGGCCTCGTAGTGGAACAGGCAATTAACCTTGGCTTCCCAGCATCAAACAACGAAGCGGAGTATGAAGCACTCCTAGCAAGTCTCAAGTCAGCACTTTACATAAAGGCGACCGAGCTAATGGTCTATAGCGACTCGCAGTTGGTGGTGAACCAAATATCGGGTGACTACGAGGCAAAGGATGATAGAATGGCCAAGTACCAAGAACTGGTCAGAACGGAGATAAAGAAGTTTGAAGTAGTGAGAATAGAATAGATCGGCAGGGAGGAAAACAGCAGAGCAGACGAACTCGCAGGCTTCGCCTCAATGGCAGATACCTCCATACCTCACCCACTGCTAATCGACTACCTGCCTAGACCAAGCATTGAAGACCCAGAAGCAGAAGAGGTATGCTGTGCAGAGTTAGGCCCTTCTTGGATGGATCCTATCATACTATTCCTGAAAAACGGCACCTTACCAGAAGAGAAAAAAGAAGCCAACAGAATAAGAGCAAAGTCACAGCGATTTTGGCTCTCTCCATCCTTGGCATTGTACAGGAAGTCGTTCTCAGGACCTTACTTGAAGTGTGTTCACCCCAGCAAAGTGGAAGCATTCCTATTCGAAATACATGAGGGTGTTTGTGGCAGCCATCAAGGAGGAAGGTAATTGGCATACAGAGCAATCTCGCAAGGATATTGGTGGCCATACATGCAAGCGGACTCGGAGAAGTATGTTAAAAAGTGCGAAAAATGTCAAAAATTCGCACACCAAATACACCAACCTGCCAGAGAACTTTTACCTCTAACTAGCCCATGGCCCTTCGCAATGTAGGGATTGGACATAGTAGGCCCACTTCCAACAGCACCAGGCAACAGGAAGTTCTTTCTTGCCACAACCGACTACTTCACAAAGTGGGTGGAAGCAGAAGCCTTGGCGTCAATCAAGGAGAAAGACGTAAAGAAGTTCGTCTGGCAGAATATCATCACTCGATTTGGCATACCAAAGGCACTGATCTCAGACAACGACACTCAGTTTGACGGCAGAATTTTCAGAAGCTTTTGTGAAGAGTACAAGATAGAGTTCTACAATTCCACACCGGCATATCCCCAAGCAAATGGACAGGCAGAAGCGTCAAATAAGGTAGTCTTGGATGAATTGAAGAAAAGGTTAGAGAGAGCCAAAGGCAAGTGGGCAGAAGAGCTCTCCCATGTTTTATGGGCCTACCGCACCACGCCGTGACGATCAACAGGAGAAACACCATTCTCCTTAGCTTATGGCATGGAAGCAGTTATCCCATTAGAAGTAGGCCTCCCCAAAATCCGAAGCGAAAACTTTGATCCAGACTTAAATGGCGAAGTCATAGCATTGGAGCTTGACCTTGCGGAAGAAAGAAGAGACAGAGCATTGGTTCACATCGCCTCCTACCAACAAGAGTTGTCCAGAAAGTATAACAAAACAGTGCATCCAAGGCAATTCAAGATAGGGGATTGGGTGCTGCGCAAAGTAATGGGAAACACCTTAGTTCCAGGGGATGGCAAGTTGGGACCTAATTGGAAAGGACCTTACAAAGTGGTCGGATTAGCAGGCAAAGGGGCATACCACTTGGAAGATGAGGACGGCAAAGCAATTCCCAGGCCATGGAACACTGCAAATCTCAAGTTGTTTTATTTCTAGCTTTTTTTCTCTTTAAAGTATGTGTAATTTTTTACTTTCTCAATAAAACAAATCGATTCTTTTTTAGCATAATTGTTTTCAGTAGAAAGTAGCTTTCATAAGTTACTAGCATTGTAAATATAGTTGGCCGGAATAACCAAGCCCAGGATCAGGATCCAGGCTGCAGGACGTTTGGTCGGTATAACCAAACACCTTATTTTAAGTTGGCTGGAAAAACCAACTTAGAGGTTGGCTGGATTAAACCAACTCTTTATACTCTTCAGCCGAAGTAAGTGTATGGCTGAAGAGTGGTTGGCTGGATTAAACCAACTCTTTATACTCTTCAGCCGAAGTAAGTGTAGGGCTGAAGAATGGTTGGCTGGATTAAACCAACTCTTTATAATCTTCAGCCGAAGTAAGTGTATGGCTGAAGAGTGGTTGGCTGGATTAAACCAACTCTTTATACTCTTCAGCCGAAGTAAGTGTACAGCTGAAGAGTGGTTGGCTGGATTAAACCAACACTTGTACTCTTTAGCTGAAGTAAGTTATATCGGCTGAAGAGTGGTTGGCTGGATTAAAACCAACTCTTTGTACTCTTTAGTCGAAGTAAGTTATATCGGCTGAAAAGAGGTTGGCTAGATTAAACCAACTCTTTGTACTCTTCAGCCGAAGTAAGTACATGGCTGAAGAGTGGTTGGCTGGATTAAACCGACTATTTGTACTCTTCAGCCGAAGTAAGTTATATCGGCTGAAGAATGGTTGGCTGGATTAAACCAACTCTTTGTAATCTTCAGCCGAAGTAAGTTATATCGGCTGAAGAGTGGTTGGCTGGATTAAACCAATTCTTTGTACTCTACAGCCGAAGTATCTATATTGGCTGAAGAGTGGTTGGCTAGTAAGTTAGATAGCTAAAACCGAGATCATAGTCGAGCAAATGAGTTCATGAAAAATTCATTACAAGTGCAAGCATACATACACAAAACCGGAATAAGAGTTAAAGAATATTTTTTCATTGAAGAAACAAGCAAGTACAATTGGGGGGCCGTAGCCCGGTTACAAAGTTCAAAAACAAAAGAAAGAAAAAATCAACGAAGAAGTGCATCAAGTTCGGCATCAAATTCATCCCCAGCATTTGTCTGGAGTCCGGTGTCGGCTGGGAGTCCGGTTTGAGGAGGAAGCTCGGTTTGGACAGTGGTGTCAATCGGCAGCACGGTATCAGCCGGTAGCTCATTAGTCAAGTCTTCAACGACTGGCTCTAACCGAGCTGCCTGATTGCTGGGTTGTTCGTTGACGGCCGGGATCAGAGTCGGCTCCTCATCCTCTTCATCATCATCATCACCTTCTTCATCATCAGATCCCCCTAGAAACTGCCTTTGCAGATCGGCAGCATATTGAGAAAGTGAGGCCGGAATAGAACACGGCGGAGCGTCGTAGACATCGGTGTCAGGCGTACATCCAAGCCGCTCCACCGCACTCCTCCAGCCACATTGGAAGAATAACTCTTTAGCTGCATTGCACTGAAGGGTGTAGGCGTCTTCGGCCTTCTTGAAGCCTCTTTTTTCAGCCTTCTTCATCTCCCCTTTCAGCTGGTTTATTTCGGCATCTTTTTTCTTCTCAATTGAAGCCAAGTGACGCAGGTACCTGTCCTTGGTCTCAATGGCGATCTTTTGTTTTTCGGCCTCGGCCGAATTAACCACTTCGGTCAGCCGACCGTTTTTAGCACGAAGCTCGCCCAGCTGTTTTTTGACTTCTTCTAGTTCGGTCGTTTTTTCTTCGGCCTCAGCCATGCCCTCCCTTGTGTTGCGCCGAAGTTCCATGACCCTCCTATGAGTGACTTGGTTTTTCTAGATGGCCTGTAAAGGAGGAGTAACGTTAGCCGGACTCAAAGTTGGAAGAAATTTACATAGAAAGAAGAAAGCTGTTTACCAGGATCATGGACTTCGTAGAGGACCGGATTGACTTCAGCTCGATGTTAAGCTGTTTTATGTCCTTCGGAAGGCACACACTTTTGGCCAGGTTGTAAGCCAACAAGTGGTCCTTCTCAGCAACGATCGAATCTTCAGCTGTGATATCTCGGTTGTCGAAGGAAAGGACAGGAGCCCATTTGGAGGAAGTGGCAATTCGGTCAGATTGCTCCAGTCGGAGGCTTTGCTGGGGGCTTGGAGGAGAGCTTTGTGGCAGAACGGTCTCGTCCTCATCAGCAAGACATGGCTCGGTTTGGGTAGTCCAAGCACGCTTGTTTCGGCGAGAAGTGGATGGTTGCTGGGATGGAAGGGCCACCACGGTTTCAGTGGCTTGGACGGTTGGTCGCACGTCGGTTGGAGTTATTGTGATCAGAAGGGCCTTTATCCTTTTCTTCTTTGCCATTCCTTGTTCAGTAGTAAGTGGCACAAGGACAATCTCGGGCAGGGATGGGTCCGGTTCCGGTGCTTCTTCAAGGAGAAAGTCAGTCACCCTCGCTTTTCGGCGACCGCTGTATCGGTAGGTCGGCTCGAAATTCAGGAGTTTTGCCCAACCTCTCTCCTTAACTCGTAGTGCGGCGCGCAGAACACCAAGGTTTGGGTAACCGTAGTTCGATAGTAGATGGGCTTTATCTGCAAGAAGAAGATAGTTGTTAGTCTGGTTCAGAATGAAAATCGAATTACAAAGACAAGAATGAATTGAGACCGAAGTATGTATACCGGGTTCCCCTTTTTTCCAATTTATTCTTCGGCCAGGAATCTGGGCTTCAAGGTCCTCAAAGTTCCCAGACACCCAGAAGAAGTCATCGTCATTCAGGTCTTTGTCCGGTGTATCCTTAATTATTTTTTCTCGGCCACGGCGTATTCTCAAGTAATAACACCAGCCTTCGTTCTTGGATCCTATAGAGTATTGGTGAAGTATCTCGGCCAAACCTAGGTGGAGACCGGTTTGGTGGTTCAGTGCGGCTATACCCATTATTATGCGGTATGTATTGGTGGACAGCTGGGTTGGGCATAGTCTGGTTTGCCTAAGGAATTCACATATTAAGGGTTGGACTGGGAATCTAAGTTCGGTTTCTATTATTGATTGAAGGGTGAAGGGGACGAAGCCTTCGTTGCCCCATGGGTCAATGTTTTGTTCGGCTAAGGTGAGGTTTACATCGGCTGGAATGTTGTAATCTTTTCTAAATTCGGCTAGGCCTCTTGGGGTTTCTACTAGGAACCTATATTTCCCCATTTATTGTATAATTTAAGAATAAATTATCTCGGTCGAAAAAGTGTGCTCAATAGCTCGGCTGAGCGCAGGGAAGTGCCTGGCAACCTAAGTCTGCAAAGTGGAAAACAAAGTGTTAAGCACAGATCGTTGACCGTGCTACAAAAAACAAAGCAAGAAAAGACAAGTCCTACTTCGGCTACGCAGGGTACTACACGATCTACCTCGGTTTCTGAAAGGTGCTTGTTATCTCGGTTCGGCAAAATGTTTGGTTATCTCGGTTCTGCTTATGGTTTTGTTATTCCGGTTAAGCATCAAGGGGCAGCTTTCTAAGTTTAGCTTAGAAACTGAGAAAGCTGGCTTAGCCCCCAAGGCTTAGCTCGGTCGAGGGCCAAGATTTTCTAGTTCGGCGCATTTTTATTTCGACTAAATCTGAATCCGTTGGTGGCCTATTGAAACTACTATTGTATGGTCAAGTGCTAGTACGGTTTCAGTTTTCCTATATCTTTATATATAAGCTAAAACCGTTTCCTAGTTCGGTTGCTTCGTGATTATGGATCAAAAATCAAATATTCTACAGGGTAGTGTATGTATTCATGTGTTCTTACGAAGTTCTTTCCAGAAACAAAGCTAAGCACGAAAAGTGTTTTGCAAAAAACACACAAAACAGATTATTATGGAACAAAACGAAAACAAGAAGAGACAGAAACAGGTTTTTGAAAGCTTACCAGAGGAAGAGGAAGAAGCTGGAGGTAGGAGCAAAGGCAGTAATGAAGAGCTCAAACGCAGCAACTCCAAGCTCAGAACAGAGGCACAGAGAGAGAGAGAAGATGAACAGAGTATGGCGTGATTCAAAAATGGGGAGTTCTTTTGGTGTAAAAGGAAAAGAGTGGGAACTGTTCAAAAAGTGTGGAGTACGAAGGCGGCGCGACAGTTGGGATTGACCAATAAAAGGTTACCACGTGTCCCTGGGAGAAGAAGCGTTTCAGTTGCCGCAGTTGAAGAGACATTTTTTGACCGAACGTGCGCAGTTCGGCTGGAGTGTAGCTCGGCTAGAAAAGCTAGTGTTTTGTCTCGGCTGGAAAGGCTAATGAGGTGTTTTTAGCTCGGCTAGAGAGGTTAAAACTCTAGCTCAGCTAATAAGCAGGTAATCCCTATCATGCTTTGCAGACGGAATTAAGGGGCAATTTGGAGGGTAATTTATATGTAAATTGGGCCGAGTATGATGAAATGGGCCGAGCTGGGCCAAGCTAGGTAATGGGCCAGTTTTGGCCGCACTACGAAGGGCCGAGCAGAATGACCATATAAGTTACTCCGGTCTGGAGAGGTAGTATTGGAGTCAGACCGGTCGCACAACCGTGATGGTTAGCGCGGTCGCATAAAGCCTTATTTGTACTTCAGTTGAGAAGTGTGTTGAGTGAAGTTCGGTCTTCAGCAGTGAGTTCGGTCGGGGCGTATGAAAACCGAGGTGTGCCAAGTCCTTGAGAGGACTTGGTTCTAAAGATAGTTCGGCTCAACTCTCTTATGGTTAGCTCGGTCTTAGTATGGGAAACCGAGGTAAGAGAAAGAGAAGTAAGTACCTAACTAACGTGTACTTCGGTCATACTGGTAGTTCGGTTATGGTAAAACCATCTCACTTGGTTTAAGCAGTGAGGGGGGTGTTGAGAGAAGCATTATCTCTCAGGAGTGTGAATCCTTGGAGGACTCTGCATGGAGGAGTAAGAGTCCTATTAGGATTGCGCCACACGAAACCTATAAAAGCTCACCTATATCACCTTTGGAGAGGTAACGCAATTTTGCTTTCTGAATACGCAGAGCTTTTGCCTATTTAACAATCTTTCTGACTTAGGCATCGGAGAGGTTTCCGGCACCCACCCGCCGGCTAGCTCACGTTTGTGTTTTCAGGTGATAAAGTGACGTCGTACGGAGGAACGCAGACTTGATCAACAGGATTATACGAGAAGGTATATTTCTTTCCCGTACAATTAGTATGTCGTGTTAGGTTCAATAATTATTTTCACTTGGAAAAATGAAAATCTGTCGTTGATCATGGATAGATTTCCTGCTAATGTATGTTTTCTATCGTATCAACTGTTAAAAATTATGAAAAAATATATATTTTTTTTTTGGTAAAACGAATGAAGCCTAACTAAGATCTTACAATGCATAAACTTAACTCTTACGGATACCAAAAAATTGACAAATAAACATACCAATACGCTACTAATTTTGTGGTGTGAGGCAAGTACAAAGTTCGTTTATGTGTTAGTTATGTTTTATTTATAAAATTATTGATGTTCATAACATTTTACTTAATTGAAAAAAAGCATGGATTATTTAGATGTTGTGAAATAAAACTCTGTAATACAACTTTTTAAAATCAATACAAATGTGATTAAGTGATATTTGGCTCATAATATTACTAGTTGTGAAGGTTTTAAGATCACAAAATTAAGGATGGAAGATAGTGTTTATTATGTGTTGGTGAAAATACTAAAAAAATTATATTTTATTGACAAATAATGTAAAGAAAATGTGATACAAATAAATCAGGTTGAGGCACGGATATCTCGTTTTCTTTAAGGAGATCAAGTATATTGCGGTAGAAAGAACTCAAATACTGATGCAGCTATTACAAAATTATGAGTTGTCCCCTCCAAGATACAACAGCCCGACCACTTGTTGTATGGCTCAGGCCAACTCTGCATAAGATGGTGAACCCAAAGCACCACCAAGAAAAACACCCTTCTTTGCTAGTAATCTCTTAAGTGTAAACAATAGTTGGTGTAGAAAAGAGTAGATAAGAGGAGCTATTTATAGGCTAGTAGAACCTTACAAATTATACCAAAAAATAATGACCATTAAATTAGAAAAAATGAAGAGTCTCCAAATATTAACTCACCACCAAATCTATGAACTTCCAATTAATCTCCATTCATGAACAAGATGTGATTCATGAACAAGACAAAAGAAGATTCATGAACGAAATATATAAATAATTAAATAAAAGATATTAAAATGGTCCAACAATCCCCTACTCATTTTAATATCAACAAGGACAAGAGAGATTATCAAACAAAGATAGACTAGTATGTATCATGAAGATATGCTCTGCATTGAATTTTCATTAGTGAAACAGCAACCTCTACTCCAGAGTTAGTAGTGGTTTCAGACTTGAACTATAACTATTTATGGGAAATAAAATATTACTGCTCACACACAATAATCCAAGTGTTGACATGAGCTTTTAATAGCCAGCACATTACGACCTTGTACTAATCCCAGTTTTCATGAGCATATTTGAGAATAAACCTTATTCTCATAGAAAGCGGCCCCACTTTTATGCTCACATAGGTGAAATCTGTCAAGGATGTTCGTATAATTTACACACCCCACTCAACAAGAGCTATAGAATTTCATTAATAGTATAAAAACTCAACCCTCCAACATTACAAGACAAATGTACTTACATCGTAGGGATGGATAACAAAATATTAAAGAGTGTATTTTTTACAACTACCATATGATTCATTCTTCCCATTGAACCTAGTTACAGGATCTGTGGTCCATAGGTTGGGTATCCTTATACATGGTTTATGATTTTATAGGCTTCAAACCCATTCCGCTTGATGTATTCCAAACCCTATCTCTCACCAAAGCCTTGGTTAACGGATCTGCAAGATTATCACAAGATTTTACATAATTCACAGTTATGATGCCATTACTCAAATAAGATCTCACATTACTGTGTTTCCTCCCAATAGGTCTAGATTTATTATTATAAAAATGGTTATTTACTCTACCAATAGCAGCCGTGCTATCACAATGAATTAACGCATGATGAATTGGTTTTTCCCCAAAAAGGATTTCATATAACAAATCTCTTAACCAATTCACTTCCTCACATGCTGAAGTTAACGCTATAAGCTCAGCTTCTATTGTAGAATTAACAATTATAGTATGTTTTTTTAAACTTCCAACATATAGCACCACTGCCCAAGGTAAAAATAAAACTCGAGGTAGAGAGAGAATCACTTGACAAAGTGTTCCAATCAACATCACTATATCCCTCAAGTACCGCAGGATACTTGTTATAAAACAAATCATAATTTTTTGTACCAGATAAATATCTCATAATTTTTCCCATGGCTAGCCAATGATCTCGACTTGGCTTGCTAGTAAACTTACTAAGTACTCTAACAACATATGCAATGTCAAGTTTAGTACAGTCAGTAGCATATCTAAAACTATCAATCATGCTAGCATATTATTTTTTATTAGTTACTTCTTTTTCATTTGTTACAATAGATAAATGTATGCTTACATCAAAAAGAGTAGCAACATGTTTACAGTCTAGAAAGTTATATTTCTTTAAAATTTTCTCAACATAATGCGACTAATCAAGAAAAATGCCATCATTAGTCTTGGTAATTTTAATTCCCAAAATAAAATTGGCTGCACCAAGTTCTTTCATATCAAAGTAACTATTAAGCATATTTTTAGTCTTATTTATAATATGCAAATTAGAGCCAAAGATAAGTACATCATCCACATATAGACTAATAATTACATGTGCATTCTCACAAGTTTTTATAGCCATTTTCTAGTCTTATAGCCATTCTCAAGCATGCAAGAATCAAATTTCTCATGCCATTGTTGAGGAGCTTGTTTTAAACCATCAAGAGATTTAGTTAGCTTACACACCTTGCTTTCTTGGCCAGACTCCACAAAGCCCTCGGGTTAGTTCATGTAAATCTCCTCATCTAGATCTCCATTTAAAAATGTTGTTTTTCATTCATTTGATGAATTTTTAAATCATGAATTGCAGCCACTCCTATCAACAGTCTAATGGATGCAACTCTAGTAACCGAAGAAAAAGTATCAAAGAAATCGAGATCAACTTGTTGCTTAAAACCTTTAGCAACAAGCCCCGTTTTATATTTATCTATAGTTCTATCCGGTTTAA
The DNA here is from genome assembly GCA_022316695.1 of Camellia oleifera. Taxonomy (NCBI): domain Eukaryota; kingdom Viridiplantae; phylum Streptophyta; class Magnoliopsida; order Ericales; family Theaceae; genus Camellia; species Camellia oleifera. The sequence goes on along the minus strand of CM039312.1, from coordinate 67,515,431 downwards.
GTTTTTTACGAAGGACCCATTTACATTCAATAGTTTTACAACCTGGAGGTAAATCCACTAGTTTCGATGTTTTATTTGAAAGTAATGAATCTATCTTATCATTTACAGCCTCTCTTCAAAAAATAGCATCAGGTGATGATAAAGCTTCTTGTATCGTAAGAGGAATTTCTTCCACATTGTAAAAATAATAGTCAAGGCTAAAATCTTTTTCAAATTGAGCTCATTTACTCCTTTTTGGTTGGATTTGAGAATTTTCTTGTTCTTGAAAAACTTGAGATGGAGAAGAGCTAGGCATGAATAAAATATTTTCCGAAATTATTTGACATCTACTATTTCTAAATTTGAAAGAAAATTTATTTTCATGAAAAATGGCATCACCTGAATCAAAAATAATATTATTTTCCATATCAAGAAATCTATAAGTTGTACTATGCAACGCATACCCAAGAAAAGCACAAGTGATAACTCGTTCACCTAATTTAGGTCGTTTAGGATCTGCAAGTCTCACAAAAACTAAACAAGCCCAAACCCTCAAATAACCTAGATTTGGTTTATACCCCCGCCATAACTCATAAGGTACAATTTTAGTCTTTTTATGTGGCACTCTATTTATCGCATGGCAAGCTGTCAAAATAGCCTCGCGTCAAAGATTTGAGAGAGCACCTGAATCAGTAAGCATAATATTCGTCAAATCAATTAACGTTCTATTATTTTTTCAGCTATGCCATTAGATGAAGGTAAATATTGTGAAGTAGTCTCATGAATAATTCCCAATGACTGAACAAAAAAGTTGAATCTAAGAGATTTATACTCCCGGCCTCTATCACTTCTAATTCTCTTAATCTTTTTACTGAATTGATTTTCTACTTTTAAAAGGAATGTTTTAAATTTCTCAAAACATCACTTTTATTTTTTTAATAAATATACGTTTGTGTATTTTGAAAAATCATCAATAAAAGTGATAAAATATCAGTTACCACCCCGAGTTAAAACTCCTTCAAACTCACACAAATCAGTATGAAATAATTTTAGTAATTTGGTATTTTTTTCAACACTTTTACGAGGCATCTTGGTAATTTTTGTTTTACAGCAAACTTCACATTTCTCAAAATTTTTTGTCACTTTAGGAATTAATCCTAAATTACTCATGATCCTCACGTATTTGCTGTTAATATGACACAAGCGAGCATGCCAAAAATTAATAGAAGACAACATGTAAACCGAATTGGTAGATGGTTTATTAATCTCAACATTCAATTTGAACATCCCATCACAAGCATAACCCTTACCCACAAAAATTTCCTTTTTGGTAATTACATATTGATCAGATTCCATAGTTTGCTTAAAACCAACCTTATTCAACAAATAACTTGACATCAAATTATTCCTCATGGACTATGTATAAAGCACATCTTTCAAAGTAAGCACACGTCCAGAGGTGAACTTAAGGTCAACCTCACTACTCCCAAGTATTTTGGTTTGACTAGAGTCACCAAGCATAATTGTTTTCTCATCATCAAAAAGAGTATATACACCTTGAACCAAGCTTGATCATAACAAACATGTCTATTGGCACCAGAATCTGCCCATAAACCGTCCATATAATTAACCATGAAAATGTCTGTAATCATTGCCACAAATGGCTCCTCGATAACGTCCCCTTTGGGACAGGTGCACGTTTTCAGAATTTGGAAGTTCAAGCAATATGCCCACTTTTGCCACAGACAAAGCATATAAAATTTTGTAAAGGTGATGAACCTTGGTACTTATTTGGATTAATCCATTTATTGTGAGGTTTATTGTCACGCCCCGAAATTTGGACAATTAAATATTAAATTAGGACTAAACCCCAATCAATACTCCACTATCCAAATCATAGGGGTGAAACAAAATCTAAACGTTCTCATCTCCATAAAGTTTAAGTAAATTTCCAAGCTCAAAAAAAATTACAAGGTATTAAAAAAACCTACCAAAACGCCAACTAAACTATTCATCATAGATTCATATCTAATCAATACCTTCAACATTAAAGTACCAACAATTAGTCAAAACAACTTAAATAATGTAAAGTAGAAAAATAACCCACAATGTCAAATTGTCAAAATACTATGGTCATAAAAAGAATAATAAATACAATAAACTAATATCAATCCTAAGTTCAAGAAAACAAAAGAAATCCAAGGACATGTCTAACAACTATAATTATTTCATGTCACCACTGTAACCCCAACTAATCCGGCAAAAGAAGCACGGTTGCGCTCAAATAGAACATACCTGAGATGCCAAGAGACAAAATGGTTCAGTGTACAAGTCTACTGGTATGAGTACAATTATTTGACACCCACGTGTTCACCAAACACACATAAAAATACATTTAATTCCTATTACGGGACAAGACAAGTAGTTCCAACCGCACTGAGACGAATGAGTAGTTTCCTGCGATACGATGGCATTTAGTTTCTTGCCCGTACACAACTAAATATAAATTGAGTATAAAATAATAATAAAAAATATGGTGGGTCAACCCTGCATAAAAAGTTAGTAAGACCCATTATTCGGCCAAAAAAAAAAAAGTTAATATAATTTAATCATAAGTAACTTGTTGAAGAAATATAAAAATAGACCATTTCATACTTAAATAATTCAAATTGACAAAAACTCAAAGAACAAAAGTTGTACATAATCAAATTTTATAAAAGGTAACGCGGAACTGAACAGGTTGACAAAAAAACTTAATAGAAAATCCTAAACAAAATTCGATTGAAAAATCTAGAACTAAAAACGAAAAGAAACTACTGTAAGATGATTTTTTGGGAAAAAGTTTAGAACATAAAAAGTGTTCAGAATAATGTTTTACTTCAGTTTACACAAAACCAATAAAAATGAGCTTGTTTTGTAAGTTAAAAGAACCTCTAAAATTTGCATTGCTAAAATGAATAAAAATTATTATAACCAAGATCATTCGATTATAAGTTCTAATCAATCTTTTTAGTACAAAGTTAAAATACAAAAATCATTTAGAATTACATATACATGGTTTTGCCCGAATTTCATAATTTATTGAGGTCGATTATTATTTGTTTCAAAATGTACAAATTAATACAATTCACACTATACATATAAGTTCATATTTAATTCTTTGTATCTTAACTCCACCACTTCGGCCCTTTACTTCTGGCCTACACATATATCCCATGTGCCTCCCGTATACCTAACACCGCTCTAAAGCCAAACTTGCACGGAGATTATAGCGATCCCGATTTTACCCCGACCTTTATTATGTTCTGGGCTTAGGTTCCATGGTTGAATATTATATCTATGTCTTGTTTTTTTTTTTTTCACCTTTGACCCTTTGTATTCGAGTTTTAGAACTTGTTGGGCGAGTTTGGAATATGTTGATTGTTAGTTGGGTTAGATTGTTCTTGTCCAGATTTGGCCTCTTCACTCGAGCGAGGCTTCTTGTGCTCGAGCGAGCTTTTTGTAATTTGCTTCTTCACTCGAGCGAGATTTCTTGTGCTCGAGCGAGAATTAGGAGTTCTCAAGTTTCCTTCCAGATGCAGCATTTCTGGGAAAGATAAAGTTCTTCACTCAAGCAAGGCTTCTTGTGCTCGAACGAGCCTTATGTTATTTGTTCTTTCGTTTGAGCGAGGTTTCTTGCGTTCGAGCGAGGATGTGCATTTGTGAAATACCTGAAGGTATGTATTCTACGCTCGAGCAAGGCTTCTTGCGCTCGAGTGAGCGTATGCGTCTGTGAAACTTCTGAAGCTTTGTATTCTACGCTCGAGTGAGGCTTCTTGCGCTCGAACGAGGTCACTTGTTATGTCTGGTTGTTCGAGCGACAACTCCTTCGCTCGAGCGAAGACCGCGTATATCAGTTTGCAGCAGAGATATTTTACATCATTTTTTGAATTAATTTCTCCTAAAAACCCTAATTCGGCCCCTCCTCTCTCTAAAATTTTCTCTCTCTCTACAAATACTCTTTGATCCAAGCACCACTACCCTACTCCCTTTGAGAAAAAGGTGGAGTATCTTGGAAAGGAGAAGAAGGAGGGTTTCATATGTATAGAGCTAAGAATCTTTCTTTTGTTATAACCAAGTAATAACTTGGAAAGATGCAAGCCCGTAGAGCGTTTATTTTGTTGTAATCAATTAGTGTTACATGCTGTAGTTTCAGAATGAATATTTATGAAAGTATAATGTATGTAATACCTTTTGTAATATAATCTTTGATGTATGAAGTATACCATTTTATTATGTTTATAAATCTTATAAATAGATTATTTATATTGTATTTCGAGGATGTTACAGGGATATCGTCCTGAGTTTGACCCACATTCCCTGAATGGTTAGCATATACGTACACGCGTCAATCAAAGCACTCGTCTACTTATGAGAACGAGGCAACAATATATATATATATATATACAATCTCTCATCTACTCATGAGAACAAACATAATAATGCCAAACCTAAGGCATTCAAATAAAACTCATAATCCTCTTTTTTTTTTTCTTTTTCTTTTTTCTTATACACTCTTTCTCACCATCACTCAAATAAAATAACAATCCATGGAGTCCTGGTAGGATATAAAGAATTTATCTATGGGTTCCTAATTAACTTTAATTTTATATATCTATGAGTGTGATTACATCCACAAAATAAATACATACAAAAATTCTAAATCTTGCGTACACAACTAACTAAAGTAATTAAAATCAATCTCTCATCTTCATACAAATACAAAATCAAATTAACATCAAATAAATAAAAATAAATAAATAAAAACAATGAATTAAATATAAATCAAGAAAAATAAATTTTATACTTATAATATTTTTTTTAAAGATCAAAAAATTAATAAAACTACCAAAATAAAATTCTAACCCCTTCTTCCTTTTTCCTCCTCTCCTCTTTCTCTCTCGGCTTTCTTTGATTTGTCACAGAGCCTATCTCTCTCTCGGCTTTCTTTTCTGGTTACTCTCTCTCTCTCTCTCTCTCTCTCTCTCTCTCTCTTCTTTTATTTTCCTTCCCAATGGCTTCACACCTAACCTAATATACTATTATATAACCTAATGGCTATTATATTATATAATATAAATAAAATATAAATACAACATAAATAAATATAATATATATTTTATTTTATTAAATAACTACAACATATATAAATATATTTTATAAAATCAATACATGTAGCATCCTTTTTTTTAAAACAATATAAATATATCAATATTCAGATTAATTACTCATAATTAAATAACATATTAAATTAATCAGCAATGGTAGAGATCACTAAAAGTGATGCTCTAAAACAATCACTAATGTGTTGGCATCCACTTTTTAAAAGAAAAAAAAAACAGACACAACAACACTGTAGTAGTGGGTGGGACCCACTGCCACATCATTAGTGGTAGCACTAATTAGTGCTCTCACTCATTTTTCTAAATTAATTAAATATCACATTAAATTCTCATGTATCCACACAATTAATAAAGCCAAACATAAAATAAAGTAATAATAAATAATAATAAATAAATAATGATCTATGAAAAATTAGGATCGCTACATTTACTATAATTCTTCATATTCTTTTTATAAGGCTTCAAATATGCATTCTTGGAATTGTGATCTTTGGATAAGTTATTATTTGCTGAAACAAAGTTTACCTTTGTAATAGAATTGTCATTACCCTCTTGTGTTATTAATACATCTTGGCCTCTAGCCTCTTCTTCGACATGGATGCAAGTGATCAACGCTTCTAAAGAAGTATTCCTTTGTTTGTGGTACATGCTCTTTTGGAATTCTCTCTAAGATAGTGGTGGCTTGTCAAAAAGTCATGCAACTACTAAGTTGTCACTAATCTTGATGCTTTCAGATCTTGCTTTTGCAACTATCATTTGGAAATCTTGTGCTTGCTCCACAACAGATTTTCCATCCACCATTTGGAAGCGAAAAAAAGCAGCTAGCTGCATATTTTTTCCTCCTGCCTCTTCAGTATCATACTTAGTCTGTGAAGCTTTCCAAATTTTCTTTGCGGAAGTGTGAGTAATGTCATAGTAATCATAAAATTGATTAGCAAGGCAATTTAAGAGATAAAAATGACATTTATACTCATCTGTATTGTAGGAAGTCACTTTTGCTTCATGTGTTTTGTAGTTTTCATCATTCATCTCCTCGGTTGAGATTTTGTTTGGGTTCTTCTCAATAAGAACATATACAACTTTCAAAGGCTGAGGTAAAAAAGAACTTTTCATTTTCATCTTTTAAAATGAACTCCCTTGAACTTGAAAGGCTTGTTGAGATCTCCAATTCCATCATTAGTTTTTTCTGGTACTTGTTCCATGGTTGATCTCTTTAAAATTATTGGTAAAAATACAAGAAAAATTATATTTTATTAATAAATAATGCAAAGAAAATGAAATACAAATAGATCAAGCTGAGGCACGAATATCTCGCTTTCTTTAAGGAAGAACCCAAATATCGATGCAGCAATCACAAAACTATGACTTGTCCCCTCCAAGATACAACAGCCCGACCACTTATCATATGGTTCAAACCAACTCTGCACAAGATGGTGAACCCAAAGCACCACCAAGAAAAACACCATTCTTTGCTAGTAATCTTTCAAGTATAAACAATAGTTGGTGTAGAAAAGAGTAGATAAAAGGAACTATTTATAGGCTACTAGAATTTTACAAATTACACCAAAAAATAATGACCATTAAAGTAGAGAAAAGGGGGAGTCTCCAACTATTAACTCATCACCAAGTCCATGAACTTCCAATTAATCTCCATTCATGAACAAGATGAGATTCATGAACAAGACAAAAGAAGATTCATGAACAAAATATATAAATAAATAAATAAAAGATATTAAAATGGTCAAATATTATGAATGTTGAGTTTGTTGTGTGCTTATAATTGTAGATATTTTTATATAATTCAACATCTAACTTGATGCAATTCGTTTTTAAAAATAAAAAAGGATTTATTACCTTTTATATCTTTAAACTATTGTCAAATTATCTATTTAATTCTTGAATTATCGATTGAGTCTACTAAATTCTTAAAATATATAAATCAAAGTCTAGTCTTCGTTTGGCATTGGCTTTTTTAGCTGACTTTTTTGTGTTGGGGCTTTTATAATTTCGTTTGGTTTGGTTTGGTTTTTTTTTTTTTTTTTGGTTTTTTTAACTTTTGTGAGGGAAAAAGTGTAATATTTATGGTTTGGATGTGACATTTTGTCTTATTGACTTATGTTGTCAATTTTGTGTTTTTCTGCTTTCTTAGCCAAAAATCTAAAACCAAACAAAGTTTTAGTCCCTAAATTATTGATTCCCCAAAGTATTTAATTCAAATCTATTTAGTTTTTGAAAGGATTACAAAAATAAAATATAAATCTATACAGTGTGTTTGGTTTGAGTTTTTTGAATTAAGTTTTTTGAAAACTGAGTTTTTTTGTTTTCATATTTTTTGTGTTTTTAGTGAATATTTTTAAAATTTTAAATATTTTTTTTACTTTTTTAGATACACCTTACTTAAAAGGAAAAAATATTTAAAAAAATTAATAAACACATAAAAATACAAAAAGTGTACTGAATTCTCGTATTTTTTTTATACTTTTTATATTTAGTGAATTTTTAAAAGGTTTTTTTTACAAAATTTTCACTTTTTAGGTATATTTATGTTAGGTATATCTAAAAAGTTAAAAAAATTGCTTAAAATATTAAAAAAAATCAGTAAAAACAAAAAAACACGAAAAATAAGAAAGTAAAATTTTCTGAAAAGTATTTTTGAAAAAGTGTAACGAAGCAAAGGGATAAGTATTATAAATTAGTAAAAGATCCTATCTAGTTAAAATTATATTTCAAAAAAATTTTAAATTTTTATTTTCTCTTTGAAAAGTGAGTGCCAATTCTTATAGTTTTATAAAGGTTATCTATAGTATTTTCTTACTTATTTTCTATAATGGTTACGTGCTTATCTTTATCTAGTGTTATATATATTTCAATTATAGTTTATATTGATTGTTTTTAAATTTTTCGTTAAATTCTTTTTAGAACTTAATTAATATATTATTTGTAGCGAAAGTGTTATGATTTAAATTATCTAATTCTACTTCTCCAGTATATCTAATACTTATATAATTTTATTGACAAGATTGAGAAATCTGACTCTAACACTAATTTAGCACAAACAACAAAATAAAATTTAAGATTTTTCTGTGATCACTACAACAAAAAGCACAAATGGCGACAAAAAAAAAAAAATTCATCGCTGAAAGTGCATGAAATGGCGACTAAAAGAGTTTTGGTCGCCGAACATAACAGTTTTAGCGACTAAAAGAGTTTAGTCGCCGAACATAAGGGTTTTAGTGACTAAAAGGCAGTTTAGTCGCCGAATATAGGGTTTTTAGCGACTAAAGTTTGTTTAGTAGCCAAAAGTCACAGTTTTTGGCGACTAAATTAATTTAGTAGCCAAAAGTGATGGTTTTGGCGACTAAAAAACAGTTTAGTCGCCGATTATAGGTGTTTTGCTGACTAAAAACATTTTTGTCGCTGAAAGTACAGATTTTTGGCTACAAAAAAAAATTTAGTAGCGAAAAACTGTCAATTGCCGACTAAAACTCAGTTTAGTAGCCAAAAGGGGATGTTTTGGCGACTAAAACCAGATTTAGTCGCTAAAACTGCTTTATTTGTACACGGAATTTCATTTTTTAGCAACAAACAAATAATTAGTAGCCGAAAATTAGTAAATTGGCGACTAAAAATTTATTTTAGTCGCCAAAAGTGTCCTAAAATTTTTTTTAGTAAATCATTTATTTTTTACATAAATTATATTAAATATATATAATTATATATATATATAATTTTGTATTAATACCGGTCAAAATAATATATAAATAATATAAGTTGCAATTATATTCACGTGATGGGTGAGTGGCATAGTTGGGGGGGACTATGCTGTGAAGTTTGGAACTTAGAGGTCTAAGGTTCGAACCGTGGGAGGTCCTCAGGCAGAGAGGGAAATTTTTTTTTTTCAAAAATGCTTTTGGCGACTAAAGAGTTTAATCGCCGAATGGTTTTCATTTTGGCGACAAAAAGTTTAGTCGGGGAAAGTGAAAATAAAAAAAAAAAAAAACACTATTGGCGACTAAAATTTTAGTCACTAAATGTAAAGTTTCCAAAAATGGAATTGCATTTGGCGACAAATTGTTTCATCGCTGAAGACATATATATTGGCGACTAACAGTTTTTTTAGTCGCCAAGGCATCCGCGACCATTTATTGGGCGACTAAAATTTTTAGTCGGGAAAAGCCAAATTTCGACATTTGGCAACTAAAATAGGACCTTTGGCGACTAAAAATTTAGTCGCCAAAGGTGTTTTTTCTTGTAGTGGATAAAATATTAATTAGATAGGGTTTTTTTTTTTATACTAATTTATAATACTTATGGACATATATTTTATTTTTGTAATCATTTCAACAACTAAATAGGTTTAAATTAAATATTTTAGTGACTTAATAGATTCAATCGATAGTTTAGAAATTAAATAAATTTTGATTGACATACTTTAGAGGTTGAGTAAATTCAATCGATTGTTCAAGAACTAAATAGACAAATTAGCCATAGCTTAGGGGTAGAAATTGTAACAAACTCATAAAAAAAATAAAAAGGTAAATTACACTCAGCTCCTTCTAGGTTTGAAAAAAATACATTACTCTCATATCTTTGATATAATTACATTGATTTCTTTGGAGATTTTAATTCAAATAACAGTGAAGCCTTTTTTTGTCAATAATTTGGCAGTTGTATAAATAAAAAATGATATTGTTATATCTTTTATACTAAAATATATATTTATTTCAATGTTTATTCACAATTTGCATTAATTTTAGTCACTTTAGTCTTACTAAAAAAGAGGTCAGCATAATTATATTAAAAGTGTGGAACTAATAATATTTTTCGAAATCTCAAGGATGTGAGTGTAAATTCCAAAAAACTGATACTTTGATTGTGACATGTCTATTAACAAGTAAGAAGGGAAAGAAAAAAATGGAAAAAAGTAAATGAAAAAATTGCAAATCAATTGAGATTTCATAAAATATTTATAAATTTATGAAAAAATTTATAATTTTAATTATTAAAGTTGATAAAATTTTCTGTTAATTTGATATATTTTTTTAAACTTATACTGAATTATAATTTCTCAAAAAATAAATTAAAACTATTTGGTACTGTGTCACAACATAATAAAATAACAATAAATTACTCATTCTCAAATCAAATATGAATCTGTTTCATTTCTCTCTATTCCTTTTTGTGCTCGACTTCTTCTCTCTTATTTTCTTATATAATGTATCAAAATTCAATTTAAAAATAATTTATTTTAATACATTGTCATCGTGTAGGTAAAGAATAAATTTAAAATAAACCATAATTTTAATTCCTATAGTTTAACAACTAGAACATTTAGTTTAGGAGAAGTGATTGAGACTCCCTCAATCATCAACCCCCACCACCCCCCACACACACATGGGGGTTGGTGATTGGAGGAGGAGAAAAAAAAATAAAAATAAAAATTGGCCAATCACATGCCAAGGGGGTTGTGGAGGTCACATTTTGGAGGGAGTTCGGATCATTTTGTTAGTTTAGTGATAGTATAACATCCTTTATGATGTTAGATCTTATATTTAACTCTTATGGAGAAGGTACAATTGTGGATTAGTGTTAAGCAGTCCGTTTGATGATATAAATATTTTTTATACTTGTAATTACAATGAATTAAAGAAAGAAAAAAAAAAAAAACTCATAAATGTAAGACAAAGAAACATTAAAGGAAAAAAAAATCCAGTGAATTATCAAACATAGAAGCCATTAACCTCAAAATGAAAGCAAAATTTTTATTTTTTTATTTTTTTGGAAATAAAAATAGATTGTTTTCAAATTTTGTTTTTTACATTAAACAAAAAAATAGAGACAAAAGATCCCATGAATTATCAAACCTAGAATTGTTGGGTATACCTCCTTATTGGAGTGTGGGACCCAATTGGTTTTGGAAAAAGAGTTTTAATTGGGCTTAGTTTAGTATAATATATTTTTATATATTATATTTGTGGAGGCCTAATCCAATTTGGGTGCAATTAGGGTTTGATTACAAAACCCTAAATTCATTATATTATATTATATTTTGTTTATTGGAGGCATTATTGTTTTTGGTTGTTCAACACACAAGCAAGAGTGGCGGCTGCTATAGGTTCTTCGGTAACAGTGCCCAAGATTGGGATATTGGGTCAACTTTGGTTTTTTTGAAGCTTGGTTCTTTGGGCATCTTCGGTTGGTGTCTGGTTCGTTATTTTGGGTCGTCTTCAACTCTAGTTCTGAAGATTTTGATTCTTCTGTTTGGTGAGGTCTTTCCTCTTTGTTTATTTGTGATTATTTAGAATTCACCTAAGGGTGGTTTTGTGAGACCATTAGTGTCTCGTTTGTAATCGTTTGGAACCTATTTGGTTGATAGTGGAATCGGATTTCGATCCCGTGGATGTACCTCACATTGAGGGAACCACGTAAAAATTCTTGTGTTGTCTTTTATTTAATTTTTCTGCATTAGTTTTTATTCCCATTGATTGATTTACTTGTGGAGAATCATCGATTTTCCCTAACAGAGGCCATTAACCTCAAAATGAAAGGAGTATTTGTTGTTGTTGTTGTTGTTTTTGTTTTTGTTTTTTTTTGTTTTTTTGCTTTTTGTTTTTTGTTTGTTTTTTTTTTTTTCCTGATAACAGTTTTCACAAATAATTTACCAAACAAAATTTTCTTCATAGAAAAAGGAAACCTAAAAAACGAAATGCAAAATCAAAAGGAATAATTAAAATGTTGTGGTCAGGGACGAAATTAAGAGAAGACTGTAAAAGGAAAAATTACTCATAAATCCTATTTTGATAAATGTTGCTCTAATTAGTCCTGAGTGTTTTTTCTTAAACCATTTAGTCCTTTTTATTTTTAGTATGATATATATTTTTAATATATTATATACGTAGTTACTTTTTTACCCTATTGATTTCATTCCAACAATGGCAGCTCCGTCATCGGCATTCAAGTCCGCTTCGTTCTTCTACAAAACCGGCCTCATCTAGCACGATCTTCGAATTCCCCTATATCTATTAACATGGAGCGATTGGTATGGTAGGGTTACAAGTATTATTTGTTTTGGAAAGCTCGAAGGATCCATCCATCAATGGCGGAGGAAAACAGCAGATCGAGAGGCACTGTGAGGTGGTTCGATGTCCACGGCTTCATCTCCCCCGACCTTGGCGGCCAAGATCTCTTCGTTCATCAATCTTCCATCAAATCCGACGGTTTTCGTACCGTTCAGGAAGGTCAAGTGGTGTGAACGAAGGGTTGAAATTGATAAACGAAGCTTTAGATCTGTGCGAGAAGGGGCTGAGGATCGTGAAGAGGCAAGACGAAACCCTAGCTCTAAAAACATTGATGTTGTGATGTTTGGATGGTGATGAAGCGGTACGAATCAATGTTTGACGCTGTGTTGTGTGGTACGAAGACGCCAAATAGCGTTCTGGACCGTCAATGTACAACAATTGAAAGCGTGACCACTACAAGCAACAACAACATTGTCATTGTAGTTGCAGAGAGAGACAACATCAAACGCCGTTTTGATGTTTTTTTCTGTGCGAAACATCATCAAACGCCGTTCTGATGTTCTGATTTTGACGCTATTTTGATGTTTTTTGATGATGTTTGAAGTTTTGAGATGTTGCTGTTGTTCTGATTTTTGGATGTTTTGCTGATTTCTGATGTTGCTGTTCTGATGATGTTATTGGATTTTTGGATGTTTTCATGTTTTTTGATTTTTGGGTGTTCTTATGATGCTTGATGTTGCTGTTTGATGATTTTTGCTGTGCGATGTTCTGATTTTGGACGATGTTTTGATGTTCACAATGATGTTTGGATGTTTGTTTGATGATGTTCTGATGTTCTCACTCTACAAATATATATATACACTTTTTTATATTCGTATCTCCTTAAGATTTCGAAGCAGAAAATATACTACAAGTATGTATATAGAGAGGATGTACTCATTCTGAGAGTCCTCTCTTATTCTGAAATGGGTCACTCACAGCACAGAATCTTCTTTCTTACTCTTGGTATATAAGATTCTGATGATCTACTTGTAATTTTATTAATGGGTTTTGGGTTTGGGGTATAACTGTGACTCTGGTTTGAGGGTATTTTACAAGTGTCAAGTGGGTTGGTTGGGGTTTTTGTGCAATTAAGGTCTGTTTTGTTCTTTTATTCAAAGAGTTGAAAATCGTTTAGTGGTGAACAGTAATCACTGTTATGAGCAAAACATTAAACAAGCGAATGTGGAAAGGTACTACAACAAGGTTGAATTGAAGGTGGGTCTCGATTAATTTTTTATGTTTTGGGTCTAATTTTATGTTTTGATGTTCACGCTGATGTTTGGATGTTTGTTTGATGATGTTCTGATGTTCACGATGATGTTCTAATGTTTTGATGTTCACGATGATGTTTACGATTTTTGCGATGTTGTCGATTTTTGATGATGTTTTGATGATGGTAATTTTTTTTAAAATTGAATCTGATGTTTGAATCACCCACAAACATCAAAAGCATCGGATGATGTTTGGAAAAGGTGGAAAATCTAAAAAAGGTCTATAGTAAGCTTTTTGGACAATTTGGTAAATTACAAATGGGTACTAATATCTTTATACATAAAATAGGACCTATTAGTCCAACAAAAAAACCTTGGGACTAAATGGATTAACATTATCAAATTAGGGATTTAATGGTGCTTTTCCCATTGTAAAAAGCCATGGCCCCTTATTTCTATGAATATTATTATTTGTCATAAAACTTTAAAATATACATATATATATATCATTTTATATATAAAATGACCTCTCAATATAAAAAATATGTCATTTTTTTTTCATCTTAAATTCTCTATCTATTTTACATCAAAAAAAACTTTATTTATCCTATTAGAAATTACTTTTATATTATTTCTTTTATTTATTTTTTACATATTTTTTTTTTTTGACTCTTCCGATAATAAAATCTGATTTCGTTCCCGGTAGTGCTAGAGACCACTAATTTAGTGACTCTAAACCCACCACTAATGAGGTGGTAAAAAATAAAAATAAAACAAACAAACTGTGACAGTGAGTGACACTCACTGCCATATCACTAGTGATAGCTAATTAAAACTCCCACTCATTTTTTTTTTCGTTCCTGGCTGTGGTGGACATTTTTGTGGGACCATTGCTTGTCGAAGAATCCAATTGATAATTGCAACAAAACCATGGCCATTGTCGGCAGAATTAAAAATTGCCTTTCTTTGTTGGATTATTTTATTATTAAAATCGTCAGCAAAATCAGCATAAAGAGATACTGAACTTAGGGGAGGCATGTTTTTAGCATAGAGCCATGTGTCAACCTCCTCATCTCAAGTGGTGCGGAGTAAGCAAACCTCATATGCTTCTGTTTTTTTCGAGAGTAATTTTGTTCACATATTATTAAAATATATAAAAGTAAAATATAAATGAAGTTTATAATTTTAAATAAGTCAATATATATTTTGGATGTGGAGCAAACACTAATTATTTTTGTTTAAATATTTTAAATTTATACTAATTATATGTTTTGTTTATACGCTTTTAACATAGTTTGATAAATTTATTTCCTTTTGTCCCCACACTTGTCAATATATTTCTTCCCCTAAAACTTTTGTTGTTTTATTTAAGAATAATGGAAAATGGAAATAGTTGGTGTTGTTTGTTTATGATCGATTAAGGGTGTTTTTGGAAACTTAATTTTTTGATTAAAAAAGCCAAACACCTTAGTTGTTCATTTAAACACATTTTTCTTTTTTACCTCATAAAAAAATCATAAACTCAAAAAACCACTAAAAAGATCAATTTTGAAACGAGTTCTTGAGAATCAAAATTTAGTGAGTAAAACTTTTATGTTTTTTTATCTTAAATTTGAAGAACAGAGAGAATGCGGAAGGAAAAGATTTAGACAAAAATGAAGTAAAGAAACTTGCTTTTAGTTGGGTTATGAATATGAAAAGAAAATAATAAGAAAATAAGTAATTGAGAGAGTAATTTATAAGTAAATTGGGTTCAGCTAAGGAAGGGCCTTCTTTGTAAGTTGGGCCGCACAACAGGCCGGGGTAAAAGTTGATACAGCCCGATTTTAGAGCTAACGAGCTTGGCCTAGGTGAGGTTCAGACCGAGCTATGGACTGAGGAGCTTGGGCCTTGCACGTCAAACCTCGTTCTGGTTAGCTCGGTGAGGGATTGTTGTAATTAGCTCGGTTTGAATAGCCAGAACCGAGATGTAAGTCGACAAGGATCGAGCTAGGTATTGCGTGTGGAATCACCGAATTGAGTATGTCAAAGGGCTAGTGTTAGTTCAGTCATACCGTTATCCAACCGTGATAAAACCATCTCACTTGGTTTAAGCAGTGAGGAGGATGTTGAAAGATAAGCGTTATCTTTCAGAAGTGTGATTCCTAGGAGGACTCTACATTGAGAAATAAGAGTCCTATTAGGATTGTGCCAGGTAAAAACTATAAAAACTCTCAACAGAACCTTTGTACAGGTAACACAACTTTGATTCTCGGACTCTACAGAGCTTTTGTCTATTTATCTATTTTGCTGACTTAGGCATCGGAGAGGTATCCGGCACGCATCCACCGGTTAGCTCACATTTGTGTTTTCAGGAAATAAAGCGACGACGTTTGGAGGAGCGCAGACTTGAACAACAGGATTATACGAGACCATTATTTCGTGCTCGTACAGTAAAAGTCTACTTTTCTGAAATTACTCATAAAAATTAAATATGTATACTTATCTTTTACCTAAAAAAATTAAGGTTCAAATATAGCTTTAATGTAACATAAAATCCATTTGGTTGGCAATTTCAATTACAAATTTTAACCAAAGGTTTTTCATACTTTTCTTTTTAATAACATTCTAAAAGTATTTTGAATTTCCAAAATATTTGATTAAATCATGACCAAAATTATAATGTAAAACTTAATTTTGTGTTAAAAAAGAAAAAAGAAAAAAAAAGAGTAAATCCTGAATTTGTTAGGTTAACTGTGATAAATTGTTTGGGGTCTATGTCATTGTAGCCTAGTGGTATAGATAGCACTTAAGTTCTTGCAAAGTGTTAATTTAACTAATAATTAATTTATCAAACAAAATAAATAAATAAATAAAACGTTCAAATAGTAGGATTATAACTACACACATTTTTACAATATTTTCTACCGCCTACTTATAGTGTAAGTGGATCCTATGCTATGTAATGATGCGGGCTTTACTCCTATTGTGAGCAGATGATAAGAAATATTGGTAAAAAAAAGGTATGCAACTGTAGGAGGACTCGAGTTCGAACCCTAAAGCACAAATGACATATTCAAACAAATATTTTTTTTTTTGGTGGAAAAATCGATAGAAGATTAATTAGTAATGTGAGAAGAATTATAGACTAACAACACAACTAAAAAAACAAACGGTCATCACAAAATATAGCCTATAATGAGAATAAATAAACAACCCAATATAACTCATAATGGGAATAAAAATTTCGACATTGACTTGAACATGGATTGACCCTCTCTCATCTTCTAACTAATCCCCGGTATAGAACCGTACATGAAGTGTAAATTAATCTAACAAAGCTGATTAAAAAAAAAAAAACAGAAGTATTATGGGGTGTTTTGAAAAGTTGATAAAAAGTTGACTTTTGACTTTTTATCAAGCTTTTTGACTTTTTTAGAAGTGATTTGAGAAGTTGGTAAAAAGATGACTTTTTTGCTTTTTGGTTTAATATTTTTTAAAAGTATCACATCATTCTAAAATGACCAAAATATCCTTACTTTTTGCATGTCAACAATTTTTTGAATTAATTAATTATAATGTTCCAAAGGGTAGTTTGGTAAATTTGTAAGTGGCTTTTTTGGGTCTTCCCAAATGGGATCAGTGACATTTTTGCAAGGGTTGACGTTTTTGGGAAGTTACTCAAAACGCAGCTTTTTGCTGCGTTGCCAAAATGGCACTATGTATCATAGAAATTTTCCTTCAAATTTATCCTAAAATGAGCTAGACAATGTAGATTTAAAGTTGATGGGATGTGTATTAGGAAGGGGATACTCTCTAACATTTTCTTTATCTATTGTAACTTTTTGATCAACTGCTGAATGCTGAATGATGACTGGATAAATAAAGTGTTAGACAGAATCCAGATAGGTGAACAACCCCAATAATAAATGTGCTTCATAAATGAGGTTAGTTTCCCTCCAGTCTATGATCGGAATGGAGGCAATGATTTAAAACCTGGACCGGACCTGCCGGTAGGACCGGTGGAATCAAGACTCGGGCCTAGTTCTAGTCCAAAAGAATCCCAAAACTCGAACTAAGTTGAAAATCGGCCTAGATTGCGAAAATCGAAAGAACCGTTGATACAATTGGGAAAACCGGTGACCCAGTACCAGTTTTGAAACGATCCGGCGGTTAAAACTTTTTTTAATTTTTTTTTATTCTTCTTTTCTTTTCTTTTCTTTCTTTCTTTCTTATATATATGTTAGTGTATGCCCATACCTGAAGATACAGTGTAAATCAAAAATGAGTGAAACAAAATGAGAAAATAAAAAAAATAAACAAATAGAGAGAAAAATAAAAATGGGAGAATAAAAAAATAAAAAGAAAAGAGGAAAGAAGGTGGGATCATGAGATCATAAAAGGATGTGTAAGAAAAGTAAAAAGTAAAAGAGAGAAGTGAGAAAGTAGAAAATGTATATGTGAGACATTTTTTGAAAAATACATCTCAACCATTATTTTATAATTTGAATGGATATGAGTCATCCAAATGTCCTGCTTTATTATATATATTTCAAAATTTTGACTAAAAACTCTTATTTCAAGAGTCTCCTCTTATGAGGAGGAGTCTCATTGAAACTTGAGGAGATTATGAAAGTCTATTACTATTTATAAGAAAAGATTTTTCAAAGAGAACCTACAAAATTATATATGAAATTCAATCAAATTATTTGAATCATATTGATTGGAGGAAGAGTTGAAAATTTCTTTTCCTTCCAAAATTAAATATAGCATTCAATCAATTTGTTTAGAAGGAATGTTAAAAAAATTTAATATCTTTAAAATAAGTGGTTTTTTCTTATCAATTATGACTTTATTAAATATTATTAATAAAAACTATGCAACAACTTTTATTTTTATTTGAGTATTTATATATATTTTTATTTATTTATAATTTATAATTATATTTTTTAATTGTATAATATTAATTATGACGTCACGGTTCGACCCACTGTGACCTGACGATTGATCTGGTTTTCAAAACATTGATGGGAGGGTACTGCTAGGCCTCGTGGGGGCCGACAATGAGTCTCGTTTCGATAATCTGAACCGTTCAATGTGTAGAAATCGTCAAGTACTATATTGCTGTAAAAAATCATATTGATTGGATATTGATAGTTATCTCATTGGATTAGATTTCTGTCAACCATTTATCTTTTGACCGTTCATTTTTTTATACAAAAATCATTTGATCACGTAGCTATCAATATTCGATCAACGTGATTTTTTACAAATACATAATACTCGACAAGTTCTACATATTCAACGGTTCAAATTATCAAAATGGAACTCGTGATAAGCCCCCATGGGCCCAATAGTACCCTCCAATTCGTGATAGGACTGGAGGGAAGCCAGCCTCTTCATAAATTTACCTTTTTGAACTTTTTTTTTTTTCTCAATATATATTTGAGTTGGCCCAAAAAATTAATTAAAATAGCCACTTCCCAAACGAACCTATTATATTCTTTCTCTAATTCACCATTTGGACTAGATTGTGTTGTTTAGGTTCATGGGATCTACTATAGGTCTTGTTTCGATAATCCGAACCGTTCAATGTGTAGAGTTCGTCGAAAATTTCATTTATGTAAAAAATATGTTGATTGGATATCAATAACTATTTGATCGGATTCGATTTTTGTCAATAATTTATTTTGAAAATCATATTTACCATTGACAGAAATATGATTTGATCAAGTGACTATCAATATCTGATTAACGTAATTTTTTGTAAGAATGAAGTATTCAACGAGTTCTACATATTGAACAATTCAAATCATTAAAATAAAACCCGTGATAAACCTTGACAAATCCTTCGATGAGTTTTACAGATTGAACAATTCAAATCATTAAAATAAAACTTATGATAAACTTTGATAAATTCAACAATACGCTCCAATCCAAACTCAGACCGGATATAAGCCTGGCCCTACTTTCACATGCTAATGTTAAACTTGCCAATTGGTTTGCTTTCAAAGACAATAACATAAGAGTTGAAGTACTGTACAAGTTCCGCAATAGTAACTGTCAAAAGCGACAATTTTCAAATTTTTTTTTTTTTTTAAATTATAAATTTTGCACCTTTCAATTCCAATCACATGAAAAGAAGTGACAAACTATAAAATTTAGCAGATTTGATATTGATTTCTTTCAAGATTTTTATTTATTTAAAAATATATAAAAAAAATTAAAAAAAAAAATCCCAGTCAAAAGTGGAATGGAAGTCCCGCCAAAAATTGCGAGATTTGCTGTTTTTTTTTTTTCTTTTGTTTTTTGGACTTTGGACAAGTCCTTTTCTTTGCTTGATTTTTTTTTCTTCTTGATTTTTCTTTTTATTTTTTATTTCTCAGTCTTAAGTTTAATTGGTTAAGAGAGAGAGAGAGAGAGAGAGAGACTCAACTAACATGGTTCCGTTTTTATGCCTTAATCAATGGTGTAATTTGCGCCAAATTGAGAATACCTAACAAAATAATCTTAATAATATAAAACAAACAAATTATGCTTATAATCCTTATTGTTTTTCTTTTGTGGTAATTAGTTTATGTAATTTTAATTGTATTAGTTTTATTTAAAAATAAATAAATTGTGTTGATTTAATCTAATTGATAACTAATCTTATAAAATTAAATTAGAATCAATGGAAAATAGTCTATTCACTCTCTTTAAAGTGATTGAGTAGTTAACATCCAATTTTAAATTATCTATTCTTTCTTGAATGGACTGTTTTGTCTTTAATTTTTATCTAGTTTTTTTTTTTTTTAACAAATATTATCAATTAAACTAAATTGACATAATATGAAATATTAAAACACAAATTGATATAATTAGAACTATAAAAATCAACCAACTAAAGCCTCATTTGGGATAAAGGTTGTGGCTAAAATAGCCATATAGGACAAAATAGACTATTTTAGTCAAATAAGATAAAATCTCACATCTAATTCATAATCATTTTATTTTTATTCTCACAAAACTCAAAAAAAGCCAAATAATCGATCCCGAACATGACTTTTTAACCTTAAACTAAAATAGCAAAAATACCAAAAAATCAACTCACATCTCAAATGAACCTTTTAACTAGCTTGGTCGGTTGACTTGGAGGTCAGGGCTTGCCAAAAACAAAGATTGATTTGTATTCTCCATTATGAAAACTTTGTAGTGAGCAAATTTTGATTATTACAAATATTTAAAGAGAAGTCAAATTATTGAAGGGAAAATTATAATTCAGTGCATCTTTTGAAAAAAAAAAAAATTAATTAAATTAATGATAAATTTTATAAATATTAATAATTAAAATTATAAATTTTTCTATTAATTTATAAATATTTTATAAAAATATGAGTGATGTCTAATTTTCCCTATTGTTTTAAAACACAAATGCATTGTGGAAATTTGTTACTTGGGAAGTTCTAGTCAACTTGAACCGTTGGTTGTACGCCGACCATTTGTAAGACCCCTCGACAATACTAGACTTTTTATTAGAACGGAAAAAGGGTTGGGACCTCTTTTTTTGGAGTACTCTCACCATTCTTAACAAATTGTGATTGGTTAATTTTTTATTTTTTATTTTATGTTTTTTTTATTTTAATTTTTTTTCTTTTTATCTTTGACTGACATATGTCTGTAAGGAGTTGTGAGAGTCAAAAATACAAGAAAGAAAGAAGGTCTGTATCATTTTTGTTACTAGAACTATCCCAACACCCCCCCTCCCAAAATGTAGTAATTCCATCAATATTTCATACTCATAATTTTTATTTAGAACTTTATTTAAATATTAATTTATAATTTAGATTTATCTCACACATAAATTTCACACTATACCAATTTAATTACTTTTCTCTTTGTTTCTTTTATGAAAATTGTTCTTTAGAAAAAATTACAAATCATTGTAGAAGAGTAAAAAAACAACCTTGCTGCATACCTCCAGTGGGGGTCACACCCCCAGTGAGGTGGCGCGCCTCCATTGGCTGAAATCCAAAAAACAAAAAAAAAAAAGAAAACTATTTTTTTTTTTTATCTAATCCTGGTGTGACACCTCACTGGGGGTTGAATCCCAGTGGGGGTAGGAAGCATTTTTCGTAAAAAAATTACAAACACATTTAGTGACTTCTTCTTCTTCTTCTTCTTCTTCTTCTTCTTCTTTTTTTTTTTTTTTTTTTTTTTTTTTTTTTTTTTTTTTTTTTTTGGGCTCGCGCGCAAAGAAAACCCAGCAGCCCTTGGGGGTGGGGTTTAGTGGTAGGAATCGGCTCAAAAACGCTTTCATCCGACAAGACAAAAAAAAAAAATAAATAACAAAATTGCACCGCTACCTTTTGGTAAGTAACTTTCTCACTTCTCACCGTCATGTAATTAATTCCTTCTTACTTTTTAAGTCAATTGTTAAATTTGTTTTTTTTTCACTTTTTTTTTTTTGGTGTGTTTTTTAATAACATTAATTATTTTAAAAAAAAATGATGGGTTTTAAAAGTCTATAAAAATTAATGTTATTTAAAATTACAAAAAATAAAAAAAATGTTCAGTAATTTTTTTTTCCCAACTTGACGTTCCAAATTAAAAAGAAAATAATTATTCAAGTTCCTCTTGGATGAATGACCACCACATGGCTTGAGTAAAAGGCCCAACACAAAAATACCAGTTTGGGGTTGCTGCTGCAGGGTGCGCAGCAGTAATTGTTGCGCACCTTATGGGGTCTATTTTAGGATCTAATTCGATAATTTAAATTATTCATATTTTAAAAAATATTGAATAAAATATATCTGTAAAATATCACGTTAATCGGATATTGTTGACCTTTTCATTAAATCACATTTGTATTTAAAAAAAAGAAGAAGATAAATGCAATTTAAAATATAAAACTCAATACAAATGTGATTTGATGAAAGAGATAACGATATCCGATTGATGTGATTTTTTACAGGCATATTCTACTCGATACCTTCTAAAATGTGAACGGTTTAAATTATCGAATTAGACCCTAAAATAGGCTCAATAAGACGCGCAACAGTATGCGCAGCAATAATCCCAAACTCTTAATAATAAAATATTATATCAGAAAGTGAATTTCACTATTTAAATGTAACTCGGCTATCTAACTCATCCCATTAAGTGACACATCTATCTAATTCATACCACGAGCTGTGCTACGTAGCTCGAAAAGAGCTGCCCCCGAATCCTCCCGAATTCAAAAACGACATCGTTTCGTCATTTTGAATTTATTTATTTATTTATTTATTTTTTTCAATCAGAAAAGAAAGAAGAAAGAAGAAGAAGAAGGAAGAAGAAGACAGCTGTGGTGGGAGATAGAGAGATCGGAGGCGGAGGTAGAGCTGGAGGCGACGGCGGTCGGAGGCAGCGCTGCAATGAGCTGCGGTGGGGTTGCGACAAGCTGCTGCGATAATCGGCCGGTCAATCTGCGATTGATCGACAACGGCGGAGGCGAAGGAGGGGCCCTCTCTCTCTCTCTCTCTCTTTCTCTTTCTCTTCTCTTTCTCTCTTTCAAGCTGTTCGGGGAGGAGGGAAAATTGGGGGAAAAATCATTTTTGTTCATACCACTAAGTGACATATTTACAAAGTGTGGTTGAATACACTTATGTGGTAGATTATGATTGGATAGTGATATAAAATGTCAGTGATTACGTAGTAGCACTGTTGTAATAATTTTTTTCTCCAATTTCCTATTTCTAAACATAATGTTTTACATTTTACTTGCCCTTTTTATTGTTGGGAAAATACCATGGGAAAAACAATTTCAATTCAATGGATATTTTTTAAAATTTCAACATAAATGAAATGAGAGAGAATAATTTCAAATGGATAAAATATGGTTTTCGTTTTATAAATTTTTTCCAATTTCCTTTCCCCCTCATATATATATATATATATATATCTCATCCCATTCTTCCCCCACCTCTGTAAAACCCTCTAATGTCACTCTCATCCCCAACTCCTTCCGCAACAGACTCCTTACATTTTGGGTCACTCCCTTGCCCTCTCTGTCTCAAAATCCTAGCAATTACAACTGTCCCAATCAAGGAATTTCATTATTAGAAAGATCAAAGACTAATAATTTTTGAGAGATTTATTAGATTTTTTTTTTCAGTATTTAAATTTCAATTAGTCCATAAAATATTCTTATATTTCAATAAATTCTATTATTTGAATATTTGAACTATCAAATCCTAATTTTCATATTTAAAATATTTTATGGATATTTCTACCCTTACAAATATTTTTTGAATGATTAGTAATTTAGTGATGTAAACATTCATATTTTACAATGTGAATATTCACATTGACGTGTGAAAGTTCACATTGACATGTTAACATTTATGTGCCATTTTGGAAACATGGTAAAAAGTCACGTTTTTGGACAAAATGTTCAAAAACGTGGCTACCAAAAACGCCAAAAAAGTCATTTGGCAAGTGCAAAAAATGCAGCCCTAAAATTACAAATTAGGGCCTATGAAAAATAAATAAAAAAATAACTCTCTTATGTTGGGTAAGGGTATTTTGATCATTTTAATTTGATTTGACACCATAAATAAATATTAAACTAAAAAGCAAAAAGTCAGCTTTTTACCAACTTCCCAAATCACTTCCAAAAAAGTCAAAAAGCTTGATAAAAAGCCAAAAGTCAACTTTTTACCAACTTTTCAAAACAACTGACGGTGTAAACATTCACATCACGGAACATTCACATTGTAATTGTGAATATTATTATGGGTATTTTGGTAACTATGTCACTCATAGGATTTATTGGAATATAAAAATATAATGTGGACTAAATGGAACATATGTAAATGAAAAAATATTTATGAAAAAATGTTCCATAATTTTTTTTCACCATATATACAAACACACTTGGACATATAATATGATATATCAACTATATATATAAACAAAAAAATAAAATAAAAACTCAAATACTATGATGCTGTTTGGTAACACTTACGTTTTCAGTTTTCTGTTTATATTTACAAAATTTTAAAAACTCAAATAAAAACTTGTTTGGTAAAATTTTTGATTTATAAATCAGTGGTCTCAGTTTATAAATTTGATCGAAAAATGAAAACACAAAAAATGTGTTTCCATTTTGAGTTTTCAGTTTTTTTTTTTTTTTTTTTTTTACCACTCAACACTAGCCACCACCCGCCACCATTTTCCACCACCGTCTTCTGCCACCACCCACCTGCCATCACCACCACTCACTACCCACTTGCCACCACCACCCACCATCCACTCGCCACCACCACCCACCCATCGCCGCCGCTGCCACCACCACCACCCGCCACTACCATTCACCGCCCGCCACCACCACCCGCTACTTTTTTGCCACCACTACTTACCACCCACCTGCCACCAGCACCCACTTGCTACCACCTACCACCGTCCAACGTCACCCACCTACCCACCACCACAACTACCCGCCACCACCCCCCACCACCCACCATCCGCCACCTACTTGCCACTACCACCAGCCACCACCACCACCCACTCGCTACCACTCACCACCGTCACCCATCCACCCACCACCCACCACCCACCCGCCACCACTCGCCACCCGCCACCCATTTGCCACCATCACCCACCACCCGCCACCCGCCACCTACCCGTCATCACCCACCACCCGCCACCAGCTACCCACCACCCACCGTCACCACTTTCCACCACCGTCTTCCGCAGCCACTTGCCACCACTTGCCATTTCTCACTCTTTTTATATTTTTAAATTTTTTTAAACATTTTGTCAATTACCAAACGCGTTTGTAGTTTATGTTTTTCTAAAAATAAACAAAAAATAGTTTATAAAATTTTTGTAAATATAAACTAAAAACGTAAACGTTACCAAACACACCATATAAAAGTAATCTCTATTAAAATAAAGAAATTTTTTGGTATAAAATAAAAAGATAAAGTAAGATGATAGAAGAATGATAAAAGTGCTATGGTAAATAGAATTTTGGGTAAACTACCAATAGGTCCTACTTTTGAGACTTATTACCCATTAAGTCCTATTGATAAATTTATTAAGTGATAAAGATAAATCTATCAGTCTTTTATTTTTATGAATAAATTTATAGTGATAAATTTATCAATCTCTTTGTTTTTATGAATAAATTTATAGTGATAAATTTATCAATTTCTTATTTTTATAGTGTTAAATTTAGGGGTACTTACCAATTAGTCCTGTTAACTAGACTTATTTACCTACAGGTCCTAACTAATAAATTTAACACTATAAAAATAAGAGAGTGATAAATTTATCACTAAAAATTTATTCATAAAACAAAGAGACTGATAAATTTATCACTATAAAATTATTCATAAAAAAAAAAGACTGATAAATTTATCTTTATCACGTAATAAATTATATCAAATAAGACTTAAAGGGTAATAAGTCTCCAAAGTAGGACCTATTGGGTAATAAGTCTCCAAAGTAGGACCTATTGGTAGTTTACCCTTAAATTTATTAGTTAGGACCTGTAGGTAAATAAGTCTAATTAATAGGACCTACACGTAAGTATCCCTAGAATTTTTGACAAAAATAAGGAACCATGATATATATATATATATATTTTTAAAGTGCTATGGTAAACATAATTTTTCACAAAAATAAAGAGCTGTGATCCCATAATCTTCTCTTAATTCCACCCTGGCCCCAACCCATCCTCAAATGTAAATTTTACCATTTTAAATTTATTTTACTTTATTAAAAGCTTGAGATTTTGAAAAAGCTTTATTAAATTAGTAATAAGTTTCTGATTCACCATTTAATTGATAATTTGCCCTTCAGCATTTGTGTTTACTTCAAAACAAAAAGGCAGTACAATGGAAGATGGCCCTCCTAACTTACATTGGATCCAACGCTGCTTTAAAAATGTGAATTGTCATTGTTGTCGTGTCTCACGTGATAGCACGAAATTTGTCTTGTTCTCTTCCTGATTAATTGAGAATTAATTTTGATTTATGAATTAATGCTGCATATAGTTTGATGAGTCTTCTTGGAGTTAGATCTTATTCACAAATTTAACAAAAATAATAATAATTTTAATTTAATTTTAATTTGATTGGTCTAAATCTGTTACGTTGTGTTTCGTTAGAAATTTAAGAAGAAATTTAAAAAGAAAAAGAAAAAATATGTGAAATTAAATAAAATGTATGTATATTTTATTCACATTTTATTTATATTTTATTTTTTCCTTTCTAAATCTTTTCTCAAATCTTCAAACCAAATATAATATTAGAGTTCATAAGTTTAAATGAAATCAACATATATTTTTTTTTACTTAAGGCCTAGTTTGGCAAGTTAACATTTTAGCTAAAAAGTCAAAAAGTTATTAAAAAAAGTCAAAAAACCTATAACCTATACAAAGAAGTAAAAGATTCCATTTTCTTTCTACTTTTTACACATTTTTTCGTAAAAAATAAAAAAATCACCTCAAACATATTAATTTTTTTACTTTATATTTTAATTAAAAAGTTAAAAAATTACTAAAATAATCTGTTCCCAAACGAGATTTTAACATTTTAAACCAATCAAATAGTGTATATTATTCATACACTATCAAATTCATTTCGTCTTCTTGTATCCAAAAGAAAATACTCTTTATCAAAAAGTTTTTTTAAGTAGCATAGAAGTGAAGTGTCTACTGTAGTTTTTTTCCATTCTCATTTACTTTTTCATTTTTTTTTTTTTTAGGTACGACATCTATAAATAACAAAGAGGAAAGAAAAACAAATAATAATAATAAACCTAACCAATAAACTACTTTATCCTTCCTCCAACTCACTTTTTGTCAGCTTGTTAGACAACTAAACTGCATGATCATAAGAAGAATTTATTGTTGCACTTACTACTACTACTACTACATTTTAAAAATAATTTGCAAAGCATGTAGATGCATAATTTATTGGTGTTTTTTTGGGGGATAGTACCAGAATTACTGCGACACTGTTAAGGTGATCTCAACTACCTTCTGGGTGCCACTGAACTACTTATTATTACTTTTTAAACTTAGCTTTTAGAAGTTGAGGCAAATCATATGAGGTCAAATGTACCTTTCACCCCCAATTTAGATAGGCTGGCCTACTGCACATATTGGTCCCTTTTTTTTTTTTTTTTTTTGAATGGTTAAAAAAAAATGTTCTGAGATATCATCACAGTATCCGTAGACTCAGGCTTCGAGATCTACCGATTGCCGACCGGATTTAACCCAACCTATAGAAAAGGACCCACTACTGAGGCATCAGTGGAACTCATTAACTGTTCCAACCAAGGCCAAGTTTTGATCGAAGTACAGCGCAAGATTTTCACAGAGAGCCACTGAAAAATCCAATATTTTTTGTGACTCTCAAAAGTTGAACTTGACTCATGGCTGTAGGAAGGCAATGCCTTCACCACTAAGCTACCACCATTAGTGGTCATATTGGCTTTGTTTGGCAAGTTAGGCTTGGAAATTTTTGGATTAAAATTCACAAAATAATAAATAAATAAAATAAATTAAAATAATTAATAAAATAAAATATCACATCAAATTTATAATTATTTTATCTTTTAGAAGTTGAGGCAAATCATATGAGGTCAAATGTGCCTTTCACCCCCAATTTAGATAGGCTGACCTACTACACATATTGGCCCTGCTTGGCAAGTTAGGTTTGGAAATTTTGGGATTAAAATTCACAAAAAAAAAAAGAAAAAAGAAAGATAAAATATGTTAAAATAATTAATAAAATAAAATATCACATCAAATTTATAATTATTTTACTTTTTTTTTTACTAATATCATATCTAATTACAAAAAAAAATATTTATCTTCCCAAATATAAATATATTTTAATATATTAAAATAACTTATTAAAATAGTTACCATTATTGTGGGCCATCGGAGCCTGCTTCTAATACCGAGACTCTCTCTCTAATATATATGATTTTATTTTTTAAAATTAGATTTCTCTCTAGTCTATTTATAGATTACACAACCACTTAATAATCTAAATTATTTATTTTTATGTGTAGTTCATCTGTAAAAGAGCATATTGTTCACGTGATTTTGTTACATTCATCTTTAAAAAATCGATTTGTCTATTTTTAAAAATATATTTGATGTTCATTTAAAAAAAAAAACAAACTTAATAAAATCATGTGTTAATAAGTATCAAATTAATCTGTAATTTTTTTTATAAATAATACACAAATAAATTGATAAGATGAATGATTTAAGTCACCAGAATAAGATATGTGAAGACTGCACAAGTTTAACTAACTAAACTAGAAATAAGTGTATCCCAATTTTTTACAGTTTTACTTGACCAAGTGAAAGAAAAGTGAAAAGTAAGAAAAGCACATTGACAAACAACTTTGAAAAGCAAAAGTGAGTTGGATGGCTTCAAGAAAACTACAAATTACATTACCTGATCATGGTTATTGTTCACACAACCCCAAGTAAAAAAAAAAGAGGGGGGGGGGGGGGGGGGGGGGGGGGGGGGGGGGGGGCGGGGGGGGGGTGGTGGTTGGTGTCGTTTACAAAGGATTACAGATTAGTGAAGCTTCTATCCACAACTCTTTATCTGACTTTTCCTTTTCCTGAACTAGCTAGAGAGGACCACCTCTCTCTCTCTCAATTATTGTTAAATATTTGTGTTTTTTAAAACTAGGGTTTGGTTTTTTGGTTTCGCATCTTTGGATTCTCTTTCCTTCGATCTGGTGTTGAGTGTGTTTTTAAGGACTTGGGGTAGCAGCCTGCTGTGCCCCTTTGTGAGAGTTCGTCTTCAATGTTTTTCAATAATCTGAACTATTCATATTGTAGGGTTCGTCAAAAATATTATTAATGTACAAAATCAAGTTAATCGAATATTCATAACCTCATGGTTAGGTCTTAATTATTTTTTAAAATTTATGAAAGTTATATTAACCATTAATTTTTATAAAAACAAATATGCTTTGGTTAGAAGGCTGCATATATCCAATCAATTTGATTTTTTGTATGAATGATCTATTCGACGAATTCTACAATATAAATGGTTTTAATTATCGAAAGAGACTCGGGACGACACTCCATAAGGAGCACATCAGCCTGCTATGCTCCCCAGATCCTGTTTTTAATAGACAAAACAGACTTGGACAGGTTCAGTGCTCTATTTACAATGGAAAGCCACACATTGTTCATTTTAATGTTCTAAGGAAACACTAATATTATGGTGTACATCATTTAAAGGGTATGTATCATATGTATCTTATAATCAAAAAAATAAATGACATAATTTCAATTTTTGAGTCATAATTAAAATACTATCATAATTAAAAAAAAAATAGTTATCATTAAAGAAAAAAATAACATAATTAAAAATGAATATAATACATATTTTTTAAAAAGGTGTATATTAAAATTTCCCCTAATAAAGAAGTGCCAACACACTGATCTTTTATCATAGGATCATTATGAATGAGAGAGAGAGAGAGACCTGTCAACAAACTATTAGTTTCTTTTTCTCTTTAGTTTGTTTTTTCATGTGAATGAAATATTGTCTTGCTGCCTAACTGAAAATTAATTAACACCAGTGAATAACACATTTGCCAGGTTGGCAAACAAAATATAAAGCATATAAACAGGTTTCTTACAAATACAAAAATAAATTATAGAATCAAATACAAAATAACTTTGAATGAACAAAATTTACAAAGTTTGTTAGCGAGATTCACTTTTAAAGATCTTTATCCATCCCTATATATTGTGTTTGATTTTTTTGATTAGTTTCTATGTTTGTAAATTTATTCTAAAGATTAGTTTGTAATAATAGACTTAAGAAGCATATGAATTCAAATCCCATGAAAGGATTGATCCGCATAGAGCCACTCTAAGGTTTGTATCTAGTAATTACATAATATGTGTAGAATAAGAAACTATTTATAAATGAAAACTAGTCTGAACAAAACCCCGAATACCTAGTTGTCAAAAAAAAAAAAAAATAGAAATTGCTACAAGCATGCATAAAGCTAACCCAATAAAAGCAACTTCCTCAACTTATATATTATTGGAAACTTGCTCTTCATAAGCTTTATGCAAATAATATATATATATATATATTTTGCTTTTCTTTTTCTTTTTTTTCCCATATAATTTTCTTTCACTTGTTACAACGCTTGTGCATGCTCAGGTTGGGACTCTTTATGCTAAACATTCATGGAGTCATTCTTTATTATTTCTACATTAAAAAATATTTCAAAAGTCATTATATTATTTTTGTACCCAATTTTAGTTAAGCAGTCAATTGATTGTACCTACCTTCATTGCCGGCCTCTAAACTATCAACTCATTAAATATAACAATTAGATATACTATAGATACTTAATTTTAAAATTGCCCCTCAACTCCCTTCATGTCTCAGAGTTAGTTAACTTTACAATGTTTTTGTAATCAATAAAAATATTTAAAATCAATCATTTATATTCACTGATGAAAGATTTTACAAAAATTTATGGATTAGTAATCGAGTTGATTTGGTCCTCTTCATTTACTTTTGAACTATAAATTAGTCATTGGATAAATAAATGCTCAAGATATTATCTTATTGAGAACAGTAAATGATGAGATAATGTGACATAGTATGACAGCGTCTCTGTAATTTTCTATTGATAAGTTTCTTTGTGAAACTTTTTCACTAAATTATAATTTCACCAAAACAGTAAAATTGACTTTATAAAGGTCTCCTAATTTAAAAACAAAATTGAGAGATTTGGTTTGGTTGCAGAGAAAAAGTTAGAAGACATCTTGTAACAGCCATATTGATACCAACAATTACTAAAATTATTTTATCATAATTATCATACAAAGCCATACTTGGTTATCCCAAAATATCTCATAATAGTAGTTGGGTGTTTAATAGTGTCTTTGGCCTGACATACTTGATTCTTTCTTTTGATTTGACAACTTACCACTCTAACATGGAATGAAATTTTAATAATATGGATTTTCTGTTTAAATTTCTCTTGTTTTTTTTTTTTTTTTCCGACTCCTTTGCACTGTACAATTAAGTCAAAAAGACCTATCGTGTTGTTGTGGAGAAGTGAATTGAAACAAAAAAAATAAGAGGATCTAACCTCGAATTTAATAGTATTTTAACATGTTTTTTTCCACACCTGTCCAAAATGCATTTCTCTTCATAGCCTCTCTCTCATTGTTGTCAACAAAAATGGGTAGTATTTCTCAATCTCCCATGAATAGGCTAAAACCGACAATCATGTTTGCCAAAACATAACTTAAATATGAGGAGGTTGGGAGTAGTTGTCTTGTAAACTTGAGCTATGTGTGGGATTAGAGATGTATATGTATCCTAAAGTTGGAGAAGAGCTTCTTCAAGGCTCAGATATGAAGATTCATGTTCTCATAAAACTTCATTAATGAAATTATTGGGAATTCCACCATTGGTAGTAACATACATATTTGTCATTTAAACAAATTTTTTTTTTTTTTTTTCCTCTTTCAAATCAATCAGTAAGAGATAATTTATAAATATTACATGACTTGCACCAGATTGAACATTTAGTAGTACAAAAAATTTCAACACAATGAGAAAAAGAACTAGACATAACGAGAGAGTCAAACATCTAACCTCCTAATGAGATGTTAAACATGTTACGTTTAGCAAAATTCTCTGATATGCAATGCATACCGTATGTAATTCTATACAAAATTACGTAAATTTTCACGAATTTACACAAGTGATATCACAAAAAATGCATAAGTTGTACACAAATTCACTTGAACTTATGCGAATTTATATTCAATTTACACATTTTGTAAGATCACTTATATAAATTTGTGAAAACTTATATAATTTTGGTGTAAGATTACATACAGTTTGCATTGCACATCAAAGCATTTCCCGTTTCTTTATTCCAACACAAACGTGGGGAAAGGAAGCTAATCCTATTATATTCACTAGCAATGGTCTTTGGTGGCCAATATTCTAATTTTTCCTGGTAGTTCAAAAGTCATTAGACGAGTTGTACAAATAGGGGAAACTCAAAACAATATGAGATTGCTTTGGAGACTAGTGAGAAATCTAACAATTGACAATTGTGAATACAAATTATGGAGGGTTAGAGCTGTCATACTCAATGGAACAGTAGAGGGAGCAGAGAAGTGTTGTCTGGTATCACGTGACAGCTTCTCAATTGCATGTTATTTCTATTCAAAAAACAATCAAACATCACATGGGTTTTTGTATAGCTAGTGACAAAGAAATAAAGGAGGGGAGGAGGAGTTGTTCCTTTTGTTTGTATTTCTTGGCACTGTCATGTCATGCCCATTACCCATGTTCATATATACCCACAAAATGCTGTCAAAACCCCTCATAACAGAATCCAGAATCCATTGTTTTTTTTAGATCTATCTTAAATTGTATTTGGATCATGAATTTGTGAAAAAATTAATAGGAAAAAATGACCTTTTGCATGCAAATTCGGGATATATGGAACCTCTCGTTAGTTTTAGATATCGGGTGAAGTAGAATGTTAGGGCATTCAAGTTGACCCTCACGAATACAGAATCACCAACCTACTAATTAAGACGAAGTAGAACATCAGGACATTCAAGCTGACCTTCACGAGTACAGAATTACCAATCTACTAATTAAGTGAAGGCACTAGTGAACAAAAGGAGAAGATTAGTTGAGTTTAGGTCATGTTTGAATCTTGGATTTATTAAAGAATTTTTTTATCAAGAGAAAAGAAAAGAAAATTAAGTAGAAACTAAGGCTCTGTTTGGTTACTTAATCTGAATTTGTATTTTGAATTTTATTTTTAAAATAAAAATTAATTTGACAACAACAAACATTGAAAAGTTAATTTTTAAAAAAATTTCCATTCAAAAAATTAAAAACATATGTAAAAATGAGTGTTTATTATATATTTTTTTATTTTTTTCAACACATTATTTATTTTTTTTTTCAAAAAAAAAAAAAATTCTAAAACTGAAACCAAAGCAAACCTTAAAATTTTCTATCATCTCTCTCTCTCTCTTTTTTTTTTTTTTAATAAAAAAGAAGAAGACACAGAATAGAGAGTAAAGGAGTAAGACAAAAGGACAGTGAAAAGGCTTACTGTATAGTTACTGCAACTAAGTGAATAAAAACAAAAACAAAAAAACACAAAAAAAGAGATTGTAATAAACTAAACTAATAGTCACAAATATGATCATGGAATATTCGAGAATGTTGATTAATTTACCCATTTCTTCAAAGGTTCAAATTAACCATTACCCACTGCATATTATTCCTCTTAGAAATTTAAAATAAAAAATAAAAAAATAGAAAAACTAGTATCAGTATATTTGGTATATCTGGGTGTATAGCTTTTACCAATGAAGACTTGTTTTATTTTGAAGAATTGTCAAGAAATTCTGCATAACATATTTTAATTAGTGCACTCTTTGCTTTTCTTCCCAATTTATTAATTTTCCACATCTTGTTGCTTTTTTCTTTCTTTGCTAACCCACTTTTTCTGTCTTCTATCCTCATTTTCCTCTAGGGGCATGACTATAATCAGGCCACCACCTTGCTTTTAGACAAATCTTTTTAACTATTGAATATATTCATGAAAAAATTAATAATTAATTTAATAATCATAATTTTATCATATATATATATATACATATTTTAAATGGACAATCTATTTAAATTATCGAAGTGGAACCCGTAACGAATAACAAGTCGAAATGGTAATATATTGCCAACTCTCCGAGTGCTCCTTTTATAAATAAACCAACACATTGCTTTCGATTTTGTGTTAATAACAAGTAATTCATCCTCTCCATATTACAATCTCTTATGCCTTAAAAATAAAAATCCATCAACAAAATTATAAAAATAATAATGGTTTTTACAAACAAAATGCCCAAATACCTTTACATTTCTTTTCTGGACCATCAAGCCTTCAAAGGATCTGACTTTTTTTTTTGGGACCAGTCCAAGGTTTTGTCTCAAATGAGAAGACAATCTTCAATAGAACAATAACAGTGGATTTTAAAGTGACTCTCAGTTTATAATATCTTCTTGCACATTTTAAAGTGTAAGCCTGACTCATATCAAATGCCACCTAAAAAACATGCCTTGCACTCTTTATTGACTAATTGTCTCTCACTTTATCTTTTAGGTGCCATTTGTGACTTCGAATTTCTCTTTCTTTTTTCCTTTTTTTTCCTTTTTTTGATCCTTTTAGTATTTTGCCTTTAATCAGAAGGGGAATAATTGTAAGGTAAAAGAGTTCCTTCACAATAACACTCAGAGGATACCTTGAGTCTCCTACTTATTATTGCCAACTAAGGCTCTACCGACATTCAATTAGAATACAAATTTTGTATCACAATATATATATATTTCACTATACACTCGTATACTTGAAAAGCATAAGAAAATATTAAATATATATTGGTCATTTATTTTTTATTTTTTGTAACCAATCAGACAATGGGT
The DNA here is from genome assembly GCA_022316695.1 of Camellia oleifera. NCBI lineage: Eukaryota > Viridiplantae > Streptophyta > Magnoliopsida > Ericales > Theaceae > Camellia > Camellia oleifera. Next base: position 67,480,533 of record CM039312.1, on the reverse strand, counting down.
GCACAACTTGGGAGAGACCCAACAGCTACCAAAAAAAACCCCACAACCTGAAAACCTATATAAAAATTTGGATAAATTTCACTCACTTTACATTCAATCTCCACTTTACTCTGTAAATTTTTAATTGTCCCAATCAATCCTTTATATTTCAAGTTTAGTTGCAATTAGGCCCATTTGTATAACACTCTTACGAAAACTAACAAAGAACAACCATGTGACAGTATTAATTACACTTGGAGCTCTACACTTTCACAAAATTTTCACTTTAGTCCCCTTACTTTAGTCCTTCTAGGAGGTTGATGGGGATTAGAGCTGTCAACAGATTGGATTTAATTCGAATCCGATCCGAAAATCTGAATTTGTTTACAAAAAATCCAATTCAATAATTGATTGAGGCCAAATTGTACAATACTGAGGCCGATAATTAGGATCTTTTAACTCTGCTTGCCTGTCAAATTATATATTTTCTGCATGTTTAATGTCAATCAGGTTGGACACAATGGGAGCATAAAATGAGCAAAAATGTAGAAATTATAGAGAAAAATGCTTCTCGCACGTGCGGCCCATTCATCGCAGCCAAACAGAGCCTGAAAAAATTGCACGTGCGGAGGCTCATTCCCATACTTATGGAACCCTCTCCGCACATGCGGTGGAATTTCCCACATGTGCATCTGTATCTCGGGAAGCGTGCCTAATGTTTTGAATATGGAAAAAATAGCAAAGGTATAAAAAGATAGTAGAAAGGCTAGATTAGGGTTTTAAAAATTCCACAAGAGAAGAGAGGCTAGGGTTTGAAAAAAAAGGGATTCTCAAGCTTCAAGGGCAACTTTTATGGAGGGTTCTTCTTCTTTTACTTTTTCCCGCGCCTCCATGAGTTGCTAGGCTTCTCTTTTTAGGGTTTTGATGAAACCCTAGCCAAGTAAATAGGGTTTTCTTTTTAGTTTTCTTTTATGTAATGGTTTAAACAGTTGTATGGTATTCAAGAAGTTTTCAAATATAATTTTCTATTATTTCTTCAAATATTCCGCTTTCTGTGATTGTTGAATAATTTTTATGCAATGGTTTTTTATTCTTTCATGTTCAAGGTATGAGTCGAGCTATAGTACGAGGGATGAGTCGTATTGCTACCCTAGTTTGGAGCGAACGAATCGTGCTACTTGAGATGGTTCATGCTTATACATTGAATATGTTAATTCTCTTTATCAATGCTTTGAGCTTGTAGTTGCAAAGTATTATTTGGTTCGAACTGTAACATAATTAATTTTCAAATTGAACAATGTTTAGTGGTGAATTCATTATCCTAAGTTTTTCCCAAAATCAGTAATTCCAATTTTACTTATAATTGCTAGTTTAATCTCCTAGTTTATTTTAGTTATTGCTAGTTTATGAATCATCTTTTTAATCAAAATTGAATTAGAAATTTAACAATTAAATTAGTTTAATTTCCCGTTTGTCCTTGTGAATCGATATCTGGACTTACCATTATTCTAACGAATTTAGTACAGTATAGTGTTTCTTTTTGGTGTATGAAACGACCCATCAGTAACCCGATAATCCAAATCCGTTTATTAAACGGATTAAATATGCAAAAATCCGATCCGATCCAATCTGATAATCCAATTCGATAAACACAAAATGGAAAAAAAAAAAAAAAAAAAAAAAAAGAAAAGAAAAGAAGAAGATCAAATTATATAAAATTGTAGCTCAATAAAAAAAATAAATGGATTGGATTGGATCAGATCAGATTATTAGATCAAATATCCGAAACCATCAGATTCGGATCCGGGTGATCTATAATCGGATATGGAGTAAACGGATTCAGATCGGATTCGGATCCGATCTATTTATAGGCCTAATGGGGATAATTGAAAGATGAAAGGCAAAGTGAACCATAAGGCCGGGCACTGGCAATGAATGGCACTTACCATCGTGCCCAGGTCTGGAATCAGTGTTCAAGTTGGTTTTGAGGCTCCAACCCAAGTACACAAAGTTACCAGCTAAATGCTCATCAGCTAAATCATCTTTCTCAGTAAACATAAATTTTTAGAACCCTAATTATAAGAACCCATAAATTGTACCCAAAATACCTAACCCTACCTAATGGATCCCACATCAATGAGAGAAAAGGTTGTGAATGCAGCTTTTCAGTAAAGTAGAAATGAACTCTAAACTTGATTGAGCAACAAGGACAATAATATAGCAGCATCCAGAGTAGCCCTCACTCACTCAACAGTCCGCTAAGTGGGCCTTAACCAGCAGGCTTCTAACCCAGCGACTATCACCTGCCTCTCACTTACAAGAGGTCAGAGGTTTGACTCTCACCAGATGCGTGAGTGGTGAAAGTTGGGTGGCAGTGACAAAGCTTCCTTCAATTATATAAGTACAACTTACCACCTATTGCAACTGTCGTTTCGCGGTTCCCTTCCCCACCCCATTAGGAGTAGGCTAGATTATATAAAAACCGTATCTGAATCCTCAAAAAAGATAAAAATAAAAAATAAAAAATAAAATCATGTCTTTAAGACAACACATCTAAACCTTTGCAAAACAACAATAAAGTCACCGCTACTGATAACCGCAAGCCCATGGAAACAATTAAAATTACAAAGTTTATTATCTTATTTTTACTTTAATTTTAATTTTTTTTTACAGTACTCACATAATGTTCAGTTGAATCCAATATCTTATGCAATTTCTTCCAACTTTCTTCACCATGGTTCCACTTGGATAGATAAAGTTAAATGAAATGATTTGAGATCAGACTTTATAAAAATATAGTAGAATTATAAATTTTTATTCTAATCTTTGTACAGCTATAATCCTTGATATGAAGAATTTCAAACAAATCATTTCATTTCAAATCCATAAATTGAAACACAACCTAACAGATATCAGTTCAGTGTGCAAACAAAATAAAAAATAAGCAGCCTTAGTATTAGAGCCAGTTTGTGTTACCATAGCTTTTCACATGGACATGTAAGCTACTTGGCTGTGGGTGCTATTAAATGGCTCTTATGATATTGACATAAAACCAAGGTTTTCTAGTTTACCTAAAAGTGAGCATGCAATGGAAATTTTTTGAGTATACATTATGTTTATTTATGCATGCACAACCAAAGGCAAAAAGAGGAAAAGAGAAAAAGAAAACCCTGCTTTCAGAGCTTAAATTGATATAGAAAGCAAATGCCAGATAAAGTTGGGCACACCATAATAAAGGAGAAGATACATGGTCTAGCACCCAAACTCTCAACTACTTAACAGACACATTTGCATATATATATATATATATCTACATCCATGCATATATTTTAGTAACCTAAATGCTGTATTTTCCACTTCTTTACATGGTGAATTGCAATTTTCAATTAAGTCACATTAAAGTATAACCAACCTGGATCACTTTCTTGAGTCTCTGAATCACACTTTCAATAGTGTTACTGGAAGTGAGCCTAGTTCACTTTTCATCTTCCCTTTGTTAAGTCAATATTATCAGAATTTGCCACGAAAGCAAGCCATTATGACACTATTTCAAAGTCAACTACAAGTCTCTGCCATAGATCCAATTCCAAAAGTCTCAAAGTCTTTTTCCATTTTTTCACACTTTGTTATGGATATTCATTATCCCCTTCGTTAGATCACGATGAGCAGTATCCCATGTCCTAGCACCAGAAGGTATACTAAAATTCCCGCTCCTTTGGCCAGACGTGAAGTTTAAATGTCCATATCTTAGGCTTTGGAGTTTCAGATTGTTTCGGACAAACATGAGATCTTCCACTCTCTCCACTCCCAACCTGTTGGCTATCTCTCGACATGGAAAATCATTTTCTTGCCAACTCTCTTGACACATAGCAGCACTTGGAACCTGACTCAGAATCTTTATAGCTAGTGTTTGCAAATGAGGTGTTTCAAAACCAAAATTCTCCCACCATGCAACTGGATCCATTTTATCTCTGCAATCCACAGCATCTTCTTCCCCCAAAGATCCCTCAAGTCGACAATAAGAGCTGAGCTGCTCTCTAAGAACCCGTCTCGCAGCGCTGTCATGCTCGTATCTTTCAAGGGTGGTTTTCCAACCCCGCATTACCGTTTTATCCTTTGTCTGACCCCTTCCAAAATATCTAGGGTTCAATATGTAACCAGCAGCATGAAGAGGGGAAAACAACATATCCCACCTGCTCTCAATCAACAATTCCAGTTGATTCAATGCAATATCATCAATTCCCTTACACTTCACTGCTTCAAGTGCCTGAAACCGCCAAAAGTAGACATCACCCATGACAGATTTCTCAATGTCAAGAATTGTAAGCAATCTTACAAAAGGCTCAAACAACTGCAGCAACAAATGAGCCCTTTCCCAGAAATCGTCCCCTAAAATGGCAGACTCAATATTGCTAGTGTCCTCTGCAATAGCAACCTTCCACTGTTTCCATTCTTCACTAAGAACCACCTCTCGCAGTGCTTGCTTTAGCTCAAAAATCATCTGGACCATGCAATATGAAGGTGCAAGCTTGGCGCGAAGTGGATCAAAGCTCTCTTTCAAATTTTGAGTGGAAACACAGAAAGAAGAACGTTCATATGTCAGCATGCATTGGTCAATCCCCTTGGCACACAAGACTACAAGTTTTATCCAATCTATTTCAGCCATGTTTTCCATCAACATGTGAATAGAATGTGAAGTGCAGGGGGACCAAAATATGTGAGGAAACTTTGACAGGATTAAGGATTCGAAAGACTCACTTGCATGGCCTAGATGTGAGATGACCTGAAGCACATTTGTGGGCCCAGCTTCAGTTATTGCATTGCTAAGGACATTGGTAAACAAAATGTCTGCACCATCGCCTTCATTTATATCTATTGTTTTCAAGAACATGAGTCCCCTTGGACTTGAGACGAAGATGTTAATACAGAAACAGCCAAGCGTTCCATCCAAACGGTTGACACAGATTATGGTGCAGGCTGTGTGAGACCAGGACTCCTTTATTAAAGTTATAGCTTTCTCCATCCTAGCTTTCTCTTTACTTAGAAAAGAATCAGACAGCTTATCTATTGATGGGGGTTCATAACTAGTGCCAAAAGCAGCAATAGCTTTAGCCATCTCATGAAAGTAAGGGGAATTTACAATATTAAGATTCAAACCATCAGCATAGAAAAATCTGGCCACTATGTCATCTACGTCCTCTTTTGTGGCAGCTTTTAACACACTGGTAAGGTTTTGTTGTGGAATTTGAATGCGCTTGCCAGGCTTTCCATTTCCCGAACTTCTTTTCTTTTTCCTAGCAACTCGCTCCTCTTCTAAAGTCTGAAATGCTTCTCTCATTGACCTGTCTATTGCTGGGCAGCTTTTCACTCCTACACCTGTGAATCCAAGGAGGTGAGCTCTAACACGTGAATATGATCCATTATATCGTCGATTACAGTGATTACATTTCCACTTTTTTGTACCACTTCCCTTATCAAAACCACCAAACACACTAACATGATTCCATCCCCACTTATCAGATTCTGATGGCATACTTCCAGACCTGTGTACAATTGACCATGACAGAAGAAAGAACGAATATAAATGTCCATTAGAATAAAACTACACAGCTAGATACAGTATTCTAAACATCAGCAATTCATGACCCAATAAATTCCAGAGTATTGTAAGAATATTTTTCAACATGAAATAAACATACATTACCAAAAAAAACCTCATAAAAATGAACTCCATACTAATAGAGATTACGCATAAAATTGTAGATCAGGAACTGTGACACAATTGAGGTTCAAGGTATAGAGGAATCAGATATCACAATGGTTTATTCTATTTGTGCTGGTGCAATATAGATGGGGTGAAGCTGTCACAGCAGAAGTCTATACTCTCTTGCTGCCTACTATAACAAATCAGGGTATTGGTTGTTTTGTTATCCATTACTAGAGTTATCATCTAATATTCTAAGCTAGCTTCCTTTTCTAGCTCCATTACATCCAATCCTTTGTTCTGTCCACCACATTGGATCGTCATGTGGTCTCCATAAGCATACGTGTAAGTGTGTGCCCAATGTGGTCCTAGTCTTTAGATGGATTTTTTTGTTTTTTTTTGTAAAAAAAATAAATAAATACAAAACCAAGCTAGTCAATAAACAAGTGCACATTATTTTAATTATCAGGTGAACTACATATCCATCAATTTGAACTAACCCACAAAATTTCACATCTAAAAGAAGTGCCAGATAAAAAAATAATATATTAGCATAGGACCACACACACACACACACACAAAAAAAAAAGAAGTTTCAAACATCTAACCCTTATTCTTTTTTTCTTTTGTATTCCTAGTAAAACATCATATCCTAGGACAAGGTCATGCCCTAGAGACCTGTAAATGGATCGGGTTCAGATCGGATCTATCAAAATCAAAATCCAAATCCGATACCGTTTATCCCATATCTGATTATAGATCACCCAAATCCGAAAATTTTAGATATCCGATCCGATCCATTTAGTGGTTTTTTTTTTTAGCCACAATTTTATATAATTTGATTTTTTTTTTTTTTTCAATTTGTGTTTTCTTCATCCAAATTGAGAATAATCTGATCAGATCGGTTTTTTGCATATCTGATCCATTTAATAATCGGATTAAATAGATTCGGATTATCGGATTACCGGGTTGGCTTTTTGTAAATAGATTTGGATTTTTATGTTGGATTTGGATTAAATCCAATCCATTGACAGCCCTACCCTAGAGCAGAGTTCAATTCATCCTAAGGCCCAAGAGCTTGAACATGAGCTCCATCCTCTAAATTAGCAACAAACAAATTAATTGGCTTTTGTTTCAAAAATGAAACAAAAGCATAAAAGAAAGAAAACAAGAAAAAAAAAAAAAGAAAAACTACACAGAAGCATAATAATAATTATTCTGTAGGTTTCTGATTTAACAAAAAATTTAAAAAATCACAAAGTAGCGTCATATTGAAAGGAAAACGCATGAACCAGATTCAACAAGACTATTGGCCCCCATTATATCCCACTTCTTGGTCCCCCAAAAATGGTCCAAGTTTGTAAAATCCTCATTATCTTTTCCCATACAACTGTAAATAGACAGTAGAAAGGCAGCATCCTCACGAATCATGATATCTCACTTCTCAGTTTAAGGAAAGGTCCAAGTATGTAGAGTCGTCATTATGCTTTTGCTTACAACTGCAGGTATACAATAGGAAGGCAGCATCTTGATGATATAGGCATTTCCACACATCCCAAACAGTGCCGAAAAAGGGAAAAAGATTGTGGCTTGAATTGAAAGATACACATAGGAAGAACAAAACATGTATCCTATGTATTCAAGAGGTATTAGTATATAATTAAAATGGCTACTTGATAGAATTACTTGAGCTAGCTATGTTAATGGAAGAATTATCCGAATAAGAATAATACTTTTCTCAAAAGAACAACAATTTCAAGTTTCCCCATTCCCCCAAGTAGATAACACAGATCTCTTCACCAACAACAATAATTCCACCATTTCATGCATTTGGAAAAGTGAAGTGGGAATACATCCAGAAGTTAGATCTCATTCCTATAAATTTCCAACAGTTTTAGGTGTGACGTAAAGATAACCATACAAATTTGTCTTGTTTTGCCACCACAATTAAGAAGCATAGAAACTTCTACAGAGAAAATGTGTTGACACCGACACTCTTTGGACACTCCTAAAAAGTGTCCCACAAATTCTCCAACTCGACTTAATTAAAAATCAATTTCATAATATCGGACACTTTATCGACACATCGCAGAGCAGCGACACTTCTTAAGCCCTCTCCAAACATGTCCTAAGTGATGAATCCCTTCATAATAACAATGTTCTGCATTCTTCATAACATAACTTTTACACTTTAAATATGTTTTGAAACACCTTACATCATGTGTATTACGATGTTGTATAATTGTTTTGCATTCTTTTGAATGAAATTATTATGTGAATGATATCTTGATGTTTAAATTAAGAAATATATAGCTTTTAAATATAATTCATATTATGTTACATATTTTTCATTATCTTTAAATTTATTATTCATATATATGACATATAAATAATAAACTTCTAAGAAACAAAATTGTAACATGTCTCAAGTGTCATCCTGCATTTTTTGAAAATCAATGTGTCAGCAAGTATGTGTTGTGTCACGTGCCCGTATATGTGCTACTTAGGGCCAGAATCTCCAAGACAAAGTGCATACCAAGTAAGAATTTCTATCAGCCATAATTACTCTACTTGGTTAAGAGAACAAGCCGTGAAAATCAATGTTAACTTTCTCCAAATAAAGGAGATAGAATTCAAGAAAATGAAACATCATTCTGAGAGCTGTTAGTGATGCACATTACTTTCCAATCTCCAATTAGAAAGGATAACAGAATTCCTTTGAATTCCATAGTGACCAAAGGTGAAGTAGAAATATTACAGTGGATACTTTCCAACATGGTCTCATTGTGCTCCAAGTGAACAAATAAAACCAAAGCCTCTGAGAAGAACATCAAGTTGGCCTTTCTCATACTACATATGTTTCACTTCATTCATTCCACCATCAAACATAGGGGATTCTCCCATTCTTTTGGAAGAAATGACACTGAAAGGACTAATCTTTTTTTCAAAAAAATAAAAAGGTAACTATATGATCCTCAAGCCCATAGAAAAATACTTGTACGGTGTGCAAACAAATGACGATGTTAACATTGAGGTACAAGCAAACAAATCCAGCAGGAGAAAAAACAAAAGCATCGGGAAAGTAACTTTCCTATCATATTTATGCACTTATTTTTTACTATGTTGAGACAGAATCTAACAGCATGGTTATGGACATTTGGGACATGGATACGACACAATACAAACACATCATCAATGAGTGTTGGAATACAGTATGTGTCAGATATATACATGGTAGCTTCTTAGAAGTGTTGGTGTTTTTTAGATCTTCCCCTGCATGGTGTTTTGGCTTTGTGAAATTTGTCATAACATCTATTTGAATGTCTAGAAACAAGTCCAGCCATTTAAGAGAGGTGTCATAATAAACATGGTCTGTACAGACAGGAAATGCTCTTCGTAAGTCTTGTTGCCACTTACATGAGCATAACAGAAGCTAAAATCAAGATTAGTATTTAGCACAAAGCATCAAAAAGTATTGAATACTTCTTTCCTTAATTCAGCAAACCAACTTTCCATTTGTAGATTGCAGTATTATATATTACCACAAAGTCACCATCCCAGAATTGTCTATGGAAATCTGGCATTTCATCTGCAATGGGAAGGTTGAGCTGTTGCTCTCAGCCGTGCTACCTTCAAAGAATCTAATTTTAGGGATCTAATTCACTCTCCTTGTAAATATTAAGACTTCATCAAACATTAATTGGCTAGAAATATTTCCTCACTTTTTAAGGTAAAAACAACAGCTCAAGCCGTGTATTATAATTAACCAAGTAACTGCTTTATACGCTTTGCCTTCTATCCTCCAGAGTGTTAACGTTTTTGCAACAACAAAAGTGCTATCAAGTGTGCTCAAGAAACTACTCTTTTTCGTTCAAAAAAACAAAGAAAAGAAAAGAAAAAGAAACTACTTTTTTAAATGGACAAAACATATATATGAGTATTTTATAAATATGAATAGGCAATGCATATTATGCTTGATTGTTGCCTTGCCTCAGTCTCCCCTCATCCCTCCATGTTTAGCATCTTCTTTGCACCATGCCAAAGCCTCAAAATTATTCTGTATTTAATTCATGAATTTGAGTAGGAATTTGGAAATGGAAAGAGAAAAGGAGCGTAAAAATTAAAATATAAATGAAATACAATTATATTTCATTCCCATTTCATATACATTTTTCCTTTTTGTTTTCAAATTCATGAACCAAACACAGGGTAATAATGGAATCCCTTATATGGAATTGGAATTTTTCTTTCCTTATTTTTCTTTTTCATTTTTTGTCCTATCTCTTTTCGCTCTGACACAATAAATTAAGAGCAATGTTATATCTACTTAAACTCTTACTAACAAGATACATGTTCAAACATCATTAGATGATCAAATGTCATTATTTTTTTTGACAACCAATCACATTTGGCGACTTGATTGTTAGTATGTATAGAATTATTGGTGAATTAATGGGCGTCATGTACACATATCAATGATAAAGGGAAAAATAATACTTTGGGTTAATTGAGGAATTCTAATAAAATTTCTTAACTTGATTCAGGTACATGTTTATGGTATGCCTCTGAATAATTTCACAAATTATTGTACTTCAATCTTCACTTATCAACAAAAGTCTTTCTTCAACTTATTTCAAATAAAGAAAGAAAATCAAACGAAGAAAATTGAATTTAATTCTATATATATATATATATAGAGAGAGAGAGAGAGAGAGAGAGAGAGAGAGAGTTGATTTAATCACTCACCTGAAAGTGTGTAAGTTTGGAGAGCTAAAAACTGGAGAATATAAAAATTAACCAAGTCTGGATTCTTGTTGGAGCTGAATCAATCGTGGTCTCAAAGAAAGAAACGTTGATCGAAACGCACTTGCGTTTCTTTTTGGGGTTAAAAGAGTTTCTGTTTTCTCTTCTTTTGACCATTCGGGAGAGGCAAAAACGACTTGAATGCTGGAATGAAACGGGGAGTTTCGTTTCTTTTCGTTTCTTTACCAGGAAGGGTTTGTCAATACCTAAACTTCGTTGGGCACATTAATAAAAACGGAAGAATTATGTTAGAAGTACAAAATTTTTTATCAAAGTTTGATTATTCATTTAGTATAAAATTTAAAATTTTTAATATTTTTCAAAACGGAAAATTGATACCTACTTTGGATAATTGATTTTTTAATTATATTAAAAAAATAAAGAGATGTATGATTAAAATAAACTAATACGTCAATACGTTGGGTTTTTTTTTTTTTTTTTTTTTAAAGTGCCCAACATAGGCCTACAATTATGTTTCGGAGTTAGAAAATTTGATGAGACAAATGAAAATATAATGAATTGCAATCTTATTTTTTTTTATTTAATTATAATAAAAAATAGGATAAATTATATTAATAGTCCCTATAATTTGGGACTTGTGTCATTTTAGTTCTGATTTTTCAATTGTGACACATTTAACCATGAATTCTGAATTTTGTTCTAAATAAGGACAATTAAACATACTATTGTTTAATTTCAAGGACAAAATCATCAATTTGATAAAATATAAATTAATTTAACAAAAATAAATGTCAAAAAAATATTTTAAAATTTTTTTTAAAATTATTTCTACCCACCAAAAATAAAATTGATAAAAATTAATAAAAATTACATGATTAATTTTTAAAATTTAATTTTACATGATCATTATCCAAATACATAATAAAAATTAATTTGGTAAAAAAATATATATAAATGTCTAAAAGATTTATCAGTTTTATATAATTTTATCTTTAGTAGCTAGAAACAATTTTTAAAAATTCAAAAATAATTTTTTGACATTTATTGTTGTCAAATTAATTTATATTTTATCAATTTGACGATTTTGCCCTTGAAAAATCCAATAGTATTTACAATTATCCTTATTTGAAACAAGATTCAAAAGTCAAGGTCAAATATGTCACAATTAAAAAATCAAAAACTAAAATGATACCAATCCTAAACTATAAAGACCATTAATATAATTCCCCCTAAAAAATAAATACGAAAAGACGTTGAGACTAAAATATAATCTCACCTTTTTTGTTGGGTTCACTTTTAGATTTTTTTTCTTCTTTTTTATTTTTCAACTCAACTAAACATAATTTATAATTCTATCAATTCTTTTTCTCTTTCTTTCTATTTTCATTTCACATTCTATTTCTCATATCAAATTTTTCAACCAAACACAGTCTTAGGATTGTTTTGAAAATTCACTATTTAAGTTAATTTTTGACTTTTTATAAAAAAATATGTAAAAAATAGAAACAATAACGACGTTTGGGTATTAATTTTTTAATTATTTTAGTATATTCCCAAACTTGTCCTTAATATTTGAAAAAAATACAATTAGTTCCACGTGTTTAAACTAATGACATTGATTCCCTTATAATAAAATTAAAACGATCAAATTAATATAGATGGTGGGTAAATAATGAAATAAACCATTTTTAGTAAAAAGCAGATGATAACATTATATTTTCATTCATACAAACACGAAATACTAATAAAAATGAAGTTATGTGAATTAAAATTTTAAGGAAGATTGTTGTAATTATGTCAAAAGTATGGAAATACTTATATTTTCTATAAATATCAGGAGAGGTGAGTGTAATTTATCCTTAATGAAAATATGAAACAAAATTAGATTAGAAAATGTTATAAGCCCCAGCATTTCTACCAAATTTTTTTTTAATTTTTTTATATCAAAAATAACAAATGAAGTGTGACAATGTAATCTTTGAGCGATTATTAACAACCATCTTCTAATTATTTTTCATGATTTTTAAGTAAAATTGTGAAATTCTATATTTTTGTATTGCTTTGTGAATGTGAGAGTTTGAGAATGTCGTCGGAAAATTCAAAGGCTCGCTGGAAATTTAAAAATCATCGAAGATTGCCAAAAAATCAGAATTCTTTAGAAATGATAAAAAGGTTTAGATTCTTCAACGGTCACAACTAGAAACACAATAGTAAAGAGATGATAGAGATAAATGATTGGGTGAAGAAGAATGCAAAGTGATTAGAGAGTGAATAATAGCAAGGTTCTCCCATGGATCTCCCACTTTCACTTTCAAGGTAGATAATGGAGAAGGTAAATTAGTTCTATCTCAAAAATTGTCTTCCCAAAATCCAACCCTTGTAAAGCTATGGGTGAGTGTTATTTATAAAAACCTCATGATGCAGGATGAAGCCCATGTGCAAGGCACATGGATGAATATTCTCTTTAATCACTTTGTCCGAGGAAGGGATATTTCTGAGGATGAGAAAAATCCCAAAGAGGAGATCAACCTTTCGGCAAATCCTTCTTCTTAGCCACACCTAACCAATGATCCCTAATCATCCCAAAGGTTAGGGGTAGTCCCAAAGGATGCCTTGCTGCAAAAGGGTTAGGGATAATTCAACAGAATGTCCTACCGCAAATATTGCCGAGTCTCAGGGACTCCCTAGATCGTGCCATCTCGACCCCAAGTATAAGCTAGTTTAACCGAAAAAGTGAATTTATCTTCACTTACCATGCTTGGGATCAGGTCCTTTGTTCAGACTCCGTTACGCCCATGGTTCTAGTGCGTAGATCCTAAAAAACTCCAAACCCACAAGTGTTATGGGACTCATTAACGGAGCAACTTCTAGTATGCATTTGAATCCGTTCGAAGCCAAGCGCTTCAGATCTCTAGATTCGTGAATCCGAACCCTTTCGAGTTCGAGCTCAAATAGGTCTCTAGGTTCGTGGTTCCAAGCCCTTTCGAGACTAAGCAAATACTTTGGAGAATGGATCTCCTCCAAGGGTTTCATTTCTTCTGAAAGTAACAATCAACCTTCTCGAATGCTCATATGATCTAGGCCTCCTCAAATGGGTCTCTTGGACTTTTCTTAGAAATATAATCTTCTTGGGCCTCTCCGGCCCAGTTGGTTGGCTTTCTCGCGGGTCCATTTAATAGAATTCGTTTAGGCCCATTTTGCGACAATTTCTTTGGACCTTTTTGTTTTGGGCTTTCTGATTGGGCTCCAATTGGACCTAATTAATTTAATGGGCTCAAGTTAATTCTTCTTACACTTTGATTGGAAAAATTCACAAATTTAATTTAATTTTATTTAATTTTTTAGTTTGAAATTGTGAAATTTTAGTTTTTTAATGTTGAAGTTATGAAATTTGATGCATTTTTTAAAAAAAAAATTAACTTGTTTGTATGTTCAGGTTTCATATTTCTCAAATTTATACGGATGCTACAGTATTTTGACAGTGTCAATTGAAATTGAGAGATCTTTTGATTTGTCTCCGAAATAGTGAAATCTTGTGAAATTTCATAGTTTAAACGTTGAACTTTGAAAGTACATATTACATTTAGTTTTTATTTACTCGTGTGTATGTGAAGGTTTGATATTTCTTAGTTGGATTAATTATACTTTTTACTCTTATAGTTTAACTTAATTTTCATTTTAGTTCTTATAATTTCAATTTAAATAATTTGATCTCTATATGAAAGAAAGTTTAATTAACCTAATTTTATATAAACAAGATAATGTCAACCAGCAAATGAGATATTTGTCAGTTTAAACTCTAATATTGTGAAATTTCACAAATTCAGAGATTTTTAGGTACAATGCTTAAGTTTCTGAGTTTGTAAATTTTAAAATTCTTTAGTGTTTTTCATTGTCAAGTCTAGAAACTTGAGGTTAAGAAATTGTTTTTGAGTGATTTGTTGGATTTGATAGAAACTTCAACCTGATTGATGTTTTATTTTTCTCACTCTTGTTTGCTAGTGTGACTATTAATTTTTTTTTTTTCCTTGTCGTTGTCATATTTAGATTTTTAACTTGTAGTCTTTTTTTTTGTCATACAAGTATAGTAACTAAGATGACATTGTGAAATTAAAGTTACAACTTGACAATTTATCTTACCTTTTGACAAGCATTGAACTACGTAGATCTAGGTAAAATTTGTGAGAATAAGGAGATGGTAAAAGCATATAAGAATAACAAAACTGTTGTTTATATAATTAAGGTAGAAGAAATTTTATACAATATATGAGAAGTTTTCCAGATATATCATTGAGATCTTGTAACAAAAATTAATAAATAAATAAATAAATAAAAATATGTATAAAATGATTCTCATATCTCTAGTTTGTTCTTCTATTTATTTCCTTCCAACATGGCCATTTTGGAGCTCTCCTTCTCTTCAAGATTCCTGACAACCCAAGTCATGGACATACATGTGTACATCTATTATATACTATTATCTTTCTGTCTATGATGCTATACAAGGAGGCCCAATTATTAGTGTTTATGTCTCATTTTCTTTTTCGTTATTAAAGTATCACTATAACAATTAGGTGGGTAATTGTGCCTCAAATTTAATTTTTTATTTTAAATTTCTCAACTTTTGATTTTAGATTTTGAATTCAATTTTACAATTTAAAATCTTATTTTTCTAAAATAAAATGATTATATGTGTATGTGTTGTTATGTCTTGGGTCTCTGAGCAGACTTGATTATGCCTATCGAATTTACATATTTCTTTTTCAAAACCTTGAAGGGCTATGTTGCATTGATGTTTATGACTCTAAACTTGTTCAATCTTCTTAATGTAAGGCTGGGTTAAAATTTCTAAGTTTCGGGCGTAAGGATGAAGAACAAAACAGTGGAATCACATCGGAAATATCACACTGGGTTAGGTGGGGCTATACGTGCAGCGAGGAGGCCTATACGTGCAGATTGATGCAAGCCAGTTGGAGTTTTCTAGGCAGGGGGCCTGCACGTGTGGTGGGGTTAGCTTGTACGTACGATGGGAGGCTCTGCACATGTAGCAGTAATATAGCAAAACCTGGGTTGGTGTTTGAGGATTTGTACATGAGGCGGGAGGTCTCGCACGTGTGGCCAGATGCGTTTTTGACCTAGATTTTTGTACATCTCAGCTCGTTTTACTAATTCTTTCTCCATTTTTTCCCATTTCTCTCATATCTTTCTCTCTCTCTACAACTCATTTCCCTCTTTTCTTTAATTTCTTTACCCAAATCCTTAAACTTTTACATTTTCTTTTGATCCAACAAATCCATTGCGATTTTGGTACTAGTTCTTTATACAAAAATGACAAGCATTCTGAGTGTTACGTTTTGACCAGTGGAGATCAATTTTTGACGAAGTTGATTTTTGGTCTTTCTTCTCTTCTTGAGGTAGTGATTTCTTTACTTTTTTTTCAATATCTTGTTATAGATAGACATGTAATACTTTTTATTGCATTAAAAACTTGATTTATTGGGGATTTTTGAAAAGCATGTAATGAATGTTAGGGTTTTATGATTTAGAGTTAAATCTTGTGTTTTGTTATGAATCTATGAGATTGTATGTTTGAGGAACATGTTTAAAAACGTTAGAGTAAAAGGCCCTAATTAATTGTTTATGGGTTATGATAAAGATGAAAAAATTGATGTTTTGATATTATTTGAACTGTGGGTGTTGATTTCCGACCACACTGCCAAACAGGAACTCAGCAGGACAGCACAGGCAGAATAGATTACGCCCAAATAACCTATCACAGAAAGATAAGACTTCGGCGGTGGTTCGTCCACCCGGGGGCACTCCGACGATCAAATCAAAACTCAGTTATCTCTCAAAGATAGCAAATAGTGCTTAACTCACAAGCCTAATACGAATAGCGTACCTTAGACCTAGTGCCTTACTTTTATAGCCAGCACTAACCTGATCCCTGTAGAAGCCTAGCTTCAATGGATTATGGCTCAATGCACATCTTGGACTCCCAACCAGATAGAGATAAACTCCCTAAGAGCCCTATCTTTATTTAGACTGAGGTCCTCTCCCATTCTAAGACTCTTGTCCCTTATCTGTTCATCTCGGATTCTAGTATCTCTGCAGATAACCTCGGCCTATCCAAGATCACCTCGGCGCCATAACCAAGACACGTGGCACCTCGGCTGACACTTCGGTGTCACCTTGGCCACGTGTTGTCATTCACAAAATATGTCCCCACAACTGCCTCCTAGGTTTTATTACCTTGACATCCTGAGGTGATGGAACCTATATCGTTTGTCCATATAACACATCGGCTAAGAATGCATCCTTCATGACCGAGATCATCACACGTCGGCTTGACATGACTAAGACTCTGCAGTTTACTTTATCAATGACCAAGAACCAAGTTCTTCAAGTTCCTTAACCAGGACCGTTCCTCTAGCCAAGGTTCTCGCTCCATTAAATCAAGAACTCCAAGAGTTCTATCTGCGCATGAGCTGTCACGCACGGTTTTCTCAACTGTTTCCACCACGTGTCCCTTTCTCATTGATTCGTACTCGATACGCGCTATCAAGTCGCATTGCTTCTGAGCGCACAGCTTGACAGGCACGTCATCCAAGGCACATTCATTGTGGTTTTGTCACCTTTTCGTGTTTTAACGAAACATCTCTCTTTCTCTCCGTCTCTTCACTTTGCATTCCTTCAGCATTGCTCAAGCTTTCTCTCTCTAAAGCTTCTCTCCCAAATCCTCTATTGTCGTTCCTTTCGAGCTCTGCCACTACCATATTTACCACCTCTGATGCTCTTTTCATCATCTGCTTTCGATCGTTCTTGTCGTCTGACTCCGGCGACCTTCATATCGACACTCATTTCGCTCGATAAGTTTACAATTCCTTTCCCCCTAAATTTGGTCTCTAACTTATTTTGAACTTTTATTACATGTTCATACACTGTTTTCTGCCATTGTGAATCTGTTTCGTATTTTTTAATCTTTACTTGGGCCTTGAATTTCATCATGTGTGTGTTGAGCATGTTTGTTTGCGATTTTATATTGTCCACTCAGTCTCTGGGTGTATGTACATACGAACTGTGCATACACTTGATGTCTTAGTAATCTTGCCACTGCTATTTGGTTTTTGCACGTCTGCACACGCTTACACAGTGTCCTTTGAATTTCTGCTTACTTTTCTTGAGTCTGAATCATTACTCTTTTCTGTTTTTCTTGTTTATTTCCAGATCTTTCCCTTGATTTCCTGTTTTTCGTATAGATTTAGGCTTGGGTTTTGATAAAGAAATCACATAGGCGAATTGAAACAAATTTCCCTAAATCTTGAAAACCCTTTGCCCCTATTCCTGTTTAGGGTTTTAGCCGAGGTCCTCCAAACCCACATTAACCACTTCCCTCTAAAATCTTATACCTTCCTCTTTTAGCCGACATCATGGGTATGTTCAGGTGGAGGGTAGATACCCTAGAAAAAATTGAGTACTTTAGGAGAGAGTTTTTCATCCCAGCCAATGTTCACCTTAGGTTGGCAGGGGAGGAGGACTCCATCATGCCTGATGGGGACTCCATGCCTTTCCTCGTAGTTGCTTTTATAGAGTGTGGACTTAGGTTCCCTCTAAACATCATTTTTCGACAAGTCCTTCATTATTACAAGCTCAAGCCGATGCAACTGGCCATTAACTCCTATAGAGTCATAAATGGTATAATTGCTCTAACTAGCTGAGAAAACGCTAGGATAACACTAACCGATATCCAATACTGTTATACCATGTGTGGCCTGAAATCCGAAAAAGGCTATGTCTATTACCTTAAACCGAGATCCACTGAGTACAAACTCATAGCCGACCTCCCAGACTCCAACAAAGGTGCTGGAAATGATTATTTCATTGTCTCGGACAACTGGGAGTTCTTACCCAATGACAACCTTTACCTCTATCCTTTGAGCCAAACAGTGTTCAAAGAAGGTAATGGTAAGAACCAAGTGTCACTTTACATGCTTTTAAGTCTTATTATTTTATTCCATTTATATGTTCTAATGTCTGATTTTTATACTTGTAGCTCTCTCTCAGCCACCAAAAGATTTCCGCAAAACATTATTCCCCAGCAAAGACTTTAAGAAGCTGCTGGGCTTGCTAGTTGACCAGCGCAAAGCCCCTCTTCTGCTCAACTATATACCGACATACAAATCCGCACTCCCTGACATCCCCAAGAAGAGTAAATCTCTACCTTCAGCAACAACTCCTCATACTACTTTATCACCACGGCCTGACCAAGCTTCAACTTCTAATCTAGTGGAACAGCCATCAATATCTGCTCCACAACTGATTCCTCCTGCCCAGCGCCAACGCCATTGCCGAGTTCTGATTTTTGCCCCTGCCGGCAAAACCCGCAGCCACAAACGCCGACTTTCTGAGTCATCGACCTACGACCCAGTGAACCCACCTACTGCACTTCCAGCCATACACTTTGGTACTTAAGTCACAGTCGCCTCCACTGTCGACGAGATGGGCCACAAACTGGCAGTTGTTAAAGACCTACTTGCCAATATCCCTAGGGTTGTCACTGCGCAATCCTCATCCTCCCCATCCCAACAAAATCCAAAGCCAAAAAGGATGAAGAAGGCCAAAGCAAAGGCTATAGTGACTCAGATCGATTCTGAGGACACTGTGTCGATTTCCAAACTTGCCGAGGCTAAAAAGAGTGCTCCCTCTGCTAAGAAATAGCCAGGCGATGCCCTATCATCCGATGTCCCATTGGCTAAAAAATCGAGGTCCGACCACCAAGAAGGCAGCAGCTACTCTCGAAACATGACCTGGGCACTCGAGATTATGGTCGACGACAAACCCTTTGCTGTTGGTGACACTGCGGCAAATCTTGAAGTCGGTGTAGCCCTGTCGACGACTATTCTTCTGCCAGAAGACATGAACCGAATGGCCGAGTTACATGAGTATGAGAACTTTGCTCTCATGATGCAACATTCGATTTTGGTAATCCTCTTTTACCTATTTCTTTACAGTTCTTTCTATACTTAGAAAAAAATCTCACTAATCTATTTTACTTCTTACAAGCTATTCAGCATACTCACTCATATACTGTCAAAACCGAGATGATGAGGAAGGAGTTGGCCAGAAAGACAAAAGAAACAGCCAAACTCCTATCCTCACTCAACTAAGCTGAGGCCAACAATCGAGCTCTAATAGACCAAGCTAAGGATGCCAAAGTTGCTCAGAATTTGGTTGAGAAAAAAGCCAAAACGGCTAATGACGAAGCCGAGGCCGCAAGAGCTGACCTTGAAGCTGCCAAGGCTAAGGCAGCTAACTTGGAGGCCAAGCTTCAGGAGGCCCTTGCCTCTAAGGAGGCCGAGGTAAAGGTGACTGATGAAAAAACGTTCGAAGAAGGGCAGGTCGCCATCCGTGATCAATACAATCAGTAAGTCAACTTGGCTTGCAATCGAGGTTATTACCTCGGTTGGACGGCGGCCCTCAACAAGTTGTCCCTCAACAAGTTATCTATTTCCATGGACTCTGACCTTCGAGACATCAACCAGCTTGAGGTGCCTTTCCCTCAAGAGCCCGAAGATGATGCCGAGGATGATGAAACCAACGAAGTGGAAGAGGAGGCTGCCACTGAGGCCAAGTCTCCCACCCTCAATGAGTAAATAGACCTGACTTAGGATGAGAAGGATGACTTGCCTTCCAAGGGTGTCTCTCCCAAACCAACCACATCTGAGGCCGAGGTCTAGTGCGTTGAAAAAAGTCTAGATCAAACTTTGCTAGAGATAGATGCCGAGATAGCGGCCGAACAGAATGTGACATCGCCATCCGAGGTGGAGAAATCACAAATCAGTCCTAGTACTTAGGATGTTTTATCTTTTCTTTGTATTGTCTCTTCTTTCAGTTGTACTTTGTTTTGTCTGAACAAATGTTTACCTTCATACTTGGCCGATGTGCCTTTTATGTAATTGAACAAGTAATCCTTTTTTTTTTTTTTTTAATGCAAGTCTCTTCCTTTCTTCTAAGTGTTTGAATGCCTTCTTTTCTCTTATGCTTGTTTACCACTTTCATACTTAGAATAATTTTGCATGTCTTTAAAGTATACCTTTATCTGTATAACCTCTTCGGAGTAAAGTACCTCGGATATAACTTCTGATTGTTTATCTCGGCCTTGGCTTAACACTTAAAAACATTGTAAAATATTTTTACAAGTGTTGTTTTAAACTTGCCACTTCACTCTCAATTATTGTCTTCTTTCAAGACTTCTGTCTTTTATACTTCCCAAGTTTGGCCACATGGTCATGTCGGCAAGTATGTATGTATTTCTTGTAATATTACCTCGGCTTAACTTCAACTTGTAAATTTTTCTGAAAATTTCAACAAATGATAAGTCAACTCTAGCTTGTACATTTTTCTACAAAATTCCAACTCCCAAGCACTTTAAACTTTTATTTATCATTCTCCAGCTCCTTGTCCCCTAATGTGAACTTAAGTTTCACTTATGTCCACATTAAGTATGTATAGTTTTTGCCGAAGTCAGATTCAAACAAAGACTAACCGAGGTTCTCAACTTTGATTTCTTTGTTAATCTAACTGAAATGCACTTAGTTTCATTCGAAGCTTAAATCTGCCAACATGGAAAGGCTATGTTAAACCAACTTAGTTCAACTCCATTATATGCAAGTCTAATTTTGTCTCTGCCATATAATGAGTCTAAGTTATTCATCATGTTTCAATCAGAAATATCGCCAACTTAGTTCAACTCTATTATATACAAGTATAATTCAACTCTGCCATATAATAAGTCTAAGTTATTTGTCATGTTTCAACCAGAAACATCGCCAACTTAGTTCAACTCTATTATATGCAAGTATAATTCAACTATGTCATATAATAAGTCTAAGTTATTTGTCATGTTTCAATTAGAAACATCACCAAAGGACTGATCGGTCCAATCACACAGATTTTCAAATTCTTAAAAAATCAGGCAAAAAAAAAAATTATTACTACCTTCGCTAAGAAAATTATGACATAAATTTCGAAAAACAAAAAAAGTCTAATGATAGAAAAACTTTAAGTTGCAAGTGTTCTAGGGTCTTAATAACTCTTTGTCTTCACTGTCCTCAAGTCGATATGCATCATTGCCAGCTACCGAGATGATTCTATAAGGTCTCTCCCAATTTGGGCTCAGCTTGCCCTCTCTAGGATCCTTCTTGTTGCCGACCACCTTTCTTAGTACTAGGTCTCCCACTTTGAACTCCCTTGGGTTAACCTTCTTGTTGTAAGTCGTAACAAGTTGTTACTGGTATGCCCCCAGCCGAATTACTGCTCTCTCTCTTCTTTTCTCCAGTAGATCTAGATCTCGGGCTATGAATGCCTCATTACTACCATTTTCCACTCCTTGGGTTCTGATCCCTGAAATGCCGACTTTTAGTGGGATAATTGCTTCAGTGCTATAAACCATGGCAAATGGGGATTCCCCAATTGATCTTCTCCGCATAGTCCGATATGCCTGGAGTACATTGGGCAACTCTTCCATCTATTTTCCTTTCACTGCTTCCAGCCTCTTCTTGATCCCATCCAAGATAGTTTTGTTGGATGTTTCTGCCTGACCATTACTTTGAGAGAAACTTAGAGTGGAGTAATAGTTCTTGATTTTGTACTCTGCACAGAAGCTTTTGATTAGCTTACTGTCAAATTGTGTACCATTGTCTGTTACTATTGCCCTTGGGATCCCAAACTTGGTGATGATGTTCTTTTATATGAAGTTCTTCGCATCAATGTTCCGAATCTTCGCGAGGGGTTCAGCTTCTACCCACTTTATGAAATAGTCAGTTGTTACTAGTAGAAATTTCCTTTGTCCAGTTGCTTGGGGTAGTTGTCCAACAAGATTCATGCCCCACTGGGCAAATGGCCAAAGGTTGGATACTGGATTTAAATCTGTTGCTGGTTGATGTATCAAAGGTGCAAACCTCTGACACTTCTCACACTTTCTGACATAAGATTCAGCATCCTTCTGTATGTAGGGCCACCAATACCCCTGAGTAATGGCCCTATGAGCAAGTGATCTGCCCTAGCGTGGCTTCCACATACTCCTTCGTGTATTTCATACAAGAAGTCTTCAACTTGTGAAGGATGCACACATCTCAAAAGGGAACTAGTAAAAGACCTTTTGTAGAGATGTCCTTCTGCTGTCAAACTAAACCTAGTCGACTTCAGTCTGGTTTTGTGTGCTTCTTTTGCGATCATCTGGCAGTTTCTTGTCTCTAAGGAATATTACTATTGCATCCATTCAACTTGGTCCCATCTCTACACACATTGCTTTGTACTCTGTGATTAGTGGTTCCACACTTGGGCCTGACAAATAATCAACCATTATTGTCCTTGCCTCCCTCGATTTCATTGCACTAGCCAGGTTAGCTAAGGCATCGGCATGTCTGTTGTCATCTCGGCTAACTTGCTGTAGTCAGCAGTCCTGAAACAAGGCTAGTAGTTTAACAACCTCTTTAACATATGCTATCATTCTTTCATCTCGGGCTGCATACTCGCTTATTGCTTGGTTCACAATAAGTTGGGAGTCACAAAAAACCACCACCTCGTCGGCTTCTATTGCTGCTACTTACTTTAATCCTGCGATCAGTGCTTTATATTCTTTTTCATTGTTTGAGGCTTTAAACCCTAGTCGAATAGATTGTTCTAGCATCCGCCCATCTGGCGATATTAGCACTACTCCTGCCCTCGCTCTTTGACGGTTTGAACTCCCGTCAACAAACAGGCGGAAGGAGTCGCTGATGTAAATGTCACAGGGCTTGAGTCTCTCTTCTTTCTTCTGCTCTGCTGTGGGGTTTTTCATTCCCAGCTGGGTCTCTTCTTGTTCTTCTGGACATCCTAAGCCGTGGTTCACCAAAGCTCGACGTGGGTTGGCACCAGGCGTGAACTCGGCTACGAAGTCGGGCAAAACCTGGCCTTTGATTGTTGTTCTGGGTCTAAACTCTAAATTGTGTTGGCCTAATATCACTGCCCATCTGGCCACCTTGCCTGTTAGATCTCCTTGCTGTAGCAAGGACTTTAAAGGGTGCTCAGTCAATACCGCAATCTTATAGGCTTGGAAATAATGGTTCAACTTCTTAGAGGCCATCATTAAGGCCAATGTTAATTTCTCCAAGGGTAAATACCTGGTCTCTGCGCCAACTAGGATTTTACTCATATAGTATACTGCCCTTTATTCTCCCTTCTCTTCTCTAATTATCACTGCACTCACTGCATGCTCTGAAATCCCAAGTACAAGAATAACTCCTCTCCAGGTACTGGATTTAAGAGAACTGGGACTGTGGTCAGGTATCTTTTTAAGTCGGCTAAGGCAACTTTACATTCCTCTATCCACAAGAAGTCGGTGGTCTTTTTCAACAAACTGAAAAACGGTTTACACTTATCCGAACTTCTACTTATGAATCTGTTCAAGGCTGTGACCCTTCTAGTCAACATCTATACTTGTTTTGCTGACTCTAGACTTTTCAAATCCAGGATGGCCTTGATTTGATCTGTGCTTGCCTCAATGCTTCTTCTGGTAACTAAGTACCCCAAGAACTTACCAAACCCAACTCCAAATGCACATTTTGAAGCATTGAGTCAGAGCCGACATGTTTTTAGGATGTCAAAGATTGCCTTCAAGTTGACCAGATGATCCTTAAGTTCCTTGGTCTTCACAACCATGTCGTCGATGTATACTTTCACTATTTTGCTAATCTGATGTCTGAACATCTTGGTCACTAACCTCTGGTATGTTGCTCCTGCATTTTTCAATCCGAAAGGCATCACTCTGTAGCAATACAACCCTTTTAGGGTAATAAATGCAGTCTTCTCTTCATTAACAGGGTATATTGCTATTTGATGGTGTAACAACCCCGATCCGTAATCAGCCACTAATCAGTAATTAAGGATGCTAATTAAGTGAATAAGATAAATTATGGGTATAGTATGTGATTTGCATGACCTTTGGCTTCTTATCTGTTACTGGTGGAAATATCTGTCTAGAAATCTGCTTTAATATAAAGATTGAAAGCCTTATCGACATCTGAAATCAGAATTAGTTACATTAGTGTGTTATTTGGAATTTTTAGAACACCATGGAAAATTTTATAAAAAATTAATTCCATTTAAAAAACAAATAAATAAATATATCGCATGTGATTAAATCAAGCCTTGGTGGGGATCATTTTGGATTAATTGAATTTCGTGTTAATCTGAATAAATTAAGGTTACTTATGTTTGATTTAAATAATGCATGATTGGTGCCTAATCCAATCCTACTAATGATCCAAGATGTGATTTAGTGTATAATGTGTTGAGGCATTTTTATAGTATTAAGTGTAGGGAATTAAAGCCCTTGTGTGTGTGTGTGTTGGAAGGTTGCATGTGTGTGCATGTGTATTTGTGCTCAAAGTGAGGAGTGTGTCATATATTTTCGGCTGAGTAAAGAAGTGTAAGAATTTGCTCATTTGGTCCCTTGTGTTAGAGAGAGGGAGTATAGTTAGAGAGTGAGAGAGTGAGCTCAAGAAGTTGAAGAAGAGGACGGAAACTAAGAAGATTCACCCCACACTTCTGAAATCAAGCTCTGGGTAAGAGTCCTTAGCATTATCTTCTGCAAGTTAACTTCCATGCATCACGATTTCAACTCATCTTGGAACCAATTTCATGAAATTAGCGAGAGAAGTGGGTTTTTGGGCATGTAAATGATTTGCATATGTATTCATGGTAGAACACCTCTGATTTTACTATCTTAAGTTTGGGTTTTGAAGTCCTTGCATGTATGTAAGTTTTGGGCATGTTCATAGTTTCATAATTCATGAGGTTGTTGATCATCATTTGTATGTTTTGAGAAAATCAATAACATAGTTTGAAAATCTTCCATGCAAGAGTTTTTGAGTTCAATTGGTAAATTCATGAGCTTTGAGCAAAAGAATTTGTAAACAACCAAGTGTTCATGTTTTAGAAAGGTGTTCGAGCATTAAAAACAAGCCATGAATGAGTATAGCCATGGAAATCACATTTTTAAGCTAAGCTTTGTTTTGAAAAACCCAGAATTTTACAGTCCGCTCGAGTGAGGAAACCTGCACTCAAGCAGAGAATGCGAGCTCTCAGTTCTTTTTTTTTTCAGACATGAGCTCTCCGCTCGAGCGACTACTTGGATGCTCAAGCGAACCCTTTGCATATTGTCGATCCGCTCGAGCGTGGGGGTTGTAGCTCGAGCGTAGATTACGACCAACCAATACTTTTTCCAAGTTTGCAGGTCGTTCGAGCAAAGGAAGTTACGCTCGAGCGACCCCTCTCATTTTGCATGTCCGCTCGAGCGAGTAAATCTACGCTTGAGAGGGGACCTCATTTTTAGAAATTTTGCCTAAGTGTCCCAATGCACGTTTTGGCATCCTCATTGCATCTTAGGCATTCCTAAGCCTTACTTAAGCCATAGTAATGAGGTTATGGACTAGAAACACACTAAGGAATGAATGTACTAAGTTAAGGGAATGCAAGTAGGTGTGTTTTAAGCAATGAGCTAAGAATTAACAAGAACCACCGAAATGTAAGCTAAGCCGTATTGGCCAAGTCCTTGTGTAATGATAAGATCTGTTGGTGTTATGTGCCTTTATGTTTGTAGGTCAACGTCTGAGGATTGATTGACCGTTTGCAGGAACCACTGTGAGTAACGTTATCGTAAAGATACGTTTATATGAATTATGTTCTAAATGAAATGTGATAAGCTATGTTTTCTAAAATGATATCTGTTTTTGTGAACGAATATTCTGTATTTGAAATCTATTATGGCATCTATAGATAGTCCCAAGTCATGGGGGACGGCATGAAAATGCGGGTCCATGACATTCATGTGTTTACAAGATCTCGTTAGCCACTTCATTGTGGTGATATGTGTTTAATTGGTATCCAGAACCGATTACTCTAGTCGGAAGACGTTCTGTAATGTGCTCTATGGGATGTACCATTATTATGTTCTGATATGAGAATGATTATGCTCTAATCTGTTTCCGCTAATTATGATATGTTCGGATCTCGTTCACTAACCCCTTTACCTTAATGTTATTCACTGGGTTTTAGCTCACTGTTTGTATATATGTACATATAGGTGGACATTCTGGAGATCGAGCCCACAGGTTTTTGTCTGGAACTGTGTTTCTGTTGTCAGCTAACCGTTGCGCCTCACATAGAGGTTCCCGAAGTGTCCTGTGTTTAGTCCTGTTAATTCTGTATATGTATGAGATCTGGATTGGATTATGTTGGTTGTACTTAAGATACTGTAATGTGTGTGGGTATAATATGTGGTTGACTATCGGATATGTATATAAAGTTTTAAATACTCTGTTTCATATAAGTCAGCACAGTTGAATGGACAACTATATTCATGTATTTGCTTCTGCTAGCCCCTTAATTTTGTTAATCTGTACAGAGGCCTTCAGTAATCCAAGGATTACTGGCCGGTTACGATGCTAAACCTGTAGGGGCGGGTTTGGGTCGTGACATATGGTACCCCCCATAAGCGTCCAAGATGCTTATCTTTCTATGTCTTGAAGTGGTATCCACTAATTGATCGATTTTGGGAAGTGGAAAACTGTCTTTGGGACAAGCCTTATTCAGGCTAGTAAAGTCCACGTAGACCTTTCACTTCCTAATTCTTCTTTTTCACAACCACAGTGCTGGACAGCCAGGTAGGGTAGTTTACCTCTTAGATGGCTCTGGCCTCTAATAATTTGTTCATTTCCTCATCTACTGCCTCTACATGAACCAACGTCGCCCTCCTCACTCGCTGAATGACGGGTTTTGCTGACTTGTCTACGTTTAGTCTGTGGCATGTAACCTCGGAGTCAATGCCAGGCATCTCGTATGGTATCCAGACAAACACCTCTATGTTTGCTCGCAAGAATGCTTTTAACTCATTTTCCTCTCTCTCGGTCAAGCCTGAGACGAGAAGGAAGAAGCGTTCTTCATCCCCTTGCTGAACTAGAATTTTCTTCAAAGCTTCCTCGCTTTTGTCGGCCGGCTCTTTGCCGACGTCATCCAGGACCTCTATGTCTTCATCCTCAATCTTTACGGTCTCTGCTGCCTCTCGTACGTTGCAGGTGGATTTCATTGCTTCTATGGAGCAATTCTTTGCCTGCACTTGATCCCCTCTGACCTCCTTAATTCTATGCTTTGTTAGGAACCGTAGCAGCTGGTGCAGTGTTAAGGAAACAACCTTCATTGCGTGCAAAGATAATATTGTAAGGGGAAGGGGTGTCAATTACTGTGAACTCTGTGCTTACCTTAGTGCCTACTTGCACCTCCAAACATATTGCTCCCAGGGGCCATGTCGGTGCTGCATTGAACCTGACCATTGGACTGTTGGACTGCTCCAGATCATCTTGGTGAAGGCCGAGCTCCTTACAACATTTGACATACATGATGTTACAAGAGCTGCCTTAGTCAACCAAAATGCCCCTTACTTGGCACTCTCTAATCTTCAAGGATATCACCAGAGCATCGTTGTGTGGATGTTGCACCATGTCTAGGTCGGCTTCAGAAAATGACACCATTGGTCCCTGGTACTCGTCTGCCCTAGGCCTCTTTTGTTGGACCTGATACATATGTTGTAAGTGTTTCACCCTCTGAGTCTCCTCATGTACCTCGTTCTCATTGACCTTCAAGTGAATCATATTGATCACTCGAGGTTCGTCTGCTTGCGGTTGTAGTGCTGGTAGAGGTAGTGCTGCCAGTGCTTAGGGCAGCCTTGCTTGCTCTTCTCTTGTTTAGGCCTCATCTACCAGGTCCCTTAAGTGACCTTGTCTTACCAGGTCTTCCAGATGTGTCTTTAGGGCTCTGCATCCCTGAGTCAGGTGCCCATCCTCATTGTGTAAGCATAGTGCTTCCCCAAGCTTCTTCTCATAAATTTGCCAGGGATCTTCTCTGGTGCTCTATAGTAAGGTTGATTCTTGATCTTTTCCAGAACTTTGTAAACCGGGATCCGGAACACTGTGGTGACTACTTGTGCAGCCCTTAGTCTTGTTTCTTGTCTATTAAAATTTGTATTACCTCGGCCTCGCTTTGGCGAGCTGTTCCTCTTCTCTTGCTTTGATGCCTTTGTCCCTGGTGTGTTTTCCTCTACTCTTGTATATTTCTCGATTCTGGCCATAAGTTCCTCCATACTTTTTGGCAGTGTCTTTGCCAACGATTTTCGAAGCAGATAGTCTGTCACGACCCAAACCCGGCCCTATGGGTTTAGCACCGTAACTGGCCAGTAATCCGAGATTACCGAAGGCCTACTGAACAGTAACACAGTTAAACAGAGTACAGGGCCTGGCGGAAGCCAATACAGTAAATAACTAGTGTCCATTGAGCTGTGAAAATCTGTATGCCAAAAACATTTTTATGCAATCATACAGTTCAAAACAGTACAATCCATATACAGTCTATACAATCATACACAGTCAGTCAGTACAGGGATCAAGTCCCTAGACAACAGTACGGTAAAACAGTAAACGGTCTATACAACGGTACAAAACGGTAAGGAGACCGATAGGGGATACAAAAACACCCCAAGCCATGGCATGGCAACTCGGAACCTCGCAGTGAGGCACAAAGGCTGGCTTGACAAAACTGGGGACCAATCCCACGCTCCTAGCTCCGGTTTGGCTGCTGAGAACCTACATATATATATAAACAGTGAGCTAAAGCCCAGTGAATAACATAATGCGTAAAGGGGTTATGAATGAATGTCCTTACAGTAATGAAATCAATTCATTATACAGTATTTCAATCTTTCAGTATTTCAGTCAATCAGTATTTCAATCAATCAGTCATATGTGGTACATCCATTAGCCTATAAACAGTAGGTCCAAAGGACCGGGCCCGAACAGACCCAACAATAATGATGGCCATCAATCAGTATGGTTCCACAAGGAAACCGACAGAGCTCTGTAACAGTCAATAACAGTGGGTGCTAAGGATGCCACAATACAATTCGAAATACAGGACATACATTCATTCAATAAACAATATCAGTTCAATAAACAGTTCAATTCAGTATTCAAAATATAACCATTTTGAAACATATCTTTACACAATCTGTTACTCACAGTGATTGGGCTATCAGTAGCTAGAGCG
Organism: Camellia oleifera; assembly: GCA_022316695.1. Taxonomy (NCBI): domain Eukaryota; kingdom Viridiplantae; phylum Streptophyta; class Magnoliopsida; order Ericales; family Theaceae; genus Camellia; species Camellia oleifera. The sequence continues at coordinate 67,450,949 of CM039312.1, read as the reverse complement.
CGTCCCCGTGAGCCAACCCTAAACAGTTAACCAATAGAACACACACTAAGTTTACAGTTGGAAAGGAGGATAATTAAATCCCTAAATTTCCTCGGTGTGGTTCTACGTCTAAATTCTCATTAAGATGTCTTAAACTAGGCCTAAGAATGCCTAGGATGGGATGAGGATGCGAAAATGCACTTAGAAAACAATTTCAGAATTTTCAGTGAAACAGGGCCTCCGCTCGAGCGCAGGTTTCCCCGCTCGAGCGGGCAAGAAAAACAAAGGTCCCCGCTCGAGCGTCAACTTCCCCGCTCGAGCGGACTGATGGACAATGCAAAGTACTGGATGCGCGATTTCCCCGCTCGAGCGTGAAACTCTCCGCTCGAGCGGACTGTAAAACAATTCGAAGAAATGCTGAGAGCATGAATTCCCCGCTCGAGCGGCACTTCCCCCGCTCGAGCGGACGGCCAAAATCTGGAAAATCCAGATTCAACCTCCAAGTTCCAAATCAAGTTTTTGATGCTCCAAATTCGATCCTCTTGGGCCCATTTTCTGGAAAACTCTATCAAACACATAGAATAACAAGTTGTAAAGCTCAATTTAAGAAATCAAGGCCCAAGGGTGTTTCAATTAAACCCAATTTTCAAACTATTTTTACATGAACATGCATGAACATGCTATAAAGTGACATGCATGAGTTTAGTTCAAATCAAGGCTTCCATTTCATGCTCTAATGAGCTCATTCTTTTCAAAACCAGGTGAAATCATGGTTCTTAACATTAATATGGACATGCATGTGAAAATCTTTGAAGAACAACCTCAATAATGCAAGATAAGTACATACATGCAACAATGGGGCTCTAATTCAACAATTTATGAACAAAACAAGACTCAAGCTCTTTATAACCATGATACATGCAAGATGGAGCTTAAAGATAGCAAGAAGAAGATGAATTCTCTTACCTAAGTCTTCAATTAGGAGAATACAAGCTCAAGTTTGCAATCTTATGCCTTAAACCCTTCAATTTCCAAGCAACTCTCTAGATGAGCAAAATGAACTCACACTTTCCTCTCACTCTCTCTTCTAGTCGGCAAGAACAACCAAATCTGCTGAGGAAATGTTGCTAAGTGTATAATACAAGGCTTCAATATGTCTAGGATAGTGGCCACTAAGGGTGGCAAAAGTGTAATTAACTCAAAGTTTGTAATAAAACCATTTTTAATCTAATTTAATCATTCCTAATCAATTTTCGGATAAATATACCATTAAATCAAAAATATTCTACTGATTATAAAACACTAAACGGTTCCTAATTCGGCCGCCGATAAGGCCTCCAATTAGCAGTTTAAACATATAAATTCAAACAGATAGTCACACAATCAAACAGATGCAATATGCAATATAACAGACAAACTTATTCGATTTCAGTTTCGATTTCAATCAGTCCATCCAATACCTCAGTTAATCCAATTATCAGTCATTAGCGGTCCAGTTTAGCAATAATCAGTATATTATTCAGTGGTTATACGGGAATCAGTACGAGGGTTGTTACAGTCTCCCCTCCTTATAAGGAGTTTAGTCCTCTAAACTCGAGTTACCTTCAGTCTGGAAGAAAACAGGATTCAGCGGGAACAAATCAGGATATCGCCTAGCCATGTCATCTTCCCTTTCCCAAGTGGCATACACACCACCATGGTTCTGCCAATCAACTTTCACTAGCGGGATCTCTTTGTTTCTCAGTTTCTTGATCCGTCTGTTCACAATCTGTATAGGCCGTTCCTCGTAAGTGTAGTCATCACTTAGCACTATCCGAGTAGGCTCAATCACATGGAAAGGATCCCAGAGATAATCTCTCAACATCGAAATGTGGAAGACGTTATGCATATGCTCCATTTCAGGAGGGAGCGCAACTTGATACGCCACCGGATTGATTTTCTCAATAATCTGATACGGTCCGACATATCTCGGCGCTAACTTGCCCTTGACTCCAAAGCGAGTCTGGCCTTTCATTGGTGTCACCTTCACAAACACGTGATCACCCACCTCATATTCTCGGTCCCATCGTCTAACATCTGCATAACTCTTCTGTCTACTCTGTGCAGTTTTCAGTCTCTGTTGTATCAGCTTTACCTTTTCAGTTGTTTCATACACAATCTCGGGCCCAAGCAACGGCCCATCTCCAACTTCTGCCCAGCAGATTGGAGATCTACACTTTCTGCCATACAATGCCTCGAAAGGCGCCATTCCAATACTCGAATGGTAGCTGTTGTTGTAGGCGAATTCAGCCAATGGCAAATGACTTTCCCAGTTTCCCTGAAAATCAAGGACACACATTCGCAGTAGATCCTCTAGAGTCTGGATGGTCCTTTCTGACTGGCCATCTGTCTGAGGATGATAGGCACTACTCAGCCTTAATTCAGTACCCAATGCAGTCTGTAGGCTTTGCCAGAACCTCGATGTAAACTTCGAATCCCTGTCAGAAACAATAGATACAGGCACTCCATGCAATCTCACAATTTCATCAATATAGATAACAGCCAATTTGTCTGCATTATAAATTGTCTTGACAGGTAGGAAGTGTGCAGATTTAGTCAATCTATCAACAATAACCCAAATAGAGTCCATACCTTTCCTGGAGCGAGGTAATCCAACGATAAAATCCATCGTGATATGCTCCAATTTCCACTCTGGTATGGGTAAGGGTTGCAGTAAGCCTGCGGGTCGTTGATGTTCCGCTTTGACTTGTTGGCAATGAAGACATTTAGACACAAAGTCGGCAATTTCTTTCTTCATTCTCGGCCACCAGAAATTTTGTTTCAAATCTTGGTACATTTTCGTATTCCCCGGGTGAATAGACAATTTTGAATTGTGGCCTTTTTGCAAAATTCTTCTTTTCAGTTCAGTGTCATTTGGCACACACAGTCTATCTTGAAATTTCAAAACATTGTTGTCAAATTTGAACCCCGGTCTCGGTTTTGAATCTCTTTCTTCGATGATCCTTTTCAGAAAGTCATCCAGTTGCTGTTTCACTTTAACTTCTTTAATCAAAGCTGGTTCAGCAGAAATAGTAGCTATGGTTCCACCTTGTTCTCTCAGAACAACTTCAATCTCAAATGTTTCAAGATCACGAAGCAATTCTTTCTGTCCGGTGAGCAAACACGCTAAGTTAACAATTGACTTTCGGCTCAGTGCATCGGCAATAGTATTGGCTTTTCCCGGATGATACAAAATCTGTAAATCATAATCTTTAATCAGTTCCAGCCATCTCCGCTGCCTCATATTCAATTCTTTCTGTGTGAAAAAGTACTTCAGGCTCTTGTGGTCAGTATACACTTCACATGTTGCTCCATACAAGTAGTGACGCCAAATTTTCAATGCAAAAACCACTGCGGCAAGTTCCAAGTCATGGGTCGGGTAGTTCTTTTCATGTGGTCTCAACTGTCGGGAAGCATAAGCAATAACTCTCCCATTCTGCATTAAAACACACCCCAAACCCTTATGAGAAGCATCACTAAATACAGTATAACCATCCGTACCTGAAGGTAGAGTCAGAATCGGTGCAGTCACAAGTCTAGTTTTCAACTCCTGAAATGCTGATTCCCTTTGGTCAGTCCAGTCAAATGATACCCCCTTCTGTGTCAACTGAGTCAGTGGTAAGGCAATTTTGGAGAAGTCTTTGACAAATCTTCTGTAATATCCAGCCAATCCCAAAAAGCTTCGGACTTCAGTTACATTCGTTGGTCTAGGCCAGTTCACTACAGCTTCAATTTTCTGCGGATCAACAGAAATTCCATCCTTGCTAACAACATGTCCCAAAAACATAACATGGCCAAGCCAGAATTCACATTTAGACAGTTTAGCATACAGTTTCTGTTCTTTTAAGGTCTGCAGGGCAAGTCTGAGATGATGTTCATGTTCTTCTCTAGTTTTAGAATAAATCAGGATGTCATCAATGAATACCACAATAAAATCATCAAGGTATAGTTTAAAAATTTTGTTCATGAGGTCCATAAATGCAGCAGGGGCATTCGTAACTCCGAACGGCATAACTAAAAATTCATAATGGCCATACCTCGTTCTAAAAGCAGTTTTATCAATGTCTTCCGGTTTGACTTTCAGTTGATGATACCTCGATCTAAGATCAATCTTGGAAAATACTTGTGCACCCTGTAACTGGTCAAATAAATCATCAATACGTGGTAATGGATATTTATTCTTTACAGTTACCTTGTTCAATTCGCGGTAATCAATACACAGTCTCAGTGAGCCATCTTTCTTTTTCACAAACAAAACAGGCGCACCCCACGGTGACGTACTGGGTCTGATGAACTTCTTGTCTAACAGTTCCTGCAATTGTACCTTCAATTCTTTCAGTTCGGTTGGAGCCATTCTGTAAGGAGCTTTGGATATCGGCTGTGTACCCGGAACCACATCCACAATAAATTCGATTTCCCTGTCAATCAAATCCCCTGGCAAATCATCTGGGAATACATCTGGGAATTCTCTAACTATAGGAATACAATTCACGTCAGTTTTAACATTATCATTAGCAGGTACAGTCAACACAGAACACAGATACCCTTTGCACCCCCTTCTAATCAATTTGACAGCCTTTACAGAAGAAATCAGATATGGAGGAGGTACTACTCCACTCCCATTAAACACAAATTCAGGCAAACCCGGTGGACGGAAAACTACTTGTTTTGTTACACAGTCTATGGTGGCATGATATTTTTGTAGCCAATCCATCCCCAATATTACATCAAAATGATCTATGTTCAATGGTAGTAAATCGATAAACAGATGCATATCCCCAACAATAATCTCACAAGCAGGATACATATATGCACATGTCATGGATCCCCCAACAGGTGATGATACAGCTAGCAGATAGTTCATGGGTTCTAAGGGTCTATTCAATTTACGCGAAAAAGCATGCGATACATACGAATGTGTAGACCCCGAATCAATCAATACATATGCATTTTGAGTACAAATAGAGAGGATACCTGACACAACGGCCTCAGTGTTTTGCACGTCTCCCGGTACTAGGGCAAACACTCGGCCCTGCCTCATAGGCTCTTTCCCGGTAGCTTTGGGATTAGGTTTTGGTGTTGCGACTGATGCTGCTGCGCTTGGTGCAGCTTTACCACTGGTTTGCGGGGCAGTGGGACAGTCTTTGATTCTGTGGCCCACCTTGCCACACCTGAAGCAAGCTCCAGAAATCTGATAGCAAACCCCTTTGTGCTTGTTGCCACATACGGAGCAGGGTGGAGTAAACCCACTCCCTTGGCTGGGGCTAGTTGTCGACCCCGTATTCTGCTTCTTGGTTGCTGGGTTATGCTTGCCTTTCTTAAACTTAAAACCCTGCCTTTTACCTTGCCACTCAGGTGTCGGTGTTTCCGATTGTTTCACCGCTGCAATATTTATCTCGGCCATCAATGCTCGGTCGAGAACACCCACAAAAGTTGGCATTTTCAAAACACTAATTCTGTCCTGTATATTAGCACTAAGGCCTCCTTCAAACCTTCTGGCCTTCTTATATTCGGTATCCACCATATGAGGTGCATACCTAGCAAATTCGGTGAATTTCTTCTCATATTCGGCAACAGACATATTGCCCTGTCTCAGTTGTTCAAACTCAGTCACTTTTCTGTCTCTGATGCACTGGGGAAAGTACTTTTCAAAGAAGGACTCCTTGAACTGAGTCCAAGTCACAATAGTATTTGCGTCACGAGTCAACATCCACCACCTTCTTGCTTCTTCCTGAAGGGTGAAGGTTGCTAACAATACTTTGTTGGCTTCAGAGCACGGAAACATTTCAAACAATTTCTCAGTCTCAAGAACCCAAGCTTCAGCCTTTAACGATTCTAAGCCTCCCTGAAAGGACGACTGTTTCATCTTGCTGAACTTATGGGTCAGTGCAATAATGTCCACCTCATTGGTATTCACATTCTGTACATTCTGTTCCGGTTGTACCGGAGGAGGAGGAGGTGGTGGGGGCTATTGGTTCGGTTGTTGATCCAGTCTTTCAATTATCAGTCCCATCATTTGTTCAAGTCTGGCCATTCTGGCCTCAGAAGATGATGATTCAGTTTCATTTGCAGTGTTTGCGTTATCTATTTCACTATAAGGCAGTTATGACAGTTATCATTATAAACAGTTGTACAATTGAACAGTTTAACAGTTCCAGTCGTAAGCAGTTGTATGCGTTAACAGTTTATCACCTTAGCAGTCAATTACTTGACAGATTAGCATACATTCAGTCAATCATAAGCACACACTTTTTCATGCTAATGCAATGTCCTATTCGCTTTTCTAGGACACTCTATAGCTCATTTGGACACGTGTGTGCGGTATAACTCGTGGTTAAGTATCGCTCTGATACCACTCTGTCACGACCCAAACCCGGCCCTATGGGTTTAGCACCGTAACTGGCCAGTAATCCGAGATTACCGAAGGCCTACTGAACAGTAACACAGTTAAACAGAGTACAGGGCCTGGCGGAAGCCAATACAGTAAATAACTAGTGTCCATTGAGCTGTGAAAATCTGTATGCCAAAAACATTTTTATGCAATCATACAGTTCAAAACAGTACAATCCATATACAGTCTATACAATCATACACAGTCAGTCAGTACAGGGATCAAGTCCCTAGACAACAGTACGGTAAAACAGTAAACGGTCTATACAACGGTACAAAACGGTAAGGAGACCGATAGGGGATACAAAAACACCCCAAGCCATGGCATGGCAACTCGGAACCTCGCAGTGAGGCACAAAGGCTGGCTTGACAAAACTGGGGACCAATCCCACGCTCCTAGCTCCGGTCTGGCTGCTGAAAACCTACATATATATATAAACAGTGAGCTAAAGCCCAGTGAATAACATAATGCGTAAAGGGGTTATGAATGAATGTCCTTACAGTAATGAAATCAATTCATTATACAGTATTTCAATCTTTCAGTATTTCAGTCAATCAGTATTTCAATCAATCAGTCATATGTGGTACATCCATTAGCCTATAAACAGTAGGTCCAAAGGACCGGGCCCGAACAGACCCAACAATAATGATGGCCATCAATCAGTATGGTTCCACAAGGAAACCGACAGAGCTCTGTAACAGTCAATAACAGTGGGTGCTAAGGATGCCACAATACAGTTCGAAATACAGGACATACATTCATTCAATAAACAATATCAGTTCAATAAACAGTTCAGTTCAGTATTCAAAATATAACCATTTTGAAACATATCTTTACACAATCTGTTACTCACAGTGATTGGGCTATCAGTAGCTAGAGCGCGTCCCCGTGAGCCAACCCTAAACAGTTAACCAATAGAACACACACTAAGTTTACAGTTGGAAAGGAGGATAATTAAATCCCTAAATTTCCTCGGTGTGGTTCTACGTCTAAATCCTCATTAAGATGTCTTAAACTAGGCCTAAGAATGCCTAGGATGGGATGAGGATGCGAAAATGCACTTAGAAAACAATTTCAGAATTTTCAGTGAAACAGGGCCTCCGCTCGAGCGCAGGTTTCCCCGCTCGAGCGGGCAAGAAAAACAAAGGTCCCCGCTCGAGCGTCAACTTCCCCGCTCGAGCGGACTGATGGACAATGCAAAGTACTGGATGCGCGATTTCCCCGCTCAAGCGTGAAACTCTCCGCTCGAGCGGACTGTAAAACAATTCGAAGAAATGCTGGGAGCATGAATTCCCCGCTCGAGCGGCACTTCCCCCGCTCGAGCGGACGGCCAAAATCTGGAAAATCCAGATTCAACCTCCAAGTTCCAAATCAAGTTTTTGATGCTCCAAATTCGATCCTCTTGGGCCCATTTTCTGGAAAACTCTATCAAACACATAGAATAACAAGTTGTAAAGCTCAATTTAAGAAATCAAGGCCCAAGGGTGTTTCAATTAAACCCAATTTTCAAACTATTTTTACATGAACATGCATGAATATGCTATAAAGTGACATGCATGAGTTTAGTTCAAATCAAGGCTTCCATTTCATGCTCTAATGAGCTCATTCTTTTCAAAACCAGGTGAAATCATGGTTCTTAACATTAATATGGACATGCATGTGAAAATCTTTGAAGAACAACCTCAATAATGCAAGATAAGTACATGCATGCAACAATGGGGCTCTGATTCAACAATTTATGAACAAAACAAGACTCAAGCTCTCTATAACCATGATACATGCAAGATGGAGCTTAAAGATAGCAAGAAGAAGATGAATTCTCTTACCTAAGTCTTCAATTAGGAGAATACAAGCTCAAGTTTGCAATCTTATGCCTTAAACCCTTCAATTTCCAAGCAACTCTCTAGATGAGCAAAATGAACTCACACTTTCCTCTCACTCTCTCTTCTAGTCGGCAAGAACAACCAAATGTGCTGAGGAAATGTTGCTAAGTGTATAATACAAGGCTTCAATATATCTAGGATAGTGGCCACTAAGGGTGGCAAAAGTGTAATTAACTCAAAGTTTGTAATAAAACCATTTTTAATCTAATTTAATCATTTCTAATCAATTTTCGGATAAATATACCATTAAATCACAAATATTCTACTGATTATAAAACACTAAATGATTCCTAATTCGGCCGCGGATAAGGCCTCCAATTAGCAGTTTAAACATATAAATTCAAACAGATAGTCACACAATCAAACAGATACAATATGCAATATAACAGACAAACTTATTCGATTTCAGTTTCGATTTCAATCAGTCCATCCAATACCTCAGTTAATCCAATTATCAGTCATTAGCGGTCCAGTTTAGCAATAATCAGTATATTATTCAGTGGTTATACGGTAATCAGTACGAGGGTTGTTACATAGTCATCGTTCAGGCCATTCTTAAAAGATACAACTGCCACCTCTTGGTTGCACCCTGGTATTCGGTTAAACACCTCATAATACTTTTTGGCATAAGCCCTAAGGCTTTCATCCTTGCCAATTCTCAAAGCCATCAGGGAGTCTACCCTCAACGGCTGTAGTTTGTTTGTAACAAACCTGGCCACAAACATCTCGACCAAGCTTTCCCAACTTTTCAAAGTTCTTTTCGGCAACTTGTGAAACCAATTTGATGCAATTTTCCCAAAGAATGAGGGGAATACCCTGCAAAGCAAAGGCTCGTTCCCGGTATACAGTGCCATCGAGTTCAAATATAAGCTGACATGAAAGTTGGGATTAGACTTACCGTCGTATATCTGGAATTTCGGCATGTGGAACCTTTTCGGGGCCTCAAACTTGTCTAATTCTACAGAGAACGGCGTTCTCGGCTTGACCGGATATGTTATCTCGGCATCTTGTCACTTCCTCTGCAAGTAATCCCTCAAATCCTCCTTAGTCTGTCCAGGAGCTCAGCTGTCTATGAATTTCAACCTTTTTGGTGCACTGCTCCCTGTGTCGTTGTGAGTCATCTTAGACCTCCCTTCATTCATCGTGTCAAAACACAGCTCCTTCTCTTGAATATGCCGATGCTCTTTGACGTAGGTTTCTTTGGCATGATGTGTCTTCCGAGACTCTTCTCTCATTGATTCTCCTCGCCCGACCTCCCATGAAGGCCGATGAGAATGCTCCCTTGCCCTGTCATGCTGAGGGACTGCGGGGATTGTTTTTTGCCCATCTTTTTGGGCATTGTTCTTTGCCGTTGGAATCGGCATGTCCTCCAATGGGAACGGTGGCTGCATGACGTTGTTCTGCATCATGAAATTGATAATCGATTGCAGGTCTACCAATTTGTTTTCCATTCCCTTCATCTCGCCTTCACTCCTCAGGCATCTATCTTTTTCATACCTGGAGGTCATTTTCGTTGTAATACCCGCCCTGACATGCTTTCTTTGGTACGTCTCCCTCTTGGGCAACGTATTTTTCTTTGGGATTCTTATCCCGAGGTTCTTCATTATAGTTGTCCTTCTCTACGTTAGGATCGACGTTTTTACCACTCCCACTAGGAATGTCGCCTCCAATCTTTTCTTTCTGTCCGTCATTGATTATCTATTCTTCTTTCGATCCCACAGACGACGCCAAATTATGGGTGCTGATTTCCGACCACACTGCCAAACAGGAACTCAGCAGGAGAGCACATGTAGAATAGATTACGCCTAAACAACTTGTCGCAGAAAGATAAGACTCTGGTAGTGGTTCGTCCACCCGGGGGCACTCCGACGATCAAGTCAGTACTTGGTTATCTCTCAAAGATAGCAAATAGTGCTTAACTCATAAGCCTGAATACGAAAAGTGTACCTTAGACCCACAAGGGCCTTACTTTTATAGCCAACACTAACCTGATCCCTGTAGAAGCCTAGCTTCAATGGAATCTGGCTCAATACACATCTTGGTCTCCCAACCAGATAGAGATAAACTCCCTAAGAGCCCTATCTTTATCTAGACTTAGGTCCTCCCCCATTTTAGGACTCTTGTCCCTTATCCGTTCATCTCGGATTCCGGTATCTCCACAGATAACCTTGGCTTAGCTAAGATCACCTCGGCGCCATGACCAAGGCACGTGGCACCTCGGCTGACACTTCGGTGTCACATTGGCTACGTGTTGTCACTCACAAAATATGTCCCCACATGAACCATATAGAATGGTTTGTATTTAAAAGGTGAAAATGGATGGAAAAGAGACAAAGAGGATTGTTATGAATTTAATTTGTGTCAATAATCATCACTGGCTTTATACTTGTCGAGTTGTACAATTGTTGTGAAATTGGGATTCTGGAGAAATGAGAAGGGGTGTTGGTAAATGCTGCGTGTGTTAGAGTGATGGGATTAATCTATGTTATATATATGTGTTGGATTAGAAATATAAATTGACTAGTTGGATTTTGATAACTAAAGAGGGAAAATGTGATGATTCGTTGTGGGTATTGGGAATTTGGAGAGAAGGGAAATAAATTTTGAAATCAATATGAAATGTATATATTTTTGTGAAATGAGAAATAAAAATGAGAAGCAAGAAGAGCTGACTTTTTTTAAAATTAAAAAAAAAAGTGAATAATTATATTTGTGACAAAATTACTGCTTGTTGAACTAAATTTGAATATTTTGAAAATTGAATCATAAAAATGGGATGGTAGTGGTGGAAGAGAATTTAAGTATGAGTTTTCTAAATGGCATGAATTAGAAATTGAATTAATTGGAATTGAAAGATGAACGTTATATAACGAATAAATGTTGATAAAATCCAAATCAAGAGGACGAAATTGGATTTGTGGACTTGGTTCTCATGGTTTCAGAGGCTATGTTCTTGGCCATCGGTAGAGGATGGCATTGAAGCTATTGAATAAATTGTGGAATTTGAAAAAATGTGTAAATTATGGATGTGAATGAAAGAGCGCATTGATATGGATTCCTCTCCTATCTGGATTTGCGCCAGTAAAGTTTGGTGCTTTGACATGGGTTCCCTTCCCTCCAATTCGCGCCCGGTAAAGTGTGAATGGGTTTCTTTTCCCTCCGTCTTGAGGTCCGGTAAATTTTTGCGCTTTCAAATAGGTTGTTCTCCCCTCCGGTTTATGCCTGGTAAAGTGGATTGTGGTGGTTCTGTCTTGATGAAGTTGAATTATGTTATGTGATAATTATGTGCAGTTTATCTTCATATTGGTGTTGTGATGAAAAAGGATGCATTGTTGGTCTTCTGTGCTTGTGACCGACAAAATAGAGTAATGTGTGTCATTGTGTCTATTGTTGCTTGTTTATGTATTATTGTGGGTGCTCTACCTACTCTTGTGCTTAAGGACATAGAATGTGGTAGCTATCCTTGTAACTGTAATGCTTTGATATATATAGCACATTAAATGTTAATTAAATTATGAGATTGTGATAATGAAATCAATGATTGAGATTCATAGTGGGAATAGTGGCAGATACATGAATCCGTTTTAAATATAGAAACTTGTATTTAAAAAATAACGGTTATCGTGAGTTTTCTTAGAACTAAAATGGAAAGAATGGAATGATAAGAATGGTTGTTTTTCTTGTCCTGTTAAAGATGATCATTTGAGAAAAATATACTTATGTAAGTATATTTTTGAAGTATGAAATGTCACATTACCTATATATGTATATATATAGAGCATTGATGATCATAACTATTTATATGTTGCTATTGTTTAGGATTTTTGGGATATCTACTAGACCTTTGTGTTTATCCTATGTTACTAATCATTTTCCAACTATGGAGTGAAGTGTTGCTTAAGACTTGAAGTCTTATATTTGTTGGCCGTGGAGCCTTTTAATTGTAGGCGAAATGCCAATATATTGTAAAATAGGTTAACCCCTTTGCTTATTTTCATTTATTTTTATTTGATAATGTAAGCCTACAGGCGTGCATCGTAATTCATTGTATGTACACAAGAGGGAACATTGTAAATTATTGATTTCTTTATTGTTTCAGCATCTTTATCATTATTGAAATTGATTGATTAAAGGATATGGTAATATTACTCAAGTAATAAAAGTCGAGATGTTACATGGATGGTGTGTGCCACCACTTTTAGTATATATAAAGCATACAACTCATTTAGCGAAGCTATGTCATGTTTTTTTTTCCTATCCAAAATACCTCTGTATAACTGTCTTAGTTTCAAATTTTGATTTTTATTTTTTTCTTAGAGGAACTACATGCAAATGTGAGAAGGGGAACAAAATTTCCAACATATAAGGGGAAGCAACACTTACACCTCCACTGCCTTTCATTTGCTTCTCATCACAGACACACTTACACCCTATGTGTTTGTAATTTTTTTCCCTTCTCCCATCTGCATGTAATTCTCCCTTTTTTCTTCTATCAAAAATTTTTTTTTTAGATAACTGTTACAATTTTTACATACTAGTAGGTGACTCGGGCAATGCATGAGAATTTATTTTTAAAATCAAAATTTGTATTTGAATCTTAATACTTTATATGTAGAAAATTTTAATAATTGAAAACTAAATACAAATAGGTTTACTAATAGCTGATGAAATAATTTTTCACTATGTGTGTGATCTTATGTAAAAAATTCATAAAAATAATTTTTTCAAATTAAAAAAAAAGAGGTGTATTCTCAACTTAAAATCAAATCCTCATTTGTGTTAATCAAATTTACCAAAAATCATAAATCTCATTTGTATCAAAATATTTTTCTTTCTTGAAAATGAAATAAAAACAATGAAAAATTCTATAATATACAAATTATGACTTGGTTATAACTCATGATATATTATTTTGGTTATTAATAAAATGTTTGCTAATTTCTAATATTTTTCGTTATGTCTAAAGTGGTGCATCAGATCTTTAATTATGTTTCAAGTGATTTTTTATTATGATCCATTATAATAATTTTATATGATAATATTAAATTATTTTACTGCACGAAAAAGTGCTTAAGGTAGGTTGACTAAAAGATGGGAGTTACATTTATATTAGTAAGATGGTAAGAGTATTTATAATTAGGCACAAAATCTCTATAAACTTAATAATTTCAGTTCTCAAAGGGGTTATTATGTGACACATTATGATAACAGCAAATTTTTTTATTCCAGCCAAATTATTTTTGTATATTTTTTCTGGCAGAGCTCATGAAAGTTGATTATCAGTAATACTATAAATTCAAAATTTTATTTAAAAATTATTCAAGAAACAAAAATATGTGCCTTAAATATACACAATCATTTTCGATGAATCGTTATTCTTTAAAATAATATTGTACACTATTTATCATTTGGCATTTATCAATTTATCTTTTAAAACTTAATAATAAAAAAAAAGTATTGAGTTCCATTATTTTAATCAATCAATATCAAATTGGATGCTACATGTGTATGTAAATCACCTCTAGAAATATGATGTCTAACATAAAATCACAATGGAGTTAACTTTAATTAATGTAATTATATTTTATATTATGATATGTATTACAAAAGAATAATTTTAATTTTAATTTAAAAAAAATTTAATTTAATTTTTTTTAATAATAATTTTAGCATTACCGTTCTATAAAAGCGTTACTTGAATACTTATATATAATAAATTTAGTTAAATTATTTATTTATTTATTTATTTTTATAATTTTAGTTCTATTGTGCTATAAAAGTGTAATTATCATTTAATAATTTTATATGATATATATTAATTATAAGATATACTCATTTTGATATTAAAAATAATAGTTAAATTAGAAATAGAATTAGTGATATAAAACTAAAAGTGATTCTAATTATTTATTTTTATTTCTATTTTTATGTTTATTTAGAAAATAAAAATATGTAGAATAGAACTATACAAAATTTATTTAAAAGATTAAATATAAATATAGGAAAAATTAGTCTAAGGTTCCTCTCCTATGTTTAGTAATGGAATAAATCCACAATATTATCTTATAATGTCTAAGGTCCCTCAACTCCCATCCCCATATATTACAGAGAAATTTAACTCTCTCAAATCAAACCTCATTATCTCTCTCTCTCTCTCTAAACTCCTCTTTCTCCAATCAGTACACGACCTCCTCTCCAACCTCCTCTTGCTATGCCCAAGACCTCACTGTCAAACGCTTCACCAAGTCTGGCCGTTTGACCGACATCGAAACCATCTTCGAATCCCACAAAAACGACCCAAAATCACCCAAGAACCTTACCTTTCTAGCCTCATTCGATCTTATGGCGTCGCCAGAATGTTCAATCATGCCCTTAAAACCTTCAATCAAATGGACGATTTCGAAACCCCTAGATCAACGATCTCATTCAACGCTCTTATCTGGAAGATCGAGACTGGAGTTTCCTCGCCGACACCGTTATGTGGGTTTGAAAACCCTTTGACGAAAATGTTCAACACAGATGTGAGTTTGAAGAAAACCCTTTGTTGGTATGTGAGTTTGGTGAAGATGTCAAGGTCAACACAGTTTGTTGGTATGTGAGTCTGGGAAGAATTTCTCTTCTAATATCTCTTTATTATCTTTTTTTTAATTTTGAAAATTAAAGCTTTTTTTCAATGTAGCTATCTATGGAGTCCATTTTTTGCATTTTAATATCTTAAAATGTAGACTGACTTGTAGACATCAACAATTTCTCTAATTCAAACCAGAGAAAATTCAAATTTTTCTCAGTTCAAACCAATTCAGAGAAAATTCAACAACACAGAAAAAATTATCCAGAGAAATTGAAATTTCTTCAAGTTCAAACCAGAGAAATTCAGAGAAAATTGAATGCTTTTGAATTTTCTCTAGTTTGAACCCAAAAAATTTCTGGACTTCCCAAAGAATTCAAGCTTTTTGGATTTTATGAGGCTTTCAAGCTTTTTGTGAGTAACATTTATGATATGATCATCATTAGAAAGCAAGCCATGAACTTCATACCATTGTTGGTGAAATTTACTAGTCTGGTTAAGTGCTGTGTTGTGATATTAATTATTTTTGGTGTTTTGAATATCTTGCAGTCCAGAGAAAATTGGTCAAAATAAAAATGATGTTTGTTCAATTTTCTCTGGGTTGTTATTGTCTGAATGTCCTACAATTTAGAGAAAATTGGTCAAAATGAAAATTGTAGTTGTTCAATTTTCTCTGATTTGATAAAAAAAACACAGAGAAAATTATGAGCAAACCAGAGAACATTGGTAAAAAACACAGAGAAATTCTTAGGGAAGTCTAGAGAAAGTTCAGAGAAATTCTTTGGAAAGTGCAGAGAAATTAATTTCTCTAGAGAGAATTTCTCTAGAGAGAAAATCTCTGGGGAGTCCAAAGAAATTCTCTAGGTCGAATTTTTTCTGGATCAATGTTGAGAAACCTTAGACATTATGAAAATATTAGGTGTTTTTTATGCTATAAAATCTTAATACCAGGAATCTTAAAAAAAATCCGCATAAATATATTATGATTGGATTAAGAAGAAAATACATAAATTAATAGGTAAAGTATTGACTTTTTTCTTTAATATTCTTTTTGAATTATTCATACATATTGTATATTGTATATTGGTATATAAAATTTAAATTAAATATAAATATTTTGTAATAAACAATTTCATGCTAAATAAAAATTAAATATAAATTAATATTAGGACATCAATAAGATAGACAAATATATATATATATATATAATTAATTTGATCTGTGCGATGTACATAATTAAGCATATTTTGTCTTATTTATTTATTTGTATATCAAGATTTTTTTTTTGTCAAATAGCATAATATTAAATTATTATATATATAAGAAAAATTAATATTTTTCAAATAGACTCCATATAAATTTAATTATTATAATTGAAATTAAATTTATATAAAATTTTATAATTATATATATAGAAAATAAATATTTTTTAAATAGAATTTATATAAAATTAATTATTATAATTGAAATTAAATTTATATAAAATTTTATATATAAATGAGAAATTCATTGTGATGTGACTTTTTTTTTAAAAAGTAAACTTTTAAAATATGTTATATATAATATGTATTGCGTGTGTGCATAGTCTTCTAATGTATAGAGAGAAGGTCAAGAATTCAACAGGGAAATATAGTGGCGTAGGGAGAGAAAAAGTTGGAAAATGCAGAGCCCAATAATTGCTTACAATATTATTATTATTATTATTATTACTATTATCATGAGACAGCTCAATGAATACACGACACGTGCACAAAATCCTCCCCATCAACGCAAATTATAATAGAAGATTAGAGTCTTCACTTTTTATTTATTTTTTAATTTCATTTTATTATTATACATTCATTGACTAACAATGATAATTTAACTACTATTTTATTTGTGTTCATTAAATGGGATGATTATTGTGTGGGAGTATGGTCACATCCAGAATTATTCTATAATTTTTCATGAAAATGAGGGCCCCTCTATAGATTCTAATGAATCTTTTCTCAATATAATTAGAAAAATGCTTGGGAGCACTAATTAGTGCTCCCACTAATTAGGTGGCAGTGGGTCCCGCCAGAAATGATGTGATGTTTTGGTCTTAGAGTTGTATTTTTTTTGTTTTTTTTCTATTTTTTTAATGCATTAGTGCTATTAGTGGTGATGTTTTTAGTGGGATGAATCATTGTTGATATAATTATTCATTCCATTGACAAGGTGGAAATGTTTTTTTTTTTTTAATTGATTGTATTATTTATAATATAAAAAGAACAGTAGTGATTGGTACCACTAAATCACTATTAATGAGGTGAAAAAAAAAAACAAAAAAAGGCCTACTGTCACATCATTAGTACCACAATTAATTAGTGATCTCAAGTATTTTTGTAAAAAAAATTACAAAGTTTAACCATGGAAGAAGAAATACGCAATCTAAAAGTTTTATAATAGGCGAGAAATTATTAATTTTTATATTTTCATAAAAATTAACCTTCTGACCTTTCATATAGGAATAGCATTTTCTACTATATTTTCAAAAAAAATTATTAATGCTCCAATTACTGCATATTTTACTATATTTTTATTTATTTTCTATGACATATTTTGTAATGGTTCGGTTTTACGGTGGCGAAAATAATCACAATCTATGGACTCGCACTAACCCACACCATTAACCCACACTAACCCAAATCAACATGTGCAATTAAGAATATGGGCCGATTTGAGTTGAGTGAGTTAAATGACAAAAGTCAAAGGTTCGCCGGTTGATTTGCAAGTTAAAATTTGTCGACTAGTCTACAAATTAATTAAATTTGCCAATATGTACACATAAAATTAATTTATACTTATTTATTTTTATATTGTGTTTGGATTATAAATTTATATAAAAATTAAAATAAAAAAAAAAAGAAAATGGGAAAAAAAGGGTTTTTTTATTTTTATTTTTAAAGTCCATGGTATTATGATTTTATAGCATAAAGGACACTCAATATTTTTATAATGTCTAAGGTCCCTCAACATTAATCCAGAGAAAATTTGATCCAGAGAAAATTCAACCAAAGAAAATTCAAACCAGTGAAATTCTTTGGTCCAAACTCAGAGAAAATTCAATTTAATCCAGAGAAATTCTTTGGTCCAACACCAGAGAAAATTCAATTTAATCCAGAGAAATTCTCTGGTCCAAGCCAGAGAAAATTCAATTCAGAAAAATTCACTCTGGTCGAATTTTCTCTGGGTTGGTCCAGAGAAATTCTCTGGTTTGATCCATAGGAGAAATTTGAACAACCAAAGATATATTCCTAGTGTCAGTGGCAGCCGCCATTTCCATCTTCATCTTCTTACTGTTGGTACAATTATTAGAGTCTTGAATTTGAAGCTGTGATTTCAAATCTTCTACTTTGTTTTTGAGCTATGACTTGCTATGATACTAATTGTCAGTGCCTGCCTGCAAACCATTTCAAGAACACCACAAGAAGTGGGAATACAAACCAGAGTCACAATTCCATGGATTTGAGCTTCTTTAGCTTTCTCACAGTTATAAAACTGAAGTTGATAACCACCGGTTAACCAAACCAGAGACCTAGAACTAAAAGCCTTTCTGGGGACTCCATCTCCGACGTCTCCGATCATCTCCGACGATCTCTTCTGCGGCAATGGTGATCAGAAGTCCGATTCCATCGCCGGAGATAGACTAGGGTTCTGAGCTCCTTCGTTCCAGTCGGAGAATGTGCCGGCGCCTCCGTGATCAACAGCGGATTTTAGAGAGAGGAGAGAGAGGCCGTCGGAGGAGAGATTTTGGACGTAAATGAAAAAACATAATAGGAGCAGAGAGAGTTGAGACATTTGGAGAAAACAGAGCAGAGCAGAGCTGAGTTGATATATGTTTAGAGAGACAAATAGTCAAATTTCTCTGATATATGTTTAGGGACCTTAGACATCAAAAAATAATTTTGTGGATCTCTTCCATTACAAAAAGTGGGAGAGAGACTCTAGACTAATTTTTCTAAAAAAAAAACAATTTGCTTATTATTCACATTTTTCTAAATATATTCTTAAGCCCCATGTGGCAATATCACTTTTTAACCTAAAAGTTAAAAAGTCACTAAAAAAAATTAAAAAACCAATAACATATATTAAAAAGTCAAAAATTCTATTTTCTCTCTACTTTTTGCACATCTTTTCATATAAAATCAAAAAGTCATCCTAAACATATTTTTTTTTACATTATATTTTAGTCAAAAAATTAAAAAGTTACTAAAAAATCCTATTTCCAAACAACATCTTAATCTCTTCCTATAATATGTTTTCGAGAATAACATGTCTGTCAAGTAACAAATAATTGAACATTCTAAAAAAAAAAAAAAAAAGTAGCAAATAATTGCTAGAAGAACGAGACTTCATGGGCCAAGGAGAGATGGACCACCATTCACCACCATCAGAGTCATTGCCAGTGCTACGTTCCTCCTCCCACCACCACCATCACCCACAACCACTAATTTCCACCCCACAAATAACATTCACTCGAAAGGTCCTCATCTATTCATCAGAACAATTCATTTTTACTATGTAAATCAAAACTGTGCGAAATCCAAAACAATTAATTTTTTTAAAATAGAGAAAATTAAATCACAGTATAACAAGAAAAAAAAATTATTTACTTTAATAATAATTAAAATGTTATAATTTTTCATAATTTTGTATTTTTTTTTTCTTTTGACCACTGTAATCTGATTTTTCCTTTAAAATATCACATTTAAAATGACTATACGCTTTTTAGATTTACTACTGCACCTATATTATTTGACCTATCATAAGTGTTTGTTTATTACTATTTTTATTTTTATTTTCCAAAAACGTCACTGCTTACTTTTTTGTTGCCCTCTCTTGTCGGTAAATTTCTCCAACAGCCCCACTCTTTAGGTGACAATAATTCTTGCATTTATACAGCTCAAGAATCTGTCAAATAACTTATTTAATTTATGCTCAACTTATGCATTTTTGTAAAATTATTTATGTGAGTTCGTAAAAATTTATATAATTTTCTGATAGAGTTGTGTATAATGTGTATTGCACATTAGAGCATTTGAGATAAAAATAAAAAATAAAAATCCTAGTGAGATCAAAATACCCTTTTATTCATTTCCCTCTATTTTATCATTTTATCCTCTTTTTTTAATCATTTTTTTTAACCCTTTTTATCATTTCATAATTAACATATTAAATTTTTTTTTAGCTAATGATGAAATACACCAATAATTTTTTTTAACCATGTTTAATCAAATTTATCCCATAAACAAGTGTAGAAAATGTGGCACATAATAAAAAGTTGAAGGGACAAAAAAATTTCAAACACTTTTTTCATTGTAAATAAATTTATTATGGGGCAATTTTTTATTTTTTATTTTTATTTTTAAGTTAAGCATTTCTTTTCACCATAAATAAATTTAATATGAGACAAATTCAATAAGCATTATCATCACACTACTACGTATCAACTAATGTGACAAATTTCTCCATATCATGTAACTAATATCTTACCTGTATTTTTCTTTTGTCCCTTCAATTTATTATTGTCTCATTTTCTTCCCATTTATTGTGGGATAAATTTTATTAAATATGGTTTAAAATAAAATCATTGGTGTATTACACCACTAGCTAATTATTATCTAATATGTTAATTCCTAAAAAAAATATGGAAGGGATATGAAATAATAAATAAATAAAATGATAAAATAAAGAGAAATGAACAAACGGGTATTTTGGTCTCACTAGGAAAAAGCACATGATGTGGGTCTCATACCTATGTAAGACATTTGGTAAAACCTTTAGTAAAACATTTAAGGTCCCTAGCATTTTTCGTATATTTATTATTTTTTATACTTTCTATAATAGTTGAAATTAATTACTATCATTTAATGCATTTTTAATAAGTGCCCTAAGAGAAACTTCAAGGCTACTAGGCAAAATGTGGTATAAAAGTACACAGAAAAGTGCTCTCTTTATTTTACCTAACTAGTTTAGTTAGTGTGTACTCTAATCATACTCTTTATTTTAGCAAACTAACAAAACTAACTTAATTAATTTTTTTTTTTAAATACTATAAACATAAATAAAAAATACAATCTTTTTTACAACATGTTCCATATGCACTTAGTATTGACATAATTGTTGACGTGACATTTACAAATATTTTTTAAAAAACATATTATTAAATTATTTTTTTAAATAATTTTTTGCACGACTATATTTTTAAACGATCATATTTTTTTCAACGATAATATTTCTAACGATCAAATGAGCTAGAACAGAAAATAAACAACAAGCAAATATGGACAAATTGACGGGGATATCCTTTGCCTAGTCATGAACATTAGTTACTTGTGGCGAGTCAAAATAAAAATGGACAAAATATTTTTTGTGATGTAGAGCCCAATGGAAGAAGACCAAACCAACTTCACTAAGGAAAGTGTCTTATATAGCTCTTTTATCTCCTCCTTGGAGTTACTCTAAAAGCATTTATTAACAAAACTCAATAACTAATTAAACCAAAAAAAAATTAACTCAAAAAGTAATACTATACAAATAAAAAATTGATATATAATGATGTAATTCATTATAAACTTTTCACTTCAAAACAAAATACCTTTAAAAATAAATTTAATTATAATAATAGTATTACCATATCATTCTTATCAAAAAAATTTATATGTTCAGAATTTTCCTAACTAAAAAAAAAAAACGCATTTTGGTATGGCTGAGAGAACAAAGGAGAACAATAATGTTTGAAAGTTTTAATTTGAGAGTTCTAATACAACTCTAATGATGTGGAGAGTACTCATATAAAGGTGGGACAACACTCCTCTCTCTATCTCTCTCTACTATCTCTCTCTTCCACCTAACTAGAACTCCATTTAGAGTTTTCAAATTAGAGTTATGCATCATTATTTCATGGACTTTTCTTAAGTGTGCAACCTTGCCACTTACACAAAAAGTGTAAGTGGAAGGTGAAAACAAAAGCAGGACTGCAAACAGAAAAGGCGTAAGTGTACACCATAACAGGACCGTTACTTCATA
The DNA here is from genome assembly GCA_022316695.1 of Camellia oleifera. Taxonomy (NCBI): domain Eukaryota; kingdom Viridiplantae; phylum Streptophyta; class Magnoliopsida; order Ericales; family Theaceae; genus Camellia; species Camellia oleifera. Next base: position 67,429,036 of record CM039312.1, on the reverse strand, counting down.
GGAGAAATTATACAATGACAAAGGGGTAATAATAATATCATTCACTTATTTTATTTCTCTCTCATCAAGGAAAAAAAAAATAATGATTAAGATTCCTTTTTTTGAAACTCCATAATTCTCTTTAGATCTCAACTATTGATATATGTGTAAGGCTAACACTATCAATGGTTGAGATCCAAAAAAGATTGTTGGGTCCAAAAAAAAGAGGCCCCAAGCATTTTGCATAGCAGGATATGCTTTTCAGGAATCTTTTTCATTTATATATTTTTCATGTTTGATTCTGTACTTAGTTTTTGATATCTTAAATTTATTGAAATGAAAAATTAAAACAAGTCTTTGTTTAGTGATGCGAGGAGTCAAAAATAATAGGCATGAAGAGGTAGTTGACCTTATTTTCACACTGGTGAGTAGATCATCATCTTATATATAAGCATTGTTTTCTTCCATTCTTTTTTGTGTTATTTTTAATCTTTCCTTAGAGAGAGAGAGAGAGAGAGAGAGAGAGAGAGAGAGAGAGAGAGAGATGGGTACCCTACATAGGAGCGCCATAGCAGTGGATGAAGGAGGAGAGGAGGATTATAATAGAGGTCCTGATCTTCCACCACAATCCCAGCACAAGGACCTTGATGCTGGTGCTCTTTTTGTTCTTAAATCCAAAGGTATATATGATCATATTCTTATTAATTCTTATAATTATTTTCCTTTATTTCTTTGTTTATTTATTTATCATCATCATCATAATATTCCCCTCCCTTCCTCTTCCTCTCCTCCTCTCCCCTCTCTCTCTCTCTCTCTTTCTGTCTCCATATATATATATATATTTGAGCTCATAGCCAGCAACTTCCATAGCTAGCCCAGGTGATCAAGGCATTAAATTTCCAAGATATTTTGGCAACCAAAATAGCTTGTCACACAGTTGTGTATGTACAAAGCATTTCCTTTTATTTTGGGATAATTTTGAATTTTTTTTCCTGACTTGTAAGAATGATTAAAGTAGGTATTTAAAAGCAAAAAGAGAAGAAGATATTCATTTAATCGAGTAAATATTGGGTGCAACAGGTATTACCTATCAATAAAATTATTTAAATAAGATTAGGCACTCAATCAGTTAAATAAGAGATAAGGATCAGTTTTATTCTATATTTATTTGATTAATTCTATCAATCAATGTATTACTGTTTTCTCAATATTTTTTATTATGAGCTTCTTGTACATAATTTCAGCTTACTTTGATCATTTGCACCTATGAGGGGGCTCACTTGGACTTTTTCCCCCAAATTTAAATTATGAAAATATCTTCATTGCTAATTTGATTCCTTTTTTTGTTGAACAGTGAAAAAAAAAAAGATTACAAGCAAAGAAAAGTAACAAAAATTGGACTTCTATGAAATATTTTATCAGAATTCTGATCGTTTTCGTGACATGAATAATGTGCAGGGTCATGGATACATTGTGGTTACCACTTAACAACTTCCATTGTAGCACCAGCATTGTTGAGTTTGCCATTTGCATTTGCGTCGCTTGGATGGGCTGGCGGAGTATTGTGTCTGGTAATCGGAGCATTGGTGACATTCTACTCCTACAATTTGCTATCTTTGGTTCTCGAACACCATGATCAATTGGGTCACCGCCACCTTCGTTTTCGCGACATGGCTAATGACATCTTAGGTAAGATAGTCAAATATCCAAAACCCAAATTTTTTCTTTTAATGAAACTCTTTTTCTTATCATGAAAATTGCCTTATGCAAATTATAGGAGTTCGAACTATGCGGCACCCCAAAAATTTGAAAAATATCATATTTTATATTAAAATTTTTTAAATAATTAAAATTATAGGAGTTCGCACTCTTAAATTTTTTTTTTTGATAATTTCAAAATTATATAAAGTAACTTCCCAATTTTTTTAACTATAGAATAACCCCCTAAAGTCATAATTCTGAATTCGTCCTTGAATGCTTTTGGGGGGGGGGGACCTCAAAATTTTTAAAAATATCATATATTATATTAGAAATTTTAAAATAATATAAAATTATAGGAATTCGCACTTCTAAATTTTTTTTAGATAATTTTAAAATTATATAAAGTAGTCTCCTAATTGTTTAAATTATAGAATAACTCCTTAAGGGCATGTTTGATTGGGTGGATTAGAACATGGAATTGGGATTATTAATCCGTGATCTCAATTATCCTATGTTTGTTTTAACATTTTGGTTTAGAATTGTTAATCCAATGGATAATTAATCCAACAAATTTGTAGGATTATTAGTAATGGGGTAGGGGTGAGATTATTAATCTAATGGATATTAATCCAATTGGATAGTGAATACCATACTAATTCATTAAATTTAATAGGATTATTCCCCTTGTAGTCTTGTATATTTTCTTGTTTTATTTATGTCTTATTCACCAAAAAAAAAAATAAATAAAATAAAATAAAATAAAATTATTAATACTTCACTATTAATCTTGTGAATCAAACATAATTTAAAGTTATAATCTAATTGGCATCCACCACCCATTTTCTTTCTTGCTTTCTTCCAATGAGTTCCCAAATTCTTTAATGTCTTCAATAATTTCGTTTAATTCATTTATTATTTAGTATATTTCTTTAATTTCTTCATATTTTAGTGGTCTGTTTCTTTTATTTCGTTAAAATTTTTCTACATAGATCATTCACGAAATAAATTAAATTAATTTAATAATTATAAATACGTAACTTATTATTTTTATTTTGAAAAAAATAGATAATAAATATGATTTGTGAGTACTATTTTCTCTCGATCCGTTTTCTTTTCTTGTCTCTCCTTATTTACAATTTTTTTCTCTTTCCTCTCTCTTTTATTTTTGTTTTTATGTCTTTTTTCAAGCAAAATATAATGTCAGTATGCCTTACCTCTAAGCTAATGGGGATCATTTTCCTCCTTTTTATTTTATTTTTTTATTTTTTTTAAAATTTTTTCCCCACCATGCTTCAACTTTTGTCGGCTTCCCAGGACTCAATCATTTTAGAGAAATCGGATAAAAAAATCATTTTAGAGAACGAAACAAACTATGTTTAACCAACATTGGATTCTTTCTGTTAATTTAATTATTTCTTGACTTATTTTTAACTTTTAATTTTTATTTTATTTTATTTTATTTTTTAATTTAAATGATCAAGAACACACAAGTACAACATCCAACGGTTGAAAAATTGTGAACCATGTTGCCTATTCCTAGAGGAAAAGAGCCCAAAAAAAATGATAAATAACTTTACTAAATTAATCAAAGGCTACCCATTAAAATAGTCAAATTTGAGATTCTTCATAACCAAATGGGTGCCTTGTCCAAGAAAATGAGTGAGATGCTCCGCCGCACCTAACTAAATGCTAGTACGTGGTTTGAAGAAAAAAATTCAACGCGTAAGAGTTTGTTTGAATTATGAATTTAAATAAATATTTAAAAAAAAAGAAAAATAAAATAAAATTAATTATTTAAAAAAAAAGAAAAATAAAATAAAATTAATGTGAATAAAATAAAATTAATTGATAGAAACAATTGAAGAAAAAATATTACTTGATAAAAAGTCATTAGATACTATTGTCATGTATTATGTTATTATTATTGCCTTTCTTGACTTAGAATATTGAATCATCTAGGTGCACACTTTACAACACGGATTCAAACCACCCACATATATTGACTTGGGTTCATATGAGAACAAAAGTCTAACATTATAAGCTCATGTTGAAATCAAAATGAAGTGACTCGCTTGATAACTTGTCCCATTGGTTAAACAAAATTAGAAAGTTGAAATAAAGTTCAAAAGGTTAAGAAATTTAAAAAGTATATTATAAACATCAATTATTCATATTTTTTATACAATTAAAAAAAATCTCCCAAATATATTTACTTTTTTTTTTATTTTATAAAAAATTTTAGTGAAAATTATTTAGAAGTCCTATTAGGGAGACTTATGCTACATATGGTCCTACTAAAAAACTTATGTTCCCATAAGTCCTGTGAGAAATTTGTTGATACATTTACCCTCAATATTAGTTGTTAATATCATAAATAAGTAATAAAACCATATATAGGAAATTGATATAAACGTAACGTAACGTGACACCTACATAAACGTAACGTGACACCTATATAAACGTAACGTAACACCTATATAAACGTAACGTGACATATCTACATAAACGTAACGTAACGTGACACCTATATAAACGTAACGTGACACCAATATGAACGTAATGTGACACCTACATAAACGTAACGTAACGTGACACCTATATAAACGTAATGTGACATTTACATAAACGTAACGTAATGTGTCACGTTATTAAATTAATTCAAAAGACATGACGATTTGTAACTTTTATCCATTTTCATGGTCAACACTGCCAACAACAGATCCACTATATGCCTCTTCTCTAGGAAGCTTTCTCTCTCTCTCTCTATTAAAGTAGAGTAGCAGTGTGAGTGAGTGAGTAGCGGTTTCTACTTTTTCTCTTTTTTCTAGAAAGGTTGTGTGTGAAGTTTTGTACTGTAATTATTATGCATGTGCTGGTAGTGGTGGCAGAGTGATTCCATTCGGATAGGAGAGAGAACGGACTATGATGGCGAAGTGCCACCGGAACGATGCTGGATCGGTGGACCTGGACGTCGCCGGGAACTACCGCCTGTGGACAGCTTTTTTCGGCACTTCATTCCGGAAGATGATCATCGACTCCATGCGGTGCGGTGCGGCGAGCTTGAAGAGATCGGAATGTGGATCCGAATTGAAGAAGAAGAAGAAAAAGAAGAGGAGTCGGAGAAATTGTTGGAGTTGATGAGAAGGTCGGAGAAGGTGGAGGCGTTGGAGGAGTTGAAGATGGCGGTGAAGAGATTGCAATGCGATGATGTTTTGTGGGGAGCGATTGATGTTAGGAGGCTGACGAAGGAGAATTCGGAGGCCAGAATTGAAGCTTGCGAAGCAGCACAAGATTGATATCAATTCGGTGGTTGGGAGTGAGAGAGAGAGCGAGAGAGGGAAGGTGTGAAAATGGGGGGTAAAAAGATTAGGATCTTGTGGAATACATTCTTATGAAAATAGGACTTGAGACTCTATAAGAAATTACACAGGACTTAGCCTAGCATAAGGTTCTGAAAAGGACTTATAAATAAGTCTCCCAAAATTTTAAAACTAGAAAGCCACTTAAAATCAAAACCTAGTCATGTCATGTGTGAACCCATATGGTTGAATTTTTTCCCTACATTCTCCTCATTTTTCAGTCTCATATTAACTTCTTATTTATTTATTGGAAAGTCTCATATTAACTTGTCCTTGCAAAAGTTGGCCGTAGATGGAATAGGCCCTGTTGGGTAGAGCTGTAGAAAAGTGATTATAATTTATACCTTAATAGCTTATAGCTTATAACTGTGAACATAAGCTGATTTTTGACTTATAAATTAAACTTCTCCTCCCCCACTCAAAGAATAAATTGATTTTTGACTTACAAAAAGTTATAAGCTGTATTGTTAAGTTGAACCAAACACATCAAAATAGTTTAAATTAAGCTAAAAGCTGAAATAAGTTAGAAATAAACCATGCCAAATAGGGCCATAGTTATTATTATAATTACCATTTCTTTTCATCTAAAGACTCTGGCTCCACTAGAATATCTCTAACTTTATTTATTTTTAATTAAATTTGAGTAAAGATTTAGGTTAAAAATTTTATTTGATACCAAGTGTTTCAACACTAAATTTTTAATTTTTATCAAACAATTGGTCAATTGGAAGGATGTTTGGGCAGTCATCCGGCCTAGTATAAATTTTTTTAAAATTTTTTCCAATCTAATCGTCCACCCGGTTGACTGGCCGATTATCCATCTGGTCATCTATCAATGGTAGCCTACGATATTTGATGAAATGTTGAATACTCCCTTGATTTGATAAAAAAAAAAGTAGTGCTCCTCTCATTTGATACCAATTTGGTATAATAGTTGGGACACTATTTTCATTAGAGAAGATATGAGCAAAAATGTTACTTTTAATATCTTAATTGATTGTCACATTATTGAATTTGAAAATTAAGTCTACTTTTCCATCTCGAATGGTAATGCTCATTTAAAATTAGTGAAATGTGACCCACGTTCACAATAAATGCAACCTATAAATCGGACACCATGTTGTGAATCTGTGAGAGCGTGTTCCAAATTTATTTTAATAATTCGAATCATTCATAGCATGTGATTTCTTAAGTAGATCATCCATAAAAAAATTCTAATTAATTAGACATATATAACCCATAATAAAATCACGTTTATGTCTAGAAAAAATAAATGGTAAGCATGATTTTGATAGTTTCTTAGGGTTATTATTTAGTTTGATCATAGAATTATACTTGTTTCATTAATTTTATTTTTTATATAGAAGATATACTCAACAAATTATAAATAATTTAAATTATCAAAGTATAATCGAATTAAATCAGTGTGACAGCACGAGTGATGTCACAGCACTAAGTGGGAAACGCAGGATTTATGCCTGGGACTGAATTACATGCATCTAAAACTGACAACTAAATTTTATCAAAAGAGTATTATATAAATACTTTTCACATTGTAAAATCAAAACAGAAATCAAAAGAGGAAAACTTTCCATCAATATTTACATTAAACACAAAATTATTTTTTAAAGAGAAAATATTTAGAAAAATTTATCCCTAAAGATTTACATCAAAAAGATGAAAATTGAATACTGTTTATTGATCCCTAGCATTCTTAATTAATTTTTTCTTCCAAAGTTCGTCTCTCTGTATTGTTATAAAAAGAATGATTCGACCCATTTTCTCATTTAACTTTACTATTTAATAGATGGTAGTATAAGAATAATATTATTTACACAATCTCATCATATTATATTTATCATATAATATATTATTATTCTTTTCTTTTTCTTTTTTAGGATTTACTATATATTATTACTATATTAATAACGAACACCACATTTTGTTTATCATGTGATATATTACCACTACATTAATAACATAAATAGTGAGATCCATTAAATTAAGGGCAAATTACACAAATAGTCCTTGTAGTTTGAGTTTTGTGTCACTTTGGTCCCTGACTTTTCAATTGTGACACATTTGACCCTAAATTTTGAATCTTGTTCCAAATAAGGACAATTGAATATATAATTAGATTTTTCAAGGATAAAATTGTTAATTTGATAAAATATAAACTAATTTGACAAAAATAAATGTCAAACAAATATTTTTGAATTTTAAAAAATTATTTCTACGTACTAAAAATAAAATTATATAAAATTGATAAAACTTTTAAACATTTATTTATTTTTTTTGCAAAATTAATTTTTATTATGTATTTGGATGATGATCATGTAAAATTAATTTTAAAAAATTAATCATGTAATTTTTATTAATTTTACATAATTTTATCATTGGTGGATACAAATAAATTTTAAAAAATTAAAAATATTTTTTTGACATTTATTTTTGTCAAATTAGTTTAAATTTTATCAAATTGACAATTTTACCCTTGAAAAATCTAATGATATTTTCAATTGTCCTTATTTGAAACAAAATTCAAAATTCAGGGTCAAATGTGTCACAATTAAAAAGTCAGGGACTAAAGTGACACAAATCCCAAATTATAGGGACCATTAGTGTAATTAACCCTTAAATTAATACAAAAGTAACATATCACATAATAAATAAAATATGATTATTATAGTGTAATTAGTAATACAATTGTAATGTAATGGTAGTAAAAAAATATTTAATATAAAATAATTAGAAAGGGCTAGGATTGTCTCCGATTCACTTTGTGGATTGGGCGGTACTGTTGGGTCCATGGGGTCTACAAGGGGTTCTATTTTGATAATCTGAACCACTTAATGTGTAGAGCTCGTCGAATATTTTATCCCTTTAAAAAATCATGTTGATTGGATATCGATAGTTACTTGATCGGATCATATTTTTATCAACAATTTATTTTGAAAATTATATTTACCATTAATAGAAATCTAATCCAATTAAATAACTATCGATATCTGATCAGCGTGATTTTTTATATACATAAAGTATTCGACGAATTCTATATATTGAATGATTCAAATTATTAAAATAAGACTTATCGTGAACCTCTATAGACTCAACAACACGTTAGTCCGACCTCGAATTGAAGAGCACCCGGCACAATTGGAACTGTGCTTGGTTACCAGTTTTCCAAAACATTTTTCAGAAAATTCTACTCTCTTATTTTCCGTGTTTTTTTGTTTTTACTGAATTTTTTTAATATTTTAAGTAATTTTTTTACTTTTTAAACACACCTAACATAAATACACCTAAAAAGTAAAAAAATTGTAAAAAAAATCTTTTAAAAATTCACTAAATACCAAAAATACAAAAAAAATACAAGAATTCAGTATATTTTTTGTATTTCTATGTATTTATTAATTTTTTAAAATATTTTTTCACAAATTTTTTACTTTTTAGATACCTCTAACTAAGGTGCATCTAAAAAAGTAAAAAAAATGTTTAAAATTTTAAAAATATTCACTAAAAACAAAAGAATACGAAAATCAAAAAACTCAGTTTTCAAAAAATTTAATCCAAAAAACTCAAACCAAACACACTGATTGCTATTGGGTTTTTCCAACTGATTCGTTTTTTGGGTGGGGCAATAATTTTTGACTCAGAGTGTGTAGGGCCACCGCCCATGCTCGTCCCCCCTTGTGTCGGCCTTTGACAGGACCCACCTCAAATCGCTATAAATCTACTTCTGTCAGTAATTTTCTCAACATCTTGCATTATTGAGAAAATATCTTGGTGCAATGCATTCTTATATCCCCAAACTCAAATAGCTCAGACTTTTCAAAGAAATGATCTTTAGGTGTGAAATAAATGCCACTTTCAAGTCTTAAAGTTGATGCAGATTTTTTGTTTTTTAATGTTGTTTGCAAATTATGTATTAAAAAAATATATATAAGTGATAGTGTGATGGGTTTGAATTATTTGCATCTGTGCTTGCAGTTAATTTGTATATTATTGTGATTAAGATTACAAATGGTAATTAAACACTTCACTTAATTTCATAATAATGAAAATAATGGAATTGGAATTGACAGGGCCAAGATGGGGTCGATATTATGTGGGCCCAATTCAGTTCATGGTCTGCTATGGTGCAGTTGTTGGTTGTACTCTTCTAGGTGGACAGTGCATGAAGGTCATTCTTTTCTTTTCTATTCCTCTTTCTTTTTTCTTTGGACACCTGAAAAATAAAAATAAATCAATAATACAATGTGAATATATAATAGTAAGTGACCAATTTTTGCATATTTTAAGTAATTTTCTTCAAAAATGATCATATTTCTAAATTTTGAAACCTAATTTGCTCAACTTCTCATGCATTTAGACATTTCATCCCAATTTCCATAGGCCACATTTGATTTTCAGATTATTTTTGTGGGGGATTGAATACTAAACATGGTCATTAAATTAATTCAAATTCAATTTAGAAGTATTCAAATGCAGCAAAAGTTTGAATTCTTTTATTTTTTTTGTTTTTTACAGGCAATCTACTTGCTATCAAACCCAAATGGGTCTATGAAACTCTATGAATTTGTAGTTATATTTGGAAGCTTCATGTTGATTTTAGCTCAAATACCATCTTTTCATTCATTGAGGCACATCAACCTTGTTTCCTTGGTACTCTGCCTTGCCTACAGCATTTGTGCAACTGCTGGTTCCATTTATATAGGTAAATATTGCCCCTATTTCATGACGTTTTCGTTTTCTATTTTCTGTTTTTTGTCTTAAAAAATATTGAAAATTAAATAACTAAATACATTTGATAAACTGTTTTACTCTTCAAATTTTGTGAAAATGAGAATAATCTGTTTACTAGTTTTTTTAAAACAAGATTTTATGTCCTCCCCATGACGACTTGCCTCTTTGACTACCTCCCTCTCCATCTGGCTAATTTGCCTCCTCCACCAACTCATTAATCATTTTATGTTTTTTTGTAAATAAAAAACTAGCAATGTTACAACATGCTACGTTTTAGATTCAACTCTAAAATCTCATGTCTTATTCTCTTAATTTTTCCTTTTTGGTAGGAAAATCATCCAATGCGCCAAAAAAAGATTACTCCCTGATTGGTAACACTGAAACTCGTGTTTTCGGTATCTTCAATGCCATTGCCATCATCGCCACAACATTTGGGAATGGAATCATTCCTGAAATCCAGGTTTCTTCAATCATTCTCAACCATTTCTTTCAACAATTCTGCTGTTATATGGCACATTTTCAATTACTAATTTTAATAAGAACATGCAACAAATGCACCCAGAGATTCTTTGTTCCCAAAATTTGTGTGAAACACGGACTGCCCATGGCAACAAGGATGATGCGCCTCAAAAAGATGTATAGTTTTGGGAGTTTTACTTCACCATTTTGAGGTGCACCATCCTACTGCCTAGAAGGGGCCCCAAATCAATTCATTTCTCTCTGTCGTAGTGCACTTTCTTATGAAATGATGAGAATTTTGACACAATTGTGCTACTGGGAGTGTACTGGGTACAAGAAAAGAAAACGAAAATTTTAAAGACAGAGAATCCCGTTCCTTTCCTATAGGATATATCTTTTGCTAAGTTGAGGGTATGTTTGACTTCATTTACAGGCAACACTAGCACCACCAGTAAAGGGGAAAATGTTCAAAGGACTATGTGTTTGTTATGCAGTAGTGACAGCGACTTTCTTCAGTGTAGCAATTTCTGGGTATTGGGCATTTGGCAACCAAGCTGCTAGTCAAATCCTCACCAACTTCTTGGGAGATGGGAAAGCTTTGGTGCCCAAATGGTTCATTTTGATGACAAATATCTTCACTATACTCCAACTATCAGCTGTTGCTGTGGTAACAACCTTTCTCCAACTATCAACTCTACCTAATTGCTAGTTGCTAAGCCTTCTTTACCAACCCTTCATACTTTTTTCAACTTCTTTCCTCTTCTATAAACTTCTTTTAAAATTGTCAAAATTGTTTTATGTTAGACTAGACTATCCTCAAAATTTAAATATATACCACTTATACTACACTACCCCCAAAAATTTATATATATATATAGAACAAAAAATTCAATAAAGATGAAAATAAACCTAATTTTATCACAAAAAAACCTATAAAAGTTGACTTATTTTGTCGTTACCAAATTTTATTTTCAAATTTTTTTTAAAAAAAAATTAGGCTTGTGTAGTCTAGATGGATTTAAAAAGTAAACCATTTTTACTAGATGACCTTGAAAAAAAAAAAAAAAACTAATTAATTAATTAAAATTTTAATTGAAGAAAAAAAAAAAAAAAAAAAAACAAAGCCAAATTTTTTCAAAAAATTCTATAAAAGTGGGTTTTAACTGATTTTACTAAACCTTTTTTATTTTATTTTTTATTTTTAAATTTCAATTTTCAGAATTATCTTGTTTAGATAGATCTAAAAAATTAAATTATTTTTACTAGATGACCCCGAAATTATATATATGTATTAATTTTTTTTTTAAAAGTTCATTGAAGACAAATCAAAAGCCTGTAACATTGATTTGTTTTTGTCTTTACTTAACCTTTCAAAAAAAAAATATATATATATTTTTTAAGATTGTCTAATATAGACAGACCTAAAAATAAACTATTTTTACTCCAAACAAATCATTAAAAACAAACTAATAAAAGCCTAAAAATTAACCATATTTATAAGCCCAATAATAATTCAAAACTAACTGCACTGTGTTTTACAGGTTTATTTGCAGCCCACAAACGAAGTGCTGGAGCGAACTTTTGCAGACCCAACGAGCAGTGAGTTCTCTGCCCGGAATGTCATCCCAAGGTTGATCTCTCGATCACTGTCTGTCGTCATCGCAACAACCATTGCTGCAATGCTTCCCTTCTTCGGCGACATCAATGCAGTGCTCGGAGCTTTTGGGTTTTTGCCACTGGACTTTGTTCTGCCTGTAGTTTTCTACAACTTGACATTCAAGCCATCGAAGCGAGGCCCGGTTTTCTGGATAAATATCACTATTGCTGCAGTTTTCGCGACAATTGGAGTCATAGCAGCAGTTGCAGCAGTTAGGCAAATAAGTCTGGATGCCAAAAATTATAGGTTGTTTGCAAATGTCTAACCAGAGGAATTTGTAAAATTTTATTTTCATTCTCTATATTACACTGAGAAGTATATATATAGGCACTCTACTCCTTTATGAGGAGGCTTCACAGGACAGTTCTCTTCAACATTCGTTGTCTTACCCCAATTCATATAATTGTTTTTTGTCTTACTTATAAAATTAAATATGGGTCAATTAAACTTTGTAGTATCTATGCATTTTTATTATAATCTCATTTTTAGTCTATTTATTTTTAATTATAACAGTTAACCCTTATATTTTAGATGAGTGTTTGAAGGTTTTTTTTTTTAGTGACTTTTTAATCAATTTTTTTTTTTAAAAATAATTTTAAAAGCTTTAGGCTTCTAGTATCTACTCAGACAGATTGGAAAAGTACTAGAAAACTAAAGCACCCCCCAAAAAATCAAAAATAGTTTGTTTGTTTGTTTTTTGTTTTTTTTAAAGATTTCCCTGCACAAGACAATCCAGAATATATATATATATTGACATAATTTTATAAAAAATTCACTAATTTTTTTTTTTAATTTTAAAAATGACTTATTTAGGTGTCTTTTTTAGTGATATTATTTTTTGCACTACTCAGGCCTCAATTGAAAATTTATTATTTTAATTAATTTTTTTTTATTTTTTTAAATAAAAATATACAAAAAAAATAATATAATAACTTATAATGATTTTTTAATTTTTTAACTATAAATCCAAATCCCAAAACGAAGTTCAATATGCATCAGAGCATCCGACCGCACATTTTATAGCTCTTGTACGAGCACAGAAATAATCTTCTCGTATTATCTTGTTGATCAAGTTTGCACTCCTCCAAACGTCGTCGCTTTGTCACCTGAAAACACAAACGTGAGTTAGTCGGCGGGTGCGTATTGGAAATCTCTCCGATGCCTAAGTCAGCAAATAGACAATAGACACACAAGCTCTGTGTATTCCAGAGTAAGAATTGGGATATCTGTCCATAGGTCCTGTCATGAGTTTTTATAGATTCTGCCTGACACAATCCTAGTAGGATTGCAACTCTCCTTATAAGAGTCATCTTAGGAATCACACTTCTAGTGAAGAGTGTCTATCTTGATAACACTCTACTCACTACCAACAAAGTGAGATGGTTTGCACAATCTCAGTAGGACTCCAACTCTTCTTAACAGAGTTCTTCTAGAAGTCTCATACCCAAGGATAATGTTTATCCTTAGAACACCCTCATCACTGCAAGCCAAGTGAGATGGCCACTCCCTTATACTCGGATATACATTCCTGACCGAGCTGCCTTATTTCGGTCCCCTATTATTCGGGCCGTGTGACCGGAAGCCAATTTACCGAATTGCACCCTGCCGAGCTACACATAGCTCGGCCCTCTCCATTGACAACATCTCGGTTCGATAAAGGGCTACTTTTAGATAGCTGGGTCTAGTCCCTAACAACCCATCTTTGACTGGCCTAGTGTCTTCTAAGCCCAAGACCGAGCTACATCAGCTCTTATCTCAACCCATTGCACGACCTAACTTCCAAAGAAGACTTTTCATAGCTTGGTCTAATTTGTTCACAAATTATCCTCTCAGCTCTATTTCTACATTTTATAGCTCTGTTTCACCACCTTAATAATTGAAGCCTCACACAGACAAACAAACCAAATAAAAACAAAAACAAAACAAAAGTAATGTTTCATTCACTAAAATAAAAGTACAATAGATTGGATCATTTCTTACTCTTTTTATGAAATGATAATTCTATGTACAATATATTTTTTTAATCAATTTTTAATGATATAGGAATATTTATACATAGCGAATTAGCGGATTCAATCCATACCTGAATATCTTGAATTCAAAAATAATGAACATGATAAGTGAATTACGTGCCTCTAAATCACCAGTTGGAATCCCAATAGTGAAGTGATACTACAATGCGAGTAACACCTACACAAATCACAGTACAAAGGCCTGTGTTCTTCAATGGCAAAGAGATTGAAAGTACATATATTTTTACCCACAATATTATGTTGTGCTTCCCCAATTCATTTCCATAATAATATGTATATTAATAAGTTTAATATATAAAGATATAGGTAACCATCCATCCTGATCCCAGATAAGATTAGATGGTAAGCTAAGGATAGCTTTGAATTTAAATTCAAATTAAATTTAGATGGGTCTTACATGGGTCATGGGTCATGCCACCATAGGCGTCCAAACCCGAGTCCGAAACTTGACCCGTTTACCAATATCTCCTACTTGCACATAGATTGGCATAACGCCGCTGCATCTCTATCTCAATCTGTCCAAATTTAGAACAAATGTTGGCCAATGGATCGTGTGACCACTGAGAATACTTACATGTGAGAGCTCTATACTAGAAACTTGAAGCGAGCCAAAATAGAGACATCAACCCAAAGATAACAAAAATAGTATATCATGTACCCCAGACCCATCTAATTACATCGGTTCAAAACATCTCTAATCCTTCAAAGAACACATTTGACCCTCTTAAATCTTGCAGTATATTCACACTCAATCGCATCCCATACAAACCGATGTGAGTTGTCAACAGTGAATATATAGCAGAAATGTAGAACTAAATGATCTTCCCTTCGCCTTCATGTCACTTAATTCATAAATGACCATTTTCCTAGTGATGTCCCTTAAGGCCGAATCATACATGACCGTAAACAACATACCATAGTAGCAGAACATCAATTCCTCACAACATAGTCAAAAGTCACAAATGGCACAAAGTAAGGTCATTGTAAAGTGGCCTTTAGGACTCACACGGTGAGAAAGTAGGGATCCATTCTCTCACCTCACTAACTGGATGGCAAGCACATGCAGTATGAAAAAATTCTATAGTGGAGTAAGTCTTTCGAAGAGTGATGTTAAACTCTATACAAAGTACAGATCTTAGTCTAGTCACTTCTAAGTGCATAGGTCGCTTTTAGCGCCTAACCCAAATTTTCTATTTTTTCACTTCCAAAGCGCCAAATGAGATTTCGCATCTAGCTATACATAATAGGCACACCATAGGCTTTGTGGGTACTATTTTCCATGTTTGATCCTTAATAGGACCTCATCTTGGCTCCAACTAAGGTGATATAAATTGTGGAATGAAATCAAGTTTATGACACTATTAGGAGTTTTGACTGCTAAAAGAATTCCATAAGTCAAACAAACACATTCCTTGAACTTGAAGAACAATCGTAGTGAAGAATCACAGGATTATTTTTCAATTGAGTTGGATTTTCCGATAGTCCCACTTGTTAAATCCGATTCTTCTGCCAAAAAGGAGCTTCTATCAATTTCTAAAGCCTTGAATGTTATTTCCGTGATTGACTTCAAGAAAACCGGTGCACAAGGCCACATTGTATGTTTTCTTGATTATTTGCCAATTTATAGTCTACTCACAAGTATACAACTTTGTGTTTGATGCAAATGGATTGAAACTACATATAAATGAAAAAATGATGGTTAGATTGCAAAGATATTCAGGTTAAAATGATATGCTTCAATCTATAAACCACTAGTCTCATTCTTGCTTGCTGTCAAGTGCCAAGGGTGATTGCTCGTGTGAGTGAACCAATCTCACTTGCTAATATCTAATCTATTTATTCTGTGTGCTAATTTACAAACCATATCAATAAGCAGTAAACATATATGTAAAAGGGCAAATCATAGTAATAGTCCCTGTAGTACACATTTTTTTTTTCATTTTGGTCCCTGTTGTTTCAAGTTGATCAATTTTGCCCTTTAATTTTACAGATTGTGTCATATTAGTCCAATAAATAACGGCAGTTAAGTTTGATGGACAGAAAATCAAATAATATTTCAATTTGGTCCCTGTAGTTTACAGGATGTGTCAATTTGGTTCCTGTTGTTTTAACTTTCCTATAAACTACAAGGACCAAATTGACATATCTTGTAAATTATAAGGACCAAATTGAAACATAGTTTGATTTTCTATCCATCAAACTTAACTGCCGTTATTTATTGGACTAATATGACACAATCTGTAAAATTAAGGGGCAAAATTGATCAAATTGAAACAACATGGACCAAAATGAAAAAATGAGTAAACTATAGGGACCATTTGCATAATTTACCCTATGTAAAAACAAATATGAATACTGATGGTATAAATATCCCATAAAGTCTTTTTTTTTGGTAATAAAGATGGAAATTTGATTGATAATAGTTAAGCAGTTACATTTCTAGGGTAAAAGGTACCCCCAGCGTCTTCAAAAACTTGAAGTGAAATACAATTAGGAATAGAGGAAAAAACAAGTAGACCATCATGATTGAATCCTTCGTTGGCAAGCAAATCTGCGCATTTGTTTCCTTCTCGGTAGGTGTGGCTAATAGTCGGGGTTCCGAGGTGGTCCAGGAGGTACCTGCAGTCATGAATGAGATTACTAAGTTGATGACAATGGTTGGAGTTTCCAAGAATGAGATTTTGTATGATGGTAGCATCTGTTTCCACTTCGATTCCTGTGAGGTTAAGGTCAAGAGCAAGTTTAAGACCATCTCGCATGGCCCAAAGTTCAGCTTCGATATTGGATGAGTGGCCAATGTTGCGGCAGAAACCAGAAATCCATTTACCCGTCCAGTCCCTAATGAGACCACTGGCAGCGGCAAAGCCAGGATTGTTTTTTGAAGCACCATCAGCATTGAGTTTGAAAAGGCCAGGTTTGGGTGGGAGCTAGGAGATAGCGGGTAGAGGAGAGGGGCGTGGTTGCCTGGGTAGAGAGAGATGTTGCCATTTGATAGCGGAAGCAATGGCCAAGGAGGGGGTGAGCAAGTGAGGGCTGGGCGTAGAGAGACACCAAGAATTGCGGTTTTTCCAAATGAACCAGCAAGAGATGGGAAAAAGGACTGACCAGTCTGCAGATGAGCTGTGGGTTAGGTTGGAGGTACAGTTGGATTTAATCCAGACATGAAGAGAGTGGGGGAAAGAGGGAGTGGCATTGGCTGGGAATTGGAGAGCATCCCAGAAGTGTTTGGTGAAAATGCAATCCCTAAGGACGTGGGTGGTAGTTTCAGGATGGGTAAGGCAGCGAGGACAGATAGAGTCACTGGTGATATGGCGAAGAAGGAGGTTGTCTTTGGTACTAAGGCGTTGGTGAAGAGTGAGCCAAAGGAAATGGGATATTCTAGGTGAAGTTCGACTCTTCCAAAGCCAAGTCCAGTTATCAAAGGGAGGTGATAGGGAAAAGGGTTTGGAGTGGAGGTAAGTGGAGCTGGAGGTAAAGGACAAACCATTGGAGTGTGGTACAAGAGAGAAGGTTGGTGATACAAGGTGGGAGAGAGAAAGAGAGTCTATCTAGGTTCCAGGAGGTAACCTCCCAACAATCTCTAACCAAAAGGTGGTGGTCAGCGAGGGTGAGGGGCCCTTTGATGAGGGATCTAAGTGGGCCAGGGCCTAACCAGTTGTCAAACCAAAAGGATGTATGGAGGCCATTGCGAATGAGGATTTTGGAGCCTAATTGGAAGAGATCAGCCCCTTTGATAATTCCTGTCCAAGTGGGGGACTTAGACCGGGGCTTGGAGTTCAGAACTTTAGCCCAAAGTTTATGTTTTTCAGAGTGAAGTCTCCAATTGAGCTTGGCCATGTGGACTTTGTTTACTAGGCTAGCTTGTCTAATACCCAACCCTCCAACTTTTTTAGGTTTTGCTACGTTATCCCAACAGATGGAGTGTATTTTCTTTTTTTCGGATGTGGTACCCCAAAGGAAGTCCCTATTGAGTTTGTCTATTTTATTGGTAACAGACTTAGGGAGATGGGTGCATTGCATGACATGGTTAGGAATGGCTGAATTAACAGCTTTGATAAGGGTGACTCTGCCCGGGAGGGATAGTAATTTGGATTTCCAACCGGTCAATTTATTTTGGATTTGTTCAACGATGAAGGAGAAGGAGTTGGCGGATGGCCGATTGTGGTGGATGGGGCAACCAAGGTATTTCCCAAGGTTGGTGGTAATCGGGATTTAGAGTTTGTTGGCAAGGTGGGTCTTGGCATTATCATCCAAGTTGGCAGAGAAGAAGACTTTGGATTTGCTCAGATTGATTTTTTGGCCTGATTTGCAACAAAAGTCATTAAGGATAGAGGCTATGATTGAGAAATTTTCTTCAGTGGCTTTCCCAAAGAGGATTAAGTCATCAGCAAAGAACAAGTGGGATAAGGTTGGACCAGATCTACTGATTCTGATGGGTGACCACAATTTTTGGTCACAGGCTTGGGTGATGGCAAGGGACAAGTATTCCATGAAAAGGATAAAGAGATAGGGGGAGAGGGGATCACCCTGACGAATATCGCGAGAAGGGGAGAAGGTGTCTGTTGTGCCACCATTGAACAAGATTGACATGGTAGACGAAGAAATGCAAGAGAGGATGATGTCAATCCAAAGCTTTGGGAAATTGAAGAAAATGAGTATGTGACGAATGAACCCCCACTCAAGTCTATCGAAAGTCAAATGTATGTGTTCAACTCAATCCATACTAATTTGGAGGGCAAGTGATTAAGGATGTTGGCCACAGTCAATAAGGCATGTCCCCAATAGGAAATGAGAAGATTAGCTTGCGCCATCATCGATCTAACCATTTCTAGCAATGTACGATTCTTTCACTCCGCTATACCATTTTGCTACGGAGTGCCAAGAATAATTAATTGCCTAATAATCCCTTTTTTTCTTCACAAAGCATTTTGAATTGCTCAGATAGATACTCGCGCCCATAGTTATTCCTTAGAGCCTTAATGCTCTTGTCTAATTGATTCTCAACCTCATGGACATATTATCTAAAGCAATCTAATGCTTCTAACTTGTGAGAAATCAAATAGACATAGCCATAGCGCGTACAATTATCTATAAATGTGATGAAATAAGGGGCTCCATGTCTTGCCCTCACATTCATTGGTCCACAAATGTCTGAATGAATAAGCTGTAATGGGATAGATGCCCTTTTAGCTTTCGCAAATGGTTTCCTTGTTGATTTTCTAACAAGATAGTGCTCATACGTGGGCAAAGTGACTCTAGCGAGTGGACCTAGAAAGCCTTCTCTAGCCAATCTAGTCATCTTGTCTTGCCCAATGTGGTCTAATCTAGCATGCCATCTCATAGAATCATTATCACAAACATATGCAATATAAGAAATAGAGCCATTGGCATTATTATCAAAACTAGAATCATCCACATCTAAAATCAATAAACCGTCTAAAAGATAACCAGAACCATAAAAAACTATACCTAAATAAATGCTGACATTTTTATTCTCAAAACGAAAGGTAAAGCCTCATCATGCTAACAACTGAAACTAAGTTTCGTCGAACATCTGGAGCATAAAGAACATCGTGAAGATACAAGGTGCGCCCATGTTGTATCTCTAGTTTGTACTTGCCAATGCCAATAACCTTTACGTTGGACTCATTCCCATGTAAAATTTTCTGCTTCCAGAAACCTCACCTTTCAGTTCTCTTCTCCTCTTAATTTTAGATTCGTGCAACACTCTAGACTCTACAGCCAAATCCTATGAATGAAGTTCCTCTACGGTAGCTTTCAATTTAGACCCTATATTCCCAAAGACCTCTACGTTCCACCTCTTTAGTTCAATCTTGAGTGATTGCAGCTTCTTGAAGACTTTATACCCTACACACCCAGACACCTGTGCTTGTTCCCAAGCATGTTTAACAACCACAAAAAAAGTAGGGTGAGTACACCAAGCATTGATGAATCTAAATGGGTTTGGACCCTAATTTCTCTCATCTTCCATCAATAGTATTGGACAATGATCTGATAAAAATCTAGGTAATCCCCACAACATGAAGTTAAACCATTCCATCCATTCAACATTTATCAAAAATATGTCTAACCTACTCCATTTATCCTCATCATATGCATTGCACCAAGTGTACCTCATCTCTAACATTGGTAGGTCTACCATTTCCATTTTATCTATAAAATCTAAGAAATCTTGCATGCCTCTATCTCTCCTTAAGCAACTAGTTCTTTTAGATAACACAGCAATCTCGTTAAAATCACTCTCGATACTTCAAGGTTTTGGAAACCCTTTTTTTAGACTAATTAAACATTCCCACAAGCTTCTCCTATTGATAATATCATTTGGTGCATAAATATTACCAATAACACAATCTAAACTATGGTGAATCACACCTGAAAGAAGGATAAAGTTTTGATTGCTGCAACAATCAACAACTTGAAATATCTCTGGATTCCAGATACAAAGTAAGCCCCAGCACTACCATCTGAATCAACTTCTAAATATTCCATTGAATCACTATGCCATAAGGACTTGTAAAAACCCCGACCCATGATTAATGTTAATTCGTGGTTAATTATGCCTAATAAGTAATTAAAGTGGAATTTTGTATCATATGTTACCTTACTTGTGTTTCTATCTATTTAATGTAGAAAGATTTGTTCATGTCTTCGTTTGGGTTTGCGAATTGAAGGCCTTATCGGCCTCCGGTTTAGAAATTGACTTGATTTATGTGTTAATTAGAATTTTTAGAATTTTATGGTAGGTTTAATTAAAATTCGATTCGGAATGATTAAATTAGAATCATTTAATGTCCACTTGATTAGTTTGATTAACAATTAATTACACTATTATCTAAACCTATATAAGGCACCCATTTGTACCATCACTCAACCTCTTCCTTCATTGTGATACACTTTGAGCCTATACAAACAAACCAACATGAGAGAGAGAGAAAGAAAGAAACCAAGAGTGAGAGTTTGACATCAACACTTGTGGTTGGGGAGAATCTGCTAGAATTGAAGGAATTGGACTTAGAAATTCAAGAATCAAGCTTCTAGCTCTCATCTTGACAAGCCTAGGTAAGAATCCAACCCTTAGATTGAACAATTATGAGGTGTAAGATATAAACTCTAGAGATTTGAGTTGATTAATGCAAGAATTGAATTAGAGATGAAGAGAATTAAACCATACCATGCATGCATGCATGCATATATCATGGCATTTTAAGTTTGATTCTATAGAATTCTCACATGCATGTATCTATCTTGACTAAGTTTTGAGAATTCATCATAATCCTTACCGTTTGACCTTAAATAATCAAGTTATGAAAAGCCTTAGTTCAAAGTAATTCATGCACGTCATGTTCATGGCATATTCATAAAGTTCAAGTTTGAGTTTTGCATAATTGACATGGTTTTGGGCTTGATTTCATGAAATAATCTTCAAATCATGATATTTTACAAGTTCTTAAATGTTTTTTGGAATTTTCGCCCAAGAAGATGAGTTTTGAGGTGTGAAATTCGAGTTTAGAGCTTGGGAGTGCAATCTGAAAATTCCAGATTCTGAATTTCTACTCGAGCGATAGATTTTGCGCCTGAGCAGCCACCTTTGTTTTTATACTTCCACTCGAGCGACCTGAAGTCCACTCGAGCATGAAATGCATGCTCCCAGAAGTTTGCATGTTTTGTAAATCGCTCAAGCGACAAAAGTTGCGCTCGAGCGAGGACATGAGTCTCGCATTCGAATGAGAGTCGAGCGCCCATCGAAGGGAGATTTCACTTAACCAGTACTTCTGCAAGGTTTGCAGAGTGCTCGAGTGAGAGAAGTTGCGCTCGAGCATCTCTTCACATGTTTGCATGTCCGCTCGAGTGAGAGAAGTTGTGCTCGAGGGGGACCCCTATTTTTAGTGTTTTTGACCAAGTGTTTCTAAATGCATTTTTGTATCCTCATTGCATCCTAGGCATTCCTAGGCCAAGATTAAAACACTCTAATAAGGATAAAGAAGTAGAAACACATCAAGATAAGAGAGGATTAAGTTAATGTTTTTGGGTATGTAATTCAGTATGTGTTTGTTCTGTAACTGTGTAGGTCACGCGCCATAAGACCTCTGATTTGCCCATTCTGTCTGTTTGCCTTGGAGCCATCTGTTAATCGTAAGTAATAACTCTATAAAGTTATGTTTAACTTTAATTATTTTCTGATGCTATGAAATGATCAGTTTTTCTGAAATGCGAAGTTTTGTATAAATGAATGATTGTCCTTATTTTGAAAAGTATTCGTGGCAACAATTCCATGGCTTAAAGGTGTTATTCATACCCGGTCCGGAGGTTTCTTTGTGGAACTGATAAGTTATCTGTACCCAGTCAGAGGTTCCTTTGTGGAACTAACAAGTATTCCGTACCCGGTCTGGAGGTTCCTTTATGGAACTAACAAGTTATCTGTACCCGGTCAGAGGTTCCTGTATGGAACTGACAAGTATGACCCTTGATGCTTTGTATGTGATCTATTAGCGCTAACGGATGTAAGATTAAGTATGCACTCTAATTCCTGATATTGACTTGTAAAAGATTGTGAATGTAAATTTGTTTCTGAAATGAAATCTAAATTTTAGACTCTGTGATGGACATCATTCATTAAAATTCTTTACTTCGTTATTATTCACTGGGCTCCCGCTCACTATTTATTTTATGTATGGAGGTAAGCAAGCGCGCGACCAGGCCTAAGCTACGGCTTGGAGTGTTGAGTTAGCTAACCCCTATGCCTCCCGAGGAGGTTCCCTTTTGAAATCTGATCAAGTTTTGAGTCTTTGGGATTTTTATACTTTCTGATGTTTATGTTTGATCTGAATATGTTTGGAAGTTTTGTGTATATGACTCTAGTGTCGTATGACTAATGCACTTTTGATGTCACACACACACACACACATATATATATATATATATAAATATAAGTCGTTTCGAAAATTTCTATCCCATGTATGTTTGCACAGCTCTGTGGACTATGTATATTTTGTATATTTGCTTCCGTAGCCCCTAATTATATGTTATTATGTTAAGAGGCCTTGGGTAATCCAAGGATTACTGGCCAGTTACAACACTAAACCAGTATAGGCGGGTTCGGATTATGACAGGACTGTACAAATTAAATTGATAATCTTGATTTCTTCATTTCTTGAAATAACACCATATCTACCATTTTCTCTTTAAGTACAGCCTTCACTCTTATTCTTTTTTCAAGTCTACTCAACCCTCTAACATTCAAAGATTTTATCTTCATGATAACCAATCAAAATGCCTCTACCATCCGTAAGTGCTGCCTTATTACTCAGCATTTGCCCTCTGTAATTTCCATATTTCCGTATCTTTCTCCTCCATTTCCATGATTTTGTTAGTCACATTAGAATCAATCCCTAATGATTTCCCCATCTGTATCGTGGCCATAGCTTCAATAACCAGGTTTCTTTTACGAAGTGATTTGCTGGAGTGTAAAAGTGAAGAAGAGAGTGTAGCTGCGGCTGCGGCTGCCTTGAAGATTGCACCTCTTTGAAAACCCATTCTTGTCCAGATTTCTTGCTTTCCCCTTCTTCTATTCTTTGGCCTTCCTCTACTTTCTGAACCACAAAAGGACTTGGTGACCCCTCTAAGCTGGCCCTGGGAAGTGCAAAGTTTGCTGGACGATGAGCCCAACACACCATGCCTAAAGCTTTGCGATTAGTGGGCTGAGGTAGAGGATACAGTTGTGTTGATCCAATTTTGTTTATATATTTGGACTTCACACACCTTACATAGCCCATCATTAACCAACATGGGCTTGCTTAAATTTACATTACTGTCCAACACAACTTCAAGATTGATTTTGGGCCTATCTATGTCTGGTCCATTTAGACTTTGTATGAATCCAGGTGAACTAAAGCATTCATCAACTCTACCTTTGCCTACATCTGACCCACATACTGAGTCCTCCACCATGCATGTATTGTTGTTTGCTGTATTGTTCCAATTTCCCATGTTCAGACACGTCTTATTGACCTTGGAAACTGAGTGTGAGGCATGGGATTTGACAGCTTCTAGATTTTCCAATCTACCTTGGCTTACCTTGGACTCCACCTTGTCACCGGCGGCCACAGTCTGGTCTTCTCCTTCACCATGAAACTGGTTCTCCACTTCTTTGTTGATAGAGATATCCTCCCTGAATCGACTACCTTCACATGAACATACACCATTGCAAGCTGCAGTTACAATTTTCTGTTCTTCGCATACTCGGATCGGAAATAAACACCCATTGCACTCTAAATTTATAACTTTATTAATCAGATTCATATGTGATGTTGCAATACGAATCTTTCCACATATTAAAGATGTCATAGCTGATGTGCTCTCATCAATGGTTGTCACTACAACCCAGATTTCACCAATTCTGGTAAATGTGATGTTGTTCCCTAGATTTAAGGGCACCCCGTAACAGCTTAGCCATATATGACTCTCTTGTTCCATTTATAAGCCTTTCCTCTATTTTGTTGTGGAATCACACAAATCATTCATCCAATCCCCCAAGATGTGGCTCCTATTTTTCATGTCATCTATCGAATTAAAAGTTAGAATGGCCTCTCTGCCTCCTCCTTCACTTAGCTTAATATTCTTCAGATTTCTACCCCAAAAACTCCTTCCTGAATTCCGTGAAGGAGCAGTGGGCCTTAAGTTTGACAATTATGCTCTGGTACAGCTAGCCATTACCGACTTCAATGGTTTTAATTACAACATATGTTTTATTAATTCCTTCACCTTTAACCACCTCTGCATATGATTTGCTTCCCATAGGCTTTGAACCATTTGCCATCATCAGTGCCCGTGGTCTGTGTGGCATCTGCTCCTTTACAACCTTCTCCCGAGTCTTGTCAAACTCTGCTTTCTTAACAATTAGTGATCGGTTTTCACACCAAATCCCATTTGCTTTTTGGATAGCTATTTGAGCTGCCACCACGCAATCATACCTTACAAACCCAACCCTTGACTGCGTTGTTTTTCATCTTTTATTCGGTATGAAAGCATCCTTAACGATTCCAAAATTGTTAAAGAGATTGAAGAGCCCTTTAGGATCCATTGATTCTAGAATGTTATCTAGGAACAAGGTCTGCATACCTGACCTGCCATTACTTTTTCGCCACTGTCTTCGTCAAAAAACAAGTATCCACCCTCCCTCTCTTCACCATTGTCATTGTCATCAATAATCATTTTCTCATTTTCATTTTGAATAATTCTTTATCTTCTTATTTGAATCTAAATTTTTCATATTTCTATGTACTATTTAAATTTAAGATATATATTTCAATCCCTCCTCCCCTTTTTTTTGGTCATGAATCTAATTGGTTTAATATATATATTAGGTGTCTAAGAAAATTGCAAAGTATTTTGAGTTGCAAAACTTTCACTTTGAAGATGTAGTATAATACATCTTATTCTTAATTTTGTATCTGTTGTTGTTCACTGGATTATAACGTCAATTGTTATGGTAATATGAGTTTGTAAGTTGTGAGACATTATACATGTATATGCGACAAATGCATTTTAATAAAATATTTCTACCAAATTTGTTACAATTGAAACTCACATGATTTTCCTAACAGGTGCTATAAATTTTTATTTACTTTTTTCCCCATATTCATCTTTACAAACATTTTCATTTTTGTTGATTTAGTTTTTGAGTTCTTTCTCTTTCTTTTACTTTTGACAAATAATCGTTAAGCTTTGTTAGTATATCAATCTTTCAATTTTTATTTTTATTTTATTGGAAAACATTTTTTTTTTCTTATCATTGGGTTTATATATGAAGATTAGCATTACTCTTCATTGGAATCAAAGGTTTAACATGCTACTAAAATATATATAAATATAATCAAAGCTAAAACCATACTTATCTGTATAGTCCTGTGAAAACACTGTTCTTATGAGTTGATATGGCTCATGCCCCCTTAATGAAAAGGCAACCCTATCATAAGCAAGGGCTGCTTCATAAGCAGTGTCAAATGTCCCAAGCCAATGTCTTTCTTTGGTTGAAGGGTCTCTGATTTCAGCCACGTAACGGCCCCAAGGCCGCTGCCTGACGCCTAGGAACTGCCCCAGCTCGCTTTCTTCTGTCGGCCTCTTCTCTCACTAGGTGGTGGTGGTGATGGTGTTTTGGTTAGAGAAAAGTCAGTTTGAACTGGGCTTGGTTTGAAGCTATTGAAGGGTTTAATTGTGTATTTGAAAGATAAGAGATTAAAGCAAATTATGACAAAAGAAAACCCCAGCAAGAAATTGTTTGTCTTAGCAACTTAACATTCACAGTGTTTGGTTCACTTTTGGTTCCCATATAAGAAAACCCTAAACAAATAGCTCTATTATAAAAACCCCTTGAAGTAAGCATATAATGAAAATCTTTAAGTAAGATTTTACATAAACAAACACTAGTCTTAGCCATTATTACCATACTATATGCCAAGCAATCTGTACATATAGAGCCAGCAAGATATATAGTTAACTTTTTTTTTTTTGAACAACAAAAAAGGCCCTTTATTGATGTTGAAACCATACAAACATATGAACATCAAAGAAAGGATGAGGAAGTACAAAGCATCAAAGCATCACCAAACGATCCCAATTAGGTTGGCACCGCAAAGAATGCCCAATCATTTACAAGAACACCTCAAGGTTGATGAGAATACAACCAAAGATACAAGACCAGCCCAATAACAGTAGGGTAGTAACAACAAAACAAATATAAGCAATCTACTCACTACAAAAAAAAGGGCCTTTGGTGACAGATTGATTTTGTCTCCAAACATCAAATTTTCGTCACTAAAGTGATCTGCGACGAAAAAAATTTGTCACCACGATTGTGGCCTATAAGTTGTCGCTGAAAGTACCTGGTGACGAAAAACAGTTTCTTCGCCTATGTTTCATTTTTGGGGATGAAATGTTTCGTCTCCAAATGTTGCATTTTTCGTCCTCTAAAACATCAATTTCGTCACCAAAACTAAATAATATTTTATTTTAATTGTTTTTGGCGACGAAATATTTCGTCACCAAATATATTTTAGTGACGAAAGTTTTACTCACCAATGATATGGATTAAGGTGACAAAAAAATTCGTCACTAAAATAAGTAGAAAAGAAAATTATTTGATTACAAAAAACATTTTGTCACCAAATATTTCAATTTAGCGATGAAATATTCAACAAATGTGACAAAATTATTCGTCATGTTTTTTGAAAACTAATAGTGACATTTTTCATTTCGTTGCTAATAAAAATTAAAAAAATTTAAAAGGGGGTACTATTTTCATATTAAATTTTTTCTTTTCAGTAAAAATTGCCTGTACATTTCAATAACCTGTTCAATAACCTGTGCAATAACCTGTCTGATGGCCTATTCAATAACCTGTTCAGGCATCGTTTGGGAAGCAAGATTTGAGGTTTTTTTTGGCTATTTTAGCCACAAAAAACAAAATAGGCTATTTTAGCCACAACAAACAAAACATCACATCCAATTCATAATCATTACACTTTTCTCTCACAAAAAAAAGTCAAAAAAGCTAAAAAGTCCTTCCCAAACCAAGCTTTTTAGCCCAGGCTAAAATAACCAAAAAAGTCAAAAAGCCAAAAAGCCAACCCACTTCCCAAACCAAGCTTATAAAATATCTATTACAAATCAATACAAAAATCTGTTCATTTTCATAAACATCACAATCGAATTTCAGCACTATCCACAAAAATACAGTATGAACTGCATGCAGATTATAAACATGTCTTCTAATATCCACAAAAAACATATCTAGTAATATCCACAAAAATATAATATCAACCCCATGCGGATTACCAAACACGTCTCCTAATATTCACAAAAAAATGTCTACTAATATCAACAAAAATAAAATATCAAGTGTGGATTACCAAACATGTCCTGTAATGCCAACAAAAATATAAAATTTACAACACAACCAAAATACATGTAAGGTAATATGAATAAAAACACAAAATGAGCTAGCTTCTGCTCTCCAAATTATCAAACATGTCCATATCAAATCTCCAATTTGCAAAAAAATGAAACACAAAAAAAAAAAAAAAAAGAAAAAAGAAAAAAGAATGCAAGTTAGACAATTATTATCTTATCAATTAAATATACAATTTAACATGCATTTTTCGACTTAGTTTTCAAATCGGGAGTCTGGTGCTAGTTCCGTAAGTTTCCACAACTTACATTGGTCTCTCCCGAGATGTTTGAGGTGTTCCTGGGTATTCCCGTGCCTGTTACACGATTTTGGCCTCCGATGGCCTATTTACAAGCTTAACTGTTGGAAAAATTCATTTTTGGACTTAGTTTTCAAAACAGGAGTCCTGTGTGTAGACACCCCATTTTTGACTGACTTTAAGACTCAGATGTCATTGATTGAGCGCTCGGTGATTGCGCATGTTGTGCTCGTTTCGAGGTTTCAGAGTTCTTGGCTGAAAGCCTCACCTTCGGACCTCGGGACTCTTTGTACTTTGACTCGGTCTGCGGACTAAGTCTTGTTTTCTCTTCTCGGAGGGAGGAAGAGGTCTTGTAGACCATCTCTCAGTGGTCGTAGACTACTTTTCGTGGTCGTAGGCCACTGTTCCCGTTTGGAGACTAGTTTTTAATTTTCAAAGCCGTCAGCCATGCGCTTCGGTTCGGGACCGCTTAACATTCTCCGTTTGGCACGGTTTTTGGGACACACCTTGTTTCCTCTATCTAGAGAGACACTGTGGCCCGGAAGACCACTTTTGTGGTCGCACGCCACTTTCGGTGCCCAACAGCCAGTTTTCGAGGCACTCGGCCGCGCGCTTTGCCTCCCGAACTCCCGTTTTGCATCCGTGTTGGTTCTTTTTTGGCATGAACCTTGTTTTCCTTGTTTGGGAGGTGGTACAAGGGTGGGAGACCACCTTTTCTCCTTGAAGACCACTTTGCCCCGCCAGCCTATTTTTCTTGCCGGGAAACTGGTCTCCTTGATCTTTGGGCCACATTTACTGGTGTCCCACCACACCACTGGCTTTTGTTTCAGTGTGGAGACCACCAATTACCCCTGGAGACCACTTTTTTTTTTTGGAAGACCACTTAGGGTCGTCGGCTGACCACTAAAAGTAGCTGGCCGACCACCTTTTCTAGTCGGCCCCTTTTCTCCTGTTTTGTCTGTTTGAGTGGGTGCCAGCTGTGACAGCTGGAAGGCACAGACTGTATCCTCCATACACGTGTATGGAGGATTTTGAGCCTTGTTTTTAGCTTCTTAAAGAAGCTTTGGCCTTGTTTGTCTATAAGAGAGACCCTCCCTCTCCTTGAACTAGGTTCTGAAATTTACAAAGGCAAAAATATATATCTCTCTCTATATCTCTACATTTTGGGTTCAAAAGGGTGTGGTTCTTGACCCTTTTACACTACACTTCATAGCCATACACTTCCACCATTGATTTGAGGTTCTTGGAGGTTGTTTTTAGAGGTTAAAGAGCTAGTTTTTGGTCCCAAAGTTTGCTGGTTTTGCTGAGCTTCAAGGGTAATCACTTTTCCCTCTTTTAAGCATTATTTTGATCCTTCTCTTAGCCTCATTTGCATGCTTATTTGAGATTTGTTGTCAACATAAAAAAGGTTCATATTTAAGTGATTTTCATGTTTGTTTAAGGCTCTTTTGGTGTTAGGGGTCATCTACCCTCTTGCATGCTCTATTTAACCTTGTTTTGAGCCATGCCATGAGACCTTTGTATTGAGCTTTGCTTGGCCCTTTAGCCACTGAAATCCAATGGATTTTAAGTGGTTGGCATATGGTTTTGAGGGCCAAAATCAGAGAGGGGTGACCCTCTCTCTTTTGGCCTTGTTTGCTTGCATTTTTGGCTTTCCAAGGGAGCATACATTTCCACACTTCCTAGCCTTTGTTCAGGCCCTTTTTAGTGACTTTTAGGACCTTCCTGGACTCTGTCTATGGCTGGTTTGGTCACCTTTTGTTTGCCTCTTGCATGTGTAGAACAATCCCTTGCATAGCCTATCAAAGTAACACCTCATTCTTGCTTGTATTGGTCGTGTTTCAGTGGGTTTTTGGCCATCATTTGGCATGCCATAATTCTATTTTTGGCTGGTTTGGTAGCCTATGATATGCTTCACATGCTTGTAGTGTAAATCATGTTCACTAGCTTATAATGCATGTTGTTTTGGCCCTCTATGCTAGCATATTTTGGCCATGCTCCAAACTAATTTTGTTTATATTTTGGGCTGCCTTAGCTCTATTTTGAGGTCCCTTGGTCGAATGATGCTTGCCATGTATGGTTGTAGTGTAATAGCCTTGCTTAGCCTTGAGTTTTGAATCCCCTTGCATGCTTAACTTGAGGTGTTTGTATGTTTTAGCATCATTGAGCATGATATTTCAGAGTTTATTTCTTGGTCATATTCTCATGTTTGCCACTCTTTCAATGTGTTTGAGAGTTATATCATTATACCCCATTTATGAGCCTTTGCATGGAGCTTCATTCTTATGCCTTTCAAGCCACCATCTTGGCTCGTTCTGCCACTTTTTTGGGCTTGCTTAAGGTCTGTTTGGAGTTGGTTTTGTCATTTGAGCATCGCCTTGGATGCCTCTAGTGTAATGTGCTTCACTAGCTTTGGTACTTGAGCCTTTCAACATGCATTGTGTGAGTTGTTTGCATGATTTGGAGCCATTTTGTATGTCATTTCAGAGCTGGAAAATGAGTCATTGTATACCATATTTCATCCTTTCAATGCTTTTGTAGGGTTGCATTTTGTGTCCTTAGGCTTAGGTCCTTGCATTATGTATGTTTGCATGAGTTTCGGAGCCTTGTTTTCATCATCTTTGGCCAATGATTTTGGTGTGGTTGAGGCCCATTCATTTTGGTTTAAGTCCATTTTTGCATTGAGTATGCCATTGTATTCCATAGCATTGAGTATGCCACATTGTCGCATGATTGATCATTGCATTGTGCATGCCTTGTTCATCTCATTATGTATGTTAGTTCTTAGGTGCATTGTGTATGCTAAGTACCACGTGCATTGAGTATGCCATTATTAGTTCATAGCATTGTGTATGCTAGTTGCATGTTTGTATGTCATCCTTTGCATGTTTGCATCACTTAGTTGCATAGCATTTAGGTTGCATACTTAAAGGCGCATTGTGCACGCCATTGTTTGTTGCATTGTGTTCGGAATAGGAGTCAGTCCGAACATGGGAAACGAGGGACATTTCGTACTCAAAGTGACGAAACGTGCCTCGATTCCCGGTCGCCGACACTCTTGACTACCTATGACGGAGTTGTTGGCTTTAGGTGCTTGTATGTGCATTCATTTCACATTGAGTCGTGCAATTCGACTCCTCGGCCATCATTTATCGAGATGCATGACCGGTGGCCCGAGGGTCGAGGACTACACTCCCTAGAGCTTATGCAATGACGGGGAGAGTGGTCATGCACACATGTGTTGCAAATACCTTGTCGTGCCTTTCTCTTTCCCTTTGTTGCAGAAAAACAGAATCCAGGAGAAGAAACTGGTCGGCCGACCAGGTTTTCTGGCAGGCCGACCACCTTCTTTGGTTTCCATCACAAAAGGTGGTCGGTAGTTGGTCTCCCATGCCCATAAGCTGGTCGGCAGCCTTTCCATAGTTTCCCAGGGTGGAGTTTCATCTCTCTAGAGCTTTGTGCAAATTTCTGAAATCAATTGCAAACAAAGGCAAGCCGGGGCATCACGATGGATTTCCCGACAAGGCGACTCGAGCATGCATGCATCCTTTATCATTCAAGGCAGATCTGAGGCAGTCCACATTCATGTAGTTTGCATGCTAGTTTAATTGCTTACTTAGTTAGTTTGTTAATTAATTAGAGTTGTGTAATAATCAGCTGTAATTTATTATTCATTTTGGTTGTGTAATAACAAGCTCAATTAGATTAGCTTAGATTAACTAGTTGGTGTTGTATTATTTATTCGGACCCCTCATCGAGAGGGTCAATTGTTGTAATAAGTGTGCGTGTGTATGATGCATGTCTTCCAACCCCATGTCTTTCTCTTTTTTATTTACCAGCTTATGATGGTTAGTTTTAGGGCATGTTTCAATTAGCATCCTTATGCTCACATGATTGCATCCATTCATCTGTCTTGCATGCACCGGGCTCGGCGCATCATACTAACTGCATTGTATTTCAATTCCAAGTTGAATACATGTTATCTGTAACATCTCATATGCCATTTTAGAATAGCCGAGCTTATCTTAGTTGCATCCTGCATGTGTTGCATTAGGCATCTCAGTATAGTTAGGATTCATGCATGATTTCTAATTAGCTTCTTTCTTTGGCTCGGAGTACTCGGTGAGTGTTTATGCTTTAGCATCCTTGCATGTGTGTGAGTGACTGCCATGATAGCATGCTTGCCATGAGGCTAACTGATTATGTGATATACTTGCTTGAATGCCTGTAGGTGAAGGTTGGGCTACTTGAATTGGGACAATTCATTGATTGCGAGTTTCTAAGCCCACTTGAGGGTGGCAAAATCCGTATTTTAGCCTACTTGCGAGTAGCAAATCTTTTTCAAAACGAACATGTAATGCTTTGTTCCAACTTAGGTAATCCAGTCTATACTTGTATGCTGTGCGCATCACGTAGTAATTCTGGGTTAATAACCGGAATAAGAACACATATATTTTCAAAAACAAGATATCATGTTTAGTAGTGGCTGATCTTTGATCGGGCGAGCGGGGGTGCTCATTGTATGACCTTCCCCAATCGTACCCAAGTTCCCGAGCTGAGGCAACTTTGGTGATGATGGACACGTGGCCTTAGGCACGAGTCAAGGTTTCCTAAATTTCTCCAAAAAATAAAATATTTAGGTGGCGACTCTGTATCTAGCAAAGTAGTCCATGTTTGGCACTTCTTTCTAAAAATCAGTTTTTCAAAACGATTTGCCGGATTTGGACTCTTTGGTGATTTATCGATCTTGCATTGCACTTTGTGAGATTAGATTCAGAACCGTGACATTGAGTCTGAACTGTAGTAAGCCCAATGAACAAAATGGAATTTTCCCGGGACGTTCGGGCGCGTCTAGACCGTGCTAGTTCCATAAGTTTACACAAGTTATAACGGTTGCTTCTGAGGTGATTGAGGTGTTCCCCGGGCTTTCTTGGGATTGTTTAATGATTTTGGCCCCCCGATGGCCTATTTTCAAGCTTAAGATTTGGAAAAAATGCATTTTTAGACTTAGTTTTCAAACCGGGAGTCCCGTGCTAATTTCGTAAGTTTTCACAACTCACATTGGTCCCTCTCAAGGTGTTTGAGGTGTTTCCCGGGTCGTCTCGTGGCTATTGCACGATTTGGCCCTCAAAGACCTATTTTCAAGCTCAAGTGTGAAAAAATGCATTTTTGGACTTAGTTTTCAAATCGAGAGTCCTGTGCTAGTTCCGTAAGTTTCCACAACTTATATTGGTCCTGCCCGACGTGTTTGAGGTATTTTCTGGGTTGTCTCGTGGCTGTTGCACAATTTTGGCCTTTGATGGCCTATTTTTGAAGCTTAAGTGTGAAAAAGTGCATTTTTGGACTTAGTTTTCTAACTGGAAGTCCCGTGCTAGTTCCGTAAGTTTCCACAACTTACTTTGGTCCCTCCCGAGGTATTTGAGGTGTTACCCGGGCCGTCTCATGGATGTTACACGATTTTGGCCTCCGATGGCCTATTTTTCAAGCTTAAGTGTGAAAAAATGTATTTTTGGACTTAGTTTTCGAACCGGGAGTCCCGTGCTAGTTCTGTAAGTTTCCACAACTTACTTTGGTTCCTCCGAGGTGTTGAGGTGTTACACGGACCTCTCGTGGCTATTACACAATTTTGGCCCATGATGGCCTATTTTTCAAACTTAAGTGTGAAAAAGTGCATTTTTGGACTTAGTTTTCAAACCGGGAGTCCCGTGCTAGTTCTGAAAGTTTTCACAACTCTCATTGGTCCCTTCCAAAGTGTCTGAGGTGTTACCCGGGCCCTCTCCTGGCTGTTGCACGATTTTGGCCTCTGATGGCCTATTTTCAAGCTAAAGGGTGAAAAAGTGTATTTTTGGACTTAGTTTTCAAACCGAGAGTCCCATGCTAGTTCCGTAAGTTTCCACAACTCACATTGGTCCCTCCCGAGGTGTTTGAGGTGTTACCTGGGCCGTCTTATGGCTGTTGCACGATTTTGGCCTCCGATGGCCTATTTTCAAGCTTAAGTGTGAAAAGTACATTTTTGGACTTAGTTTTCAAATTGGGAGTCTCGTGCTAGTTCTAAAAGTTTTCACAACTCACATTGGTACCTCCCGAGGTGTTTGAGGTGTTACTTGGACCGTCTCGTGGTTGTTGCACGATTTTGGCCTCCGATAGCCTATTTTCAAGCTTAAGTGTGAAAAAGTGCATTTTTGGACTTAGTTTTCAAACCAAGGGTCCCGTGCTAATTCCGTAAGTTTCCACAACTCATGTTGGTCCCTTCCGAGGTGTTTGAGGTGTTTCCTAGGCCGTCTTGTGACTGTTGCATGATTTTGGCCCCCGAAGGCCTATTTTCAAGCTTAAGTGTGAAAAAGTGCATTTTTGGACCTAGTTTTCAAACCGGGAGTCCCGTGTTAGTTCCGTAAGTTTTCACAACTTATGTTGGTCCCGCTCGACGTGTTTGAGGTGTTTCCTGGGCCATCTCGTGGTTATTACACGATTTTGGCCTCCGATGGCCTATTTTTCAAGCTTAAGTATGAAAAAGTGCATTTTTGGACTTAGTTTTCAAACCGGGAGTCCTGTGCTAGTTCCGTAAGTTTTCATAACTCACATTGGTCCCTCCCGAAGTGTTTGAGGTGTTACCCGGGCCTTCTCGTGACTGGTACATGATTTTGGCCCCCGTTGGCCTATTTTCAAGCTTAAGTGTGAGAAAAGTGCATTTTTCGACTTAGTTTTCAAACTGGGAGTCTCGTGCTAGTTCCGGAAGTTTCCAAAACTTACATTGGTCCCTCCTGAAGTGTTTTAGGTGTTCCCTAGGCCGTTTCATGACTGTTACACGATTTTGGCCCCATATGGCCTATTTTCAAGCTTAAGTGTGAGAAAAGTGCATTTTTGGACTTAGTTTTCAAATCGGGAGTCCCGTGCTAGTTCCATAAGTTTACACAAGTTACAATGGTTGCTTCCGAGGTGTTTGAGATGTTCCCCCGGCCTTCTCGTGGTTGTTTAACGATTTTGTCCCCCGATATCCTATTTTCAAGTTTAAGTGTGAGAAAAGTGCATTTTTCGACTTAGTTTTCAAATCAGGAGTTCCGTGCTAGTTCCATAAGTTTCCACAACTTACATTGGTCCCTCCCGAGGTGTTTGAGGTGTTCCCCAGGCCTTATCATGACTGTTACACGATATTGGCCCCGATGGCCTATTTTCAAGCTTAAGTGTGAGAAAAATGCATTTTTTTGACTTAGTTTTCAAACTGGAAGTCCCATGCTAGTTCCGTAAGTTTCCACAACTTACAGTGGTCTCTCCCGAGGTCTTTGAGGTGTTCCTCGGGCCTTCTCGTCATTGTTACACGATTTTGGCCCCATATGGCCTATTTTCAAACTTAAGTGTGAGAAAAGTGCGTTGGACTTAGTTTTCAAACCGGGAGTCCCGTGCTAGTTTCATAAGTTTTCACAACTTACATTGGTTCCATAAATTTCCTTTCATTTCAAGCAAATGACTTTGCGCAAAAATAATTGCCAAAAGTAAAACAAATGATAATGCAAAAATTAACAGCACGTTTACTTAACCATGACTTAATCTCTATATGTGTGTGTGTTTTCTTTCTTTCTTTCTTTCTTCTTCTTCTTCTTCTTCTTCTTCTTTTTTTTTTTTTTTTTTTTTTTTTTTTTTTTTTTTGTGTTAGGGGGGCACTGGGGGAAGCATATTTAGTTTACCTGATTGTCCATTCTTAGGAATGTGGCATTTTCCATGATTTTCAAACATTTTAAAAGTAGCACCAAACTTTCTAGATCCCCATTGTCATTTGACTTCTACATTGAAAAGGAACTTTGTTCTAACCAACTTTGCAAAACCAGTCAACAACCAAAAAAGTATAAATCCCGTCTAATAAAGCCAACATCTGAATCATGGTGTATTTGTTTGTCAGCAGATTCATGCATAATCATGGAAAACATATATCAGAAACAAGATTCAACTATAGATAAGACTATGGCTCATATAGGCTACATAGCTAACTCTTTTCATAAGTTATTGAAGAATGAACTTCTGGATACCAAGACAACAAATATTTGTGTGAGAGCAAACAAATAATTTAGCAATCATACGCCTTAAGCACATGATGCAAGTTTACACGTAGTTATACAGTGACACTAGCACCACCTTGGTGAGTTCTGTAAATTATAGCTAAAATGAATCGGTACATTATGACATCATATCCAGATAATACAAAACCTACGCCAAATCTCACCACATAATGAATTCCTAAGTCACTCAATCCACAAATGTGCCTCACACTCATCAAAAAAGAGCAGGTACTTGGGGAATCTACACACAATTTTGGTCTCACTACACTCAATCCACTTTTACGAACCACATAACACTCAAACTCACAATACTCCATCTTGTACCTGCAATAGAAGATACACATAGATAGGCAAAAGATAAAATTAGTATAAACCCACAGATATATGGTCTCACACCACTCAACCCACATTTTAGTAATCCTCACAATCCTCAAATCCAGCTACACCTGAACAAACCAATTTATTTTATATTATTTCTTCATGGAAGGCTGTTGAATTTACCCATCTTTTTTTACCTTTTAAATGTTTTTCTTTATCAAATTCTTACTAATGGAGTTCCTAAATTGATGAATTTACACATTTACAATCAAGGAACATAATTTTCTTTTGTTTCCAAGGATATGGCCAAAACATTTTCATTTCCTAAGAGACTAAAACAGAATATTAGTGGAATAGTGAAGT
Source organism: Camellia oleifera (assembly GCA_022316695.1). NCBI lineage: Eukaryota > Viridiplantae > Streptophyta > Magnoliopsida > Ericales > Theaceae > Camellia > Camellia oleifera. Next base: position 67,392,145 of record CM039312.1, on the reverse strand, counting down.
TCTGTACAAATGAAAATTGTGTGGAGCATGGAAAGAAGGAAAAATCTAGAATTTCACATGGAGTATACTTTGAATGCTTTATTAACTTGTTTAGCCTTATTCACATTGGCCTTATTTTAGCCTTATTCACATTAGACTAAAACAGAACATTAGCCTTATTTTAACTTGTTTAGCCTTATTCACATGGAGTACACTTTGAAAGCTTTACCACATTTGTTTAGCCTTATTAACTTGTTTAACCTTATTTGAATGCTTTATTAACTTGTTGCTAGAATGTCATTAAATTGGTTAGAGAAGGCATAGCAGGCCCTGAAAATGCTTCAACTTGTGGTGACAAACTCATAATATTTTAGTAACTCAGAATCTAGGTCATCCTTTGTAATGCTGCACTTTTATAATATGATTTTCTTCTTTATATAATCTGGTTCCTACATTTGGCCATCAACCAAGTGTGGTAAGTGTTTTTCCCTATACAGTCTTGGTTGATCTACTTTATTTACTCATTGGTGGCTATTTTCTTCTTATGTTTATCATGTTTATTGGTTGGTCTGGGCTTGGGCAGGGGCTATAGACTGTAGCAAACCACAAAGCTGTTGCAAAAATGAATTATAGCAGCAAAGCTGCTACAGAGGTGAAAGAACACAACAATGAGCATGAATGGAGTCACAGTTAGCATAACAGTAGGGCAACAACAACAAATTAATTCATAGCATCCACAAGGCCATGCTTTTTAACTCACCAAAGTTACATTAGCCACCTATGATCAATAGCCTTTCATTGGAAAAAAAGAAAAAGAAAAAAGGCAACACCTAAATAAATGGAAAAAGCCAAACTATCCAAAATAAGGAAAACTAAATGCAATTTGGCCTTACTAAATGCGTTTGATACTTGTGAAGGCATTATTCCAACTCACCAAATCAAGTGACAATACACCATGAGCACATAACAGCATTCCTTAATTCAAGTTGCCATTGTCCACCTAGAATTGTTTCCCATGTAATAGCTACGATGTAGGACGCATTCAAATGATTCAAGCCCTGACAACAACGTTAAACAAAACAACGTTTTTCGCTTAAGGTTCAATTAAAACCTAGTGTTAATGTGTTATATTTCATGCTTGTATGTATTAATGTGTTATATTTCATCCTATATACTTGTCTCACATTCATGTATATTATTTGATTCGATTCTAGCTATAGCAACCAGGACAATTACCTGCATATCACAAAAAACCATAACATTGGAATGGTGAGAACGCATTAGACCACCTTTAGAAACTCAAATCAGAAGTAGATGAATTACTTTAATCAATATTACAAGAATCATACAACATATAGTACGGATGGGAAATTCTAGTTTCTATTTCTCTCATGACTATGGAACAAAATACAAAAAGATACTTATATATGTGCTTGTAGATGTAATCCTATTTTGTAAAACCTTTAAACACCCAACACTCACTTATGAACAGCCAGTTAACATCCACTATTACACTTTCAATAGTGAAGCACCCATTAGAACTGTCAAAGAGAACACCTATACCCCCGTGTATCATGTTATCAAATTCCACCAACACAACTTGTATGACACCAATAAATATTAATAAAAACCCAACCAAACACCATACTACAACACTCACGCCAATCCCCAATCAATACAAATATGAGCACACATTTACTCATTTCATAGAAATCAACATTTTACAGCATCAAAAAAACAAAATAAAAACCCTAGAGCTAGAGTGAAATGAGGAAATAGAGAGAGAGAGCGAGAACAAAATAAAAACCCTAGAGCTAGAGTGAAATGGGGAAATAGAGAGAGAGAGAACAAAATAAAAACCCTAAAGCTAGAGTGAAATAAGGAAATAGAGAGAGAGAGAGAGAGAGAGAGAGAGAGAGAGAGAGACTTGAATCCAAATCGATTGGAGGCTAGACGGTGTACCGACCGTGGCGATGAGACGGTGAGACACAGTGAGGGACGGTGATCACTGTCGATGAGAGGGACGATGAGCGATGGGCAATGGTCAGTTAATAAAAGGGACAAGGATTGGGGATATGAGAAGGAGAGCAAACGACGACCTGTTTGTTGTTTGGTTTGTTCTGTGTGTATGTATCATACATATAGAGAATAAAATCTAAAAAAAGAGACAATAAAAAATCTTAATAAATATAAAGCAAGTAATAAGATATTTATCAAGTGTGATTAAAAAATAAATATAATCATATATTAATTAGAAAGTGTGATTAAAAAAATATAAATAATCATACTTAATTGAAAAGTGATATAAAAAAAAATATTATTACACTCAATCAAATCAAGTGTGATTAAAATATTAATCTAATTTTTTTTATTACATTTCCAATAAAAGTGAGATATTTTCATTTATTAAAGTGTGATTTTTAATTATTTTTGTAGTAGTGGATAAAGCAAGTAATAAGATATTTTGGTAATAGAATATATGTTGGGATTTGGGATTTTGGTAAAGGCATCTTATTACTTGCTTTATCCCATCTTAAAGCAACTTAATCCCAAAACCCAGAAAGAAGAATTATTACAATTCCATTCTGGCCATTGGAATAAAGCCGCTTTAAATTATCCAACCATCAAACAGGAATGCTTAGCCATTGTTAAATGTGTTGATAAATATCAGGATGATCTTTTAAATCAACATTTTATCATCAGAGTTGATTGCTCTGCTGCAAAACAGATTTTTAAACAAGATGTGAAAAATCTTGCATCTAAACAGATATTTTTAACTTGGCAAAGTTATTTATCCAATTTTGATTTTGATATTGAATATATTAAAGGAGAGACTAATTCTCTGCTTGATTTCTTAACCCGTGAATATTTGCAGAAATCTACTCCTGAAGAGGAATGACCAGTAGAACGGATGGTAATTTTACTGAAAGAGATTGGACTAGTGGCCTTATTGGCATCATGGAGTGTGTGCTTAAATTCACAGGCTCCTATTTCTGTTAATATCTGTTCATAGATATATCGGTACTGGTCAAAATGTGGAGGAGATTGTTGCGTGGTAAGATATCGACGCTTGATCTCCCATGGATCTGTCATCCATTGTTCATCTGCTGCATCAATCCAGAGGACTGTTTCTTCGGTAATACTGTTAGGAGTATACGGATCTTCAGTCTTAAGGAGAATATCCTTAGCTGATTGATTACTGGTTTGTCCTCTTAGAGGAGGAAATTCTGTTGGATCATAGCGAGGGTGAGAACCCCTGCCACGACCTCTGCCTCTATGGCCTCTACTGGTCATTCCTCTTCAAGAGTAGATTTCTGCAAATATTCACGGGTTAAGAAATCAGTCAGAGAATTAGTCTCTCCTTTAATATATTCAATATCAAAATCAAAATTGGATAAATAACTTTGCCAAGTTAAAAATATCTGTTTAGATGCAAGATTTTTCACATCTTGTTTAAAAATCTGTTTTGCAGCAGAGCAATCAACTCTGATGATAAAATGTTGATTTAAAAGATCATCCTGAAATTTATCAACACATTTAACAATGGCTAAGCATTCCTGTTTAATGGTTGGATAATTTAAAGCGACTTTATTCCAATGACCAGAATGGAATCGTAATAATTCTTCTTTCTGGATTTTGGGATTAAGTTGCTTTAATATCCCACCAAAGCCTTTATTTGAGGCATCAGTTTCCACAATCTTTTTCCAATTGGGATTGGGTAACTGTAAGCATGGTAACTGTTTAACTTTAGCTTTAATTTTTTGAACGGCTAAAGTATGCTCTTTACTCCAAGGGGAAGGATTTTTTCTAAGTCGGGTATATAAAATGCTGGCATCTGCAGCAACATTCGGATAATAGTCACGGATATAATTAAGACTTCCTAAAAATCTTTGTAATTGAGTTTTGTCTTTAATTTCATCGGGAAATTTGGAAGCAAACTCAATACTTCTGTTGATGGGAATAATACTTCCATTGGAAATATTATGTCCTAAATATCTTACGGTTGTTTGGAATAACTCTATCTTTGGAGCAGAAATCACTAATCCATTTCTGATAATAACATGTTTAAAATATGCAGATGTTTAATATGCTGTTCTATTGATGAAGAAAAAATGAGAACATCATCAATATATGATAAAGTAAATTCTGTATACGGATTAAAGATATCATTCATGATATGTTGAAATTCTGATGGAGCATTCTTCAATCCAAATGGCATAACATTCCATTCATAATGCCCAAAGGGTACTGTAAAAGCTGTTTTATAACGATCCTGTTCTGCAATCTGAATTTGCCAATATCCTGATTTAAGATCAAATTTAGAAAATATGATTGCATCCTGTAAGCGATTTAAAAGATCTTTCTTATTCGGAATTGGATATCTAATCCATTTTAACTTGTCATTTAACGGTTTGTAATTGATAACAAGGCGTGGAACACCTCGTTCAATCTCAGCATTTTTGTTCACATAGAATGCTGTACAGCTCCAAGGAGAATGACTAGGTCGGATTAACTTCTTATCAAGAAGACTTTGAATTTCTGTTTTACATAATTCCATATATTCCTTTTTCATTTGACTAGGGCGAGCTCTAGTTGGAATATATTTTTCATCAAAATCGGGTTCATATGGTAATGTGACAGTATGTTTCTTGCGATCCCAAAAAACATTTGGAACATTACCACAGACTTCTGCTTGGAATTCTTTTTCAATCAATTTGATTTTCTGTTGTAAAGAAGGTTGCTGTAACCTTTGTTCTGTTGTTAAAAACTGAACTTCTTTGTGCAAAAAATTTATCTGGTTTTGTTTAAAAGTAACTAGATCTCTAATTTGATCTAATTCTTTTGTATACGGTTGAGTAATAAATTCAAAAATAACAAATTTCCTTGTAGTTGGGAATAGATTCCAGTTTGATCAATTTTCTGTATAGGCATTAGAAGACATAAAAATGGAGTGCCTAAAATAATATTTGTAGCAAGATTTCTGACTAGAACAAAAGAGGTTGGAAGACAGAGATCTTCATTACAAATATATGCTTCGGGTATCTTATACCTGATTTGGAGAGAATTGCCACTTGCACTGGTGAGACTTTGAGTAGTCTTTTCAAAATATCGGGATGGAAGTATACCTTCTTGGATACAGTTCATATCTGCTCCGCTATCAACTAAGGCAATAGCATCCTTGATAATAAAATCGGGTTTTATCATAAAAGAAATTTTAATATACCATTTCTGAAATGTAACATGATTTACAAGTAACAAATACGGCGTCGAGGAGGATTCAGACTTATCCTCTGGTTTCTGTTCAATAGCTTTTTCTGTAGATTTAGGCAGCTGGGTATGGAGATATTTAATATATTTTATAGCTGCTGCACTAGCTGTCTGCAAATGCTTAACTTCTGTTTTTAAGATGTTTATTTCCATCTTTAAATCCTGTAGTGTTGTTGGTTTTTCTATCAAAGGATTTGTTTGAATTCTGTTAATTACATTTTGAAGACTATAAGAATAATCTGGTATTAGAGGTGTTTCTTGTACTGTTTGGTGGTGTTCATAACACATTTTTAGATATTTAATTTTTATTTTCGGATCTTGGATCTGATCTGCTACAGCAAGCATATCTTTTTGTGTATCTGTTAAAACATTAATACTGCTTGGTTCACCTAAATGTAAACCATTCATTTCTACAATTGATTTCCAATAATTAATTTCTGATATTTGTTCCTGGTTACCTATACAGGGACAAGCTTCTTCTGGATCTTCTTCACTATCGGAAGTAGAATATAACTGATTAATCTCTTCCTCAGAGGGTGAGTCTTCTTTTGTTGAGTTTTCTTCAGCTTCAAGAGCTTGAAGTTTCTGCTCTTTAATATCTAAATCAATTTGTAATTCATTGACTTTAGATTTAGCTTTAGATTTACATCTATTAGCATAATGTCCTGTTTGGCCACATTTGTAGCATTTAATTTTAGATTTGTTTTTTTCCTTTATTCTTTCTATATGAAGTATTTTTGGAATAAAACTTCTTATTAGAACTCGGATGGCTAGTCTTGTGTGACTTCTTCTTGGTGGGTTTATAAGGTTTCTTGTGAGAAATCTTCCTAGGTTTTCCTGGATATTTAATTCCTGGTTCATAGGCAAATTGTTCACAAAACTCACCTAATTCTTTTCGTCCTGTTAGATTCTGCATCCTCTGTAAGAGGGTGTCCATAAATTCATTATTAGAAGCTTTTAACTTAAAGTTAGTGACTTCTAATGGCGGTTTAATAGATACAGGATGGATTACTGAGGATCCTGATACTGGTTGAGCTAAACTTCTATCCTTAAAGATAGAAACAGCTTCTTCGATTCTGTTTAACTGTTTGCTCATTGTTCGACAAATCAGATTAGTATAATTATGTTGCCGGATTGTCAATCCAAAATCCTTTAATTGGATATATTCTGATTTAACAAATCTTCCTGATTGGGCATCAATATATGCTGTAGCTACTAAGGGTTGTCTTGTTGTTTCACCATTAGGAGCTAATTCTAATGCTTGAGGTGGCGGATGAATAGCACTAATTGCTTGCCCTTCAGTTGTTGTCCATATCTTATACTGGTCTTCTATTGTATTTAGCTGAGGTTGATTTACAGTATTATACCATTCTACGAAAGGTATTAATTTCTGATGAAGCTCAAGATATTGGAAATATTGAGCTTTCAAGTGTTTTAACTGTTCTGGATTATGGTTAGCAAAATACCATAGCCTAAATTCCTTATATTTTTCCTGATTAAATTCCTGATTTAATATTTTCCTGTTTTCACTTCCTGGTGTAAAATCCATTTAAATTTCAAAATTCATATCACTGGCCGTTGGGCTATCTGGTGGTGGTGTTGTATAGACACCATGAGGAATTCTGTTTTGGGATAAACAGATTCCTTGAACTTCTGTTGTCATAGGATCTTCTTGAGGATCACTATGAGGCCGGCTTGGTGGCCTCGAAGGTATCTGTTGGAGAATGGAGTCAACTGACTGCCTACTTGATTCTGGTAGATCTACTCTATAAGGTGGAATAGATCGAAAACTGTTATTCGAGAAACTTCTAGGTGCTGTTCTAAAACTAGCATTAGAAGAATTACTTCTGGTGAGTAAGGGTTTCTGGAATTGAAGGTAAACATTACCTTCTTGTGTCTGGATAACATCATCAATGTTATGCTGTATCATAGGTTTTGGTGGTACAGCATTAGGTATATGCAATCTTTCGGGAAAAGTTATTTCCGACCAAGGAATTAACTTAGGTACTGCTACCTGGCTACTGTAAAGATTTGTTTCGATTAATACTGTTTTACCTGTTTCAGTTTTCTTTCTTACATAAGGATTTAATGTTGTTAAAGCCTTAATGTAAATCCTAGAGTGTACTAAAAAAGGAGGAGATCCTGGTTTATACTCATAACCATGAGTAAGAACTCTGAGTTCTAAAACATTAGATAAATTAACATCAGTTAATGCTATGCTAAGATTCGGATAAACGTCAAATATACGGGTCCATGGAAAAGACTGGTTTTAGTTGCTCCATAAGGGAAGCTTTCCAATTTAAACATCTCCCATCACGAAGTGTACATTGGATACTGGTGTTTTGACCCAAAAGAGTCAAAGGTTTAAAGGCAATTTGTACCAACCCTATGTGGATGTACTTATAAGTTCTGATAAAGGGAATAAAATCATTAATATGAATGAGGCGGATTATTTCATCATTATTTTGGATGCAAGATGCATGCTCAAATGTTTTGATGATTGTTTTACTGAAGAAATTGAAATGACCTTTTTTGTAAATGGTCATTGGATCTACTGTTGGTATGGTCCACTTATCTAAGGCGTCCTTAACATCCTGATAAGCTACCATTTCAGCTGCTTCGGCTACAGATGATACTGTATTTCCTACAGTTGTTACTGATTCATTTTCTGGTATTACTACGGTATTATCTTGTTGTTCAGTCATGGATGTTGTGTGATCATATATGTCTAATTTATTTAATTTATACTAGTATTATGTTTATCATTAAACATGGCTCTGATACCATTAAAGGTGCTCACTAAAGGTTGAGGCTAGCACGTCTGTCAACGACTTACAGGCATACGGTCTACACGCATTCTCTGCAACATGACCTAACCTTACGCGACTTGGGTGATGTCCTACTAACCCTAACAATTAATTAACCTTACAAAGGCACAAACCCAGGAATAATCATATGCATAATACATATATAAAATAAACAAATTACAACATATATGATCTCATGAATTTACTGTTGGGGAGGTGGAGGCCTCCTGGCCGCCCACGCAACGATCTGTTCGTTAATCAGAATATGAAGATCGGCTATACGCCTATCACACTCTGATATACGATCAGATATATACTGTTGAGTATATAGACCTACAGGTGTATTAAGATAATAATTTCTTTGATTTTGCCAAAATTCTAATAATGCTAAATACTGTTCTAAAGCATTAATAGAGGGCATTCATATTTACAAACATGAAGAGTGCACACGAATCGCCAATATTATTGCTAGTAGAGGAAGTACAACTGTTTTACAAGAGAGGGATTTGGAAGAGATATTACAATAGAGACAGAGAGAAAGACTGAAAAATTAAGCGTGCCTCAACAAGGGTGAAGCCTTCCCTTTTATAATACAAAACGGATAAAGAAGAGAACAGGTGTTATTCTAGTACTGGACCGACAGATTACACCTTATCCCTAATCTTGAAGTCTTGACAGAAAGTGGAGACAGCATCTCCTTTTGCTGGTAGTGGGAATCTGCTTTTTCCAAAGTTCTTTTGTCTGGTTGTGCCGACGCCTTAATGCACGGGACCTTTACCCTTACTGTTGTTGTCCTTTTGCTATTTTCTCTACGATAACAGCTGTAAGGAATCCCAAAAATCTCCAAGAGTGGGCTCCTCATCTTCTGGTAATTGTGATTCTCCTACTAACACGTGTTCAGCTGGATCGGTATCTGCTTCGGATGGAGGCTGACTAGTACCTGATCTCATTGATGCATCATCATCTTGAGGTACTGTTTGGAAAAATTGCTCCTTGAGATAATCCATGCTTTTGATGATTATCTCTTTTTCTGATAACTGAGGGTACTGTTGCTATAATTCCTTTTGGATTTGAACAAAAGGATTACTGGATAATGCTGGTGGTGAGGGTAAAGCAGGCTGCTTAACTGAATCCCAACAGGCTTGAGTATGCTGTTGAATTTTCTGGACCGTTTCTGTTAGAATAGGGTTCATGCCCTTATCCCACCATTTGACAAAGAAAATCCTTTTCAGGCGGGGTACTTTGTTCTGGTAATCACATGCAAAATCCCATTTCCATATCCATGGGATATTAAATCGGATAGTGAAATGAACCACTGATTTACTGATAGACAGGTCTCTATTTTTATTTAAATAAGCATAAGCTTTGGAATAAGCTATGAAAGCATTACGGATTTCTTCTGGTAAAATGTCAAGAGAAAGTCCGAATTTATCCCACCAAACGAGGAACCAATTGGGAACATTGTTTTTGAGAATGTCAGGACTGATACGGATGAACCAAGAATGGTTCTTAAATGGATTTTGGTAATAGAATACCTGGGTAAAGGTATCTATATAGTCCCAATAACTGTATTTAGTCTGTTTGTTCCTGAGATCAAGAAATAAGAGTTATTGATGGCCACAGAAAAGCGAGTTATGAAAATTAGGGCTCAAATTTGGGAAAAAATGAGTTATGAAAGTGAGAGACGAGAATGGGGATAGTGAGATAGAGAAGAGGGGGGACGAAGGTTGGAAAAGTGAGAAGAGGGAAGAGGGAGCTCAGAAAAGTGAGAAGAGGGCAATGAGAGAGAGAGTGAGGTGAAAACAGGAAGCGAGAGAAAGAGAGAGAGAGAGACCTGTTGTAAAGAGCGCCGGCCGGTGACGTGCGGGTTAACCGGTGCAATAAAGATGAACGGACGGTGTAACGGAGATATATGGGTGAGGGAGTGACAGAGAGAGATATCTGTGGTTCAATTTTATTTTTTATTGATTTTAAGCATTTGGTGACGAAATTTGGTTTTCCTCTCTAAAAATAATACATTTGGAGTCGAAATTATTTCCTCTCTAAATTTTTTTACAATCATGACGAAAAATTGTCTCCAAAATGGCGCCAAATCTTCCGCCAAATTTTCCAAGGGCGAGAAATTGTTTTGTGATGAAAAATAAAATTTAGAGATAAATAAAATTTTTGTTACCTATTGTTTTATTTGATTTTAAGCATTTGGTGACGAAATTTGGTTTTCGTCTCTAAAAATAGTGCAATTAGAGGCAAAATCTTATTTTCATCAGTAAAACATGCATATTTGGAGACGAAATATTTTTTCGTCACGCGTTTTCATCACTATAGAGCTTTTTTTGTTGTAGTGACTACAGAGTTAGCCCTGAATACAATGCCTAACACCTTAGATATTATATAGGAAATCATTAATCGAAAAATAAAGCTCCTTGGAAGTAGCCTTCAACCAGATGGCAAGCCTGGTGATAATGAGCTCTTGCAGCTCCTGTAGTTTTGGTGGGAAAGCTTGAAAGAAACATTCATTTATGTGTTTCCAGATCAACCAAAGAGTCACCAGAGGTATGACACACCAAATTCGCCGTTCAGATTTCCTACAGTAGTAACTTGAACCACCATTGCCAGCAAACCTTGAACAGAGTCTGGAACTACCCAAGTAACCCCCCACCACTGTAACAGCCCCATCTAGACTCTCCACACCAGAGGGCAAAAGATTAGCACATGTTCAATTGTTTCTGCCTGAGCTTTGCAAAAAATGTACAAGGTAGATGCAGACATATCCAAGATATATAGTTAACTTAAGAAATCAAATATCAAATCAATATACATACCAATGCAGCAACAGAAGATAACTAAATTTTGTTTATAATGAAAGGGTTCAAAAGCAATAAGATGATAGAGTGAGTGAGAGAGAGAGAGGAGATGAGGATTGAGAGAGGAGACAAGAAAATTATTGTGTGATGTAAAAAATTATTTCATAGTGAAGTGAGGTGAGGTGAAGTGATAATCAAAATAAATTTAAACTACACAATATAATATATATACACATTCCATTTTGAAGCAGCTCAGTTGATCAGATTAAAACAAAACACAAAGCAAGCATAATATAGAGTATGACATGATGAAAGTGTTCAAACACATAATTTTTAAGCATCTCAGTTGATCATATTAAAACAAAACACAAAGCAAGCATAATATAGAGCATGAAATGATGAAAGTTTTCAAACACATAATCTTGAAGCATCTCAGTTGATCATATTAAAACAAAACACAAAGCAAGCATAATATAGAGCATTAAATGATGAAAACTGTTGAAACACATAATTCATCATCATCATTATCATCGTCATCGTATCTCAGTTGATCATATGAAAACAAAACACAAAGCAAGCATAATATAGAGCATGAAATGATGAAACTATGAAACACATAATTCATTATATCATCATCATCATCATCATCATCATCGTTCTAAATCACCCATAGAAGTAAAAACTTATAATCAGCAACCCTGAAAGCGACTCTCTCAAAACCCGAGATCATCAGGTAGTGAAACTATTGAGAATCTTATAACTCTTCATCTTATTCAAAACTGTAGCTTACGCTTGCATTTATACAGTAAACAAAATATCAGTTGATCATGCCGATAAAAGGGTATTAAGTTTTATTACAAAAATACTTCATATAGAAAGAATAAAGGAAAAAACAAATCTGAAATTAAATGCTACAAATGTGGCCAAACAGGACATTATGCTAATAGATGTAAATCTAAAGCTAAATCTAAAGTCAATGAATTACAAATTGATTTAGATATTAAAGAGTATATACTTCAAGCTCTTGAAGCCGAAGAAAACTCAACAGAAGATGACTCACCCTCTGAGGAAGAGATTAATCAGTTATATTCTACTTCCGATAGTGAAGAAGATCCAGAAGAAGCTTGTCCCTGTATAGGTAACCAGGAACAAATATCAGAAATTAATTACTGGAAATCAATTGTTGAAATGAATGGTTTACATTTAGGCGAACCAAGTAGTATTAATGTATTAACAGATACACAAAAGGATATGCTCGCCGTAGCAGATCAAATCCAGGATCCAGAAATAAAAATTAAATATTTAAAAATGTGTTATGAACACCAACAAACAGTACAAGAAACACCTCTAATACCAGATTATTCTTATAGTCTTCAAAATGTAATTAACAGAATTCAAACAAATCCTTTGATAGAAAAACCAACAACAATACAGGATTTAAAGATGGAAATAAACATCTTAAAAACAGAAGTTAAGCATTTGCAGACAGCTAGTGCAGCAGCTATAAAAGATATTAAATATCTCCATACCCAGCTGCTTAAATCAACAAAAAAAGCTATTGAACAGAAACCAGAGGATAAGTCTGAATCCTCCTCGACGCCGTATTTGTTACTTGTAAATCAAGTTACATTTCAGAAATGGTATATTAAAATTTCTTTTATGATAAAACCCGATTTTATTATCAAGGATGCTATTGCCTTAGTTGATAGCGGAGCAGATATGAACTGTATCCAAGAAGGTATAGTTCCAACCCGATATTTTGAAAAGACTACTCAAAGTCTCACCAGTGCAAGTGGCAATTCTCTCCAAATCAGGTATAAGATACCCGAAGCATATATTTGTAATGAAGATCTCTGTCTTCCAACTTCGTTTGTTCTAGTCAGGAATCTTGCTACAAATATCATATTAGGCACCCCATTTTTATGTCTTCTAATGCCTATACAGAAAATTGATCAAACTGGAATCTATTCCCAACTACAGGGAAAATCTGTTATTTTTGAATTTATTACTCAACCGTATACAAAAGAATTAGATCAAATTAGAGATCTAGTTACTTTTAAACAAAACCAGATAAATTTTTTGCACAAAGAAGTTCAGTTTTTAACAACAGAACAAAGGTTACAGCAACCTTCTTTACAACAGAAAATCAAATTGATTGAAAAAGAATTTCAAGCAGAAGTCTGTGGTAATGTTCCAAATGCTTTTTGGGATCGCAAGAAACATACTGTCACATTACCATATGAACCCGATTTTGACAAAAATATATTCCAACTAGAGCTCGCCCTAGTCAAATGAAAAAGGAATATATGGAATTATGTAAAACAGAAATTCAAAGTCTTCTTGATAAGAAGTTAATCCGACCTAGTCATTCTCCTTGGAGCTGTACAGCATTCTATGTGAACAAAAATGCTGAGATTGAACGAGGTGTTCCACGCCTTGTTATCAATTACAAACCGTTAAATGACAAGTTAAAATGGATTAGATATCCAATTCCGAATAAGAAAGATCTTTTAGATCGCTTACAGGATGCAATCATATTTTCTAAATTTGATCTTAAATCAGGATATTGGCAAATTCAGATTGCAGAACAGGATCGTTATAAAACAGCTTTTACAGTACCCTTTGGGCATTATGAAGGGAATGTTATGCCATTTGGATTGAAGAATGTTCCATCAGAATTTCAGCATATCATGAATGATATCTTTAATCCGTATACAGAATTTACTTTATCATATATTGATGATGTTCTCATTTTTTCTTCATCAATAGAACATCATATTAAACATCTGCATATTTTTAAACATGTTATTATCAGAAATGGATTAGTGATTTCTGCTCCAAAGATGCAGTTATTCCAGACAACCGTAAGATATTTAGGACATAATATTTCCAATGGAAGTATTATTCCCATCGACAGAAGTATTGAGTTTGCTTCCAAATTTCCCGATGAAATTAAAGACAAAACTCAATTACAAAGATTTTTAGGAAGTCTTAATTATATCCGTGACTATTATCCGAATGTTGCTGCAGATGCCAGCATTTTATATACCCGACTTAGAAAAAATCCTTCCCCTTAGAGTAAAGAGCATACTTTAGCCGTTCAAAAATTAAAGCTAAAGTTAAACAGTTACCATGCTTACAGTTACCCAATCCCAATTGGAAAAAGATTGTGGAAACTGATGCCTCAAATGAAGGCTTTGGTGGGATATTAAAGCAACTTAATCCCAAAACCCAGAAAGAAGAATTATTACGATTCCATTCTGGCCATTGGAATAAAGCCGATTTAAATTATCCAACCATTAAACAGGAATGCTTAGCCATTGTTAAATGTGTTGATAAATTTCAGTATGAGCTTTTAAATCAGCATTTTATCATCAGAGTTGATTGCTCTGCTGCAAAACAGATTTTTAAACAAGATGTGAAAAATCTTGCATCTAAACAGATATTTTTAACTTGGCAAAGTTATTTATCCAATTTTGATTTTGATATTGAATATATTAAAGGAGAGACTAATTCTCTGCTTGATTTCTTAACCCGTGAATATTTGCAGAAATCTACTCCTGAAGAGGAATGACCAGTAGAGGCCACAGAGGCAGAAGTCGTGGCAGGGGTTCTCACCCTCGCTATGATCCAACAGAATTTCCTCCTCTAAGAGGACAAACCAGTAATCAATCAGCTAAGGATATTCTCCTTAAGACTGAAGATCCGTATACTTCTAACAGTATTACCGAAGAAACAGTCCTCTGGATTGATGCAGCAGATGAACAATGGATGACAGATCCATGGGAGATCAAGCGTCGGTATCTTACCACGCAACAATCTCCTCCATATTTTGACCAGTATCGATATATCTATCAACAGATATTAACAGAAACAGGAGCCTGTGAATTTAAGCACACACTCCATGATGCCAATAAGGCCACTAGTCCGATCTCTTTCAGTAAAATTACCATCCGTTCGATCATGCCTATTTCCACATGGGGCATTCATCCGCATACTACCCGAGATCTTGATCTCAGGAACAAACAGACTAAATACAGTTATTGGGACTATATAGATGCCTTTACCCAGGTATTCTATTACCAAAATCTGATTAAGAACCATTCTTGGTTCATCCGTATCAGTCCTGACATTCTCAAAAACGATGTTCCCAATTGGTTCCTCGTTTGGTGGGATAAATTCGGACTTTCTCTTGACATTTTACCAGAAGAAATCCGTAATGCTTTCAATGTTTGGCATGTAGCTTATTCCAAAGCTTATGCTTATTTAAATAAAAACAGAGACCTGTCTATCAGTAAATCAGTGGTTCATTTCATTATCCGATTTAATATCCCATGGATATGGAAATGGGATTTTGCATGTGATTACCAGAACAAAGTACCCCGCCTGAAAAGGATTTTCTTTGTCAAATGGTGGGATAAGGGCATGAACCCTATTCCAACAGAAACGGTCCAGAAAATTCAACAGTATATATCTGATCGTATATCAGAGTATGATAGGCGTATAGCCGATCTTCATATTCTGATTAACGAACAGATCGTTGCGTGGGCGGCCAGGAGGCCTCCACCTCCCCAACAGTAAATTCATGAGATCACATATGTTGTAATTTGTTTATTTTATATATGTATTATGCATATGATTATTCCTGGGTTTGTGCCTTTGTAAGGTTAATTAATTGTTAGGGTTAGTGGGACGTCACCCAAGTCGCGTAAGGTTAGGTCATGTTGCAGAGAGTGCGTGTAGACCGTATGCCTGTAAGTTGTTGACAGACGTGCTAGCCTCAACCTTTAGTGATCACCTTTAATAACTTGCAGTTTCTACATCCTCTGTAAGAGGGTGTCCATAAATTCAGTATTAGAAGCTTTTAACTTAAAGTTAGTGACTTCTAATGGCGGTTTAATAGATACAGGATGGATTACTGAGGATCCTGATACTGGTTAAGCTAAACTTCTATCCTTAAAGGTAGAAACAGCTTCTTCGACTCTGTTTAACTGTTTGCTCATTGTTTGACAAATCAGATTAGTATAATTATGTTGCCGGATTGTCAATCCAAAATCCTTTAATTGGATATATTCTGATTTAACAAATCTTCCTGATTGGGCATCAATATATGCTGTAGCTACTAAGGGTTGTCTTGTTGTTTCACCATTAGGAGCTAATTCTAATGCTTGAGGTGGCGGATGAATAGCACTAATTGCTTGCCCTTCAGTTGTTGTCTAGGTCTTATACTGGTCTTCTATTGTATTTAGCTGAGGTTGATTTACAGTATTATACCATTCTACGAAAGGTATTAATTTCTGATGAAGCTCAAGATATTGGTAATACTGAGCTTTCAAGTGTTTTAACTGTTCTGGATTATGGTTAGCAAAATACCATAGCCTAAATTCCTTATATTTTTCCTGATTAAATTCCTAATTTAATATTTTCCTGTTTTCACTTCCTGGTGTGAAATCTATTTAAATTTCAAAATTCATATCACTGGCCGTTGGGCTATCTGGTGGTGGTGTTGTATAGACACCGTGAGGAATTCTGTTTTGGGATAAACGGATTCCTTGAACTTCTGTTGTCATAGGATCTTCTTGAGGATCACTAGGAGGCCAGCTTGGTGGCCGCGAAGGCATCTGTTGGAGAATGGAGTCAACTGACTGCCTACTTGATTCTGGGTGATCTACTCTATAAGGTGGAATAGATCGAAAACTGTTATTCGAGAAACTTCTAGGTGCTGTTCTAAAACTAGCATTAGAAGAATTACTTCTGGTGAGTAAGGGTTTCTGGAATTGAAGGTAAACATTACCTCCTTGTGTCTGGATAACATCATCAATGTTATGCTGTATCATAGGTTTTGGTGGTACAACATTAGGTATATGCAATCTTTCGGGAAAAGTTATTTCTGACCAAGGAATTAACTTAGGTACTGCTACCTGGCTACTGTAAAGATTTGCTTCGATTAATACTGTTTTACCTATTTCAGTTTTCTTTCTTACATAAGGATTTAATGTTGTTAAAGCCTTAATGTAAATCCTAGAGTGTACCAAAAAAGGAGGAGATCCTGGTTTATACTCATAACCATGAGTAAGAACTCTGAGTTCTAAAACATCAGATAAATTAACATCAGTTAATGCTATGCTAAGATTCGGATAAACGTCAAAATATACGGGTCCATGGAAAAGACTGGTTTTAGTTGCTCCCATAAGGGAAGCTTTCCAATTTAAACATCTCCCATCACGAAGTGTACATTGGATACTGGTGTTTTGACCCAAAAGAGTCAAAGGTTTAAAGGCAATTTGTACCAACCCTATGTGGATGTACTTATAAGTTCTGATAGAGGGAATAAAATCATTAATACGAATGAGCCGGATTATTTCATCATTATTTTGGATGCAAGATGCATGCTCAAATGTTTTGATGATTGTTTTACTGAAGAAATTGAAATGACCTTTTTTGTAAATGGTCATTGGATCTACTGTTGGTATGGTCCACTTATCTAAGGCGTCCTTAACATCCTGATAAGCTACCATTTCAGCTGCTTCGGTTACAGATGATACTGTATTTCCTACAGTTGTTACTGATTCATTTTCTGGTATTACTACGGTATTATCTTGTTGTTCAGTCATGGATGTTGTGTGATCATATATGTCTAATTTATTTAATTTATACTAGTATTATGTTTATCATTAAACATGGCTCTGATACCATTAAAGGTGCTCACTAAAGGTTGAGGCTAGCACGTCTGTCAACGACTTACAGGCATACGCTCTACACGCACTCTCTGCAACATGACCTAACCTTATGCGACTTGGGTGACGTCCCACTAACCCTAACAATTAATTAACCTTACAAAGGCACAAACCCAAGAATAATCATATGCATAATACATATATAAAATAAACAAATTACAACATATATGATCTCATGAATTTACTGTTGGGGAGGTGGAGGCCTCCTGGCCACCCACGCAACGATTTGTTCGTTAATCAGAATATGAAGATCGGCTATACGCCTATCACACTCTGATATACGATCAGATATATACTGTTGAGTATATAGATCTACAGGTGTATTAAGATAATAATTTCTTTGATTTTGCCAAAATTCTAATAATGCTAAATACTGTTCTAAAGCATTAATAGAGGGCATTCATACTTACAAACATGAAGAGTGCACACGAATCGCCAATATTATTGCTAGTAGAGGAAGTACAACTGTTTTACAAGAGAGGGATTTGGAAGAGATATTACAAGAGAGACAGAGAGGAAGACTGAAAAATTAAGCGTGCCTCAACAAGGGTGAAGCCTTCTCTTTTATAATACAAAAACGGATAAAGAAGAGGACAGGTGTTATTCTTGTACTGGACTGACAGATTACACCTTATCCTTAATCTTGAAGTCTTGACAGAAAGTGGAGACAGCATCTCCTTTTGCTGGTAGTGGGAATCTGCTTTTTCCAAAGTTCTTTTGTCTGGTTGTGCCGACGCCTTAATGCGCGGGACCTTTACCTTTACTGTTGTTGTCCTTTGCTATTTTCTCTGCGATAACAACTGTAAGGGAATCCCAAAAATCTCCAAGAGTGGGCTCCTTATCTTTTGGTAATTGTGATTCTCCTGCTAACACGTGTTCAGCTGGATCGGTATCTGCTTCGGATGGAGGGTGACTAGTACATGATCTCATTGATGTATCATCATCTTGAGGTACTGTTTGGAAAAATTGCTCCTTGAGATAATCCATGCTTTTGATGATTATCTCTTTTTCTGATAACTGAGGGTACTGTTGCTTTAATTCCTTTTGGATTTGAACAAAAGGATTACTGGATAATGCTGGTGGTGAGGGTAAAGCAGGCTGCTTAACCGAATCCCAACAGGCTTGAGTATGCTGTTGAATTTTCTGGACCGTTTCTGTTAGAATATGGTTCATGCCCTTATCCCACCATTTGACAAAGAAAATCCTTTTCAGGCGGGGTACTTTGTTTTGGTAATCACATGCAAAATCCCATTTCCATATCCATGGGATATTAAATCGGATAGTGAAATGAACCACTGATTTACTGATAGACAGGTCTCTGTTTTTATTTAAATAAGCATAAGCTTTGGAATAAGCTATGAAAGCATTACGGATTTCTTCTGGTAAAATGTCAAGAGAAAGTCCGAATTTATCCCAC
Source organism: Camellia oleifera (assembly GCA_022316695.1). Lineage (NCBI taxonomy): Eukaryota > Viridiplantae > Streptophyta > Magnoliopsida > Ericales > Theaceae > Camellia > Camellia oleifera. The sequence continues at coordinate 67,373,133 of CM039312.1, read as the reverse complement.
CAAACGAGGAACCAATTGGGAACATCGTTTTTGAGAATGTCAAGACTGATACGGATGAACCAAGAATGGTTCTTAATCGGATTTTGGTAATAGAATACCTGGGTAAAGGCGTCTATGTAGTCCCAATAACTGTATTTAGTCTGTTTGTTCCTGAGATCAAGAAAGAAGAGTTATTGATGGCCACAGAAAAGCGAGTTATGAAAATGAGGGCTCAAATTGTGAAAAAACGAGTTATGAAAGTGAGAGACGAGAATGGGGATAGTGAGATAGAGAAGAGGGGGGACGAAGGTTGGAAAAGTGAGAAGAGGGAAGATGGAGCTCAGAAAAGCGAGAAGAGGGCAATAAGAGAGAGAGTGAGGTGAAAACAGGAAGCGAGAGAAAGAGAGAGAGAGAGAGACCTGTTGTAAAGAGCGCCGGCCGGTGACGTGCGGGTTAACCGGTGCGATAAAGATGAACGGACGGTGTAACGGAGATATATGGGTGAGGGAGTGACAGAGAGAGATATCTGTGGTTCAATTTTATTTTTTATTGATTTTAAGCATTTGGTGACAAAATTTGGTTTTCCTCTCTAAAAATAATACATTTGGAGTCGAAATTATTTCCTCTCTAAATTTTTTTACAATCATGACGAAAAATTTTGTCTCCAAAATGGCGCCAAATCTTCTGCCAAATTTTCCAAGGGCGAGAAATTGTTTTGTGACGAAAAATAAAATTTAGAGATGAATAAATTTTTGTCACCTATTGTTTTATTTGATTTTAAGCATTTGGTGACGAAATTTGGTTTTCGTCTCTAAAAATAGTACAATTGGAGGCAAAATCTTATTTTCATCACTAAAACATGCATATTTGGAGACGAAATATTTTTTCGTCACGCGTTTTCATCACTATAGAGCTTTTTTTGTTGTAATGACTACAGAGCTAGCCCTGAATACAATGCCTAACCCCTGAGATATTATATAGGAAATCATTAATCGAAAAATAAAGCTCCTTGGAAGTAGCCTTCAACCAGATGGCAAGCCTGGTGATAATGAGCTCTTGCAGCTCCTGTAGTTTTGGTGGGAAAGCTTGAAAGAAACATTCATTTATGTGTTTCCAGATCAACCAAAGAGTCACCAGAGGTATGACACACCAAATTCACCGTTCAGATTTCCTACAGTAGTAACTTGACCACCATTGCAGCAGACCTTGAACAGAGTCTGGAACTACCCAAGTAACCCCCCACCACTGTAACAGCCCCATCTAGACTCTCCACACCAGAGGGCAAAAGATTAGCACATGTTCAATTGTTTCTTGCTGAGCTTTGCAAAAAATGTACAAGGTAGATGCAGACATATCCAAGATATATAGTTAACTTAAGAAATCAAATATCAAATCAATATACATACCAATGCAGCAACAGAAGATAACTAAATTTTGTTTATAATGAAAGGGTTCAAAAGCAATAAAGATGATAGAAGTGAGTGAGAGAGAGAGAGAGAGAGAGAGAGAGAGAGAGAGAGAGAGAGACAAAATTATTGTGTGATGAAAAAAATTATTTCATAGTGAAGTGAGGTGAGGTGAAGTGATAATCAAAATAAATTTAAACTACACAATATAATATATATACACATTCCATTTTGAAGCAGCTCAGTTGATCAGATTAAAACAAAACACAAAGCAAGCATAATATAGAGTATGACATGATGAAAGTGTTCAAACACATAATTTTTAAGCATCTCAGTTGATCATATTAAAACAAAACACAAAGCAAGCATAATATAGAGCATGAAATGATGAAAGTTTTCAAACACATAATCTTGAAGCATCTCAGTTGATCATATTAAAACAAAACACAAAGCAAGCATAATATAGAGCATTAAATGATGAAACTGTTGAAACACATAATTCATCATCATCATTATCATCGTCATCGTATCTCAGTTGATCATATGAAAACAAAACACAAAGCAAGCATAATATAGAGCATGAAATGATGAAACTATTGAAACACATAATTCATTATCATCATCATCATCGTTCTAAATCACCCATAGAAGTAAAAACTTATAATCAGCAACCCATGAAAGCGACTCTCTCAAAACCCGAGATCATCAGGTAGTGAAACTATTGAGAATCTTATAACTCTTCATCTTATTCAAAACTGTAGCTTACGCTTGCATTTATACAGTAAACAAAATATCTAATCTATACAAAATATCTAATCCTAACTAACTCTCTTTAACCAGCACAGCTCATGTTTAGTCTAACCAACTATATACCAAACTACAACAAATATATATTCTAACGACTACAACTGATTCCATTGTAGCACTCCATCTTAACACTAATATTACAGGCCTATGATGAACAAGCTATAACAGGCAAATGCTGTAGCTCAGGTTTGATGTGCGATGGTGGGATAACTCCTTCATCCCCCATCAAGCTGATAGGGCAAGGAAACACTAACAGCTTGTCATGAAGATAATGAAACCGAGAAGGAGAAAGGGGTTTGGTAAAGAGATCAGCCACCTGATCAACTGTAGGAGCATATTTGAGCTCAATTTGTTTGGCAACCACTTTTTCTCAAATAAAATGGCAATCAATCTCGGTGTGCTTGGACCTAGAATGAAACATAGGATTGGATGCTAAAGCCATAGCAGACAAACTATCACACCAGATAACAGGAATAGCATGAGAAGAAACACAGAAATCCTTGAGCAACTGCCGAAGCCAAGTGAGCTTAGCTGTGGTATGAGCTAAGGCTCGATATTCAGCTTCAGAGGACGGCCGAGAGACTGTAGCTTTCTTTTTAACTGACCAGGAAATCAAGTTTGATCCAAGATAAATACAATAGCTAGAGGTAGATTTTCGATGAAGATTATCATTGGCCCAATTGGAGTCTAAAAAAGTAGATAGAGAAAAAGGACTAGGAGTAAAAGAGAGGCCATAAGACGAAGTGCCCTTAACATATCTAAGAAGCCTCTTAACTGCTTGAAAATGAACATTGATGGGAAGATGCATAAGTTGACAAGTCTGATTGACAGCAAATGAGAGATCAAGTCTAGTGATAGTCAAATATTGCAGGCCTCCTACTAAAGTCCTATACAGAGAAGGCTAAGAAAATGGTAGAGAATCAGATGCAGAAGACACTGTCTTAATAACCATAGGAGAAGAGCATGGTTTGTAGTCTTGCAAACTTGCTTTGTTCAATAATGTAGCTGCATACTTGCCTTGAGATAAGAAATAGCCATGTTCATGTGTATGAACTGAAATGCCCACAAAATAAGAAAGAAAACCAAGCTCTTTCATTGAAAAAGCCTTGTCATCTGCTGAAGGAGTTGAGCAACTAGGGCAGAATCACTGCCAATTAGTAAAATATCATCAACATACACCAAGAGGATGGTGAGGCTAGTAGAAGCTTTCTTGATAAAGAGAGAAGTATGAGAAAGACTATTTGTGAACCCTGAGAGAGCAAGAAGGTTGAAAAAGTAGAGTACCAAGCCCCAGGGGCTTGCTTGAGACCGTATAAAGCCTTCTTGAGTTTGTAGACATGAGTAGGAGATTGCATAAATCCCAGAGGTTGGAGCATATGGACCACTTCCTGAAGAATGCCATGAAGAAAGGCATTGGAAATATCAAGCTGTTTGATAGGCCATTGAAATTGAAGAGCAACACTCAAGAATATTATAATGGTGGGTTGTTTAGCCACTGGACTAAAAGTCTCATGAAAATCAATTCCTTCCTGTTGCAAAAACCCATTTGCCACCAATCTAGCCTTATAACGAGCAATAGTACCATTGGAATTTCGTTTAATGTAAAAAACCCACTTGCACCCAATGGTAATCTTATGATGTGGAAGATCAACAAGGTCCCAAGTGCCTTGTTGTTGAAGAGCTTGAAATTCTTCCTTCATGGCTTGAAGCCACACAGAAGATTGAAGAGCAACCTGAACAGAGGTAGGTTCAGTGTCAAGAAGAGAGACAGTAGCAGTAAGACACTTGGGGAGTTTGTGTTTGGATCTAGTAAGCATGGGATGTGTGTTAGATACAGAAGAAAGAAAAGAATGAGGAGGTAAGTCAATGGTAATAGAAGAAATATGAATAGGTTGAGCCAGAGAAGCAGGAGCAAGAGGAGGATGAGGAGAAGAAGAAGGCCCAAAAGAAGAAGAAGAAGAAGAAGGCTCAGACTGAGCAGAAGATGGCATAGAAGGAGATGGTACAGTAGAAGAAGAAGAAGGCCTAGAAAGAAGCACAGATGAAGAAATTGGTGAAAAAGGAAGTAAGAGCAGACAAATCTGAAGGAGAAGAAGAAGGAACTAAGGACTACAGAGAGAAAGGAAAACATGATTCATTAAAGACTACATGCCTAGAAGTGTAGACTTTGCCAGAAATAGGATCAAGACACCTATAACCCTTAATGGTAGGATGATAGCCCAAGAAAACACAATAAATGGATTTAGGTTCCAACTTGTGAGTAGTATAAGGCTTTACCCAAGGGAAACATTGGCAACAAAACACTTTGAAAAAGGAAAAATCAGGTAAGGTATGGAACAACATTTCAAAAAAAGTCCTGTGATGTAAAAAACTAGAGGACATTATGTTAATAAGGAAAACAGCTGTGGCAATGACATCAAACCAAAAAATAATGGGAACAGAAGAGTGATGAGGCAGTGCTATGGCAGTTTCAGTAAGATGTCTATGTTTGCGTTCAGCTATGCCATTTTGAGCTTGAGTATAGGGACAACTACTTTGATGAACAATGCCACCAAGAAGACAACAAAGTATCAATTCTTTTATTAACAAATTCAGTTCCACAATTAGTCCTAAGGATCTTAAGTGAAGTCTGAAACTGAGTTTCAATATAGGCTTTGAATACAAGCAATTTATCATACACCTCACTCTTGGAATACAAAGAATAAACCCAAGTGAATCTTTTATAATCATCTACAAACAAAACATAGAAACGAAATGGGGCATTAGCCACTGTGAAAGGACCTCACACATCACTATGAACCAAGGAAAATGGACAATTAATAGAAGTATTAGACAATTTGAAAGGAAGCCTATGAGCTTTAGACACATTACAATCAATACAAGACAAGTCATTATTCAATGAAATTTTATTTGGTAAAAGAGCAGCCATTTAATGAAGCTTTAAAGAAGATGGATGGGCTAATATGTGATGCCAAAGCATATCAAACACAAGGGTAGTAGTGTTAGACTAAAAAACTTAGGGAAATAATTGCTCAGAAGATGTAATGAATTGGTAGAGACCATTGACATTAACACCTCTATACAGAACCTTGTTAGTGCATTTGTCCTGAATAACAAAAGTATTAGCATCAAAAATAACAAGACAATTATGATCTCTAGTAAGTTGATGCACAGACAAGAGATTTGAAGAGATGGTAGGAACATGAAGAAGATTTGAGAGATAAAAAGAATAATGTGGAGTGGGAAATAGTCCTTTACCTACGTGACTGATTGGTAAAGAGGAACCATTACCAACTTGAACCTGTTCTTGACCTTGATAAGGCTGAAATTGTTGAAGATTAGTCAAGTCATTTTTCAGATGGTTGGTGGCAGCAGAGTCAATATACCAAGGAGATATGGGAGGATCAGAGGAAGGCTGGGGCACTAAAGCAGCATAGGCTTTCGACTGAGACAGAGAGGATTATAAGGAATTACTGTGAGAGGAAGGCTGAAAATTAGGATCCAGTCAATGCCAACATTCATGAGCAATACGACTCAGACCTCCACAAATCTGACATCCAAAGTTAGAATAATAATTGCCTCTAGATCTATTATTATTGAATCTGTTATTTGATCTGCCTCCTCGAAAATTATTATATCTGCCTCCTCTGGAACCTCGATATTGATGTCTGCCTCTTGCAGAATGAAAACCTCGGTTAGAAGAATTGGAAAATTCATAACCAGACTGAGAGGAAGATGAAGATCCTCTTGAAGTAGAGTAGGCAACATGAAGATCAGTTTCAGTGGAATGTTTAAGTTTTTGTTCAATGTGAATGGCCTCTGAACATAACAAGAAACACAAATTTTCCATCGTGACAATCTCAGATCGAGTACGAATGGAGGGTTTTAAAAGCATTATATTCCTCTGGTAGACCATTCAAGGTTAGAAATATCAGATCTTCATCATCAACTTTTGTAGAGGCTGAAGCCAATTGATTTGAAATTTCTTTGATTTGAGACAGATAAACCTCCATTGAAGATGATTTCTTGCAGAGTGTTTGGAGTTTGATTTTAAGTTGATGAATATGAGAACGTGAAACAGAAGTAAATTGTTTTTCCAAAAATTGCCATACCTAATCACTGTGATTCAGATGGAGAACATAAGAATAAATGGATGAAGGTAGGGTTGCAGCCAAACAAGTGAGCAAATGTGCATCAATCAGTTGCCATTTTGCATAACCTGGATTTGGAATAGATTTTCCAAATGCATCAATGAGTTCAGGAGATGGACATAGATTTGATCAATTTACATAATCAAGAAATCTAGTTGCTGTAAGCACATTTGTCATATGTGTCTTCCATATGAGAAAATTATTGGATTTGAGTTTCATTGTGATGAGAGAATTGAAAATTGAAATCAGTAAACTGAGATTTGGCGATAGAGAAGAACTTTCCATTGAAAGGCCGTGGATCTTGCTCATGAGAACTCAATGCTTTGATACCATATTGAGAATCTTATAACTCTTCATCTTATTCAAAACTATAGCTTACACTTGTATTTATACAGTAAACAAAATATCTAATCTATACAAAATATCTAATCCTAACTAACTCTCTTTAAAGAGCACAACTCATGTTTAGTCTAACTAACTATATAACAAACTATAACAAATTTATATTCTAACCACCACAACTAATTCCATTGTAGCACTCCATCTTAATACTACTATTACAAGCCTATGATGAACAAGCTATAACAGGCAAAGGTTGCAGCTTAGGTTTGATGTGAGATGGTAGGATAACTCCTTCAGAAACATTATTGAGGATATCAATAATCATCGCCCCAGCAAAGACTTGGCCTAGCCATCCTCCAATGCTTCCCACTTTTTTGTTCTTTACAGGCTCTACTTGTTCTTGCACTTGCACCAGAGGGTACATGCCATATCCATACCCATAACCCGGTGGCGGTGGTTCCATCACCAGAGTTGGAGGAGGATATGTAGAATTATACTGCCCAGCTACTGCTGCTGCTGCTACTGCTGCTGCTGCTGCCCCATATGGCAGTGGACCCATGATCGAAGAAGGAGGATAACGAACGGTGAATCTAGTCATAGCCGCCATAGCAGGAGAATGATATGGTAAATTATACTATCCAGCTGCTGCTGTTATTGCTGTGATATCCTTGTTCTGTAATATGTTTATTGGTCCTTAATATGAGCATGATTATGTGTTTAATATGATTTTGTGTGCCATTATGTGAAAATATGTGGTTTTGAATTTCTATCTGTTCACCGTAGGAATATCTGTTTGATTATCTGCTTTGGAAATTAAATTGACGGGCTTATCGGCCACAGAAACGGAAATTGGTCGCGCCATTGTGATTGGCATACTTTTTAGAGCCTACGGTGAAGTTTAATTGAAAAATTGATTCGAATCAGATTAAGTTAATTAACTGGGCGAATTAGTGCCCAATTATCTCTTATTACTAAATTGTGGCTAGTGGGAATTTATGTAAAAAGGCACTATACACTCAATTTCTTTCTTTTATCTTCATTTGGGCTGATCAACTCTCTAGAAAGAGGGAAGGCTGGCTACTAGAGAGAGAGAGGGGAGAAAATCTATGTTTTGGTCTTGAAGTTTAGAAGTCTTGAAGTTGAATTCAAGAATTGGCTTTAGATTGGGAAGATTGGGCTCCTAGGTGAGTAAATTCATGAGTTTGAACTTGTGATTTTGTGAATTAAAGATTAATTGGTGATCAAGAACAAGAGTTGTGCTCTAATTGATGAATTTGAAGTTGCAATGCACATGCATGTATAGGATCACCATGATTTTGCATAATCAAGCATGTATTAAGTTGAATATGGATATATGAGTGTTAAATCATACATGCAAGCATGTTTTTGTTGAGTTTCATGAGAATGAATGCCATTTGCATCACCTAGGTTGAGAATAAGGGTAATACATCACATGCATGTACAAATTATAAGAATAGGAGCCTTGAATGCATGAATTTGCATGTTGGAAATGAATTTGGTGTTAATTGGGACGTGCGTGTGTTTGATTCATGAAATTTAGCTCCATGATGATGTGTTTTGGTGTTTATACCATGTTAGTACAAGTATACGTGAAATTGGAGCCATCAATTGCAAGAAAGGTTGAGTAGAATGTTGAATTTGAGCTCAAGGGCACTGCTGGAAAACCCAGAAAATTTGGTGCCCGCTCGATCGGGGAAACCGCCGCTCGAGCGTGAAAAACGGGCTTCCAGCATTTTCTGCAGACATGGTGTCCGCTCGAGAGGGGAAGTCCACGCTTGAGCGGGGAGCCATGTAGAGAGGCCTTCCGCTCGAGCGCCAGAGTGCACGATCGAGCGTAAATTCGACCTAACCAGTACTTTTGCAGGCCTCAAGGGTCCGCTCGAGCGGGGACCCTGTTTTCTGAAATTTTAAAAATGCATTCTGAGTTCCGTTTTTCGTTCTCTTTCACTTCTAAGTACTCTTAGGCATGCATTGAGCATTGTAATTGAGTTAAAGAGATAAGAATAAAGCCTAAAGAGGAAATGTGAATTTAAGAATGGATTGAATTGTTGGTGACCCTTTTGTGTTCATGGATTGTGTAGGGTCAAGCTCCAGGGCAAACCAACCAACCAACCGATCATTGTGAGTAATATCGATATTTGGAAGCTTGTCATTTGTCCAATTGCTTATTTTCTTATAAGCCTTATGCTTTATGATTTGCTAGTTTGAATTGTGGACAAATGTCTGAAAGAATGGATGGGCCAAAGGTCGTTTTGACATAAGGCCATTTTGACATAAGGCCGTTTTGACAAGAATGGATGGGCCAAAGGCCGTTTTGACATGAATGGATGTGCCAGAGGTCGTTTTGACATAAATGAGTGGGCCAGAGACCGTTTTGACAAGAATGAAAGATAAATGGGCCAAAGGCCAGCATGTTTGAAACCACAGTCACTTGACTTAAATTGTGTATACAAACGTTAAATCAAAATGTGAATTCGGCCCAAGGCCGTTCGGAGTATGTTGTTCTACATATCGTTTGTATCTTCTTATTTGATATTATTCACTGGGCTATCGCTCACGCTCATTCATGTGTTTGTAGGTGAGCCAGGAGAGGTCCCGACCCAGCCTCAGTGAAGTCTGTGTGGAACAACCAAGTTTTGGAGAGTCAGCCCTAGTGTCTCACGCACGAGACTCGTCTTCGTCTTCCTACCATGCTATGTTATTTTTGTTATGTTGGCGAGGACTTTGCATATGTCTGTATATAATTTTCGTGGGTTGACTTAGTTTTGGATGATCCTGTTTGTACAAAACTTATGGTACTATATTTCTGTTATGAGTTATTAATATATATATGTTTGGTTGTTTGGATGTGCCATGTAAGCACAGCTCTATGGACAAAGTTTTGAACTGCTTCTGTTTGGTCCCCATTAACTCTGTTAACATAATTTTGTTTTGGTTGAGGCCATAGGTAATCTCATGATTACTGGCCAGTTATGTCCTTAACCCACGGGGGCGGGTTCGGGTCATGACAATTGCCCTATATGGCGGTGGACCGATGACTAGAGAAGGAGGACAACAAGCGATGAAGCTAGTCACCGCTGCCACAGCAAGCAGCGGAAGAGACAACAACGCTTTCGCAACCTTCTCACCTTTCCATTCATACATGAAATAGATTTTACCCTTGGGATTTCCAGAAGGGGTTTAAACATGATAGGTCAGATTACCCTCGATCGAGCCCGTCAGGTCTTTAACCCTCACAAACACTTGTCCAATGACTTTGTCACCACCGTTTTGCTCGTAGCAGTTGAGCTCGAACACGAGGATCTGGGCCGCCGCAGACTCCTTATCTAAGTTAGAAGTGATCTGACCATTCTAGGTCGGGTTCATGTCACCGTCTCTATCTACGGCAGTCTTCTGCTTTCCACTGCCAGAGATGAAGACGTACGCGTACACCTCCATCTTGTTTGAAAGTTTGACTCTCTCGAGATCTTTCCCTGATATGAATGGGATCGTCAGAGTGCACTGATTCTTCTCCATGCTAATCTTAATTCCTCAATTCAAATGGAAATGAAACCCTAAAATGAGAGAGAGAGAGAGAGAGAGAGAGAGAGAGAGAGAGAGAGCAGGGAAGAGAGGACTGGGGGAGTATAGAACTTTTTTTGGGTAGGTAGGTGGGGAAGTATAGACACTAAAGCAAGAGAAAGTGATCTTTGTCTACTATTGAATCACAAGTTATTTGCTGTGGCATGCGCACTGTCACGTGGTACCACAAACCCTAAATATGATTGATGGAAAAGATATGATCAAAGATTATGACAATTAGTGATTGATTAATAGTATAATCATGTGGTACCTCTAACACACCGAATAGTTTTTCCTATCAAACTAGTAGGTATAAGCTTTAGGGATATGGAATGTGGTGACTTTCTCATTAAACTTTAAATTATGTACCAATTTTTTTTACACACATGTGAGTAATGTTGTTAAAAATATCTATAGTATCAAATAATCAAAAAAATCATTAAAATAACCAACATCTTAAACGAGTACTAAGGCCTTGTTTGGGAACAGGTTTTTATAGTAACTTTTTGAATTTTTGGCTAAAATATGATGTAAAAAAAATTACTATGTTTGAGATGATTTTTTGATTTTTTACGAAAAGATGTGCAAAAAATAGAGAGAAAATGGAATCTTTGACTTTTTTGTACAGGTTGTTGGCTTTTTGGTTTTTTTTTTTTAGAGAGTTCAGCCATTTCATTTCAATATTGAGGTTGGGAAAATAGGAGGCAGAGGGGTGGGGGTATAACAATTGATTGAAGCAATCATTTGCTATTTTCTATGGATTTTTTGCAAAATTTTGTTAGTGGTTCTACTTCTTACAGGACTGGCCATATTTAGTTGTATGCCAATAACATTATCAAGTGAAGTGGCGTTGACTCGGGTATGTTAATTCTTATTAATGTTCCCTTGATTTAAGTTTTTGCTCCATTTTGAAACAGACAGAAAAATGGTTGCAAGTTTGACAACATGATTTAATTATTGAAATGCAGCTTGCGCGGGCGCGGGGGGGGGGGGGGGGGGAGGGGGAATTCTGCTCTTGCGCTTGCAATGACTATAATATCTAATTTGCTACGAATCTTGATTGTAAGTTGCAAGAGCTATTCATTAAAACATTAGATTATGTTTACATACTGGTTCAAAGCAATTTTAGCTTAGTTTCATTGCTGTAAGTTTTGGTGCCTTATTACATTTGGTATTTACACCAAACTTAGATCTTTTTGAACTGTAATTCAAGTATTTCTACAAGTTTCCACAGTAGTATCTTTGATGTTTATTATTCCTTTTTTTGAGTTGGATTCGATGTTTGTCTTTTCTTTGCATCTTGACTTTGGGCATCAAGATGCTAGTGGAACTTGCTACTTATCTTACCTGCTTCTTGATTTACATATCACACAGGGGATCTTGATGACTGTCCAAGTTCATGTCACTCCTACATTTCAATTAGCTCTCTTAGTAGATAGTGTTTCTTGAAGAGCAACGAAGAATCCATGAGGAATTGAATGCAAGAGTACAAAACTTAGAGTCTAATAGCGTGGAGGTCAATGCCAAGATTGATTTGATGCTGCAACAAATTAGTCGGAGAGTCGGAGAGGTTTTACTCTTGACTTATCATCGCAGTAAGTACCTTTTGCATATAACCAGTTCATAAATTAAGTTCCTTTCCCCTGCAACTCTCTCTATTTCAATATACATATATGTGCCACAGATGCTCTGCTTTTCTATTAAGACTAACTAATGTTTTAATTTTATTTATTTGTTCTGTTCTTTTCCCAACAATTTTAGCAATCTGATTCTTAAAATTGAATTCCCAATCCAAGTAAAAGAAATCTATTTGTAGATTCCTTCTCTATCTCTTTCACACACACACACACACACACACACACACACACACACACACACACACACACACACACTCTCTTGTTGTATAGTTCACTTGTATATTTTGCAACTCTAAATTAGTTCAGTTAACAGTATTGTTGGGCTGTTGTAGAGCTTAACTTTCTTCTCGCGCCCCCCTTTCGAAGAGGCGCGAATAGGTCCTACAGTTCAGACTCCTGTCATGGTTCTGAATCTAATCTCACAAAATGCAATATAAGACTGATAAACACCAAAGAGTTCAATCCGGCAAATCATTTTGGAAAATCAGATTTTAAATCAAATAATGCCAAACTAGACTGCTTTGCCAGATTACAGAGTCGCCACCTAAATATTTTATTTTGGGGGAATTTAGGAAACCCTGACTCGTGCCAAAGGCCACGTGTCCGTCATCACCAAAGTTGCCTCGGCTTGGGAACTTGGGTACGAGGGGGGAAGGTCATGAAATGAGCACCCCCGCTCGCCCGATCAAAGGATCAGCCTCTACTAAGTATGATATGTTGTTTGATAAACACATGTGTTCTTATCCGGTTATTAGCTAACTTACTATGTGATGCGCACAACATACAAGTATAGACTAAATCGCAAGAATTGGAACAAAACAACTCACGTTTGTTTTCGAAAATGGTTTGAAAATGCCACCCTCAAGTGGGCTTTAAACATGATTTGTCACTTCGCAAAGTGGGTTTAAAACTCACATTTGATGAATTGTTCCAATTCAAGTAATCAAGTCTTTATCCACAAGCATTCATGCAGTTTAGCACTTAGGCATTAGCCTCATGGCAAGCATGCTATCATGGCAACACTCACACTCATGAAAGTATGCTAAAGCGTAAAACTTACAGTGTACTCCAAGCCAAAACAGAAAACTACTTAGAAACAATGCGTGATCCTAACTATGTTAAGATGCCTAATGCAACTAAATAGGGTCGGCTATCTAAGATGGCATATGAATGCAATAATTTGATAACATTATTTAAAACACGTATTCAAATAAGTATTGAAATACGATGCAGTTTGAATGATGCGCTGAGTCCGGTGCATGCAATACAAATGAATGATGCAAACATGCAAGCATAAGGTATGCTAATCAAAATGTGCCCTAATCTAACCATCGAAAGTAGGTGTGGGAGTCGAATATATGGCTAAATTTGAAGGGGGCATGTTTTAGTACTGACACTAACCGGTAGTCCAGCAGATATTAATCGGCCCCATTCTGCAAGACTAGGATGGGCCGAATACGATACATAAGCTGACTAAGCCGATTAAAAGAGATCGTTGGGGGCTGAATATAAGAACGGTTAATGATTGAAAACTAAGCCCAGGCCCCGAGGCCTCAGGAGGAACAGATATAAATAAAGAAGCAGCGTTCTTGGAATGGTATATAAAAAAAAACACTTCACTAAATTTATAAAACAAGCTTTCTTGAGTAGAAGAACTGACTTGCCCGTCGGAGTGCTAATCCCGGCACCCCCGACCGGAGTATTTGTCTTTGTAGGTGACTAGCTGAGTATCAAGAGCGTCTCCCAGGATCTGAAGAGTATTTCCAAAACCACTTCTCCACAACTGGCGCCGTCTGTGGGAATACTCAAATACATCCATGGAAGGCGTGACACAAGATCCTCCGGTAGCCACCGACGAGACCACACAGAGAGACGACATCACCCCGGCAGATTTGCTCAGGAAGGAAACCATCGCTGTGAGACGCGCCTTGAATTTTGACTCACCAACGACTTCAGCGCAGGAGATGATGCAAGCCATCATAGAACAAGCTAAATAGAATGAGCAAAGGCTGGAAAATATGCTCGCAGAAAATGAACGCCTTCGACAAGATTTGGCCCTGGAAGTAGCAAAATCCAAAGAAGCCGCGTGCCAAGACCCCAAACGACCCATAAGGGCAGGTAAACAACGACCTCGAGCCCGACGAAGGGAAACTGATAACGACTCCAATTCATTATCCACAGAGCATAACAAGGGATGCTCAGACACTTCCAGCTCCTTTGAAAAAAGCCCACACATAAGGAACAAGCGCAGAAGAAGCAGTTCAGACGAAGAGGACCGGCACGATCCTTTTATCCGACGAATTGCGAGGGCGGCCCTACCCAAGAAGTTCAAAGCTCCATCATTTACTCTCTATGACGGAAAATCAGACCCTACCGATCATATACGTCATTACAAGTAGGCCATGACGTTGCATGCAGACGAAGCCCTCATGTGCCGAATATTCCCCAGCAGTTTGGGGCCGCTAGCTGTCAAATGGTATTACAAGCTGGAGCCGGCTTCGATCAGAAGTTTCCATCAATTGCAAAAATCCTTCAGGGCCAGGTTTATCACCAACGAGGTACAGCCGAAACAGGTCAACTCTCTCTGGGCTATGCAAATTCAACCGGGAGAAACGTTGAGAGCATATTCGGCGCGATATTGGGGGTGCTTCAATCTCGTTGACGACGCTTGCAACGACTTCATGGCCGTCACCGCCTTCAAAATGGGACTACATCCTGACAGTGCTCTTCGCAACTCCCTGACCAGAAGACTCCCCAAGACAGTCTGGGCGTTGATGAAGAAAGTCGAAGTGTATTGCAAAGTGGAAGACGACGCCCTGAGGATCAAAGCTAGACAAGCGTCCACCAAATCGGGACCTCTTGATATTGCTCAGCCGATAAGCTCCGTGCCACCTCTGAGCCCCGAGCCACGACAACGTGCTAAACGGGACAAAAGGCGGGACTCTCGCCGATCGAGTGATCAATGCTCTCACCCGACGAATGAGCAATTGCAAGTCGACAGTAGGCGCTCGAGGCGCGCTGACAAAAAGTACATGGAACTGTCAGAGCCAATCACCGCTGTGATGACCAAAATCCAACACCTTCCATTCTTCAAATGGCCGTCGAAGATGGTGGGGCCACCAGATACACGACGAAGAGACCGGAGGTGCGAATATCACAAAGATCATGGGCACGAAACAGAGAGTCGCTATGCATTAAAAGATCACTTGGAAGAACTGGTGCAAGACGGCCGACTGCAGCAGTATGTGAAACAGGGAAAGCCAACCAAAGCATTAGCATTAAGGCAGGATTCTCCCCCACTTGGTGTGATCCACGTAATTTACAGTCTGCCTACACTTCCGGCCATGCACACAATTCGATCGCACCCAACCTTACAGGGGCGCCGTATTTCGACCGGCCGGTCCAAAGAAGCTCCGACAATTGCCTTCAACGACTCCGACCTCAATGACGCAACGGCTTCCCACATTGATCTGTTGGTCATTGGGTTACGCATAAACCGGTTCATAATTGAACGAATCCTCATAGATCCATAGAGTAGTTCAGAGGTCATGTACTATCAAACTTTCATCAAGCTCGGCCTCAACGAGGCGAATCTATCTCCGGCGCCTCACCCACTGTTCGGCTTCAATACGAACCCCGAATACCCATTGGGCAAGGTCACATTACCTGTTCGAGCGGGGTCCAAAACGGTCAAAGTGGAATTCCTGGTCGTGAAGCTCCCCTCGCCGTATAATGCCATAATGGGAAGAACCTGGCTACATATCATGAGGGCCGTCCCAAGCACCTACCATCAGATCCTGCGTTTCTCAACAACCTACGACATTGAAGAAATACGTGGTTCCCCCCAATCGGCACAAGCAAAGTTCTGACGAAAACCCTATCACTGACCCGACCTGTAGGCTCTGATACCTGTAAATATATTTCGCCTCTGCAATATGAACTATTTTTCCTCGACGCCGAAAATCATATGTCGATTCCCAGTGGCGCACATGCCAGGATTGGCCAGATTAAGTCTCTGGATTCGGAGCGCCTTTCGTGGATATCACGGTTGGCCAAATTAAGTCTCCGGATTCGGAGCGCCCTTCGTGGATTTCACGATTGGCCAAATTAAGTCTCCGGATTCGGAGCCCCCTTTGGTGCATGCCGCCTTAGGGCCGATTAAGTCTCCGGATTCGGAGCCCTCTTTGGCGCATGCCGCCATAGGGCCGATTAAGCCTCCGGATTCGGAGCACCCTTCGTGGATATCACGATTGGCCAAATTAAGTCTCCGGATTCGGAGCGCCCTTCGTGAATATCACGATTGGCCAAATTAAGTCTCCGGATTCGGAGCCCCCTTTGGCGCATGCCGCCTTGGGGCAAATTAAGTCTCCGGATTCGGAGCCCCCTTTGGCGCATGCCGCCTCGGGACAAATTAAGTCTCTGGGTTCGGAGCCCCCTTTGGCGTATGCCGCCTTGGGGCCAATTAAGTCTCCGGATTTGGAGCGCCTATCGTGGATATCACGATTGGCCAAATCAAGTCTCCGGATTCGGAGTGCCCTTCGTGGATATCATGATTGGCCAAATCAAGTCTCCGAATGCGGAGCCCCCTTTGGCGCATGCTGCCTTGGGGCCAATTAAGTCTCCGGATTCGGAGCGCCCTTCGTGGATATCACGATTGGCCAAATCAAGTCTCCGGATTCGGAGCCCCCTTTGGCGCATGCCGCCTTAGGGCCGATTAAGTCTCCGGATTCGGAGCGCCCTTCGTGGATTTCATGATTGGCCAAATTAAGTCTCCAGATTCGGAGCCCCCTTTGGCGCATGCCGCCTTAGGGCCGATTAAGCCTCTGGATTCGGAGCGTCCTTCGTGGATATCACGATTGGCCAAATTAAGTCTCCAGATTCGGAGCGCCCTTCGTGGATATCACGATTGGCCAAATTAAGTCTCCGGATTCGGAGCCCCCTTTGGCGCATGCCGCCTCGGGGCAAATTAAGTCTCTGGATTCGGAGCCCCCTTTGGCGCATGCCGCCTTGGGGCCAATTAAGTCTCCAGATTCGGAGCCCCCTTTGGCGCATGCCGCCTTAGGGCCGATTAAGCCTCCGGATTCGGAACCCCCTTTGGCGCATGCCACCTTAGGGCCGATTAAGTCTCCGGATTCGGGGCGCCCTTCGTGGATATCACGATTGGCCAAATTAAGTCTCCGGATTCGGAGCCCCCTTTGGTGCATGTCGCCTTAGGGCCGATTAAGTTTCCGGGTTTGGAGCCGATTAACCTCATTAAGGCCAAATGGGCCCTGGGTTCAGGAACGGATCATACGCTGCTAAGTGCTAATCGCGTCTCCGAATCCAGAGCAAACGTTGGCGCGAACAAAAGATATTGATAATTGATCCTATGTAACATACTAGAACAGATCATGCATTTGAAGTGATGAGCTTTAGTACACAAGCAAAATTCAGAATAACACGCAAATAGACTTAACATAAAACCATTTATTTGATTAAACAATTGTTACATAAATACAACCCGCATTTGAACATTACAATATCGAAAGCAAAAAAGGGGACAAAACGCGCCGGTAAAGCAGCATCGCCGGA
This sequence comes from Camellia oleifera, assembly GCA_022316695.1. NCBI lineage: Eukaryota > Viridiplantae > Streptophyta > Magnoliopsida > Ericales > Theaceae > Camellia > Camellia oleifera. Next base: position 67,355,658 of record CM039312.1, on the reverse strand, counting down.
TCAACGACCGTCGCCCTAAATCCCTCCACGGCGTGCACTACCTTGAGCCAGTTTTGCTTAAGCCCACGACTTGCATAACGCCAAACTGCCTCTGACACCATTGACAATGTCAAGGCCAAGATCCAGGACAAGGAAGAATGAACTTGACAGTTGTTGACTCTCCTTTCGTGGTGATCCGCTTCGACGACTTGGAGACTCACAGATCTCAAGCCCTTCGCTTGAAGACTCACAGATCTCAAGCCCTTCGGATGACCTAACTCCCTCACGGATAGGTTTTCCGCCGCAAGCCATCTCAACACCAAACTCGACCGAAAGTTGAGCCTCTGTAACCAAAATCACCATCCCAGACAAAGAATGATGAGTCAAATGGGATTATTGGTGCGAAGCGCCCACTCCTTTTTATTCTCAGCAACTACTGTCAATAGGGAGTTCGGGGGACAATTGTGGGAGCCGAATATATGGCTAAATTTCAAGGGGGCATGTTTTAGTACTGACACTAACCGGTCGTCCAGCAGATATTAATCGGCCCCATTCTGCAAGACTAGGATGGGCCGAATACGATACGTAAGCTGACTAAGCCGATTAAAAGAGATCGTTGGGGGCTGAATATAAGAACAGGTAATGATTGAAAACTAAGCCCAGGCCCCAAGGCCTCAGGAGGAACAAATATAAATAAAGAAGCAGCGTTCTTGGAATGGTATGTAAAAAAAAACACTTCACTAAATTTATACAACTAGCTTTCTTGAGTAGAAGAACTGACTTGCCCGTCGGAGTGCTAATCCCGGCACCCCCGACGGGAGTATTTGTCTTTGCAGGTGACTAGCTGAGTATCAAGAGCGTCTCCCAGGATCTAAAGAGTATTTCCAAAACCACTTCCCCACAGTAGGTCAATAAAAGGGAGAAAGACGTGGGGTTGGAAGACATGCACACACGCATGCACACTTATTACAACATTATGCCTTCTTGAAGGAGGGTCCGAATAAATAAGCTAAGCTACACTAAGCTAAGCTAATTATTACAAACCAATTGAATAACTAGCTATGCTAAGCTAATTAAAATATTACAAAACAGATTAAACTAATTAATTATAACACATGTAATAATTAGTTACAACTAGCTAATAAAGCAATAAAGTAGCCTCACGGGCGAGAGAGTCATGCATGCTCGGTTGGCTTCCTCCCGAAAATCCACCACCTTGCCTTTAGATGCCTCTGTTTGCACATCTTTGGACCTCTAAAAATTATGCCAACCTCCAGATTGCCTCTGTTCCATCTCAAGAACACAATGATGGCTGATCAGCTATGATTGGTGGCCATCAGCCACTACTAGTGGCCGGTCGGCTAATACATGTGGCTGGTCGGCCACTGCTCTCCTGAACTTTCTCCTTTTGTTGCAACAGAGAGCAAACAAAGGCAAGGCAGTGTATTTTTCAAGGAATGTGTGTACTGCCACCCTCCTTATCATTTCTCAAGCTCAAAGGAGTGTGGCACTTGGCTCTTAAGCCATTAACCAAGCATTTTCAATGCATGATGGCCAAAGAACCAAGCTTGTACAAGCTTAATGAATGCACACATAAGACTCAAAGGGCCACCACCCTATCATGCATGATCAAGGGTGACGACGACTAAGAAACATGACACGTTTCATCACTTTGAGTATGAAATGTCCCACATTTCTTGTGTTTGGATTAACGTCCGATCCAAACACATGCAATGCAACACAAATGCTTATCTTGCACAAATTTTACTTTGCTCAATTCTTGTTTACACATTTTACATTACCGATTAATCCTTTAACCGATTAAGTCCAATGTGAAAGTCCTCTAATGAGAGGGGGGTCAACCGAAGGATGATTTAAGACATGAGAGAGATCATGCCTTTGGCTAGGAGGAACCCTCAAAAGAGGGTTAAATCCATTGAACACAAGCTCTATCTCAAGCTTAAACACAACCTAAGGGCTAACCAATCCTCAAAGCAAATTAAAAGTGAAGAAATGAGGGAGGTTGCAAATATTTCAGTGCTAAAATGGCATGAAAAATAATACAACAACATGCAAGAAACACATGCATAACATGTTAAGAGCCAAAAGCATTAAACTAGTGAAGAGCTTTACACTAGAGGCATGCAATATCAAGCTCAAATGACCAAACCAGCTCTAGATAGAGCTTAAACATGTCAAAACAGTGGCCAAAATATGCTGAGATTAAGGCATAGAAAGCAAGAAAAACATGCTCACATGTTGGCTCACAAACAAGGCTCAAAGCACAACTGTCAAAAGCAATGAAAGAGTGAACAAAGTGAGAGTGTGACAGAGTTATATGCACTGAAATCACATGTAAAATGATGCTATATCATGCAATCATCTCATGCAAAGCATTTTAGAGGCCTTAAAACACAAAGCTAGTGAAGGCATTTGCACTATAGCTATACAAAACATGAGCCATATGACCAAGACCACCCAAAGTAGAGTTAAAGCATGACAAAACAAGGCCTAAAACATGCTGAGATTAAGCTAAGTTAAGCTATAAAATCATGCTACTTTGTAATGCTAACTAGGCATAGAACAGAGAGACAAGGAGGGGAGGCCACCCCCTCCTATTTTGGACTTCAAAACAAACTTTTTTCCACTGAAATTTCCCTGGAATTCAGTGGTTTAAAGGCCAAAAAAGGTTGACTTTAAAAGCCTTTAAAAGTAGTATAAAAGGCTTCACAAGCCAAAGCGCAAAAGAGGTTAAACCACCATTTTAAAACCTTAAAATCAGAGGTTTTTGTAGTTGAAAACTAGGCCAAAAATAGCATGCAAAGGTGGCCAAACTAGTGTGCAAAAATAAGCTTAAAAAGGGTAAGTGTTTACCTTTGAAGTACATCAGCAAAACAGCCACAACTCTAAGCTAAAACCAGCTTTGAGAGCTCAAATAAGACCTCCAAGAACCTCAGCCACAAGGTAGTCTAATTTGGTTAAGGGGTTGTATGCAAATATGTAGAGATTTCCCACTTTCAAGCACAAAATAGGAAGAGAGAAAGAATTCTAGAGAGAGAGGCAGCAATTTTGCTCTGAAAATTTTATAACCTCAAAAATAGGGGAGAGACCTCCCCTTATATAAAAAAACAAGCTACAAGCTTGTATTCATCCCTCCATACACGTGTATGGAGATGAGCATCAGTGAACAACAGCTGGCATAGTTGGCAAACAAATATCTGAAAAAGAAGAAAAATGGCCGTCGGCCATCATTAGTGGCTGACCGGCCATTAATCTAGCCGACCGGCCATTAGTGTAGCTGACCGGCCACCACTGATGGCCGGCAGGCACAAGCCATGGCTGATCAGAATTGGGGATGACTGACAAGCCACCCTCTCCTCCAGATTCAAAGCAACAAGCTTTTGGTCCACAACCAAGCACAAAACAAACAAGTTTCGAAAGCTCAAAGGCAAGGCACTCCGCCAAGAACTTCGGGCGTTCAAAACAAACACAAACATGGATGATCATCAAGTATTCAACCGATGACGTCCAAGTCTTAAGGATGGTCAAAAATGGGATGTCTATAGTTGCCCCTCTTTGACAAAACTCGGGAGTCATGAAATGACGGGAGTGAATGTCAAAGCCCAGATACGACCCATTTTTGACAAGGCCGAAGACTTGGACAAGCAAGCAATCAAAACAAAGAACGATTGCACCCATAGGCTGCCTACGTATCCCTTTGCAAGGAATCAAACTAGCGTAGTTCTAGGGCCAGATGCAAAAGATATGCATGTTGCATAACATAACTTATGATCATGCAATGAGACTGTAATGAAACATCTAGATGCAAATGTTATGCAAAGAAATGCTACAGGAAACTCATACATAAGCAAGTAAACACGAACCAAACTATATTTCATGCAGAAAGGATGTAAGAAAATTATGCACGCTTAACCGCGCCTCGCACAGAAAAGGCAAATAGCAAAAACCGTCGGGCACACCCGAGGTAGCAAACAAGATCCCAATCCATGGCACATGTGAGGAAATAAGTGGTGCGAACCTAAGGACACGGCCTAAGGTTCCGAGCCACTAAGAATAGTAATAACAGGTGAAACACATCCAACCATCATGCAATCAAAGCAAAGAATGGTATAAGCATCGGAACCTGTCCAGATGCATTTAACCAAAGCATTCTAACGCGCCACACGCGAGAGGGAAAAGGGAGCGGTGTAAACACCGAAGGGTGGTATAAACATTGGGGTACATCCCAATGTTTCTAACCAAAGTACGGTATAAGCGTCGGACACACATCCCAAACGCTTCTAACCAGAGAGGTGGTACAAACATCGGGCACACGTCCTAATGCTTCTAACCAAAGTACAGTATAAGCGTCGGACACACATCCCAAACTGCTTCTAACCAGGAACAAGGTATAGACGTCGAGCACATGACCCAATGTCTCCAACCAAGAACAAAGTGGTATAAGCGTCGGACACACGTCCTAAATGCTTTCTAACTAGGGAGAGTGGCGTAAACATCAGGCACACGACCCAATGTCTCTAACTAGGGGGTGGTATAAACATTGGGCACACGTCCCAATGTTTCTAACCAACGAGGTGGTATAAGCGTCAGACACACATCCCAAACGCTTCTAACTAAAGACAAGGTATAAGCGTTGGGCACACAACCCAAACGCTTCTAACCAAAGCAGCATGTCAATGTAAACACCGGGCATACCTGAATGTTTCTAACCAACGAGGTATAAGCGTTGGACACACATCCTAAACACTTCTAACCAAAGAGGTGGTATAAACATCGAGCACACGACCCAATGTTTCTAACCAAAGTACGGTATAAGCGTCGGACACACATCCCAAATGCTTCTAACCAAAGCAAGATGTCGGTGTAAACACCGGGCGTACCTGAATGTTTCTAACCAACGGAGAGGCAAGGGAGAGGAATGGTTTTACCCGAAACTCCTCTGAATGAACCGTACATACAATATCGTCTGGTCACATCAGCTTTGAATGAACCATACATACAATATCGTGCCTACACAAGAGAGAAACTTAACAGATACAACAGTATAGGAATGCATGTTCCATGTAAGATTGATAGCATGCTCTATGCTAATGTAAGAAGTGCATATTCTATGCAAACGTAGCAAATGCATGCAAATGCAAGATTGAGATACGTATTCTATGCAAGAATAATGAGTGCATGTCCAATGTGGGAGTAACAAATGCATGCTCCATGCGAGACATCAAAGCGCATATTCAATGCAAGTGTGAGAAGTGCATATACAATGCAAGTATAAGAAGTGCATATACAATGCAAGTATGAGAAGCGCATAAGTACTAAATGCTTGCTCTATATGAACAATAGACAATGCAAGATCTCACGTGAAAGACATAGCCTATGCCACGAGAAATGGAGCATGTTCTATACAACACTGAATGCAAGTTCAATACAACAGGTATGGACAATTCTATGCGAACGTAAAGGCATGCACAATGCAATACAATGCAATATGCATATTCTATGCAAACATGAGAACATAGAGAATGCAATGCAACGTAGCATACATGTTCTGTGCACAGTAATCAATGTATATTTGATGCAATAACAACAACATGTTCGATGAAAAAATGCGCATCTTGGTAAGACCGATTCAATTGTAACCTTCGATTTACCTCTCGAAGGAGTTCAATCAATTTAAAAGGATACATCCTTGTACGTACTGAGTACCACACACTAAAAACACAGTCTGGACCTTCCGCAGAGGCCATTTGAGCTTAAAGATGTACTTTCCTTGCACTTTCTTGAAGGACCAAGGCACAAAACAACAGAACAGCATATGAGGAGAGCACCAAAGGCCTGCCGGCCACGTTGGGAGGCCATCGGCCACAAAATAGGGTCATCGGCCAAAAATTTGGTCGGTCGGCCAACAATGATAGCCGGTCGGCCATTGATGACAGATTCGGGGCAATTTTGACATTTTACCACGGGTCTTTAAATATAGAGTTCTAAACCCTATTTCCTCACTTCCCCTTTGCCGAAAAACATTCCCCTTGTGCTCTAGACCACTCCCCCCCCCCCCCCCCCGATCTGAGCTTCAAATGCATTTTCGGACATCCCACAAACATCCAATTCGTGAAACCCTCGTAGTTTTCTAACATTTTGAACCAATTAAAAAGTGTCTTCGGTGCCTCTTTCTTGATTTCCATCACTTGGGGTTTGTTTCCCCTAAGTTACCCTTGATTTCAGTGCCCTCTCCCGAGCCCCGATCTTTTCTTCCATTTTTTCTCGCTCGGAGTTGACTTTTTGTTGACTTTTGGCATTCCTGCCCATTTTTCACACTTGTGGCCGTTCTTTTATCCTTTCTTGAGATGGCGGACAACCTTCCACATGACGGAGCTCCTCCGAGGATGGAGATGGATGCCAAGTTCGAGCCCTTGCCGCTAAGCATTCGACCATTTGATCTGGTGACGTACCATCCTGAGGTACACATGTTGCCTCATAATAGCATTTGCCAATTCAGGGGGTTTACACGAGGTGCACCAGAGGATTTGCTGCTACGCGAGTCGGAGTCACACCTATCCCATGGTGCCTCTGAGGTATACATGTTCTCTTTATTTTCCTCAATGTAGATCACACTCACACTATTTTTCACCTATTCATCCTAGCCACACTTGTGCACTGTATTTTTTACATTGCCTTGCATCTGTTTATTCTGAACATCCCTTTGCACTGTATTTCTTACACTGCCTTGCATCTGTTTATCCTACTTACCGGGAGATTCACATGCCTTTCGAGGATACAGAACCACTCCCGCGATGGAGTGGTACATGGAGCTGCCCGACGCAGTACGCCACATCATTAACGAGGTCGGCTTCGACGCATTCTGCATGAGGCTCTCACGTCTCACTGTGAGCTAGTCTCTACTAGGCGCTTTAGTAAAGAGGTGATGAGATACCACTGATTCCCTCCATTTCTCTATAGCAGGGAAGATGACAATGACTTCCTTTGACTTCTCCATGCTCACCGGCATAGGAGTAGGGGGTCATCCGATTTCTTACGACACCGACATGGGTGAGTAGGAGGCCACTCAGATCTTCTTACTGGGGATTTGCGCACCCATCTTTCGATTAGGGATGGCGTGATATACCTGGTTTGCTGACCATTTCAGGGGGACAACGCGACGAAC